>CP111162.1:699397-1398795 GCA_026367775.1 Exserohilum rostratum
TAAATGGCGTGAGTATTGACTTTGCATTTTATGCTTTTAATGATGAGCAACGCTGCTGTTAGTTTCTATTCTTCTTCAGTATGTTAAGAAAGTAATGATACCACCCTATGCATTGTACGGCGTCTACGTCAAAAATTGAATTTTTATGACTGCACTATTGTCAACTGTAAGACGTGAAGAGGATGAAAAAGACGAACGATTCTACTAATCTAATAACGATCAACATACAAAATGGTATCCTGAACAGAAAAAAACTATATCCCCCCTTGTCCTTCGTCACCCATATTCATCAAACCATTAAACCCAAGCATAAGCAACCCAGTCCATCTTATCCAAACAATACCCATCACACATCAACATTACAAGCAAGATCCGCCTTTACCCATTAAACTTCACTCGACTCCACTCGATCTCTAATCTGGCCTCAGAACCACATCTCCCACACAGAGCACCACGTTTTTGAAAAACCTTCTCCACTCCAAAGGATCGCCACTGGCCTTGACAAACCTCACCTCCCAGTAGCCCGCACCCTCATAGATAGCCTTTTCAACCACAACATGACCATTGAGACCCTGGCGTCGCCCATCCGCCATTTTGACGCGTATGCTCGTACTACCGTGCTGCTCTGCTTCTTCGATCTGGGCGGCAGAGAAAGAGGGAGCAGGAACACCAAGACGATTCAAGGCAGCGAGGAGCATAGGGAGGAGAAGCGAAAGCGGATGAGGAGATATGAAGCGCGCCATCGAGTATGAAGGAAGAATGTCCGCGAACTTGCGGGCGGCTTGTGTAAAGGTCAGCGGTACTCCTGGTTGAGAACTGAATTGTGTCATGCTGGGGTCCTGGGACAGCGCGTCCTGCGTCGATGAGGGAAGCTGCGAGAGGACTGGTGTAGAGCCGATTTGAGTATGGTGGCTGGCTGCGTAGGCGGTCGCGGTGGGTTGGGAGGCCGATAAGCCATCGTGAGAGGCGAGGCGTGGTGGGCGTTCCCAGTCGAAAGGTGTATCTCCAGAGGGTGTCTCTGGCTGCGTAGAAGAGAGGACGTGAATAGCACTGGAGCGACGGGGATCGTCGTCTGTGTCAATGTCCATTGCGTCTCCATCGTCTTGGGAGAATCCACGTTGGGATTGGGTTGGCGGGCGAGTGAAATCGATGCGTAGATGAGAGAGCATTTGTGTTGCCAGACCAACTGGGTTTGCGTTTCGTCCGGAAGGCGTCAAGTACGGGTTCTTGCGTGTGAACCAAGGATGCGTCCGTACTTCGTCCAGTGTAAAGCGCTGTTGTGGATCGACCTTGAGCATACCTCGAAGCAAGCTGACAATATCAGCCGGCAGCTTAGCCCAAAGTTCATCAGTTGTATGGCCATTCGTGTCAAGATATTCCTTGAACTCTTCTGATCGCTTCGTGGGTTCATCCCATGGCGTGTTACCAACCAAAAGGACAAACAATACCACACCGCAACTCCAAATGTCGCAAATGTTTGCTGCATATCCCACATCCAGCACGTCCGCCCTCTTGCTTCTCCTCCCACTGACAATCTCAGGTGCAATATAGGGCGGCGAACCGCACACGGTGTTGCACAGCCTCAGTTGCCCATCTTTCTTGAACAAGGCCGCCAACCCAAAGTCGCTCAACTTCAAGTCTCCCTCTGCACTCAGCAACACATTCTCAGGTTTAATATCCCGGTGTGCCACGCCCATGCTATGCATGTAGGCAACCGCACTGACAAGCTGCGTAAAGTACAAATGCGCAATGTCTTGGCCGACGCCCTCATCCGCCTCAATCTTATCAAACAAGTCGCCTCCCTCGGCCAGCTCCATGGCTATCCACGTCCACAGCGCATCCTCACCGGACCCGAGGCAATGGATGATGTGATGATGCTTTCCAAGATGCTGATGCAATACGATTTCCATTTTGATTTGTTTTGGGGTAAGACGACCGGTGCGGAGTGCATGTTCTTTGTTGATGAACTTGATGGCAATGACTGGTTTCGGGGCATTGAGGGGAATAGCTTTGCGGATGCTGCGGCGACGTTAGCAGCAGAAATTGAGAGTACAAGAAAAAGAACTCACGAGGCATAAGCGCCTTGTCCGATGGTCTTACTGACGAGGCGAAACGGCAGGTTCGTGGGTAGAGGGGCCGCCTGGCTCCCAGGCGGGGCGGGGCCCATGGTAGCAGATACGTCACGTATGCAAATCGCAGTGATTGAGCTGAATATACTGGCAACGTGGAAAAGACTATTGCGTGCGATGCGAGGATATCTGGTGGTTTGTGGCGTTGCAGAAAAAAAAAGTTGTTGGCAAAGTCCCCTAATTGCCCGTCTTGCCCAGCAGGCTCCAACATCGCGTCACAACCCGCAAAACACAACGCACAGACTGACATGGACGCGACGCGCGCCGACGCCTGCTCACGTGGTCTGGCACAGCTGGGTATCCCATCCCAACGGCCTCCGCACAGCCGTCTTCCCGTACCGCAACTTTCTTGCTGGGACACGGCTCGCTTCACCTGCCCGGCACACTGCGTGACATCACACCCCCCCTGAGGCAAAAGGGTCTCGAACCAGCGCATGCCCGCAAGCCACAACTCTCCTTCAAGCCATGTATACATGCTCTTTGAGGTACGTACCTCGGAAGGAAGAGCAAGAACAGTGGGGCTCGTGTCTTTACTCCATTCCGGGGCAGAGTTCCTGTCGATCGCATGCATGTACGTTTAGCAGTAGCTGCACGTTGGTAAAACCAATCACCGGACATGGACCTGGGAACGGGCATGATGTGAGTGGGAGAGGCGACTTGTCACAAGAGTTGCCATTGCCAAGAGCCGTGTGGCCAACCAGTCGATCAGCTAAACGGCTTTAGTAAGAAATAGGCATGCCGGGAGACACAGACACCAGAATCCAAAACCCGGGCTCCGCTGTGGTAAGTTGGCTTTCCGACGTCTCTGATTTGGCTTCTCCCGCCCCAGTCAAGTCAATCCCTTCCGCTATCTACTTACTGAAACTAGCAATTGTCGTTGTGTCGGAATCATGTCCCCGTATTCCCTTTCACAGTGCATGAATTACACGGACGTTTGCGACCTACTCAGCACCAGCACGGCTAAACCTCCGCGTCTTGTCGTACCCTCAGACCACAACTAACTTTTCATGTCACGGTCGCTTTGCTCGCACGAGGTCCCTATGAAACCTTACCTCGTCCTCGGGATGATGATGGCGACTTTTCTGCTTTGCCATGATACAAGGTGGCCATGTAGGGGCTTCCCAACCCCAAGCCACTGTATTTGGTACTAGGCCCTTTTTACTGGCTAGTCTCCCGTCTCTCGTCTATCCCTCTCTCACGCGACACATACACAGACGACACATAGACAGGCAACTATACAAGGTAGCTCCTTGCAACGTTCCCACGCGGTGTCACCGAGAAAGACTCATGCAAGTTCCAGCCTACCTATGTACCACGCAGGAGAACATGTGCGCAGCCTGCCCCGTCCGTCCTTCCAGACTCCACTTGGACAGGAACCTAAATCTCAACGGCGCAAGAGCGAGAGAAGAGAAACGGCAAAAAATTAAAACGATGTGGATCCAACTTGTTGTAAAGGGGAAATATCTGTACCATGGAACTTATGCCGGGCCGAGAACTAGAACTAGCCTCCCCATCATCACATAATCAACAGAGTATCGTACGACACACACATCACATAGCCAGATTGTGACGGTGTCGCATCGTATTTGGGTTTGGGTTTGGGCAAAATAATTATGGGTCTTTGGTCGCGCGGAACGGGGATAAACAAGGCGAGATCGAAGGGGGGAAGTGGAAGCGGTGGGAAAGGGGAGTAGTGTGTGGTGAGCGGGAAAAGTGGAGACCGACATGTTGCTGGCTCAGACGCGGCTAACTACCTACATTGTTAGCTAGCTAGGCAAAAGGGAAATGCAGATCTGAACAACGCCAGCCCGTCCGCCCACGCCCGCCCGCCCCGGCATCCCAGATTCGGGAACACACCTCTGATATGTCATCGTGTACACACATATACACGAGGGCTAGCTAGCTGGCTCGCTGGCAGGCGGACTGGGTTTGCGGCAAATAGAATACACACACCGGTAATAAGGCAACGCAAGCAGGAAAAAAATAGAGAGGGGAGGTCGGGAGGCAGATCGAGATGTTTTGCCTTGCATGATTGAACCACCAAAAACACCACCCCCCTTGACCTTGTCCTTGAACCATGACCTTGACACACAAGCACCGCACACAGCACAGCCCAGACCCCGCGCAGCAACAGCAAGAGTCCAGCCCAACTCCCAATATTTGGCGTCTTTCGGACTCTTTACCCAAATACCCGCTTTTGCCCTGCCCGCCGGTACAAACCCCCGTTGTTACATACAGACACCCATACACCGTCATCAGCATCATCGTCATAATTCATGACCGGCGACCAAACAGTAAGAAAAGACAGGGCGCCAAGACCAAGCCGTCCAAAAGCACCGGAGTAGCAAATAACCCGCTGCCCATGCCATTTTTTTGCCTCCCTTCTCCGCCGCCGCCGCCGCCAGTCAGCCAGCAGTAGCAGTAGCAGCGACACACGCCTCCCTAGCCCCCCCAAACTCCACGTTTCCCACTAAACTATTCTTACGTCCGTACGTGTGCGTATGCGTATGTGTGTGTGTGCCCCCCATGCCGCTATTTTGCGTCCGTTGCCGACCGACCCAAGAAGGAGAGAGCCGCCAGCCCAGCCTAGTACGTAGAAGAGAGAGCGAGAAAGAGGAAAAGAGCGAGCCAATCACTCGGGTCCGGTCACCTCCGCGCCAACCACCACCCGCGGAGCCTGGTCCCTTTACTTGTGTGCCACACCACGACACACACACACACACAACCCACGCCTCCCTCCCCCCCTCCTCTCTCTTGTCTGTCTGTCTCTGTTTCTCACATTCCCCACTCTCCGCCCATGAATGCATGCAAAACCAAACTAGTTAGTAGATAGTTACACAGCATAGCATAGCATGGTTAGAGGAGTAAGACAAGGCTACCCCCTTCATCCTTGAACCCCTCCCCTCACCCTACGTACACACATACACACATTACATACCCAAGGCTAATAAAAAAGAAAGACCCAAAAACGCCCATTGCCAGACAGAGAAAGAGGGAGGGATTGCGGACGGAGGCATGGGACATGGGGCATGAGCATGAGCATGGGGGGTGGGAGGGGGACCCACAAAAATAGCTTTCGGAGCCGTGGGCTGCTGGAGGATCAAAGGCCGGAGGGGAGGGAGGGTAAGTAAGAGTAAGGGTAAGAGTAAGAGAGAGAGAGAAGGGAGAGAGAAGGGGGTTAGAGAGGAAGAGAAACTAGATGGTAAGGTTGTCCCCAACTCGTGTGTCGTGGGTTCCGGTCATCGCGGGAAACCCGATCAAAAAGTGGTATCGTGTGGGGGTGTCTTTTTTTTGTGTATGTGTGTGTGTGTGTGTTGCGGTCGTAACGCTGTAGACGCTATGTTGGTAGACTCGTGTACGTAGTACGTACATACAGCTACACAGTTGCCCGAGCAAAGGCGAGGTTCGGCATACGAGCTTCCTTATGCCGAGTTGCGAGGGCGTATTCGGCATTGCAAGTGTAGGCGGGCTGCCCACGTGCCCATGGCCCGCTGCTAAGGAAGAACCGTTTGGAAACCTGTGGCTGCAAAGTTACCACTAGACGGCAAGTGCCATGCACCCACCCACCCACCTACCCACACCCTTCACACGCACACACAGAAGCCAGCGTCGACAAAGACCTTGGGAAATATCATCATAAGTTCTTCTATAAAGTGCCAGAGGGTATCATAGAAAACCCCCAATTAAGGGTACAGTAATACTGTGCAAAACCATCCTTCATCCTTCCCGGTCCCCGCTC
Organism: Exserohilum rostratum; assembly: GCA_026367775.1. NCBI lineage: Eukaryota > Fungi > Ascomycota > Dothideomycetes > Pleosporales > Pleosporaceae > Exserohilum > Exserohilum rostratum. The sequence goes on from CP111162.1 coordinate 705,266, forward strand.
TTCCCACAACCTCATGCCTTTGTACATCGCAACTCGAAGCAGGGTTTAACTTTCTTGTCCACCGGGCGCGGAGCGAAGCGTAGCGTATCCAACAAATGTGGGGGAGACATATTAGTCGTCGTACCATGCGACTGCGCTGATCGCCGTCGGGTGAACTCGCTCGTAAGCAGACAAAGAAGACGACACAACCGAAGGGGGGAACCGAGAGGCCACCCAGTGGAGTTGATAATCCCGGCCGTTTGATCAGCAATCGAGTCTCCATCCAAAAGGAACAGAGCTCTTGGCTGTGGTCGGAAACGTGAAGTAATGTGTGTCGCAGAACGCAACCCCTGTTGTGAACCAACCCCAAAGAAAAGTAGGATAAGAAAAGAATAGAAAAGAGAAAAAAAAAATAGAGATGAAAAAGAGAAAAAGAGGACAAAGAAGCAATCTTACAAACAGCCACCCTATGCTAACGTTTTGTTTTTTGGCATGGTGCCCACGGAACGCCACAGTCTGTGACTGGATGCATGGAATAGGAGAAGTAGTTCGATAGTCGACAAGAAAACATGTCGGAAGAAGCATGTGCTCGGCTAATGGTGAGCCAGCATGCAAAGGACCGTTTAGCGATTATGCAAATCTTCGGTTCAACTTCAAAAGATCAAATCAGTCGGATTCTCGTGAGAAAACAACGACATGCTCATCCTATGACCGTAGAGCGATAGGTGAGGCAACGTACGCTGAAGCGGCGGCGGCGGCGTCGAGGCCACGTAGCTGAGGAGCATATTTGGGGTGCTTGATAAACTTGGGTACCGAGTCCTACGTGAAATTAGTTGCTGGCCAATGCACGGCTATGCAGGAAGAGACGTACACTTGACATGAGCTTGAAGATGGATTGCTGTGCCTTGTCAAAGAGAGACGCGACCTCGTTGAGACTCTGTAGCATGGCCGCATCGTCGCCAACGGCGCGTGTCATGCGGGTTGCTAATTGCGTGCGGAGACTGTGGTCAATGTTCAACTCGTTGGGCGAGCCAGGCGCCAAAAATGCGTTGTATAGGCCTGTGCGTGGTTAGAATATAGCCGTTACACAAGGCGCTTCAAACTCACCATAGGCAGCAGCGAGCGTCTCACGAATCACTTCGACCTTATTCTCACCCTTGTCGTTAATGGCATCCTTGTACTGCTTGTTGAATTGCTGGACCTCGAGGAAGAAAGACAGGTTCTCCTCGCACATGGTCTCCTTGAGGAACTCGCGGTACAGAAGACGCCAAGACGGGTTACGGATAATGACATTGGTGCGGTTGCTGTTGGAGTCACGGGTAACACCGTCTCTTGACTTGACCTGGATCTCGGCAGTTGATGGTACCTCTTCGAGAAGCCATCCTGCTATGCGCTCGCCGTGGTTGGTAATGTAGTAGTGGACCTGCTTGGAGGGCTGGAATTGTTGGTCAGAGTTGCGGGGATCGACGGGAGCAATGAGCTTGAGCTGCAGGAACAGCGAGCCAACCTCAATGGCCTCGCGGGGGTCAACCATGGTAGAGCAGTCCATGAGCCACTGGGCGGCGTTGCGGCCGTTGAAGGTGTACTCGTACTGGCGTTGCGAGTTTGGTCGGTGCTTGACCAGCTTGACGCCAACATCGCACTTGGAGAACTCGTGTATTGAGTCAGAGTCGGATTGTGTCTCATTTGCGGTTGTGCCAACAAATCGGCGGAAGATGATTTCAACAGTCTGCTCATCATGGTGTAGCTTGTCGGTTTCAGTGTTGCGCTCAAGAACGACTAGTTGGCGTGGGTTGCGGTTCGACTCAATGACGGCACGGACGTGAGCAGAAGCAATGCCATTACGTGTGCAAAAGCGTTCGAGGATGTGAATACCCTTGGGGGTAAGTTGCCAAACGGAGCTCTTGTTCATAAAGTCGGTCTTGCCTTCAACAGATTCGATGAACTTGGCTTCGAGGAATCTTTGGCAGACGGAGCGGGCCATTTCCTTGGCCATGGAAAAAGTCGTGGTAGTGGTGGTTGTGACGACACGTGATGAGTCCTTGGGGTCTGGCATGCGGTTGGACTGGGAGAACTTGAGGGATCCGAGGTTGGTGATTGCCTCGTCTGATGTAAAGGTGTGGTCGATCATCCTGAAGCGCACTCGGTGGGCTGTGAGGGGAAGCGAGACCATTAATGTTGAGAAGAGATCTTTGAAATCCTGAAAAAGGTACTATTAGTCAGTTTCTCAAAAACGTTTCAGGGCTCAATGGGCATGTATCAATCCATGTAGGTACATGTAGACGCAGCTTCAATGGCAAGAAAAAAAATTACAAGAGACCACTGTGCTTCCACAACCACACGTTGCTCGCTTTTCTCACACTTGCAGACACACTGAAAAGTAACGGTCCCAAGCCAAGTGCGTGCTAGTTCTTGGCCAATTGCTAAAAACAGCGGCGCCGAAGAAAGTCGACGCCTGATTCCGAGAGCTGAGCATTGCTTTTGGACGTGGGCAGATGGGGCAGGCGGTTGTCCATGGCGGGTGGCCAAAGACGTCATGGATGTATTGGAGGGAATTTGTTTTTCGGCAAACACTTCAGAGGCGAGGAAGGATGATGGCACTACTCACCCTAGTAAAAGGCCGCTCGTCATCCGTCATACGGAGCAAGCGCGAACTTGTTTGGTGCATCTTGTCGTTTGTGAGTGGTCTTGGCCTGAGTGGCGGGCGTGGGGGGACGTGGGCGTCTTCCGCAATGGAGTCGTCGTCGCGGTTGGCGAGAGACGAAGCGTCGAGGCTGGAGCGGGCGCGCGAGTGCGAGTGCGAGGAGCGGGGGGCGCCGGAGGGGTGGAAGAGCGAGGCTGACGAGGCTGCGGCCGAGGTGGAGGCGCTGGAGGGAGTCCTGCTCAGTTCACGGCTGCCTTTTCGCAGTAGAGGAAAGCGGGCAAGCGTGTAGCGGCGGGCGTGGTGGTGGTGCGGCGAGCGCGAGGCCGACGAGGCCGATGAGATGGACGAGGCTGACGAGGAAGGCGCAGAGCGGTCGTTCCTGCTTGCTGGGGCAGCCGGGGCAAGAGCAAGAGGGTCGTGTTGGGGCGAGGAAGGCACGACGGCGGCGGGCTGGGGCGAGGAGCGGTCGCTGGGCTCGCCGTGGGAGGTGGGCGGTGGGTGGTTTTGGGCGGCGTTGGTCGCTGGGTGGGGCGCGTGGGTGGCGGGGAGGGACGGGGTGTCAGGCACAGCAGAGACAGACACAGGCAGGGGAAAGAAGGAAGTCGTCTGGAAGGGCATGCCGAGTAGAAGATGTTCGCGGAGAGGTAAATCGCGGGCCTCGCTGGAGGGCTATGTGTGGGTACCCTAGCTGGGATTGGCCTTGAGAGTCTGGGGGTCCGTGGGCAGGGCAGACTGAGTCTTCTGCCGCTCCAAACAGTCGCTCACACCGCCCTCCAAGCAGCGCGCAGCTACACTAGCTAGCAAGGCGCCGAAGCGGCCCTGGAGCGTGGCCATGGCCATGGCGACGGCCATGACAAAGGCACTAACCGCTGCGGCCTCCTAGTCGCATACGAGACACATGGCCGCTGCTTATGCTTATGGGCTTCCACGAGGCATCCCTGCCCTCTGCCGCCCCCTGCTGCTTGCGAGACGCTGCCGATGGCTACGCCGCACGCCGACACAGGGGGTTGTCCGCTGCTGTGGGTCCGCCACACGACACGACGGAACCGCGGCCACGACGACAGGCACGCATAGCGACGACTACATACACCTACGCTCGTTGCCATCGTGGTGGTGCTATCTAGTAGTAGTACTGTAGTACTACATACATGCTACCATGTGCTATGTGACATGTCCGCCACCCACCCAACCACGGTGCTGTCCCACGAGAGCCCCCCCTCCCCTCCCCTCCATATGGTCCGCCAGCGGGACAACGGCCGGCAGTCGTCGTAGTAGCAGCAGTAGCAGCAGTGGCAGCAATGGCATCAGTAGCAGAAGCAGTGGCATCAGTGGCAGCAGATGCATGCAGCGCGACACACCGCACCGCACCACATCGCATCCATACAGCCAACCAACCAATCCTTCTCCTCCCATCCCCTCCCCTCCCCTCCCCTCCCCTCCCCTCCCTCGCTCTATCCATCCATACACACATCCGCGCATCCACGCATCCATCCCACCGCCTGCGCCGCCACGCGAGACAGGGCGACGCCTCCGCTCCATGTGTGCATGTATGTGTGCATGCCTGTGTCTGCGCCCAGCGCCCATACAGCCAGTCGCACGCCCATGTCGTGCTGCCTCTGCGCCCTCTGTTGACTGACGCACCATTTACGTATAGACTACAGACATGGGCATGTACTCCCTACCCTCACTCGTCCGTGTCTAGTAGTAGTACTCGTCGGCCTAGATGTACATGGGCATACACACACACACTCGCACCAGCGCGACAAGGCGGGTTTCGCATCTGCACCGCCGTTTCTTCCCACTTGGCCGCGGTCCCGTTCGCGCGTAACCCTTTTCCGGCCTGTCTCTTTCCTCTCGCGGCCGCCCAAATGGCGCGCACACCTTGTGCAATGGTGCCAGCATGCGCTCACCAATCGCATCCGCGTCCGCTGCCTGGGCCCGTGGAACCAGACGGCGACGACGACATGGCCAGGCGAGGCCCGGAGCATTGTTGCAAGTGCAAGAGGCCGCAAAAACGTGGAGTGCCCACTGCACCCTGGCCTTAATCGACTCGTGCTATGGTCAGCGTGGCGGCATGGCTGTCGGCCTTACTCGCCTCGCTGACACGCTGCCCGCCCAATCACGCCGCCCCAAGCCCTCGTGCGAGCCATGGCTAGTCGTCATCATGTGTGAAGACACTCGGCAGATCTGCACCCTATCTACACTCGGTCGATCGATGCCTGAATGTGACCGCCGAACTCAGCCTGTGGAGATTGTCCTGTTTCCTAGCCTTGCAGCCTGGAGAACAGACGATGTGCCGCAATTCCACGTGTGCAACCCCACCCCAAGGCCGCCCTTCTGCTTTGGTGTGCGACTGCCATGCGAGACATAGCACGCTGGACCCTATGTGTACGTACCCTTCCCTCCCCTCCCCTGCCCTTTAATCGACCGCTGCCCGCGCGGTGCTCGGACGCCAACCGCCGACTGCTCGACGAGCCCAGAAGCTGTACGAGAGTACATAGTAGTACAAACGCGCCACACTCGCCGGACCCCTCTCTCCCCCCCCACCCACAACCCCGTCGTCACCTGAGCGCGAGGCTGCACGTTCGCCAAACCCGCCGGACAAAATATTACAAAGAACCCACTCTTGGGTTTCAGCGCCCTCGCCGTGAGCTCGGCATGAAATTGGCCCTTTTTTCCATCATGACGAGCTCGAGCGTCCGTCTCTCTATCGCACGCATTTTTTCCCTGCGGCCCTCGTGGCGTGGCCGCTTCCGAGGCTTTTGGGCCGGCTGACGGGAATAGTCCACCCCCCCGCACCACTGGCTTTTCTAAGTAAGCCACACCAACCACGCGCCCTGCAGCCTTTTCGTATCATCTCTAGCACCGCACAGCCCAGCCCAGCCCAGGTGCCATGATGCAAGTCATGGCGAAGAGTAGACTCGTCGTCCATCTGTACTACCTTGTACCCATGCGCTCTTTTTTTCCTTTTGCTTTTCCTCTCCTTTCTCGTTCTTGCTCTCCACTTAACTAGCCTAGCCGCTATTTTCGAGTCTATGCGGCCTCAGTCCCATCCGGCCACCAAACACCCTTAGCTGCCGCAATCATCTTCTGACATCCTGGAATCAAACTGCCCGTTACCGTTCTCCTGGGGGTTTAATTCTCCTCGTCGACTTTGTTTTTTTCCGAAAGGTTTTTTTTGAACCTTGGCCGCCCTAGCCGCTCGAAAATTGACTTTAGTTTATTTTTTGCAAGATTCCCATCGCTGCTTCATAGGGCTAAGATCTTCGGTGCTTATGACGGCGAGTCAGGTCATGCCTCGTCAAGATAATGCCGTGACTGCCAGGGGTCACAACACGTGGCAACCGATTCCTTTTGCCTAGCGGCCGCTGGCGTGAACGATGCAGCATAGTGTAACACCGACGCGTCTGCCTATGCAGTTTCCCACTGGCACCTCGTCTAGCCTTCGACATTGCGACCGTCGCGCCGCTCGTCATAGTCTCGCTGCGCTACTGCAAGCCTTGCGTGCATGACAGCCAAGCTCTGGATCGCTATCCGACAGTAAACTTGACCTTTTTGACAGTCCGTCAGCATGGGCTTTTGGACGTTCTCTTTCTGACACACTTTTCATTTGCAGCTTGTTTCAACAGGGGTCTACGCGCTGCCATGTGAAGCACCTTGCCGAGATTGAGCGCACCTTGTCGTGCTCCGGTTCTACCTACTTTATCTCCACCCATATAGCCGTGATTATTGATTCTTTTGGTGTTCCTCGATACGGGTGCATTTTTTTCTCGGGTGGGGCCAGCTGTGCAGTCTGCCCGGCGCACAAATGTCGGTGAGACCACCAACGGCCGCAAGCACATGACGTGGTAGGGGTATCGCGGATACGCTTCTCGATCGTGACAAGTTCCTCAGCGACTCTGGATCTCAGCCTGTCGTGTCCATGTGCTGTACTGTACTGCACTGTACTGCACTGTACATGCAACATCACCACGACGGCCCATGGACACGGCGCACCAAATGGACGCTCGCCGGCGCCTCCTAGTGTTTCCGACAAGGGCATCTTCCGCAAGCAAGTCGACTACGATGGTTGCCGGGACCATGGCCGGCAGAGATTCTCGAACCTCGTGGCTCAAAGTATCGAACCATCGCGCATAATATGCTTCAGCTATGCAGAGCGTGGCGTCTTCCTAACAGCAAACTACTGTTAGACCTGCCGTTGCAAAGCCGCCTATTCGCAATTTCTCGCTCGACTTGGCAACTTGTCATCCAGGTTGCCGGCCGCTTGGTACGGGCAGACCCACGACGCCGTGCTTTCCCTTGGACACTCGACAAAAGCCCATGGTTGACGCAAGGCCCCGAGCAAAGGTCGTGCGTTGCGAAGGAAGCGTCTTCGAGAACAATTCTTGCCGTGGTCCCGCATCTCGGATGATGCGCTACGCCGCACCCAAGTCTAGATTTGGGCGCCGGGAATAGCTCCGTAGCTTCAGATGGATTTGCGCGCCTACCAACATACGCTGCGGCTGAATCAGAGTAGCGGGCAAATTCTTTTTCTTTCTTGTCCTCTGAATGTCACTCTTCACTTGTCACAGGTATATCGGGCCATACCGGTACGTAACCTTCTAGGGCGATTCTTTCTTAGTTCATTTGCATCGACGATGAGACGGGCCATGCGAAGACGAGCGAGGCGGCAGTAGCTATGTACGCAGTAGCACATTGGGAGACGTGGAGAACCGCCTCAGAATCGAGTTTGGCTGGTGGGGTTGGCGGTGTGAGAGGGTGAGTAAGTGAGTGGGTATGTGTTGGCAATAGGCGAGGAAGGAGCGTGAGACTTGTATCGAAGCCTGTGCAAGAGCGCCGTCAGTAACCGCAACACGTCGTCTGTCTGTGAGACAGCCATGAGACGGACGTGCTCCAACGCATGCCTCTGACTCTCAGATCGGCCATGCTGCAGGATGGAGCTGCGGGAACCTGCAGACCAACTTGTACACCGCCGGGTAATTGATTCGAGACAGCTCGTATGCAGAACAGCGGTACTAGCAGAGTCAGAGGCTCGACACTGACGCTCTCCACGCGGCAATCTGGACGACGACACTGATAAATGCCCGGACTTGACAGATCTCTCCTGCCCTTTGTGGTACCCTACCCGCCGTTCCACACAGTCTCGCAGAGGCCAACACAATCATGTCGGTCGATTCGCACGTTTACCATCGGTCCAGACCATCGAGGTGCTATGCACCACAACTTATGCCACGATTGCACTCTCCTTGAAGGGGGGCCCTGTAGCCCTCATGTCAGCGTTGGCGGACCCAGAAGACAAGACGTGTCGTAAGCAGGGTTGTAGACTCTACGCAATGATCAGGGACGAAGCCCTTTAGACCAAAACGCATCTCGTAAGCATCAAGGGGAAATTGGCCAGTGTTGGCAAACAGAACAGCGAACAAACCAAGTAATACGTCTGAGGGGCACATACCTTAAATGGTTGCATTCGGTAAGACACATAAACGAACATGTCACTCTAATGCACTGGATACTCTCGGCTCAATGCGCGCGTGCCCCTTCTTAGTCCCAGGTACGAAAACCACGCTTAAGCGATGTAACGTACGTACGCATTGCAAAGGTATGGATAGAAACCAAGCATGTTTACCAAACAAACAACTGTTTTTCCGTAAACGATTGCCATGAGCAACTATGCTCTAATTTCCTGTCCAGCCCTAAAACAAACAAACAACATTAAACTCTATGTCGTATCACATAAGAGACGTCAGTGAGTGTCAGCAACCACAACGTCATCATACATACACGACAACCTTGGGCGTGATAAGGGGGTCTGTGTGTACGTATGTGTGTTTGTAATCAGCAAATCACAAGGCCAACAGCGTAAAAGAAATCAAAAAAATAGGGACTTGCATTACGCGCCCTTGAATAAAATAGGGAAATCCAGACAACGACAATCATGGATCCGAGCGTCTAGGCGTAGGTATCATCTCGGAGTTTGAGAAAACGCTATGGTAATGATTCTCTTTTCTCCACTCCGAGAGATTATTCGTCCTCGCATTCGTTTTTCTTTGTTTTTTGGGAGTGAGGAAGGGGAGGGGGGATGGGTTGACGTAGGCGTGGGCGCAGCAACCAGCAAGCTGGATGTCAGACGGAGGGTGGCGCACTCTCCTCTCCATCCATTTTTTTGGGTAGCATGCATGCACGCATGCATGCATTGGAAAACCAGCACACGACACATGAAACGGCGGTACACTTTCCTTCAAAGCTTAGAACAGGGCGCTTTTCTTTTTTTCTGCTGCAGCGCTATCCTGCATATATGTATGTGATGCGGGATTTGAGGTTAATCCCCATCCAATCAAAAATCACGAATAGACAAAAAGCAAAAAAGTGGATGTGGAACTCTGCGACTACAGGTGGGCTATCCACTTTTACTACTATCTCTCGGAGAGTGAGAGAGAGACAGTCTGTGTGTGCGTGTGAGCATACACCATGGCGCCAAGTGCTGACACGAGAGCAAAGCAAGCAAAAGCGTCATGATACACACATCGTCCAGGGTAATATGCGTAACTTTCCGTCTTAGAGCCGTCTTAAGCCCATAGGGCTGACCTGGGTATCTGCTGGGCAACTATACACGCACATACGTACACATACGATGGCGTGAGATGCCAGGGAATCTTCCCACTGCCCTGGGAATCGACGGGCATACAACGCAACTACGTACAGCACCGGAAACCTTTTTTTCTTCCTGCTTGCAAAGGGGAGGGGAGGGGTTGAAGCAGGGCATGGATACCTTTTTTTTCTTACTTTTACTTGGCATTGCGTGGTATTATTTTGTATGGTCTGATTGGAAAAAGGGCAGGTCTAGCGCGCACGTGGGTATACACCCCCACTTTGATGCGAGTTTTTGTGTTGTGACTTGACTGGAAAGATCCATGGTAACATGTGTAGGGGAGGCAAGCAACCATGTAACCATCGTACCAATGGGCGCGGAGAACATGGCCGAGTAAGAAAATGTTACAGGGGGAGAATGCGGAAAACCATTTCCGTCATTGCTCTCTGTCTCTCCTTTCCATGATTCACGTCTCTAGGCGCCCTGCTCCGAAAAAAATAAATAAAGTAATGTCGTTGTTCGTATTCATGTCGCTCAGCTCCGTCGAGTTCCGAGGTTTTACCTGTCTTTCTTACATACATGCGTAAAGGGGACCCTCTACGTAGATTATCGTACGGGAGAATAACAGTCCCGGCAGTAAGGCAGGTATCCCGTGATGATTGATGCCCCTGCCCTTTTGCTTGTGATAGGCTCGAAAAGCATCTGAGAAAGAGTCGGTCTGAGCCTATCGTTGGCCGTTGCGATATCTCACATCATTATTGCGACAGCCTATGGTAAGCCAGCGTTGCCCTCACATTAAACGGGCACGTTCCCCGTTGGATGCCTCGATGCGCGACAGAAGTCACATTCATTGACGGGATGTTATTGATTTTCCAACCACGAGCACCCAAATATTGGCAATATCATGGCGTGCTCATTCCAATAACCTGACTAACCTAACTCACATCATGAGACAGCAAACCCGTATACCAATCCCGTCCCGCTCTTATCAACGTTTTAGCCCTCGCACCCGCCGCATCAGCCCGCCGCCCAAACGATCGACGGTATCGGCACAAACACCGATGACCTTACTCCTCACAGTTTGCGCCATTCCGTCAGCAAAGAAACCCAAGCGCCCGTTGTTCAAGGTTCATCCACGTCGGCGAACAGCATGGTATGACATCCACGTGCGCGGTCTCCAAGGGTATCCGTCCCCTCTATCTATGAACTAGTACTGCGTTCATGCCCTACCTGTGGGCACATGTTCACGGCTTGTTTGGACGGCTGTAGGGATGTTGATAAGAGCTTGGGAACATGGTGTGCCCTGTTATATGTCTATCGCCTGCGAGCTCGGCATGTCTGAGAAACGGCATGTTGTTGCCTTGGTGCATGGATAATCGATGTTTTGATGTGCTGCTCACCCGGTATGTAGTTGTGTTCGCCCCACCGTGAGTGTGCTAGGAAAATAACTTCGAGTGTAAGAGCAAGGTAGCTGAATTGTCAACCATAATTGCAAGTTTCGCGACACGTGTAGTGATGGTAATGATGATTGGTTAGTCGATTTGCAGCTCACATGCTTTGGGGAGAGGCCGTATGAGATATTCCCTCCCAGAATATGCCGGTATAGCTCGAGAAGCAGTAGTCCTGGGCCGCTTGGGTGGTTGGAAATTATTGGTGCCCAAGCTAGAGACTGGTTATATCAGCTGGCTGACAGCAAGTTCTAACGACGATATCATTGGTTCTCCGGAATCGTTAATTGAGTATCTTAACCCCAAGGTGTTGATCATGAGAATGTCCTCATTGCTTTTAGGGAGTGCAATTTCAGGTGTTGTTAGTCTCCGGTCCGATATACCGAAGTCAGGTTCAGCAACATGTGTATTACTTTCTCGCCTATCGTTCCACCCTACCTATCTCAGCAATAATATCAAAAAAGATCTTTGAAGCGTTGGCATACGGTGCATTTATATGGAAGATTATTACACTGCTGCATGTGTGACAGTGACCCGTGCTTTCAGCGCAGCCATTTCGGACGTCTACCAGAATCTAAGTGGCCACTACAAATAACGTGTAGGATCCCAGAAGTATTGTAGGTCCCAATAGGAGCTCAAAAATCCCCTCCGGTACAGCGCTATCATGATGCAAATGACCGGAATCGACGATACGATCGTGCATGCCAAGATAATTATACCCCTGCTCTTCAGTGTTGTACCGATGGAAAGTGCTAGTATCATTCCGAATGTCGGTCCAATCATTCCAATGCAAATTAAACGGTCTATTACCCATATGACACATGTAATGATTACGAACATGCAGGTCGTGGGGAACAACCACTTGTTCAGCAACAGCCATCTCTGAAGTGATGTATCAGGCGGCTCTTTCTTCACGAGTAGTGGCGATGTGTACGAGATGCATCCTCCCTGTACTGCGGTGATGCGTTCTTGGATTTGTTTCTCTGAGAGAAGCTTGCAATCGAGAACGTCCATCTCGAATTCTTTTGACATTGCTGCAGCAAGCTCAATAACAGCTTTGTGTGTGCCCGCGATAGAATTTCGGCCCCGCTTTTCCAAGGTCATTTGGGCATGCCACCACATTGCAATGATGCCGAATGTCCAGAGTAGGAGTATCACAATCATTGAAAATAGCAGCATGAAGGAGAAGCCCCATTGATAGTTTGTCTGGCTACAACTGAGTAAATGTAAAAGCAGTACTGTGGAGAGGAGGACATACCCCGGTTGATTGGCAGGTTCCATTCGAAGCCACGTAGTCGTAGGTGTACGTATCATTCGCCCACATCCAAAGCGTCTTCCTTTGGTCCTGCTTCTCAAATCTTTCAGCTGACCCAAATAAAGCCTTGTCGTAAAAATACGATACTGAAATGTTCAGGGTGGGTGAATTGAGTTTCTGGCCCATAAAAGTAGATGCTTCTTTTGAGACACCGTTGAATCCGTAACGCTTAGCATCTTAGGTGTGAATTAGCAGCAAGTAGTGATGATTCTTTAGAGACCTTAGTTTCGGTACAAAAGTGGTACATACATGCCGAAGCGTTATTCTGTACATGACAATCACTAACAAGCTCCAGTGAGCTGATAACTTGTGAAATCACAGGTGTGTGATTTTGGATTGGACTTTTGCAATATATACTAGTCGGTTCTTCGGATAGAATTGGTTCCTAGAATGAGTCAGAAGGGGGCAGCTTGCCAGTATCTTTGTATACGTACATCCCACCACCGACCTCTGCCAACCACGAAATAAGGCTTCGTTTGTCCAATTCTGTCGCCATCATGGATAGTGTAAAGCACCTGAACAAAATTCTCGAAACTGATCAAGTTTCCAGCTCGACTGTCAGGCACGTATGCTTTGACAGCGCTAGTATATCCCGTCATTGCGCTTGCGAACGTAGGGAAACACAGCGTAAAGGCCATGGTGAAAATCATGAAGAACATTGCCATCTTGGAGTGAAGACTTTTGCGCCAGATGAAATCTCTGGCCAAAAAAAAAGTCGATAAGAAAGATGGACTAGTCTCTAGAAACACAGCTCGGTACGCATGATACGTTGTTGGTGCTGTCTCCATTGATATAGTCATGTACAGGCAAAACGTATGCCAACTGCACATGGCAATTAACAATTGACCACCTCTACCCACTACCTGGCTCAAATCAGCAAATGATCACATTGTAAAGTGTTGTGATACTTGCCACATCCCAAATGACATCAATGAACTTAGCCGTTCCGAATGAGAGCTCACCAAAAGTCAGTGTAATTTGAAATATGCCTGTTCGGCTGAAATAACTATAATATCCCGGATTCACATTGAACTGTCCATCTGGAGGGCACGCCACCTTCGAAGCACCTGCGATATGCTGTAGTATCCCAAATACGATTGGCATTGCTATTAGCCCAAGCGTCCAGCACAAGGCTAGGAACGCAAGCAAGACTTTCCCCAAAAGAACTCCATTCCACCTTGCGTTTCGAAAATCGTTTCGGACATCCCTCCATACGTGAAGCACGAATGACATTTTGGGGGGCCTTCTTTTCGGATATACCATTAGAGCCGCAGAAAATGATGTGAATTGGTGGAGAGAAACGGACTTTGTGCAAATTACAAACTATGGTAGAATCATGGATGACGCGAAAAGGAGCGCTTAAGTATTACGGCCAATGGAACCCATTTGCCTAAGACAGGCTGTTGTAAATATGAAAAGTTCAGCACACCCGAATCTAGAGCACATAGCAAGGTTCGTTGTACAAGCCACATCCCAGAAAAAGAGCGCCACCGTGCAACTTTCTTCTCGAGTTATTAGGGCGTTCAAATAGGTACGACTTCATTTCACTACAACTGCACTATACCATCATTTAGATAAATTAAACCTAACTAGACAAAGAGTCATGAGCCGCAACAGGGTAACATTTCTCCAAAGATGACAACTTCCAAATTGATGTATTCCTGCTCATGAAGGCTCTGTTGCAATGCGGACATGAGAGCCATTGGAGGCTGCAAGTGAGGCTGAGTCTTGGATATTTTTGGATTCGTTCTAGGCTGGGCCATGGTGCAGCCACCACCCAAAGTTTGATCTCATGATATATATTGTGATCGTGCCAAGATAACTGCGCCCCTCACTCAGCTTCGTCTGAAGCGCAGCTGAAATGCTTATCGGAAGGCTGTGACCCAGTAACTTGGATGCACTAGCGAAGCTTTTGTTGACTACCGTTACCCTGCGACAGCCAGCTGTTCGCATCATCGGATTGTTCTAGGATTGATCTCACAAGCGACTGATGTACTTACACGTTTGTTAGCTATTCTGCGCTATCTCTTCACACTGTTCGACCTCATCAAAAACTTTGATAATGTGAATAATCTATGATGCTTTTCTACACGGTAAATTGTAATGACAATCTTCAAGAGAGAAGGCGTCGTTCTGCAGGTCTCTCTGGCTAGCAACAGTTGCACTGTCTTATGATGTGACTACTAATGTAAGGCATTAATCCTCTCCGCTTACTTGTGGTTTTCTTAGTGTAATGTCATTTGCAGCAGGCTCAAGTGTGCACTTTCGGCGTTCAATCTTCGCTGCTACACTTGGCTGACTCAGCAAAGTGCTTCAACCAGACTTCCTACTCTCTCTCTCTTGATGCCCTAACTTGCTCAAAAAAAATTAAAGTTCAAAATAGGGTAAAAAACACCCTCAGAGATAAAACATGTGGTTCTCTTGTGTTGCTAGAAGACTTCTTCTAAGCCATAGTTCCAGCAATGGCCATGGTTGCGGAAAACACTGTTAGAGATGAACTTGATAGACATATGCTTTCCGAGATGAGCACGCGCAAGTGCAAGAACTAGATCGACCCTGAATCATTAAAACGGCACTTGTTATGATTCACGCATCTTCCAGTCCCTTCGCTCAAGTGAAAGCAGCCCACCATGCCCGCCGCCTTCACCACAACAGCAAACGCCCACAACATCAACATCAAAACAACGCTGTTTCACTCACCAATCTCCCATATGCCAAAAGACCTTCAAGGTCACGTATATAGACTTAAAAAATCGCTGTATTTCCATCGAATCAATCTCAGGGATCGGCCTGATATGGTGGTGTCGAGCAGTTCAGGAAACTGAACTCGATCAGGCCGTTCAACTCCCGGTTCGATACTCTACTGGGCCTAATCAGCAGGTAAGTATTACCTGACTACAAAACATCCCCCAAAACAGAAGGGAGGCGGTGCAGATGCGTCTGTTCACATAAGGAGATCGTCACCATAAGTCGCGTGGAGGGGCGCTTATCACGTTCTGTTCTGGGGTTTATTTTTTTGCGCAGGTAGGTGCATTAGAAAATTTATTGAGCCTTGGGACTGTAATTCTTTTTTAAGATTGTAAGCTGCATAGGTGGAACTGCATAGGTGTGGTGAATACTAACAAACACGGTGCGCACGTGACCCAATAGTGCAGGTGGGGCTATAGATATTCCTTAAGATAACTAAAGATAGTCTCTAGATTTATGTCTCAGAAGATGCTGATGTAAGACCTAGCCTGTCCTCAATCACGCCCACAATCTCTCTCCAGTCTTTCATCGCCCCGCCCCCAATATCCCCACAGGCTAACTCCTTCTCCATAGGCTGCAGCACTTCAAACCAGCCTCCATTCTCAACGCCCCATTCCTCTTCGAGAATGCGCACCTGCTTCTTAGTGATAGGCTGGTACCACATCGCAGTGTTCATGCTCGGTGCGACAAGTATCCTCTTCTTTTGCACACCTTCCTTCTCTTGCGGCCACTGCACGCCTGGTATATTCCTTACAGGGTCGATAAGACCAGTCGTATCCCAGGCACGAACTACAGAGAGAAGCAGATTGTCTGACCAGCCTTGTGTGATTTTAGCGAGTTCGTTTGCGCTCAAGGGAGCGATAACCATCATGTCTGCCCAGCGCCGGAGTTCGATATGTAGAATCTTATTCCCCCGTACCCATGGTTCCCTCCACTCATCCTCGTCAAAGTAGATGGCGTCTACATTCGGTAGTCTTTCTATCTCTTCCAATGAGGGTTGCTCTCCGCTCTGGCCCTGCAGGAAATTCGTAGCTGCAGCCGTAAATATCAAGCGTATGCGCACATTCTCATGCTTTGCAAGTGCATTGATCATGTTTGGTATTTTGATAGTCGCGACCGATCCAGAAGCACATAGCAGGACATGAATCTTATCATCGTGGTGGTCGAAGGCAAACGGGTCGGCTTGTAGAGGGTCTCGTACTTGGTGCTGAACAGGCCGGATATTGAGGGGCTTTAGGTCGCGAATTTCGGCAGCCATGATGTGCTGTGACGTGTTAGTTGGGATGCACAGTTAGTGAGTGAGCAAAGACATGTGCGACATGAGCGCCAGGGATCTCTGCCATGTGGCGCAACATTACAAATGCGGATTGTCGCGCTATGGCGGGACTTTTGATGTGGTGACGTCTGGAGGGCGATGACTCGCTTGTCGGGCCCGCCCGAAGACAGGCCGTCAGCTCCAGGCAAGCTCAACACCAAGCTGACCGTGCACTGCGACTTGTATAACCCATGCGAATGAATCGCTGTACTCATGAAACATTCTCGGCATTACCTTGGCATATGCAAGTGTTCGCCTTGACGCAGGGCGTAAAACGCCCGGTTGCACGAGATCCTATCTCCGCTCCGCTCAGTCTCTGAGCTGCGCAGATGCTTCGTGCTACACACTTACTGGGTAAGAAGAATAAATGCAATTTCGACAGCTTGATGAATACCCGGGTGATTTTATCCCAGCGATCGTCTCTGCTGCATAACCATTACGGTACCAGACTCTCTAGGCGGCTATGATTTCATCAATGGCGGGGCAACGGGGCAACGGACTTAAGATGTGCAACACCAGCGTCATTACCAGGACATTTGATTAAATCCGCCAAAGCACCCATACCAGAGTTCCTCCTGTCCGTGTCCGACTTTTTGCACAATCACTGCTGTTTGCACACTTTTGGCTGAACTCCCTGCTACAATTGAGCAGAAGAACAGGAAAGGGTAAAGCGTCATACCGCCAACGCAGCTGTACCATCATAAGATAAATAGCAGCCGCATCGCACGGTGGAAGAAACTGAACTCACTAACACTCTACATCAACTGTTAGCCAAAACCTCAAACACCTAACCATGTCTCTCCCCACCGCGCCCTTCGGCCGCAACGGCCCCCAGGTCAACCGTCTGGGCTTCGGTCTCATGGGCCTATCTATCGCTTATGGTGCCCCCAAGCCAGATAACGAACGCCTAGCTCTCCTCGACTACGCCCACGAGATTGGTGAGCGTTTCTGGGATTCATCCGATGTGTAAGTTCACCTGGAGTTAGTAGTAGCAGTAGTAGCAACCCCTCCCCAACCATCATCATACAACGGAATACTAACACAACAATCTCCAGATACGGCGACAACGAAGACCTACTCGGAAAATGGTTCGCAGCGAAACCGTCAAAGCGCAAGGACATTTTCCTCGCGACAAAATTCGCGCTCAAGAACCGCGGCGCGGAAGTCGACTCCTCGCCCGAATACGTCAAGGAGGCCATCGAGAAATCTCTAAAGCGCCTTGGAATCGACTGCATCGATCTTTACTACTGCCATCGCGTAGACCAAAAAACACCCATCGAACTCACCGTCCAAGCCATGGCCGACCTCGTCAATCTCGGAAAAGTAAAATACCTCGGTCTCTCAGAAGTCAGTGCAGACACACTGCGACGAGCACACAAAGTGCATCCTATCACAGCAGTACAAGTCGAGTACTCACCTTTTGCCCTTGAAATCGAAAGTGATCAAACCGAGCTCCTAAAGACGTGCCGCGAGCTCGGTGTCGCAGTTGTGGCGTACTCGCCGCTGGCTCGGGGCATGTTGACGGGCGCCCTCAAGGGCCCAGAGGACTTTGAAGAAGGCGATTTCCGAAGCTTCGCGCCGCGCTTTAGCAAGGAGAATTTCCCCAAGAACCTAAAGCTTGTTGAGAAGATCACAGATATCGCAAAGAACAAAGGTGCGACACCGGGTCAACTGACGCTTGCGTGGTTGATGGCACAGGGAGAGGATATTTTCCCCATCCCCGGTACAACGAAGAAGGAGAGGTTGGATGAGAATGTGGGGAGTTTGAAGGTGCAGTTGAGTAAGGAAGAGGTGCAGGCTATTCGGAAGGCGTCGGAAGAGGCGGAGATTGGTGGAGGGAGATATCCTGAGGTCTTTATGAAGTATTGTTTTGGGGAGACGCCGCAGCTGGAGCGGGATAGTGGTGCGGCTGCTGGTAGCGGAAGTGGAGGCGCGGATAAGCCTACGAGGTCGGTAGATGTTATGGGTGGCACGTAGGATTGCAGCAAAATTGGTAATTTGTTGGTTATGTGACTTCGACGCGTATATGCAGTGGATTTCACAAGAAAGTAGATTGTATATGGCAGCAGACGCTACAAAAATGCTGGATTCCACAATGCAGTAGAACCAATTACACCCCTTTACAAATCCATATCCATATCACCGTCATCCTCCCCTAACAACTCCTCAATCTCCATTCTTCTCCTCTCCCTCTCCCTATCCGCCGCATCTTCCCCATCAACCAGAAAATCATGTATCACAGCGCCCAGCCTCTCTTCCCTCTCTAAACTAACCCCCTTATCCAACTCCACCGCCCACCCCTCCCACACTGCCCCCCGCTCACTCGCTGTCATCGGCCCTGGACTAACCCTCCACCTCTTCGTTAATTCCCTTTCTCGCTCCGCCGCACTCCCACACCCCATAAACCTATACGCCATTGCCAACTTGTCATACACAGCACGATGCGGCCCCCCAGATGTCTGATTCGGCATCGTAGGTCCCGGCGCAGGATACGATTCCAGCACAACGTGCTTACCTTTTCTGACTCTCTCCATGGCATTGTGCCATACGCCCACAGGAAGGAAAATGGCTTTTGTTAGAGTTATTGTGCCGCTGGAGGGATACGTGTGACCGAGGAGGAAGGCGTCTGTTTCGGCGCGGCGGAAGTTGCCGAGTTTGGTGCCACCGGGGCCGAGGGTGTTGGCGGGGATGACGATGCGAGGGAAGTAGATTTGGATGGGGATGGGGGTGGGGGTGGGGGTGGGACCGAAGGGGGAGGTGGCTAGTAGTGAGGGTGCGAGGGATGAGAAGGGGGAGGGCTGTGGGATGAAGGGTAGTGGACTGGGGGCACTGCGCTGTATGCCAGGTCGAGAGGGGGGCAAAGGACTTGGGGACGGAGGGTGTAGTAAACGTGCATTTTGCAGCTGCATGTTCGGTATCAAATGGTGGTTGGCATTGTTGGAGCCAGGCAATCCCGCAGTCAAAAGTGTAGCTGGTCCCTGCTGTTGCCCTTGAACAAGTGCGTAGTTGTTTTGCTCTTGCTGGCTTGCCAAAAGTCTCTGTGTAAACGAAAGTGGCAGGTTTGGGACTGACAAGCCCTGCACCACAGGGTAGGATGTTGTATGGGTCTGCTGAGCTGCATTTGAGAGACTACCATGAGGCTGCTGTTGTGCGAAATGAGCAAAAGATTGAGTAGGCGTAGCTTGGTTAGACTCATGTCCATACGTATTCGAGGAAGGTCTATTGGAACCGCCAGCAATATTCAACCCTCCAGGCTGAGATCCATGACCTGAGATGGAATGTAAAGAAGTGGGTGGGCGCAAGAATGGAGCCGCCGTTTGCGTGGTAAAAGGATCATGCTCTCCAAAGCCTCCAAATGATTGATGCTGAGATCCCACTTGAGAAGCTTGTGGCGGAGTGACAGCGATGGACAGTGTGGGATATAGGACGGGAGCAGGCAGTGAGGATCCCTGTGGTGGTGCAAACGTCTCAATGGATTCAGTCGCCGAAGGTGAGGGGCCAAAATGAGCCGATATTGGCTGTTGCAGAGTGGAAATTCCAGTATTTTGAGCGTATGTTGGTAGTGTTTGACCGGGAGAAGCAGGGTGTGGTAATGGTGGTAAGTTCAGCCGGGGAAGACTGGGAAGCGATGGAAGTGAACTGGAGGACATGCGCATTTCGTCATTTGTGTTATCTCCATTCTCAGTCCTACCAGTATCTGATTCTTCATTCTTCGTAATGCTATGGCTCGGCGTGGGGGTCACAAAACCATTTAGCGATGCCTCCATAATAGTCTGTCTGTCCCGGGCGCCTCGAAAAAGCCTACTTTTCATCATTCCTACCAGGGGTGTAGGAACTATATTGATGGTCTGCTCACTCTCGCATCTGCGTTGCTGAATCCTGCGCTGAATCTGCTCTGCTATGCCCCGAAGAGGAGAATGTGAAGGCGTAGGTGGAATCAACGGGACACCAGATGACCCTTCAGGTGTCGGGCTGCGCTCAGCAACCTGAGCCTCGACCGCTAGCTGATGGCTGATGGCAATCTCCATCTGCTTCTTGACCTGATTTTCCTTTTCTAGAAAAACTTTCTGCGCCACATGTGCATCTCTCTCGTAATTTTTGAGACCATGTCCATCCGTGGGGGGAGTATCTCTTACACTCTGCTCTTGACCTCGGTTGTAGTCTCTCATCTGTTGTGGGGTGATGCCTGCTTCCATGAGCATGTAAAAAGCGCGTTGGCGTGACTTGAAGCAAGCAGCATGGTACTTTGCACGCTTTTTGACATCTCGAGGGATATTGATTAGAGGCGGAAGAGGTTCGTTGAGCTTCGGTGGGCGTATGCCAAAGTGGACTTCGCGGTACTGTAGACGTTCACTCTCCTCCGCCTTGCGCTCCAATTCTGCGAGGTCAGGCTTCTGTCGCATCTTCTTTGTGGGCGAGTTTTGTGCAAGTTCTTGTGCGTTGCGATGCTCTGGTGTCCTGTTACCCGATTCGCCTTGACTCTCGCCATTTGCCTCATCCAGCCTCTTTTTGACGTCTTCCGAAACCACGAGCGGGTGATACTCAAAGTCCCATAGACTTGGAATCTCGCCGCGCAATGCCGCCTTGAGTGCCTTGCCGTCTCCCTCGTAAAAGTCGATCCACCGGTACAAAAACTCGATAAAATTTGGCACTACTGCGCTGTCTACCTGCACTATATCGACCAAGATTCTCAGCATATCTTCTTCATGAATCAGTTCTGGGTCAATGACGCGGGCCTGAGCCGTGATAGAAGCTCCGCTACGTCGTGATCGCTGTGCAGGAGAATGATCTGGTTGACCTGTGTTGAGACGCGGCTTCTTGGGCGAGCGGAGAGACATGAGAGATTGGTGAGTTGTCGTTTCATCCACATGCCACTGTACGCACCAAGTCCATAGCTCTTTGCCAGTTTCGTGTGCTTTGCGTGCTGTAAAGTCCTGAAGAAGAACCAGGAAAATTTCGTGATTCGTGTCCATGCGGTAAGTAATGGGATGTTGTTTGTATTGTTCGTAGGGCACGAGCGTAGGTAGCGGCTCCACGTTGCCGACGACATCTTGTAGCTCAAGGTAGCGATCGTCGAAGAGATCAAATACCTTGCCATGCGAAGCCATTGTGAGTGAGGGTAGTGTTGCAGTTGTGGGATAATGTCGCAAGGTGCAGGTATTGTGAGTAAGTGAGAGATGTTGACTAGGTAGTGTGGTAAGACATGCAAACGCAGGATAGTATCAACAAACGGCGTGGGGAAAGATGGATACCACTGAGCAGTGAAAGCCACTAAGTAGTAAATACCACCGAGTGGTAAATGCTACTGAGCAGTAAACACCATTGAGCAGTGTGATTGAAGCAACAAAAGAAACCTATGCACAGCCTACCCTCGTGCACTGGTGGAGAAGATACTCTAGTCTTTTAGCGGATGTGTCTATAATTGCTTCATTATGGCCGGGTCGCCGCCGTATTGTACACTCGCGCTCGGGGCATCGCCGCCGCAGCGCGTCCACCCCATGCCTACGCTGAGTATGTATACATTCTACTACCGACCGCCCATTTACTCATCTACACTGCTACACTGCTACTCGGCCGCTCACGTGATGCTCATTTGGTGCTCTCCCTAAGCCTCTGTAGGATGAGACTCGCTCTATCTTCGGCATTCTCGCGCACTCTCCTCCAATCTGTGTTGTACACTTTCTTCACACCCTCCTCGAGGCTTCGGTTCCAGCGGTCCTTCGCCATCTCGACCAGTCCCACGGGCGCTTCCCTACTTGTTGGTTCTGGCTCTGGCTTCTTGGGCTCGTAGAACTCGGCGAGGACCTGGCGCTGCTGCCGTAGCAGAGCGGCTTGTGTAGCACGGTTTTGTGTGTGCAGCGATATGGTGAGGTAGAGGACCGCAGAGGTGAGGGTGACGCCTCCGAGCTGCCTTGGTCAGCCGAGAATATGCAGCAAGATTCGCGCACGTACGAAGCCAGTGGTAAAACCCATGGTGAAGGTAAAGGTGATGCAATTGAGTCGCGGGCGCAAGATCTAGGGGGCCTTTTATTCGAATGCGCTAAACGCCAATGCCTCTGAAGTTCTGGGCTATACGATCTTCCCAGGATGCTCTGCAGGTTCAATGAATGTTCCCGTGTGCCGGAATCGGGGGTGGGGGTGGGGTTGGTCCTGGGCGAGGGAAAGTTGACTCGGGTGAGGTCACCGTTGAGAGATGGGCAGACGTGCCGTGCATTGTCCGCTGCCCAAAACGGCAACTCGGCAAATCCGTTGAACACTGCTCGCGCCCCTCTGATAAAGCCGGACATAGAATACAAGCGAGTTGCGCCTGCCTTTTTTCAACACCCATTATATCTACCAAACTTGAGCTTTTCTGCTGTCTGTTCATACCAGCTGAAACTACTACTTCTGTTTTACATATCAGGTGCAGAAGTTTAGGTCTCAAGTACGCGCAAAGGCTTTCCTTTGGTGTTATTGAAGATGACTTTGCAGTTGGGTTGCTCTTTTTTTCCGGTTTAATCCGTTTACTGCGAGTGCCTTCCTTCCCTACGACAGCCCACCCCATCTCACCTACAACACCAACTCGCCGCCATTTTTGCTCGCCTCTCCAACCAGAGAAACACACTATCAAGAGGCGGCATCGCACACGAATCAAACTTATCCTTGACAGTGCACAACATGATGCGATGCAGAAAGTCAGGCCCCCGGTATGCATGGCCTAGGTGCAAGGCTCAACCAAAGCGCCACCAATCGTCTCGTACACTGCTAAAGTCGGCCCCCGCCTTGACGTCTGGCGGAATTCAAGTGGGGAGTTGTGGGATCTCCGCCAAGGGAATTAACTCGCAATCATGCAGCTATGTCTGCCGTCCTTCCCTATGGATGCGCTTCACATGCAACTAGATCCTCATATGGCTATCACCCGTGTCCGCTACACAGACGCCTGCACAGAGTTCGCGTTTTTCACTGTGATCCATCGGCCTGTTTAAAGCCGGCGTGTGCTCACAATATACCTATCCCAGCCTACGGTGCACCACATTGGATTTGACAGACACAACCTGCCTCAGCAATGGCATTGACCAATCTCCTATCTGTCGCCACCGTGCCAAATCTCTTCTTGCTCTTCATCGCTTATTGGGTTATTTGGATTATCTATTGCCGTACTCTCCATCCTCTTGCACGTGTCCCAGGCCCACTATGGCCTGCAGTTTCTCGAACATGGCAGAGGTACTTGCCCCTGTTTCTCAATATAGTCAAGTAGATGCTAATACACGACCAGTAAGCATTCATTAGGCGTCTATACAAGTGTCGTACTTTACAGATAATCCGGCTCAGCTAAATTCTTGCTTGAATACAGTGTACCACACATACCGATGTGATGCAGAACGTGCTCAGGCTGCACTTCACAAAAAATACGGTCCACTTGTACGCGTTTCCCCAACCGAAGTGGTAACCTGTGATCCGGCCGCCATCCCTCTCATTTATCCCACTCAAAATGCTCTTCCGAAAAGCGAATGGTATGTCACACAACTCCTGCTTCCAGGTCAGTTTTTTTTAACAAAGTGCGTCCAAATATGTAGGTATGTTCCGTTTCGTCCCCAAGGTATCAGCGAACAAGCAGATCTCTTTAGCGAAACGGATGAGCAAAAATACAGCAAGCACCGCAGAATAGTCCAACCAGCCTATCAAATGGGCAATGTTTTGAAGAACGAAGAAGAAATTAATCGGGCTACGAAACTCCTAGTAGAAAAACTAAAAGAGCTTGCTGCAAAGAAGGAAAATGTAGATTTAGGGCACTGGATCGAACTATATACTTACGACGTAATCGGCTCCGTCATGTTTGGCCACGAATTTGGATTCTTGAAAAGCGGCAACGATGTGGGATCGTTCATTGGGGCCGTCGACACTGCCGCCATGCTTCTTCACTTCATGGCCGCCACACCGAGCTACATGCGCGGCGTCATCATGCTCGCAGCCCTGTGCATTCCAGGGATGCCAAAAAAACTAAAAGCCATTCAAGCTACGGCTGAAGAAGCTAAACGACAAACCGAACTTGGAATGCAGCGCTCGGCTGAGGAGAGCGATAGCCGCCACGACATCATGTCCCAGCTCCTACGCATCGTGAAAGACAAGGGCTTCAAAGAAAACTTTACGCACCGCGAAGTCACGCTCGGCGCCTGGATCGGAATCATGGCTGGTTCAGATTCGACTGCCGCCAATATGCGCGCAGTCCTCTACTATCTCATGAAGAACCCCCGCTGCATGGCTGCTGTCGTCAAGGAAATCACCGAGCAAGAACATCAAAATCTCCTCAGCAATCCAATCACGTACGCAGAATCGAAAAATTGCTTGCCATACATGGGTGCTTGCATCAAGGAGGCCCAGCGTCTCTATGCAAGTATTGGTACCAGCATGCCCCGCGTCGCGCCAGCTCAAGGTATTGTGCTCTCCGGCTACTATATCCCTGGGGGCTACGATGTTGGTGTTAACCCACACAACGCACATCACGACACGAAGCTCTTTGGAAAAGACGCAAAGGAATTCCGACCAGAACGATGGCTAGAGAGCCCAGAAAGGAGCTTTGAGATGGAAAAGGGCATGGCGTTTTGGGGCGCGGGTACGAGGACTTGTGTTGGGAAGAATGTAAGAAAAACCTCCCTAATCACATTCATGTGTTTTTTCGACATCTGACGTTTGTGTGAAATTTTAGATTGCCCTAGCAGAGATCCATAAGCTTCTTCCGGAGCTGCTGCGCCAGTTTGACATGCGTATGGCGCATGATGAGCCGTGGGAGACGAGAACTGCGGGGTTCATCAAGCAGAGGAATGTTATTGTGACGCTTAAGGAGCGGGTTTGATTGAGGAATCTACTCGTCTAGCTCTTTTAGCTAGATAGTTTGCAAGCATGTATGAAACATAGCAATGTGGATGAATATACCCTGTCAACTGTCAATGTCTTGAACACTTCTATTACCAATATTACGTCATAAAATTCGCTGCCTCATAGAATCCACCAGCTTGTAAAATCCACGGCGTCAGCACGTCGAATCCTAGAAAGAAATGAGTTGTGAAGGGACCACAGGATTGGATACAGCTGACCACGTTCACTGAAGACATGAGGAATTCACTACAGACTGACTTCCACATGTCACTAGCACCCGTCTCAGCATGACCTGTCACCACCGCCACAACCGTCACAACCAAACATTCGAAATTCAGGCAAGTGTTTCAATTTGTTAAACTACACAGACATTGCCGACGCCCCCATTGACCCAGAAGAGAGACCCCTTTTGCCAGCATCCCCAACAACCAGAAGTCAAAGGACTAAAATTCAGGTATTAAAACGCCGATTCTTGCCGTACCCATCGTCGAGGAAAAGATGCAAAAGGTAGGATAGGAGCACCGTCGCAATGCTAAAGGTCATGTCATCAAACGTCAATTAGTATTGTTATTGTTGTTGGGCCCCCGAGCAGGCGCATTGGGGGCATTGGCGAGCCCAGATGACGGCACTCGCGTCATCGAAGGCAGGGCGAATGGCGGTGCTGGTGCAGGGGCAGGAGGCTTCGCAGGTAAGTGCGCAGGTGTGCCATATTTAGCAATGCTGCTTTGTGACGAGCCTGGGTCACCTGGTTGGGATGTGATTCGGTTCATGGGAGCAGAGCCATTGCCCTGCATGCTCTGAGGTGAGCCAAATGGTGGCGTTGAAGTAGCCGAAGGGCTAGGCCTTGGCATTTGGGCAGGCATAGAGGTTTGAGCAGACATTTGATATCCACCATAGCCATTCATCTGTGGCTGTCCTTGCATCATGTTTGGCTGCATTCCAAAAGGCATGTTGCGTCCACCAGGAACAAAAGCTTGAGTTTGGGGGTTAAATTGTCCACGGTTGTAGCTTCCAGGGATGGGGTGCTGGTTGCGGTTTGGCTTTCCGTTGTATGCATTTGGGGGGAACTGGCCATAAGGATAGCCAGGCATTGGAGGCTGATGGGGCGCAGACATTGGGCGATTGCCCGGTCCATTCTGAGCACCATAAGCATTCTGTGCCATTTGATACGGGGGTTGCTGATTGGCCGGTGACCATCCTGGGTTCACAGGCATATGCTGGGGTTGCTGGTAGGTATCTGGGTAGGATGCCATCTGTGGATTGGTCATTTTCGGTGTCACCTGGGATGGTAGACCGGCATTCTGAAACGAAGACATGCCGCGCTGAAAGTCCGCTGACAGATCATAGCCATTTTGCGATTGTCCGTAACCGGGGTACATCATCATCGACCCATTCGAGGGCTGGTACTGTTGTCCGTTCCATCCATACTGCGGCTGTCCATCTGGGTTCATCATACCAGGGTAGGGGCTACTGTACGTGGTTGAAGGAGAGGCTCCAGGGTTCATGGCCGCAAACGGGGCATTTGGTGTAGGGCCTGGGAAGCCGTTGTAGTAGACAGCATTGTCTCCGGCATACGCAGCAACAGGGTACTGCTGTGGATAGTACACATTGAACCGGGACCGAGCCTGGAAATCATCGTCGTCATAGTTGCGCTGCTTCTTGTGTTTCTTCTTCCCAGCAGTAGAACTGGATCTCGACATATCCTTGCCTTTCTCCTTGTCTTCTCCTGACCCGTTACCTTCAGTTGCATCAGTTTCTTCGCTCTCTGCGCTGCCAAAGATGCGCTGGCGCGCTTCTCGGTAACGCGCCTCGCGTTCTTCTCGAGACAGAGCAGTTTTGTCCTTGGTGGCTTCGCCGTCGTTGCTACCTTCGCTGCCACCCATTTCAGACGTCGTCTTTGACGCGTTCTGTGAGTTAGCCGCAGTGTTTGTTCCAGATTTACCATCATCACGACGCATAATCTTGCGCGCAGGAAGCTCCACAGGAGGGGTATTGGTTCCCTTTGCGGGATCAACCATTTGTGACACGGGCGGGGGACTGCGACTGATTAGCACATGACTACAAGATGCTCATGTCAATACGCACATTCTACAATAAGGTGTACGAGTAATCTTAACACCAGTCATGGTCGTATCAACCACATGGCCAAGTAGATAGTAGTCGGCAAGACGATGCGCAAGCATCCTGTAAAAAGTGTTACAATTAGGTAGGCACAATTCGTTCTCACTGGACATGATTAGTATTTGGTAGACGGTCAATGCGACAAAGCAACTTACCGAGAGTCCTTGATGAAATCGATAAAATCCTGTTCAATCTTGACCACAAATAAACGGTCCCGAGGAGAGCGTAGAGCCTCGAGCAGCTTCTCGTCTGGTATGGCGGGCATGTTGGGTGCGCCATTGTGTGCAGACATGCCATTTTGCAGAGGCTGGGACATGGGCCCTGCACCGTTCAGCGACTGATTAGGGTCGTACAAAGTCTGGGGCCCATTGGGCATAGCCGGAAACCTTCCTGGAGGAACTCCTCGATGGGGCTGGGGATTCATCACAGCAATCTCCTGCAGCTGGTCCCGAAAGGCGCGCGCGGCACCATGATCAGATCCCTGTCGGGAATCTGCAATGACAGAGTCTGGGGGAGATATAATATCCTCTTCCTCGACCGCCCTAAGGCTAGCGCTATCATCCGGGCGCAACGACTCTTTCTCGTCCAATGCAAATGTCGTCGCCGAGGCAACGCTCTTTCCATCAATGCTGGGTGGCTTTCCTGATCCATCAGATGAAGATAGTTGAGTGTTGCTGTCTTCTGCAGCAGACACCTTGGCTATGGCAGCCGACTGGGGCCTGTCAGCAGCTTCCGCCTTGCCATCGGCAGCTGGTGCGGGCGAAGATGCTGCAGTGTCAATCGGTGGCACGGGCTGCGCAGTGGCATTTTCAGCGCTCTTGCTTGTATCAATACTCTCTTGCTTCTCCACGGGTACCTTGTGAGTTTCCCCGTTTGTAGGAATAGAGCGCGTCTTCTGAGCAATAGCAGGTACACGAGGAGTCGCAACAGGTGGTCTCGCTTTGGGGGCAGAATCCTTGGCCATCTGAGGCTTCATGGCAGAAGCCGCGACCTGGGCGAGTTAGCAAACAGGACGTCATTTTTGCTCGTCAAGGAGGCACACCTTTGCGAAAGAGAGAGGCCGCTGGGGAGCCTGTTCGGTGTGGGCGGGAGTCGCAGATGCCATGGCTCGTGTGTGCGGCGGTTGGTGTTACAGCCCAAATGAGCAGTAATTTGCGATTCAGAGCGCCCGGGCGCAGTGCGCAGTCGGTGTTCAGATGCGGGGGAAACGGCGAACTCGCGAGCGTAAAAGTTTGTAGTGACTAGCGGGTCGTTCAATGGGACAACAGACGCCTTGTGCCTTACGCCCAAACAATGACCAAGCTCAACGGCGTGTGCGGGAGTCGTCGTCGAGTGAAATGAAGGTAGTGGTTGACCAGAGTGATGGACGTAATTTTTTTCAGGAAATGGGGTGCTCAAGGAAAGTCGCAATAACCGGAGCCAGAGAGCTGGACATGTTGGTGTGCCGACATTCGTGGGGAGGGGGCCAGAGAGGAGGGTCGTCGAAGACTGCGGTGAAGTAGCCTTGACGCCAGGCGTGCGGTCCCGAGGCTGCGTGTAGCGAGCAGGCGGCAACTAAGCAGCCAGGTACAGAGCGCAACGAGACAGGCGACCGGCGAATTGGCTCGGCAGCTGGGAAGAGCGGCGGGCGTCGGGCGGTGACCAGGCAGTTATGCGGGGTGCAGGGCGAGGCGTGTGAAGGTCACAGAAGCCATGATGAAGCCGCAAGTGGGTGGGTGCGCTTAGTCATGCACTCCGCCGAATTCTCCGGCCCATGCCCATCCGCGCCTTGCCTATCGCGACCAAGCCCGTCGCGCTCGCTGTGCCCAACTGTAGTAAGGCGACAGAGGAAGACGGAACTTGGCGAGGCTGACGCACTTTTGCCAGCTGCCATACTCAGTCGCGTCTTGGGTTGGTCTCTTTCTGTCACCTTCGCTGTCCATATCCCCCGACAACACTTATCCACAACCGACATCACTTTGACGACACTTGAACATTTTCCCAACCCTCGCATTGCGACCACGCTGCCATGTTCCGCCGTCCAGGTGCTGGCCGCTCCAGGGCCACAGCAGACACCCTCTGCCAAAAGTGCCTGCAGCGCGGCCACTACAGCTACGAGTGCAAGGCGCCCGCCCAAGAGCGCCCCTACAAGTCGCGGCCATCAAGGACACAGCAACTTCTCAATCCCAAGCTCAAGCCCAAACTCACCACCGAGGTGCCCGAGGACCTCGTCCGGAAGAAAGGTATCGCCGATGAGATTCTGAAAAAGAAGGAAGACGACCGTAAGCGCGCGCGCTCCCTCTCCACCTCGTCCGCCGACTCCGTCTCAACCATATCGACAAACCGGTCGCGCTCACGATCTCGCTCACCACCACGGAGGAAACACCACGACTCGCGGCGCCGGGGACACGATGACAAAGCCCTGCGCAAACGGAGCAGGCGCTCGGTCTCGAGCGATTCGCGCTCATCACGAGAGTCAGACAGGGCAGCAGACAGAAACACACGGCGGCGCATGAGCTCCTTCAGCCCCGACGAGCGCGGCCGCCGGAGAACCAGGTCCAAGTCGAGGTCGAGGTCAGCGCGCATCCAGCCATCACCTGAGAGTGCCCGGAGAAGGATACCACACAGCGCAAGCGGCAGCGCACAGTCTCGCAGCAGGAGCGTCCGACGAGACAGGAAACGGCCAGACCGACGGTACTCCGTAGCGCGATCTCGATCAAGAAGCGCAGACCCCATGGATACCTCGGACGACCGCAATCCGCCCCACGGAGCAGCCTCAAGAGCCAAATGGGATGCCTCGCCCCCGCCGAAGCGCCAGTCCTCGCGATCACCCTCGCCATACCGCGGTAGTCGCGACCGCAGCCCGAGTCCGTTTTCTAAGCGTAGAGCCCTCCGCCGGTCGCGAAGCCCGCGTGAGTCGAGGAACGGAGGAGATGGCGGACCAAGACGAGGAGGTAGTCCACCGAGAAGCCGTTTCAATGACTACCCGGCTGCTGCTCCTCAGCCAGCGCCAGCAGCAGTACCTCCACCAGCCCCGAGGGAACGTAGTTTGAGCCCGTATAGCAAGCGTCTTGCTCTCACAAAAGCCATGCACAACGGTTAGATGGAGGTAATTGGTATTGATTGAACAAGAGCAATGAGCAAGTATTCATAGTGGAAAGTAGTACTGTTTGGAATGAGTCGGACCTGAGAATGTCCTGTTTTTCTGTAACGTTAGAAAGTAAAAGGGCAGGAAAGAAACGCCACAAAGTTACTCGCTTTGTTTTAATTTATACAAACCCCAGTGGTTTTTGCTCCGTCGAGTCATTGGCAATATCGAAACTTTGCTTTTCAGCATCTCATAACGAGCGTGTTCTCGAATATCGTTCAAAACTATGGCTTCATATGCATTGTTTTTGTATTTTCAAATCAATTGTAGATATGGACAACATGTGCATCTCATTTGGAACAGAGGAATCTGATTCATGTAAACTTGCAGACGAGAGCGTAAAGCATTTGCGAACAACGATATCCGAGATTGGAAAACCACGCGCCAGAGACATTAATGAGAGAGATCTAGCTATTTTGTTAACGCCTGCCGGGGATTCCAAAATCACCATAATGCAACACACGCGACGCATACAGAGAGAACAACGTAAACATGTATCCCCACACCCAGTCTGCCTCTTCATGACCCTTTCATACTGATTTTCATGATCCCATGTATTCTCAAAACCACGTCTCCCCATAAGGGTGCCGCAACTGCGACGGACGGTACGTGTCGCCAATTCTCAAAGAATCTTGGTATTCTCTTCGTTGCCAATCTTCTCCAAACACGGATGCTGCAGCAGACGCTTTCTAGGCGCCGCTGGCTACTCCGCGTATGTTGATCCCGCCTGCAGAACGCTCAGCAGAGCCGCGAATGTTGATGCCTTCTTGGCTACGGTTTCGTCCCTGCCCGCGGATACTCATATCAGTATCGCGCGATATGCGATCGGCAAGACCGCGACGAGGTGGTGCTGGTTCAGAAAAATCCGTAACGTCAGGATCACGGTAGTCGTTCTTCAGGCGCCCAAATCCCTCCGAGTCGTCATCGTCGCGCGTAATCCTATCAGCAAGAGAGCGCTTCTGTTGTGGAGCCAGAGGCTGGCCATCCTTTGTCATGCGTGCAAGCAGCGACGCGCCGCTTCCTCGCTTTACATCAATGGCATTTGAGCGGTGGTGATTGCCCATGGGCGAAGTGTCGACAAAGTAGGCGTCCTTTTGCCATCGCCCTCCGCCTGCAGCTGCTCCACCAGCACGGTCGTAGTTGGCGCGGTCATGTACCCAGCGATCCGCACTGGGCTCACGTCGACGTCGGTTGGGGCTGCGGCTTCGGCTTCGGTACCGGCTGCGCCCTGTGTGCGTCGCGTCCTCTGCGAATCCAAATCGGCCATCGCCTTCCTCGTCGGAACCAGGAGATGCGCTGCGCCCTCGTAGGCGACCAAAGCGAGATTCGTTTGGACTATGTTTGTCAGTTTACAGATTGACAATGGACATGTGCGCAAAAGTACCTTCTCGAGCCAGGCCTATAAGAGTCGATATCTTTGCCCTGGGCGTCGCTGCGGAACCTGCCAGTCGACTGTCGGTCTCCTCGGCCCCGACCGCGGTTGTCGCGGTCGCGAATGTCTCGTCCATTCCTGCGTGGGCCCCTTCGGTCCGCACCTGAATCACCCATTGACTCGTCTCCGCTGTCTCTCCGCCTGCTGCGTTCGCGAGAGTCCATATCTACATCTCCATAATCCAAGTAGTCCTTCTTTGGTGGTGGCCTCCGTCGCGGCTCCCTCTGGCGATTTCCTGCTACATCTGGGTTGCGCTGGTAGTAGTTGCTTCGTGTCGCCGCGCCCCTTGGCTTCTGGTCTCCAGCGTTGGACTGTCTGACTGTAAGAACACTATCTGGCTTCTTCGAGTATGGCTTTGCTTTGCGAGATGCTTGCAGGGAAAGGTTGCTGGTGTCGCCATTGTCGGGGTGCGTGAGAATGCTCAAGGCCAGCGCGGCATCTTCTTTGGTGTAGTATTCGAGATTGACGGAGTTGTCGTTCACCCAGCGCAGCTGCTTGACGCGCGGTTCGGACTGGCAATGCTCCATGGCCCAGTACAACGGGTCATTGGGGTCAAAGTCGCTCACACCTTGGAGGTTTATAGACTCGGGCCATGGCTCGTGGATCACAATGTCTTCTAGATATGCAGCGGGTATGCTTCCCTCGGCGTCGCCTGTGTTCTTCTATTACGGATGTGTGAGCAGTTGCGCCCAATCTCATGCGCTATTATAGAGAGCTCACCTCGACAACGTGCTGCGGCTGTTGTTGCGCTACGGGCGCTGGCTCCACGGTTGGTCCTACATCAATGTCAATATCGTAGGCGACATCTGTCATGTCCGTGTCGTCCATGGTGGGCAGAGGTATGCGGCGAGAGGTTCTGATTACACGGGGATTGCGTGGGGGTGAGGTGTTGTTGCAAGCTGGACGGCGGAGACGACAGCAGGCGCGCCGCGGTAAGCTTCCGAGAGGCGGGCACTAACGCGATCACGTGAAACGTATGTACGGTGTGTTGTGCTCGGAGCTTGCACGGCAATGGCCAATCGTATTCTTTGGTTGCAGCCTCATGTCTGGTAATCGCGTACGGCTGTATATGGCCCAGGGTGCAAGTCAGACGCGGAATAAGTCTGGACCAAGGACATGATTTCATATTACAGAAAGACAACCAAAAATACAGCCATTGTCTCACGAAGGCGGCTAGGGTCAAACAAATCAAAGACTCTAGAGAAACATTTTCGAGCGTCGCACGATACCGTGCGTGCTGACCTAGGACTGCTCTTCTAGTGTAAAAGTACCAGTCTTGGTGATGAGGTACTCGTTTACTGCGACATCCTTTCCGGACTCCTTTCCGTACCCGCTCTGTTTTATGCCGCCGAATGGGGATTCTGCAGCAGAAGAATTGCCCTAGCTTTGTTTTAGCACCCGTCACTGTTTGAAATCGCAAGGCAAGTGACATTCTACATACCGTGTTGAGTCCAATCATACCCGCTTCCAGGTTCTCAAACAGTCTCCATGTCCGGTCAACGTTCTTCGTGAAGCAGTATGAAGCCAAGCCCATGCTGGTGTCATTGGCAGCCTTTACCGCCTCATCTTCCGTGTCGAACTTGATGAATGTGCTGATTG
Source organism: Exserohilum rostratum (assembly GCA_026367775.1). Classification (NCBI taxonomy): domain Eukaryota; kingdom Fungi; phylum Ascomycota; class Dothideomycetes; order Pleosporales; family Pleosporaceae; genus Exserohilum; species Exserohilum rostratum. The sequence continues at coordinate 738,439 of CP111162.1, forward strand.
GAGCAAATGCCTCTTCCTGTGCAAGATCCATGTCGGGCGTGACCCCAGAAACGACTGTAGGCGCGAAGAAGTAACCGCCGTCTTTCTCGATCTTGTTGCCGCCCGTGTGGATCTTTGCCCCCTTCTTCTTCGCGTCTTCTACAAGAGCAAGTGCCTTTTCAACGCCGCGCGGCGTCGTCACTGGACCCATTGTTGTCTTCTCGTCGGCTCCGTGACCAACCACAATCTTTTGAGTCTCCTCATTCCAGCGCGCAAGGAATTTATCAAAGATGCCAGATTGAACGTAGATACGGTTTGCCGTGATACAAGCTTGACCAGCGTGACGGTATTTTAGAGCGTAAATCTGACTCACCGCTTGCTCGATATTGGCATCGTCAAAGATCAACACGGGGCAGTTTCCTCCAAGTTCCAGTGTGACTTTTTTCAGATTGTCAGCACATATCTTTGCAACAAGCTTTCCCACACGTGTTGAGCCTGTAAAGGTGACCTTGTTTACGAGCGGATGGCGACACAGCGCTTCACTCAGCTCGGGCGTCTTATCAAGATCTGTGGTCAAAACATTCAGCGCTCCCTTGGGGAACCCAGCCTTTTGCGCAAGATATGCCAATGTGAGAACGGTAATTGGTGTCTCTGGGCTGGGTTTGACAATCATTGTGCATCCCGCAGCTAATGCAGCACCCGCTTTTCTCAGGATCATGGCAATGGGGAAGTTCCATGGTACCAGTGCCACGGAAACACCGAGTGGCTGTTTGATGGTAAAGACTCGTCGATTGGGGAGCGCAGGAGTGAAAACGGTGCCTTGGATACGCTCTGCCTCTCCCGCAAACCACCAGGTGAATCCCGTAGAATAGTCGATCTCGCCATAGGCCTCGGATCTTGGCTTTCCGGTCTCGTATACAAGAATTGTCGCAATGTCTTCTCTGTTCTCCTTGATCAGGGCGTCCCATTTGTATAGTAGTTGCGCCCTCTGCCGGGGGCTGAGTTTCTTGTAATTTTGAAAAGCCTCATGTGAGCTCTTGACGGCATCGTCGACATCAGATGCGTCATTGGTGGGACACTCTATCCATGGTTTTCCAGTTCCAGGGTCTTTTACTTTCGTTAGAGCTGGTAACCAGGGGTGGATTGGATGACTTACCGACGACTTCGAATGTTTTGCCTGATTTGGATCGCACCCACTCGCCGTTTACAAAGGACAGGTTGTGAAGGATATCTGGGTTGTTCAGCTTGTATGGATTAGTTCAAATAATTCAACAAGGGATGCAGTTGTGAATCACCTTGAATGGAAGCTGATATTTGCTTTCGGAGCCCATTTTGTCGTTGATTCCAAGAATTGTCCGAGCACGCTTGCAGCCTCGGGGCGATTCGGGTCAGATGCTGGTTTTTGAGAGCCGAGGCGTCACGCTCTATGTGTTTGAAAGAAAATCCTTCGACAATGGGCAAGTGGGGATGATATTAAAAGTGTGAGAGCAGTTAGACATGGCTACATTTATCGACCGGGCCGGTCCTCAAGCCCAATTCGCGTACCCCACTTCTGACACGATCAAGGCCATCGAGACCATCTGACCCTCGCGAAATCGCTGATCCAGTCTACTCGGGTATTGCAGGAAAAGATATCCGGCAAGTACGCCTGAGAAACGTGGTTGCCAACAGTAAGATGTTCGGCGGCAATGGCGTGCTATTGGCTCGAGCCTCGGTGGTCCTCCAACAATACGCTTAGTAGATGCGGGGCGTGATCCTTACCCCTCACTATTGCATAGTATTCGTCTCCGAAGTACGGCTCGACTATGACATTTCATTGGAGATGCCATCCCGAAGGCAGACATCAGGGTCCAAAGATTTGGTGGCCAAGGCATGTTTGCCTCACCCCTTCCATTTCAAACACCACCATCGTTCCTGAGTCACTACCATCTAATACCTGTCTTTACTGACACTCCTTGTGACCTTCTACCAACTCCCTTTACATATCTGAATCTACTAGCAATCTCAAATAATAAGCACCATGGGTAGACTAGACGGAAAAGTCGCCCTCGTGACAGGTAAGCAAGCACCAATTCACCACGTAGCACCCCTGTCACACCGCCCCCTACTAACACACAACCCATAGGCGGCGGCTCAGGCTTCGGCGCCGGCATAGCCAAGGGCATGGCATCTGAAGGCGCCAAAGTGCTCGTATGCGACATCAATGCCACCAGCGGCTCGGCAACGTGCGCTACGAATCCATCCGCACTGGCCTTTCACCAAATGGACGTAACCAAATCTGCCGATTGGAAAGCCGGCATAGCCGCGTGCATTGAGAAATTTGGTCGCTGCGATATCCTTGTCAACAATGCGGGCTGGTCGTATACCAACAAGCCTACGTCGACGGTGACGGAAGAAGAGTTTGACAAGGTTTTCGATGTCAATGTCAAGAGCGTGTACCTGGGATGTAATGCTTGGGTTGACCAGGCCATTCAGCGCGGCGAAGGCGGTGTGATTATCAATATTGCGAGTGTCGGGGCAACGAGGCCGAGACCGGGGCTGGTGTGGTATAATGCGAGTAAGGGTGCTATTTGGAACGTATGTTTGATTGTTCCTTCTTTGGAGATGTCATTTCTGACGTGTATCAGGCAACAAAAGGACTTGCGGCAGAGTACGGTCCACATCAGATTCGCGTCGTGTCGATTTGTCCCTTGGTCACTGCGACGGGTCTATTCTCTGCCTTTACTGGTATGGAGGATACGCCAGACAATAGGGCAAAGTTTACATCCAATGTGCCCATGGGCCGCATTGGCGAGGTGGAAGACGTAGTAAGCGCGTGTATCTTCATGGCGAGTAAAGAAGCAGGCTTTATTACGGGGGTAAACCTCGAGGTAGATGGTGGAAGATGTATCTAATGCTGTGAGACGCCTGTAAACTTATAGCTATTCAAGACGGATGCTATTAATTTGTGAAGAGCGTGCGTGGTAAATTGTACGTCTTCGGTGCCAGTGTAGTGGAAGGCCGAGGTTAGTGAGGGATATGTCGACTGTGTAGTAACGGGATTTACACAGACCTGACTTTTACATTAAGGTAATTGTCACTTGTTAGTAAATATTACATGATGCAAGCTGTGACTTGTTGATTAATGTTGCGGTGGCTAACTTGCGATTTGTAGGTGAATTTGATACCAAACACATTACCACTCGAGTTTTTACATTAAACAAGTTCCAGCTCCTTGGTAATGTTACATTGTGTGAGATTACGATTCGTAGATGAATGATTGTTGAGCAAGCTACTACTACTGAGTAAATCTGCGGCCGGAGTTGAAGAAAAGAGGCGTCTGTCGGTAGATGGAAAGACAGAGTAGCTCCAAGCAGGAGCGAGAAAAAAGGCTGAAAAGAGCAAGCGCGACGTGTTAGCAACCAGCCACCCTAACATTTTGGCTGGAAAACTACTGCATATACTCAATTGGAAAGCTTAGTTGAAAGAGAGTGGTGTGTTCCAGATCAGTGACGACGGTGGCGCGAGATAGCCCAAAGGCTGGCTGAGCGGATATAAAAAGAGGCGCAGCAACCACTATCAGTAGCTAACCACTAGTCAATGCAAGAATTTCTATTCTTTCTCACACCACGCCATGCCACGCCACTGAGACCACTATCCTTACTCAGCCGTGCGTGGCTCAATGTGGCGTAGAGCTACTGCCGATTGTAGCAGTGTAGGTCGAGTTCTGGATTTAGCAACACAGTAAGAAGACATGATAGAGATAGACCTGGAGGCAAAAAAGAAACAAAAAACAAAAACATACAACAGCGGGGATTCGCTAGTGGTCACCCACCTAACTACTAATCCGCCGGTATTCCGCTTAAGTACCGCTGAGCGAACGGGAAGCGCTGTTCACGAAATCCGATGGTCGTATGTACTAGATATTGTAATTAGATATAATATATACTCAATATCAATCACTACTAGCGCTCAATCTACCTCCAAAAACCACTTTTCCAATTTTTAGTCCAAGGAGGAGAGTACAGGCATAGAATGAACACAATTCACCAGAAATTTTCTTTTCTCGCTTAGTAGCTCTAGTTTTACCATCTAAGTCTAGTCTACCTAGCTACACGTGACCTACCTTCCTGAACCACCATGACTTCCTGAATAGGAAAAACAGAAAAGAGCCAAAGCAGCGAGCAGTTCCCCTATGGAAAGTAGTTGAGATTCCTACCGTTCCATTGGCTAATCCGCATGCATGCAGCTACATATCTCGTAGTACAACAGTACAGTAGCAGTAGCAGTAGCAGTAGCAACCATCAGAACGTCACAGCCCATGCAGCTAGCTGTGATAGGGCGGCCCGCGAACCAAACAATTACCACACTTCCAGCATGCAAGCTAGATTGAACTAACCCAGCCACTAACCGCTTGCGTTTTTTTCTTGACTCTTTCTTTGCTTCTTTGCTTCTCTGCCGTTATTCCCCTCTTTCTCTCATCCCATCCCGCTCCTTCCCCACTCCGCCTCGCTTCGCGTACTTCGCTTCGCTTTCAACAACCGCAGCTGTGTGTGTTGTTGAATCCAGCCCAGACTAAAACTAAACGTAATTACCTAAGTTAGTGGCCTCAACAAGTGCCTTGCGCCTCCACTTCCACCAGCAATAACATCATCATTGTCATTATCAATTAGATCCGGTGAACAACGCGTGTGTCTAGTTGATACACATGTTTCCCAACCATTTCTAACAACAGCCCTAACGCAAGCCAAGACGTGGAGACACAAAAGAAAAACAAGGACGTGAACTAGTAGAGATTTTGTTGAATTCACATACTATTGCTACTGCTACTGCTACATTACCCTTCTTGCAGTAGTGTGAGGGAGCGAGGGAGGGGCGGGGGCGTTACTGTTGCAGTAGCAGTAGCAGTGCAGTAGCAGAGAGGTACCCGAACCAAACTCTTGAATGGACATGTGCGTCGAGGGCTGTGGTGGGGCAGTGCTAGGTTAGCGTGCAGCAGTGGTTGCATGTAGCTAAATTTTACCTGTTTTTGTTTGCTGCTGCTGTGGTACTGGTGAGACATATGGATGAATTGATGGATGAGTGGCTGGGTAAGAGGGGTTGGGCTATGCAGGTTTTTCTGGGTGAGAAGGAGGGCTGGGGTAAGAGGAGTCATGTGAGAGTGTGGATTGAAGTGTGTGGAAACAAACTGATGTTGATGCGGTGACCTTTGTGATGTGGCAGGGGTGAGTGTACATACTACTCCTACTCCAAGCACATACCCGACACAAGAAAGCAGACTTACCTAATTCTAGAACACCAATGAGCAATTACATAATGCATTCATCAAGAAAAAAACACGATAGATTTCTAACGCCTAGCTTAACCTGTAACTGTGTATCCTATATTACAAACTCGATAACAACAATGATAGACAACGCAACTGTACATATACATGTTTCGTACTGTGACATGAAGTATTTAATCGAATGCAATTTTTTTGTGCTTGTTTTTTAGTAACCCTCCTTTTTTTCTTTGAGGGTATGATGATGATGACTTGGCCCTTGTTACATTAACCCGCTCTCACTCGTACATTCTTCTTTTGCGCAGAGAACGTCTTTGGATCTCCCGCTTTCCCGCCCTTCCGCCCCACTACACCCACCCTCGCTACATGTAAAAGAACAAAGAAAAGAAAGTGAAAAGGGTGTGTTTGGATAAAACAAAAAAGAAAAAGAGTTCAGAGTCTTGCATGTGTGACAAGACGGGTAACGCTGGGAAAAGCTAGTAAAGATAGTAATAGTGACAAGTGTGCTGCGTGAGAGCGAGCGGAAGCGTGATTATTACCAGAGTGGTCGCGTAAAAGCCGTCAAAAACCCCATTCTCTCTAGACCCATTTTGGATCAAAAGCATCTCTAGAAAGATTACTAGAAAGAATAGATCCACACACACACGCAGATGCCCTGGGATTCGAAAGTCTTGTGGTGAAAAGGAAAAAAGGGGGGACACGCTCGACAAAGCAATGGCACGCAGCACTGATACCAAGTTCGCAAACGCTTGCTTTTGTTCTAGCTTCACACGTACAAGCAGTGTGTAAAGCTCGCCTCGCTCAATATTCCCTCTCGTCGCTGCAACCTCCGAATGCAAGCTCATTCGGTCTCATACCAAGTCATTGTGCCGGGTAGACACAAGTCTGTTTCCTTCCGAGAATCTCCATCACGTAGAGTTGGGCGGTTGGACCTCCGTGTCGCCACCCGTTCCGGTGTGCTGCATATGCGAATGCACCGGTGAAGACGGTAAAAGAAAAGATCGAGTCAGGATGTGAGAGCAGATTGGTAAAAAAGTAAAGAAGAAGGAATTATCGCCTCCAAAAACGCCGCTGTGTGGATATATGTCGACCGAAGTGAAGAGCAAGGTAGAATGATAAATGTTGCAATATACAAGGTAGCGATAGATGAATATAGTCAAGCTAAAGGATTAAAAGTTTTGCGCAATGCCAGAGTTCCCTTGGTGGGGGAATACGCTGGGGTTCTCGATCCTCGTGTTTCGCCGTGCCGACACATCTCTTATGATGGGCTGCTGCTGGCCGCCATAGGGATCGTTGGAGCCGTATGGGCCTGGCTGGTAGTAGTCCTGGTTGGCGTAGTAATCTTGTTGGTTGCCTCCGGCCATGCCAGGGTAATCCCCCGAATTGTCAGAGTGATCGGCGGCAGAGTATTGCGAAGAGGCATTGGAAGGACCACGGTGGACACCGACTTGGTTTTGGGCAGAGTTGGGGGCGGTAGCGCCATTGGTAGCACCGAGAGCACCAATGCCATCAGAATCCATTGTTTCGCGGCGGCCGTCCATCAATGGGTCGTTGGAGTGGGCGTCAGAGTAGACTCCGTTTGTGGGCGAGTGGGGGCTGGCGTATCCACCGGGGTTGCTGTTGCTGTCCGAGTACGTCATGCCAGAGGTGAGCGTGGTCGACATTTTGCGGTTAGAGCTGGTGGTCGTGTTGCCCCATCCTCGGTATCCGCTCTCGTCTTCGGCCATGGCCAGACCGCCGACGGCTGGCAGGGTTGGGTCGTGGTTGGGGTTGAAACCATACTCTTCCACCTCTTTCCTGCGCTCGTCCTCAGCGCTCTTGCGCTGCTTGCGCTTTCGCCAGAAAAAGATGCCGCCGAGTACCAGTAGCGCAACGACAACAACGGGAATGACAACGGCAATGGCAGTCTTTCCGCCGCTGCTCATGCCGCCGCTGTCCTCCTTTTGCGCATTTTGCAGGCCAGTGGAGCCTGTGCTGGACGGATCAGCAGCAGCTGTGCCGGTCGTGGATCCCCCCTTTGTGGGCGCAGCAGGATTGCCAGTTGGGGTAATGACTGAAGTAATGGTAATGACCTGAGGCGGCTGGCCGGGAGCCGTGGCGGACGTGACAACGACAACTGATGTCTGGACATCTGTTGAGGGAGCTGCGGATGGGGCAGTTACGGTGCTAGTACCGGCGGCTGGTGGAGGCGCATCTTTGGTGGTTGCTGTTGTTGCAGCTGGTGGAGGTGCTTGGGTAGTGGGTGCTGGCGGAGGAGCGCTCGTCTGAGCTGGAGGAGGAGCCGCCGTGGTCTTGGACGTGTCGGCTGGTGGTGGAGCTGATGGTGGTGGAGCCGAGGACGCTGGGGGAGCAGGCGTGGGGGAAGACTCGGCGGGAGGCGCGCTCGAGGGAGGTGGAGCAGGCGTGGATGGCGGCGGGCTGGTTGGGGGCTCCGAGGCTGAAGGGGAGTTAGAAGCCTGAGGGGCAGCTGAAGCAGACTGTGCAGGCGCATTTGAAGATGGAGCAGCAGGAGCGGATGAGGCCTCTGCGGTGGGCTGTGGTGCTGTGGAGGGTGTTACAGACGGCGGCGGCGGACTTTGTTGGGAGGGAGGAGCGGAGGGAGGAGAGGCAGAAACAGAGGCAGAATCATCATTGTTGTTTGCCGGGGCAGCAGTAGAGGCAGCGGCAGCAGGGCTGGACGCGACAAAAGAGGGAGACAACGTACTAGCAGTAGCATTGCCCGACATGTTTGCGAAGGTTGCACAGCCAGGAAGGCGTGGGCACAATCACGAACAGAAGAGCAGACTGAGGCGACGGCGGAGCGGACGCAGGATTCGAGGAGCAGTGGGTTTTGGGTGGGTAATGCTTGGTAGGGGCGTGTTGCGAGACTTGGTTCGCACGACGGTGTAAGAGGGCGGGTTAGTGTGTCGCGCAATGGCAGCGCAGCCGTGGTTTGGATGGACGGCGGCGACAAGTGGGCGACGTTTGGGAGCTTGCCGGGCGTGGGTCTGCGGTGATGATGTATGGGCGGCAGGGCTTGAGCAGGTGAGTGGGCGAGGGCGAAGGGCGCGAAGCGTGTGCAGGAGGTCCAAGTGGACCCTGCACGGGAGAAGGATGGGGGGGAGGGAGGCGATCCTGGCTAGCTGGTGCTAGGCCCAGCAGCAGCGGTTATTGAATGCTGAATGCGCTGCCGAAGCGAAGACCCTGCCTTGCCTTGCCTGGCCCAACAGCGCTGCACCGCACCAGCACCAGCGCCAGCGCCAGCCCAGCTGCACACCCGCAGCATAGCACACCACGACGGCGTCAGCAGCAGCCCGCGCGCGCGTCTCTTGACGGAGCCGCTGTGCCGCCGAGCCGACCAGAGCACGCGGGTGTGTGGGCAAGCGACGGGGCGCCAGCATGGCTGCGCATTGAAACAGCGCGCCCGACTTGGACAGACACACAGCTGTCTGTTTGGCTAGCCCCGTCTCTAGCTCCCAGTCCGTCAGTCTGCGCTCGTCGGTCGCTCTCATTCTCCCGCGCTGGGCGGACCTTCAGACGGAAGGCCGGAGCCTGGCGCATCTCGCCATGATTGGCGCTACGCCCAATCAGTAAGGTTGCTGCCAGGGTGGCGTCGGGCTAGCCACCAATGCGGCGGCGTCGGTGGCTGAGGGCGGCTGCCATGTGCCTGCCTTTGCCTTTGCCGGACGCAGCCCTGGGCAGGGGCCCGGTGCTGTGCATATGTACTCTCTATGTACACACTCTAGACATGTACTACATTCATATACACACACACCACCCATTGCAAACACACTGAACCGTTCCCGCGCTCAATGCTTCTCCACCATGTCATCATGCCAAATGGAGCCTTCGTCATCGCTCGCCCGGCTACTTGGCACTATCCTGGTTCCAATAACATCATGGCCTCGCTTGTTTTTTACGAGCTCCCGCTTTCATCTCCGCCCGTGCGCCCCCCGTGATTGGCCCGCTGGCCACTCTATATTAAGACGCCCTCAGCGCACACTGCCCTCGGCACGTTGCAGTTGTGTATCGCCCTCGACAGCGCATCGTGGCGTCTTCTCGTATCATGTCTGCCATTACTCGCCCTATACGATGTAGCAATCCATCCTCATCCTCGTGCTGCTCCGAAATTTTTCCACGCCCGATCGGCAATCGCTGCTTGAACCATCACACGAGGAAGAGAGAAAAAAAAACAAAAAACGTAATCCCAATTACCCGTCACAACCCTGCCCTTTGTCCCCCTCCCCTTGCCATTAAACCGCCCGCATAACAGCCCAAACTCGTGTTGGTGTGGGAAAAAAGGTTCACTCCACAATCACAATCTCCCCCAGACGCCTCCATGTCATGCTTACTACACCTGCACCCTGGCCTGCCCTACTGCATGCATACTACTAGTAAGCACGCATCCCACCGTCCCATTCATTGCATTCTGCACAACACGTTGCCGTCAGCCCACGCTCGTCTCTCTGAACCCCCCCCTCCCCTTTTCGTTTTGGCAATGGAACGCCAGAAGCTTATCCCGCTAGCGCGTCAAAGCTTCTTGTGCACAAAACAAACACCCTAACCTATACCAGCCCGGGGATCACCGCCTTGCGACCCTCTAGTTTTTCTTTACCAAACTTCTTTTCATACCACCGCTTGCCCTGCAACGCCCGCGGAAGCATGGTGGAAATCTCGTTGAGGAGGAATGTGCGTGCTGGATGACAAGCCCATCCACCCACAATCCACCATCCTGCCCACTCAATCCACTCGCAAAAGTAGTGCGCGTGCAACACGTACTTGAACAGTCCGTTCTTGGGGATCATGTAGATCTTGTCCACGCTCTCCACCGCCTTGCCCTCTTCTTTTGCCTGTTTGCGCTGCCGCCGGTCTGCCGCCCTCCTAATTTCCCGTAGATCGTCGTCGTGGAACATGTTGCCCATGAGCCCCCAGCACCACAACACGAGCCCGACAAACATGTACTCGGTCCGCGCACTCCACTCATACTGCGACGTCGGCCCGTACCCTGCCAGATAGCCGCCAATCGAGATGGCGTTGAACAGTTGAAAGCCAACCGCTGATAACCATACAACAATGTGCATAGGCGACATGCTCGGGTTGAGGAAGAGCGGCGAGATAACGGCGCGGTAGAGATAGTGGATCAACTTGTCCCAATGTTAGCTCTATGCAAACGTGAGATAACGATAAAACTCACAAAGCACCCAGCCATGGTCCAATTACCCATGGGCAATTCTGAAAGTCCCATCTCTTTCGGCAGCGACAACATGATGTACAGCAGTGTGAGGGGTCCCACAATTTCCATTGTCATCCAGCCTATCCTACCATTGATGTTGAATCGCGAATTATTTGACGTCTTGCCCTGCGGATACCAATCGATCGTCCATTGTATCACCGTAAACTATCATTCGCGATAACGAAATCACCATGTTAGCTTTTTTTTGTCTTGCAAATGTGGTGGCGAGGCGCGCGCGCTCACGCGACGGGGTGGAGGGGAAGGCGCGACAAGCAAAGATCCGCTGCCGCCGCGACAATCCTCCGACGCGCAAACCGCACACCCTTTGCAACTTACCAGAGGGAACAGCTGGAACAGCTTGCACACAAACTCCCAATTCTCGCGCGATGGCGGAAGCCAGCCTTGCACAATAGCCATGGTCGAAACGTATATCGTGTATATGTTGGGTCCGCGTAACAAACAAAGAACGTGCGGCTTCTGCGGAAAGTCCGCAGACAAAGGTAGGTAAGTACGCAGCGACAGCGACGGCGCAAAGCAACAAACAGACTCTATATCTTCTTTTCCTCCACCTTTTTTTTTTATCACTCAGCGGAGCCCAACGGATAACTGTATGAATGTGCGTAACGCGTGTCTCACGGCGTAATCTCAAAAAGCTTCTGGTTCAAAGGTAGTAAGTGTGTGGAACACACCGTCATGATGTCAACAGTCACCCACAGCATCCGCGCCAAGCCGAGCCTTGATTTTCCTTCGCTCATTCACCACTACCACCACCACTTTTTACCCAATGCATTGGGTCTCGAATAAAAAATAAAAATAAAAAGTCATGTGCCTTGCTTGCACCTTGTGCGCTTGTGCTTACAATACGTGTTTCCTCCTTTTCCCACAACCCCCCCCCCACCTCCTCACAGACACTACAGACATAGAGTTTGGAACAAGGTGCACGGGAAGGGGGGAAAAACTCGGTGCTATTATTCTATATTAATCTCGCACGCGCATGCATGCAAGCTTACATACATACGGGGGGGTACTTGCATACAAAGTTCTGGCAAGCGCCGGGGACTACCACGGAGATATGTAGTAGTAATAAGTGAGGCGGACTTTTGTGTGATCTCGAATGTCCGTATGTGTGCGCAAAGATGAAAAGAATTAGTGAGTATATGAGAGTTGCTCTCATCTGATCTTCCATCAAATTCCCAAGTCTCCTTAGCTCAATTGGGAGAGCGCCAGACTGAAGTCTCAGTCACTAAATCTGGAGGTATCGTGTTCGATCCACGAAGGGGACAACGTGCCTGAGCTTGCTCAGGATCTTTCGAACAATTCTTTTTTTTTTTCGCGCTTGTAAAGGTCTCTCGACTAGATTGGGACTAGCGTATATAGAAGATACCCATGTGTTTTCACCATGTGTTACTCTTTTTTTTTTGTTCTTTAACAGAGCATAATGTTCGCATGATCTGACGTGCGGCACTTGATTCGGTTTCATATGTGACACATTGACAGGATGGTATATCATACAATGCTAACTTAACTAGTAATACAATGCGTAGATGATGCTCGCTAAACACTAACAAGAAACATGTCATAACTCATCAATGCAGACTACTGCTGTCGCGCGCCACTAGCCTCCATGTCGGCATCAGTGACGGGTACGCTCTCCCTCCTCAATTGCTCTGGTGCCCTCGCCTCGTTGCCCTTCTTGATACCCCTCGCGCCAGGCGTCAGGTACGTGCTATCGAGCGAAGGCAGTTCGTCATCCGACGGCGGCTCCCAGTGCTTGCTCTTCCAGGGTGTGACGTGGAAGATGTACATGGTATCGATTTCCTCGAGGGTGCGGCCATGCGACTCGCATACAAACAGGTACACGACAACTGCGCCGGCGAAACAGCATGCCGCAAATACATAGCCGTATCTGTAGTCAATAGCTGAGGTGATGTATGGTGTGACTAGTAAATTGTTAGTGGATGAAGCACAGATACCTGACGGTGAGCAGACTTACAGAAAGAAATGAGAAAGTTCCATGTCCAGTTGCTGGCGGTGGCCAGGGCCATGCATTTCGCACGGTACCTCGAAGGGTAGATTTCACCAACTACAGCCCACACAATTGGTCCCCATGTCATGGCATATCCGGCGATGAAGAGGCACGCAAAGGTGATCATGGCATAGCCGACACCCTGGTTCGAAGTTCCATCGTCGTTGGTCAGGGAAAAGTGGCCGAGCGAAGCGAAAACGAGGAAGCACATGAACATCCATAGTGCGCCGGCGATGAGCGAGGGGCGGCGTCCAAAGCGCTCGACTACGTAGAGTCCAGGGAATGTCATGCCAAAGTTTACGCCTCCGAGAATCATGGACGTGACGAACGAGTTGCTGATGCCGACAGAGCTGAAAATGGTGGTTCCGTAGTAGAAGTAGCTGGGAGCGGTTAGTACATATCACTCCACAACCTCATGCACAGAAACTTACTAGTTGGCCCCCGTTAGTTGCTGCAGAGCCTGGAGGACGATACCAAGTACAACACGGTAGGCCATGCGGGGACCCGTGAAAATCTCATACCACGGGTGGTGTCCTCCGCCTGCCTGTTCCGCCTCAAACTTCTTCTGGATCTCCTGGATTTCGCGCTGGACCTCTGGGTGGTCTTCCGAGACACCATATGTGAGGGCAATCGTGTGCTTGGCGCTATCAACCTTGCCCCGGCGGTACTCCCATCGAGGCGACTCCTGCATGAAAATGATACCGACAATCATGATTGCAGACCAGATGAAGCCAATGCCCATGGGAAGCTTCCACGAGAAGGAGCTGCGGTTGGCCTCCGTACCAAAGTTGATGCAGTATGCCGTGAAGATACCAAGGGTAATGAAGAGCTGGTAGCACGACACGAGGGCACCACGGACATAGCGTGGAGCAGTCTCCGATTGATACATTGGCGTCAGCACGGAAAGCGCTCCGACACCAAGACCAGCGACCCATCGACCCAGCGAAATCTGGTACCATGTTGTAGTGGTGGTGATCTGGACAATGACTCCGACGCAGAAGATGATGTTCCAAAAGACGATGGAGTACTTGCGGCCGAATCTGTCTGCAATGGGTGCAGCAATTAGAGCTCCCATTAGGGTACCAATGGACAGCTACAAAGTATCAGCTCATGTCTGAAGAGATATGAGGGTACCAACATACCAAAGCAACAATCAATCCAGATTTCCAGTTACTGAACTTCATTTTACCCGTCTGGGGGTCCTTCTGGTCGGCAAACCTATCTAGGAAATCTGGCATCTCCAGAAATCCGGAGATCTGACCGGTATCGTAACCAAAGATGAACTAAAGACCGTTAGTTGCATATATTACGCGTTGCAGAATTTAGTACATACACCACCCATAGACACGATAATCGCCATCGCGATAATACGCATCCTGAAGATTTCCTTCATGCCGCCCTTGAGCATCTGCGGCTTCTTCTCAGGGTCATGGTCCATCGCAGACGACGCCGGGGACGCCTGGGACGCCTGGTTTCCGCCTCGAAACCGATCGAGTATCGCCATGTTGTATCGAGGAGCTTGGGAGACTGCCGATCAATTGGACAGTTGGGTGATATCAGAAGTCGGGGTCGTGGGGTCCCCAAGTACATATAAAGCCACCGTTCTGCTCCACTTTGGGGTAACACAGGTTCGCGATGCCGTCATTTCGGCCTGCTTAACCGTAGTCAAGTCATCGCAGCCGCCCGTGATCAGCATTTTTGCAGGTAGCTTACCAAAGCCCGAGGCCGCTGTGGTAGTCGTGCGTTGCCTGCGGTGGTAATCGACGTCATCTTTTGCATGCCCCAGCATCTTGACTAACGGCTACTAGCCGCACCGCGATTGACAAGCTTGGCAAATCAAAGGCTTGAAAGGCTTAAGCTATGCCAAAGCGCTATGTTCCTATTGGCTGCGGGGCCTCGTCGGTCACAAAATTTGAGCCTCTGCGTCTTGGCTCCATGATTTACCACCGACGTCAACGTCGTTGAACGTCATTCTTGACCTGGGTATGTGGGGTAGGGCAACAACGGCCGTGTGTGAGTCGCTGTGTTGCTGCGCTCGACGTGTTGGACGGCCGAACTCTACCCGCAAGATGAACGACGTTGGAAGCTTGGAGTTTGGCACGACGTAGGGATGGACGATCAAGGGCTGAAGCGCATAGTATGACATAGATCTGACGGGTATTCAGGCTTGGCAAGGAAATCCCCTACACAGGTATACTCTTACGGTGTACGACCACGACAGCCATGCTTGTTGCAGCAGCCGCTTCGTACGAAGAGATAAAATCCCGCGAAACGTGACGGACGAACAAGTGCGGGGAGGCAACCCATGGGACAAGAGTCCCAGTTTTTCTCTGCTTCTACGCGTCTTCGGTGCATGTTCTTTGTGGGTCGTGATGCGAATGTTGCCACAAGCCGTATGGGGCTCCCAATGCGGCGGTCAAGCAGCTCCGGATTTGAAACGCTCCATCAAACTGCTACACACACGTCATAGTATACCCCCAGAAAACGAAGTGCCGGGCGAGGTCATGCTCCCGCGTGAGTTGCGTGTTGCTTTTGCGCTTCCGTTTCCGTTCCGACTGTGCAGCAGGACGTCTTGGCTTCCGCTGTAGATGTGTGAAAACGCCATCCATCTGGTCACGTGCTAGATCTCAGTTGGGAAAATCGTCGGTTAGTTGGTTGAGTAGAGAATGGTGGCTTATCAGCAACTTATCTCTTGGACGGACACGTGAGCTCAGCAACACCGATAGACTAAGATCGGAGACATTGTACCGGTACAGATATGTAGGCGTCATAGTAGCTTGTAATATACAATGCGGCTTCGCTTTCCAGACGAATACGCGTCTTTGATTGTCCTTGTACATCCATCTCGGACCGACAAGTGCAGGTCATTCCCGACCAATCACCGGCTCTGATTGCCTCTTACAGCTGAAGCAATTATCCTCCTACAACAATGCGACCGCATACTCACCATGTCGTCTTTTGTATGGAATCGCACCTCAACATCACCATTGCTCCCGCATGCAGGGTCTCCCTTTAATCTTTTATGCCTTTTGCAATTCAACCGCGACAAAAGCTGGCCGGCGGCCCGGCAATCGCCTGACGTGGCGTCAGCCATGCCGACTGGCACCAGTACAACACCTAATTTTGACTCGCATTCGTATTTAGTCTCAATACCTAACACGGTAATTGGAATGGGGAGGTGTAGATTGCAGATGAAAACTGCGGATACTGTTTCCGACCACTAAATCCCACCAGTGCGCACAGCTGTCCGCGTGCGCTGCCCATCGGCTTTGCTGGTTTCCAGTCGCCCAGCGGGCCATCCGCGGCATTTGATCCTACACAGCGACGCACAGCCGCACCGTCAGCAACAACATGGACTACATGCGCCCAAATGCAACTGCAACAATGACAACGTGCATACATGACTTTGCATGATGCCTCAAAGCCACACTGCCTGCGTACTTGACCGCACCCTTCAGTTGATACTATGCCTGTCGCAAAGATGGGATCAACAGTCTAGACCGAGCATCGCGCCCGTCGCAACCGGTCCACGCCCGTCCATCTACCCGCAATACCCGCATTGGCAGACACGACTTAATTTTTCTTTTCTTTCGACTCCCGGTTCTGCTTGGTCTGGCCATTCTAGGCGCTGACTGAGATGCTCAAACGAGTAATTCGCAGTGCAGCCATGGAAAATAGGCGTCTCACACGGCTAGGTATTCCGTCCTGATGTGACATGAACATAGATAGCATGGTTGTAATAGCGTTCCGATCGGATGGTTGTGCCGTGCTGGATGGACAACGAGGAAGAAGGGCTGTTGATTGAGTATAATACATGTTGTATTCATTGAGTTTACGACTGTTGCCGCTGTGGACATGGAAGGCTCTCTGTTGCTACATCATACAATACCTCGCGCCGTCTTCTCCTGGTGCGTCCCAAAAGCCATCTGCACATGTGTGACAATAGACTATGCGATACCGTTCAAGGGCCTCATGCTCTGCGCTTAATTAGACGAAGGCCGGTCTAGTCTCTGTCTCTTGATCTTAGGCCTGACCCGGCCCTTCGGTACGCTAGCCTTGCTTACGCCCTTTTCTACGTTCGTGTCCAGCAGACTTTTAAATCCCAGACTAGCGCCCACTGACTCTGGACGCTGAGCCGCACTGGAAGCAGGGGACTCTGATCGCTCAACAAGACCTAGTTGCTCCTGGAGCCTTCTGTATTGGGCTTCTGGATCTCGTGGATCGGCAGTAATAGGCTCCGACTGATTCTTAGGTGTTTGCTGCAGCATGTGTTGCTCAGAGACTGAATGGGCGATTGATGACGCAGAAGATGCGGGCAATGCATCTTCGTCGTTGAGAAAGCCAAAAACATCTGTCTCTTGATTGTGAGAATCGACGCCCGAGGCTATGGAGCTGGCGGGCGAATTCTCGTGCAGATTGGCCACCGCCTCAGATTCTCTTGACACGTTATCGCTTGCTCCACCTGCCTCGACATTTGTAATATCGAACAAGGGTGGCTCCCATCTTACTCGCTCCTCTTTGGCTTCTCTCTTTGCATCCTCGAGTGCCTTTGCTTCCCTGGTAAGCCGGTTCTCTTCTAGTGTAAGCATGAGTTGCCGCCGATCGACGACAGTAGCCAACGCCTGCAGCAGGTTGGGTTCAAGTTCTTGCTCAGTCTCAAGATGCTGCATCGTCTCGCCTATGCGGTCAACGAGCTGTGCCTTAGCATAACCTCTCACCAAAACGCCATAAGTGAACTGATCCGGGTCGACGCCCCTGTTGCGCATAATCTCAAAGACACGCTCAGCCGCTTGCACCTGACCCGTCTTGAAGAATGCCTGCATTAGGATGTTCCAACTGTAAATGTTGGGCTTTGTTGGGCCTTCCGTCATGTCCTTGATGACTTGAGACGCATTTGCGAATTGCTGCTTCTGACTGAAGGCGAGAAGAAAGGCGTTCCATATGATCGGATTCTGGACCAGGCTTCTAAAGGCCGGGTCGTCCCCTTCTGTTGCGACCGATTTGAATTTCTGGTACAAGTTGAAGACTCGCTGATTGCTTACAGCCAATGCTGATTGAATCTCGGCTTGCATCATGATGTAGAGCGCTACAGGAGGTGGCGAGAGAAGTTCTGAGCCTGATGTAGGGCCCGAGTTCATCATCCCAGAAGCGATGAATGGATGCAGCGGCTCCGTGGAAAACAATCTTGAGTAGGCGTCCCATAGTAAAGCGCGCATGTCTCCAGCGTCCACGTCGGTCTGATGGCGCACGTACAGATAGTACAGATAATCTGCTGCTAACCACGGATGTTCTTTTTGCTTTGCGACATCGGCACAATGTTGTGCAAAGGTCTGGAACATGGCTGGATCGTTCTGCAATGTGCACCCATGTAGAAGAATCGAGTAAGTGTGTAGATCAGGCTCTAACCCATTGCTTTCCAAGGTGTTGTACACTTTGAAAGCGGTACCGTAATCGCCAGCTTCCATAGCATTATGCATGACTATGTTGTAAAGCAAAGTGTCCATCTTGATCCCCAGGCGTACAAAAGCAGCCACTATCAAGGGGGTTTGGTGAAAGTCATGGCTCGCACTCATGCTATGACGCAGTATCGTGGCACATGTCCATCGTAGTCTTTCTCGGTCCACTACTGCATTCCACGCAGTCGCAGTATGTCTTACTCTGAGTTCATCCAGACATTTCAAGGCGTATTGGACTTCACCAGCCTCACCGAAGGCGCTTGCGTAATGCAACATGGTGTCAAACCCGATAGTCGTACGGTGCTTAGTCAAGCAATCAAACACTCTCTTGAGGTCGTTGGTTTTGGCTAGTTCTACCAAGTTGTACAGGAGATCTTGAGGGCAGACGTCTGGCTGGCTAGCGAGTGATTTGGTAAAGATGTTGACAAACGCAGGAACAAACAATTTCCGATGTGCCATTGGATCGGAACCCCATTTTTGAAGAGAACCGTATGCTTTTCTCGTATGGATCTTGGAAAGATGGCCAAGAGCATCTGCAATGGCTCGTCGCTTACGACCTCGCAAAAGTGGATCGTTGGCTATGACTTGTATGAATCGCAAGGCAAGACCAGGTTTACGATCTAAAAGGTAGATGAGCAGCCGATGGGCGTATGCTTTCCTTGTACCAACGTCAAACTCAATCCAGTTTTTCCAGACCATGTGTGAGCCAATTGGGGTGTTGGGGGGGAAAAGCTTGCGGCTAAGCAGAAGGCATCGCGGATTGTGTTTTATGACGACCCTTCGCGTATGTCTTCGTAAAGAGCTATAAAGCGTCCGATCCAGTGCAGCAAAGGCTAAATTGAGACGAGCCTTATCCTTGGGGCTATCCGATTTCTTCGTCAAATCCAACCTTGAAGAATTCCAACGTAGCAAATTTGACACGCGACGATAAAGAGACCTGTATGTTCCGCGGTCCATCAGCTCCCCTGGCGATAGGTTGGATGGTAGTCGGGAGATGTAATTGGAGAGCCGTGCTTTCTCTAGAGCCAGTACCTTTTCTCGTCTTGATGCCCGCAAATACTCATGTGGAGCAAGCACAGACGAGGTGCGTTTTGACAGAACACGGTAGACTCGACGTTTTGTACGACCAGTTCTGACTGGCGCACTGGAATGGCTGGGCGCAGTAGTCGCATACGATCGTGCATGCTGCCGGGCAAAATTGGATATCTCTGCATAAAGCCAATCGACTGTGTTCAGATGATGTGGCTCCTTTTTCCAGCGACTAGGTGTTTGCAACGGCCCCGCGGCGAGGTTCTTTTGCCTAAGATGCTGGCCACATCTTGACCCAGACTTTGGCTGGAGCTCCTGATTCTTGTTTGCGCCTTCTATCCGCTCTGAGGTTTCCGATAGTCCAAAAGGACTCTGCTTCTCTTTCTGCGCAGCATCGCCCCTTGCGCTGTGCGGCCTGTTCCTTCCTGGGATAAGTGACTCGGCGAAGACTCTCGGCGCAAGGAACGGAAGGATGGGGAGGTCCGCGCTGGCGATGAGGCTAGCATTGGGGACGCGGACTCGTGGCATGAGAGGCCGGAGATGTTGCAATCTTTATCGAGCCATGACGCGTTGGCTGTGGTGAAGCATCTGGTATTGCTCAGTGGCTGGAAAACTTGAGAAAGTGCGCATGTGGCTGAAAGCGCTAACCGGGGAACATGTTCAACCTCCGAGCTCTACTCCGCAAAAGTCGCGACGACACACAACCACACCCGCGCCAGCCAGCCACGCTCTCCGATTCGCGACAAGCCTTAACAAAACAACTGAACAAGATATAAAAGTTAATCCCCGGATCCTCGCGACCAATTTCTGCACGACAGATCGTATAGCCTCTCCGGCGCAAATCAAAAGCTTTCGCCATGTCCTCACACGAGAAGCTGGCGGCAGCAGCCAACGACCGCAAATCGCGCCTCGCCCAGTTGAAGTCACTAAAGCGAAAGCAAGAACAAATATCAGACGCGCCTGAGGCTGCTGAAACATCCTCTACCCAAGACCAAGCCGAGACCTCGCAAGCCCTCACGCGCACCGAAGATGCAGAAGAAGACTCAGTAGCAGCAACATATCTGTCTGGCCGAAATTACGACCCAAAAACGCGAAACGTCAAACTGGGCTTTGACAACTTGCCCATCGCCGACCCTACCAACACATTAGAATACAAGGCAGAGCAGTTGGCACTCGAATCGAAAGCCCAGCAAGATGCAGAGAAGGCAGAGGACAAGGGACTGGACCTGTTCAAGCTACAGCCCAAGAAACCAAATTGGGACTTGAAGCGAGACTTGGATCAGAAGATGAGGCCACTCAATGTGCAGACAGATAACGCCATTGCCAAATTGGTAAGGGAACGAGTAGAGGCGCAAAAGGCGATACGAGAGAAGCAACCCAGAGACAGCAATGACGGTGATGAGGTGGGCATGGAGGGCACCGAGTTGGTTGAGGCCATGCACTTGAAGGAGCAGGAGGAGGAGCGGGAAAGAAAACGGGAGGCGGAAGAGGAGGAGGATGTGAGCTGAGGCCGCAGTGAGCATTAAAGATTGCTTAATCACCGCGACAGAGCTTGCTGCGCCATGGAAATCTACGAGTACCAAAAGTAATCCCGTCGGATACCCTAAAATGAGGCGCTTGCGCATGCAAAGCAAAAGCATGCAATGCCAAATGCCCCCGAGCAGAAACAGGGAGTAGGTCTCGGTATTGGCCTCACATGTATGAGGCAAAAGAACAATAAAGTCGTTTTGCTCCATTTTGCTTAACTTTAGAAGTGAACTGAATATATGAAGCAGTGGCCTCCACACTTGTATAATACTATCCATACTGAATACTTCGTGCGTCATACTGCAGCACAATGACGGAGTCGGCATCCAGGCATCCACAAGCAGCCCTATGCCAATTCAGACCACAACAGCGACTTACCTAGCATTCATCTGCAAGGATATATTTTATTGAATTGTAATTACTAGTACATACGACCATCGGCAAAGTGGACCACTCGATCCCGTTTGCTCTCGAAAAGTTAAACCTTTGACCGGCGGATTAGTAGTCAGGTGGGTGACCACTGGCGAATCCCCGCTGTTGTATGTTTTTTTTTTGCACAATCCGAATAACCGAAACTCGAATTACTGGGCTTTCATTTTGCATTAGGGACAAGCGGTTCCTGAGGTGGAATGCACGTTTACATTGAAATGGACCTTGTATTAGACACTACTTCGCAATAGAATTTCATTTTCCCTTGTCTTGACAACAAAACATTGAAACAACAGCCACTGTCTTGGACTCACCACCTTACACAGTGCCCTTGACATGCGGTGCGCATCTTGCAACCCTCAAAGGATAGTGTGTTTCGCGCATGGTATTCAATATCACCTTTTTCTTGCTAGCAATTACTCAGGCTGAGCTGTAGTCTCAGGAACCTAGCCGACTGTGCCTCATCCCGAGTTGGTACTTCAGATCTTATCATTCCTTGTGACTCTAAAAACGCATAACAAACAGAATGACTCGGGCTGGTCGGTCCATATCAAGTTCTCGACCCGACCATCTGTTTGTCCTTTGCAAATCGGCGTTTGGTTCTGACGTTTTCGTTATTCAATGTCAAGAGGTAAAAGAAAGTACAACGGTCACCGACAAATGCCAGTGCAAAGGGCCACACCGCTCACGTAGATAATACAGCCCAACACCTAGCATGTGAGCTGGACCCTGGGACTGAAAGCGTAAGGTCTGAGTTGCACAGGGAAAGAGTGCCTGATATTGGGTTACGACCTTGATAGATGTGAAGAGAATGCAAACGCGCATCACCGCTCATGTCAACATATAACTCACCCGCCCAATGTCGTGCCTACTGTCAATCATATCCTTCTCATATTCCATTATCTTGCCTTCTGAACATCCTTAAGCATCCTGAGATCAACATGTCTCCCGTCAACAAGATCATCAGCAAAATATTCGTCGGCAACATCGTCAAAGACGGCACGACGACGGCGGTCTCCGCCGCCACCAGAACCACAACATGGAACCGCGGGACGGCCATGGCCCAAGATGTTGGCAAGACTTTAATGGATTCGCTTGAATAGTGGGACAGTCCACTCCCCAAGGATACCCAGGAAGTCTGTGCAAGGTGAGTGTGATTGATCTGGGAAATTATTTGATCAGAAGCTCATTTTGACATAGGGAGGCCGCGCACACCAGTGACAGCGACCCAAAAAAGCACATAACTGCTGTGTGTATCAAGAATGACGGTAAATTAGAGACCGTCCATGTACCCGTCAAGGACAAATAGCTGGGGGACTTTGGGGGGGAGGGGGGGTAGGCCTTGGTTTTTTAATCTGATACCAAACATGAATGCAATGAAATGATTTCAAGTTTGTTCATTTACCTCGTATGTGAGATAAAATTCTATGCTTTCTCCCTTTTTCTACCGAGAGCCATTGGCATTGTATGCTAATCAAAAAGACCGATTAAAGTTTGTTGAAATCCGCTAGTACCGGTTTGCTCACGCGACCATTATGCCAGACACCCTGTTCTCTGATTGGCTTAAAGCTGGTCATGTCATCATCCTCTAACTGCATAGGTCATACAAGAAGAAGTGAGAGCCAATCGCGTCACAGGTTGTCCTGGAGCTCCCTGTTATTGGCTCCAGCAAAACTTTTGCCTGGTCGTTGTACGGTTGCATCTTGGCATCTTGGCCCGCTCCATCACCGCTATCCATCCGTGCCCGCATACCTCTTACAACTGCAACTCTTGTCGCATCTCTGATCAGTGAAACATCTTTACTTAGTATTGGGTTTTGATTTGGATCACATGTCTTCAATCTTTCGAATCGGTCAAGTTCTGAAAGGACGCGCTAGCAAATACACGATCACGAAACAAGTCCAAGACACTGTATGGTTTGCGAAGTAAGTAGAGTACACCCAACCTAACCGCCAACTCTAATCATTACTAGAAATCATTTGCAACAGCCAGTGGTGATCAAGAGCGTTCAGGATCACCCACGGGTAGAGAATGAAAGAGATGTACTCAAAAGATTTCAGCACCGCACTCCGTTCCTCCGACCTATGATCGATGAAATTGATGAACCAAATGTCCCTGTGTCAATTGCCCTGGAACACTTGCAGCAAGATCTTTTACAAGCAGATATCGCGAAACCCTTGAACAGAAAAGAACTCAAGTATGTGTCGCGATGCGTACTAGAGGCAATCAAGACCTTGCATGAGGACGGATTCGTACACACAGGTATTGTGCTACCTTCAATCGATGATGTATTATTGCTAATCATATAAATTCAGATGTCAAGCCAAACAATGTGTTCGTTAATCTGCAAGAAGGTGAAAATCGATTTTCCGAGGTCAAACTCGGCGACTTGGGTGGATGCTACCCCGCTGATTCAGAGTGGGCTACATCTGGCACTATGGTAGGAACACCGATATGGACGAGCCCAGAGATTCTCATGGAAATACCGTGGAACACTGCGGCTGACATTTGGTCTTTCGGTGCTATGGTGAGTCACGGTTCTACTGCAATCATGCGTATGGATGAAAGCTGACGTCTTAATAGGTCATCAGCCTTATCTACGGCGGAGACTTCAACATTTTCGAACCTAAAGGAATGAAACGCGATGATGAAGGTTATGTGTCTGGGGTTGTCAGAGAGCAATTCAAATTCTTTGGTCCTTTCCCAGCCAAGATCGTGGAGATAGCGGATGATGAAACGATCCATGGTATTAACTTAATCATGCGAGCTATCCCGAAGGAGAAAACAACGCCATTTTCGAGAATTACTAGGCGCGAATTAGGTGAGCGAGACAACATCTTCATATCAAAGATGATGAAACTTGATTGGAGAGACCGCCCAACAGCAGAGGAGATACTAGAAGATGAGTGGTGGAATGATGAAGAGGAAGAAGAACAACAACAACATTTCCCCTTACATCTCCACCCCTCCCAACAAAAACCACAGCAACAGCAAAAACCAGTACATTACTGAGTGGGAGTGATTTTCTCATCGCGAGAGGACAATGAGGAAAGGTGACGACAATGGGAAGGGAAGTCCAGAAAAGCAACCTTCAGAAGTTGTTTTGTAGTCCTAAAGTCGGGCTATTGTTTTTTTTAGGCAGTAAGGCTCAGAGGATACGGATTCGAAGGTGTCTAACATGGACTGTGAGATAAGATGCGTGTGCCAGAGCGTTGTGGTCAAGATCTATATCCAACCATCCGCTATGAGCAGACAATGCATACGACATACTCCTCTCCTCAAATTTCTGATAGCTAGATCGAAAGAATAATGAGATCAAAACTTCACTGCATATACAAGATACTAGAGTTACACCATAGCAAGCACTAACTCAAAACTGCAAGATAAGCGTGTATTGGAATTTCGATGGTAAGATAAATATGAAGGCTGCGCTTATACCAAGGGCTCAAGTCGTGGGACAATGACGGTTAATGGACACCAACTGAGCAGCAGCCCGCCTGAGCAATTATCAGCATGACTGAGATTGTAGTTCGTATCGGCAATTGAAATCACACTGCATCCAGGCCCTTCACCGCAGGAACAGCCTTTTGAGTTGTAGATGTCAGGTCCGCAGCCGGAAACATACTTTTTGTTGAAAATGGTATCGTCTGGGACTTCGACAAATGTACCGTCGCGTGGTTGAACACGGTACACGACAGTCACAGTGTAGAATGCACCGAAGATAGTGAGGGTTGTCATGGTGATTTTTTTGGAAGATGTTTGCTAGGAACTTCAGTGAATGAAGGTAATGGAAATGCCCTTTGAGTGAGAGGATGATCATCGAGTCATATACTGAAGCCTTCGGTACTTTCGCTCTTGTCAGTTCCCTAAGATGAGGTCTCTATGCTACTATTTTCCCGCTAGATATAGCTTGAGCAAACCACAAGCAAGGGAATGCTTCCCCAGATGAACTGCAGAGCCGCTCATGTCTGGCATGTCTACGAATTAATCCTGCAAATTATTCAAAACGTACCTTTGCACCTTTGTCCTGAGCGTGAAGGTGTAGTGTGAACTTGATTTTGTAGAGCTATTCCTATCCGTGGAATACAATCTCAGACAGTCAAATAATCTGATTTTGACTGCTGTCGTGTGGTCTGACAATGACACTCAAGTGAGTGATGACAGTAGTTTGCAACACACCAATGAGACTAGATAGGCACATCAAGAATATCCCGTTGGGAGGAAAATGATTCCGCATTCGCCCTGGAACCGTTGTGGCATCTACCCCATAATTCATGTATGTAGCAAGAGCTCAGTCACAGCTTAGGTACCACAAAAGCCTTTTGTGTATTACGTTATGTATAACAACTGTAGTAAGTGAACTTACTCACATGATGTGGGACGCTTGATTTAATAAACCGTACAACCACGGTGCGGAATTTTCTTACCAACCACTTGTGCTATCACTCAGCTCAAGTGATTTTCTTTACTTTGGTACATTCTCATTGATCCACAGGTTGGACATACTTTTATTTCTACATGATTTATGTGGAGAGTGGTTGAATCAACTAGGGCGTGGTTAAACTCCATTCGCCCTTTAATCATTGAAGAGTTTAGCTGCAACCGGAAAATATGCTATCTTCGCTGCCCATCACATGGTCCAGAGTCCTGGGCCGCAACATCAACATCTTAATAATGAATGAAATCCTTTTTATATAACATGGTCAGATGTAGATTTTTGTTAAAGTAGCACTACTCCTCTTTTCACGTTCGAAAAAAATCATACAACATGGTCACTCACCTTACTGTTGAGAGACTGTTTATGATTTTTGTTCACTGTTGTGCAAATAAGACTGTGAAATAATGTTGATGTTATGAAAGCCTGAGTCAGCCTGAGCAATGCAACCGGCCTAGTCTTTGGTCTTTAACCAGCCCTGTACGCACTATGTTCCTCAGAGTCTTCCGGTCCCGCAATACAGTGGCATTTCATGATCTCACCGGTGCGAAATTCGGCTGTCTAGCATCGACTGATGTATGATCTGCCGGAAAACCCCTTCAAAAATAGTAATAAGATTCGTCACTAGCTGCCAGTTGGCCAGATTAAAATCCGTGGTTTCTAGTTCCTTGCGTTCAAAACCAACCACTTGACAACACACTCATGATCTCCCCACCCAAACAAAACAAAAGCAGTCTGTAAAGTAGTTAGACAAGTAATCAGGAAGCTTGACGATGCTCTTTGTTCTGTTTGTCGAATATTTGCTTGCAAAGGGTATGGTATTCCTCAACATATGCTATCTACGCCTACATAGTGTGCTAAACAATTGAGACAGCTTTGAACATTAATAGAGGGAGTTCTTTGAAAGTGAACTGTAGAAAAATATACACACATTTTTCGTTCTTCACATGATCATATCTGAGGAACGCCGGACCGGTTACTGAAGGGAAGTGGGTACAGCAAACTCAAGGGTGAACATTGAGTATATATCTTCCCCTAATACGACATGTATGCCGTATATATCATGAGAAAAAATCAGGGGCTTCGTGAGCTTGGAATTGTGATGAGAGCATATACACGCGTTTTTTTTGAGCAACCCAAGAAAGTTTGTGTTTGGTTAGGGATACCAAGTGAAGATGCCAGAGCAGTCACTTCTGTGTTCGGAGAAATTGTGGGTGGCCAATCACTAAATTTTACCCTGTATATCAGAAGGAAACTCCGCTGGGTGGTGATCATGAAGGTGGAAAATAAACAGACTAAGAAGATTTGTAATTAGTACGTGTTTCAGTGGTTCGATCCAGCTGTCAAAATCGCCGAACAAAAATACGACAGTAATGACATAATTTCTCGTATTTCGCAGCACCGCATTGGTCAGAGAACAGCTGAGAAATCTGAAAATTTGGCCAATGATTTAAGTGGTGGTTTCTCATTCACCTATGTCAGCCAAGAGCTGCCCCAGGTACCTACAAGCCTTGCCAAGCCACCAGGCATCCATGACACGAGATAGACCGTAGTTAGTAGTTCTATTAGATCATGAATATCCATGTTAACTTGGCATAGTCATCGTTCCAAGATGGAAAAGACGGACCCACTGGTTGGCAAGTTCATGCTGGTCAGATCGCTACTGGCATCGGATCACCAAACATGGACTGTGTAGTCAACTCATCTCAAATCAGCAAGCGACTTGTTTGGTTACCATTCCTGGACTACATTTTACTTTTCCTTAAGAACTTCTTCTTTATGAAATACAAATGAATAGTCAAACAACTGATAAAACTACTGCTGAGGAGGGAAAACAAATCCTTTGACAAGCACGTGTGGAGCAGCCATAGAAAATCAGTGTGGCACTTTCAACAGCCGGTGTTTCCTGGCAGAGAATCTCAGGTCCCAAGGGGTAGCTTACTCTCTTCACATGCCGTATCGTAGGTAAAACCACGTGTACGGTAGTTTCGGAGCCTTGCTGTGACGTAGTTGCTAGACTAAAACCTCAGTAACGGCTAGGTATCAAAGAGCGAATCATCTTACTACCTCATGTCAGTGCCTTGTACCCTTCTGTAACAGAGGACCGAAGTTAATAAATTAGAGTACTGTTACACGTTGAGTACGTATACGGCGGCTATGTCTCAGGGTTTGACCTTGCACACGTGAGTGAGCAAGGGACAGGTACATAGTGCACGGGCCTCAGACGAAAACCTGAGGACGCCGTCGACTGTATCATCATGTCGCTTCCACTGACATGCTTTTGACATTCATCTGGAATATTG
This sequence comes from Exserohilum rostratum, assembly GCA_026367775.1. Classification (NCBI taxonomy): domain Eukaryota; kingdom Fungi; phylum Ascomycota; class Dothideomycetes; order Pleosporales; family Pleosporaceae; genus Exserohilum; species Exserohilum rostratum. The sequence continues at coordinate 766,098 of CP111162.1, forward strand.
CCTTTCTAGTTATGTTCAATGAAATGCAAATTCCCATGACAAACTCTTGATACTTTATGGAGAAGCGAATTTGGGGAAAATACAGTGGGGAGACGAGTATATTGGAAGGTGTGGCTATTTGTGTACGAGGTGGTGCTTTACTGGTGACGTGTAGTGTCGCCAGATCAGGTACTGAATCCACATTACCAAACATGATCGTCCCAGTCTCCGCCGTTCTGCGGGATCGCCTATCCAATCTTTCTGCGGCTCTTCCTCTTGCGGCTCGGCGGATGGGGATCTTGAAACGCACCTGGTTCACGAATTGCTCTGCTCCGCTGCTTACCGCTGCTGGGGTACCTGTATGAGGGCGATTGGCCAACATGTGGGGGCCCAATCAAGGCACCAAGCTTCAATAAGCTTTGGCGGCCTTGGCACAGACCTACTTGTTTCGACCCCGGACTTGGAACACCAAACTACCCCTTGAGACTCTTACTTCTGTCTCCAGTAATATTTGACCGTGCATTGAAGGAATGTTTGGCGAATTGTACGGGAAGGATGGGGCTCCGCACCAGTAGTTGTGCACAGAATAGCACCGTGCGGCGGGTCGGATCAACAACTAGCCTGCCGCTGGTGGAGGCCAGTAACTGGGGAATCTCGAACATCAGGTGTCCAGCCGCATTCTGACAGACGATGTACTGTTTTCCTAGCGGGTAACATGTGCGCCGAAGGTCGATCGGTCCGCTGATGACAGGACATGGAATGGACGACAAGTTGAGGACGAGCAAGATATAAAAATCAAGTGCTGCTCCACTGGAGTCTCACCAGCAAGTCTCACACCATTCTCTTCCACCCTACGTTCTTATTATACCCCAGCTCACCCGGAGTGTGCTACTGTCGTTCCTCCATCAACTACATTCATTACCAAATCTCTTGTTCTACAAGTAATTTATTCCTATAATTCAAAATGAAGGGCTTCGCATTCATGTGCCTCATCGCCGCTGCCTTGGCTGCTCCAGCTGCAGAGTGCCAGAAGGCTGCTGGTGTAACTGGCGAGGCATGCACCAAGGCTCAGGCCGATCTTGAGAAGGGAATCCAGGCGAACTTGGACATTCAGGCCCAAGAGCTCAAGGGGTACGTCTTTTACTGTCTTCTCATATCAAACTACAGAAACTAATGTGCTTCACTACAGTGTTCAAGCTCTGCAGAACATGAGCATGACTGCGACCGCCATGAAGGGCTTTGTCGAACAGCAAAAGGCAGTTCTCGATATCCAGTCCAAGGGCATTGACATCCGTGCTAAGAACCAGGAGTTGGCTAAGCAGCTTAACAGCCCTGCTATTGATGGTTTGGCCACTGTCGCCAAGGCACAGGTTCAGGAGAAGGACCAAGTCACTGGTCTCAAGGGCACCTCTGCTGATGCAGACACCCTCAAGACTTTGGTTCAGGAAGTCCAGGATGGCACCAAGCAGAACGAGAAGAACTTGGCCGCTGCCAAATCCCAGAAGTGCGCAGCATAGATAGGGATCCGTGAGGGATACACCTCTGCAGATTAGAGATTGGCTTGGTGAATACTCACGTTGAACGTGACGAGGATTTTCTTAATATAATACCAATTGACCTTGTATCTACCAATATGTGCACAATATCAATCTACTATGTGGACCGCTTCTTTTCAGTGCGACAGACAATCGCCTACGACGTTGTTCAGGTTTTGACAGGTACACTAAATACGAGAGAAATACTACACTGATTAGACCAACAGAATCAATGAAGCTCACTATTGAAATGCCAATAACTGCCAATGTTGTAAGGCGCTGTCAGGCAACCTGAAGACTTGGAAGAAAACACAACTGCCGTGCAACATGCGGATAGACGCGTGTCCGAATCGGACAAGGGCAACGACATGGGTGCCATCTCGCCAATTGTCGAGAGAGAGGATAGGGAGGTGGCGTTATCCATCATGCAGTGCGAATCTTTTGTAATTATCGTGTCCAACAATTCCTGCAGAAGCTCAGGGGCAAGCCACCCGATGATTGCAGTGTCACACTGTGTGACATAGGAGGCGCTCAGCCTTGTAGGGGTATCTCTAATTTTGGCATGAATGCATGGTTTGGCGAGTACAGTTATGCTTTGAGATGGAGGCGGCTATGTAGCATGGATATGCGAACTGCTCAAAGCTTATCGGTGTTTGATCGACATGGAGATTCCAACTGTGTCGTGTCGACATCATGATGCTTGTGAGAATAACCAATACAAGCCAAGAAGAGTGTCCACCTGATTTCTGTGACCCATGTGCATCAACTCGGCTACGACGATGCGAACATGTGCTAGTGTCGCTGACTTGAGCATAGCCTACCAGACATTTTGGTAGTATCTCTTTAGCCTATCTGTTCACAATCTGGCTTAGTGCGTGTGTATGGATTGGTGCACATGATTGTTGTTGTACTTTGTATACTGCTCATCCACGCAGGCACGTGATACGCGCGGGTCCAGTATCAGCTCATCAACTACGAGCTTTGAGACAAACGAGTGTCTCCTGAGACGCTTCAAAGATGTACGTGGCCCGAACCGCGACTTTGAGATGACTAGAGAATGGGTAGTCAGCGCGGGATGAAAGCGGTCTGTCAGATGTTAGTTGCCAGGGACAAGTCGGCTATCGTTTTGCTGCTTCCCCAAAAAGGAAATGACCTCGGCTTCTCCACACGCTACCGTCTTGCGGAGGCGGAGAAGACCCTCCGACCGTGCCGTACATTACCATCGCGCGCGCGTCTTCCCGTTGCTAGGCATATATTTTGACAGAGTCCCCGCAATTCAGTAGTGCAGGCATCTTTTGTTCACCTTCGCTGCGTGTTCTATTCTTGGCCCTTTTCTGCATCCATCACACGTCTTTCACATTCTGCAACCGCCATCATGGTCCGCGAAAAGCAGCCCGTCTACGTCCTCGGCGTGGGCATGACCAAGTTCATCAAGCCCCGCGGCAAGGTCGACTATCCCGAGCTTGGTTTTGAAGCTGGTGTAAAGGCCATGCTGGATGCGCACATCAACTACGATGATGTAGAACAGGGTGTTGCATGCTACTGCTACGGCGATTCAACATGCGGTCAGCGCGTCTTCTACCAGTTTGGTATGACCGGAATCCCCATTTACAATGTCAACAACAACTGCTCCACGGGCTCGACTGGTCTATACATGGGACGAAACATGATTGCGAATGGAGGCGCCGACTGCGTGCTAGTTGTGGGCTTTGAGAAGATGTTCCCAGGAAGTCTCCAGACTTTCTTCCAGGACAGGGCAAACCCAACAGGTACATCCGGTCTGTTGATGAAGGAGACCAGGGGTGTCACCAACGCGCCTGGTGCCGCCCAAATGTTTGGTAACGCTGGACGTGAACATATGGAGAAGTAAGTTTACTGCCCTTGTCAAGGCGTCATACAGGGTACTAACATTATGCATAGATATGGTTCCGAGCTGAAGGACTTTGCCGAAATTGGTCGCATCAACCATGCCCACTCCAAGAACAACCCTTACTCGCAATTCCAGGATGAATACACTCTGGAACAGGTCATGAAGTCCCCCATGATCCACGAACCTCTTACCAAGCTTCAATGCTGCCCGACTTCTGATGGTGCTGCCGCCGCCGTCCTCGTCTCCCAGGACTTCCTCGACAAGCGTCCTGAACTCAAGGACCAGGCCATCTTGATCGCCGGACAGAGGCTCGCCACCGACACACCATCGCTGTTCAACCGCAGCGCCATTGAGCTAGTCGGATACAGCATGAGCGAGTTGGCGGCCAAGGACGCTATGGCAGAGGCTAAGGTAACACCCGACGACGTCAAGGTCTGCGAACTCCACGACTGCTTCTCCGCCAACGAGATGGTCACCATCGAAGCTCTTGGTCTCGCACCAAAGGGCAAGGCGCACGAACTTATCCGCCAAGGAGGCATCACCTACGGAGGCAAGGTTGTCATCAACCCATCCGGAGGTTTGATCTCCAAGGGACACCCCCTTGGTGCCACAGGTCTTGCTCAATGTGCTGAGCTTGTCTGGCACCTGCGCGGCTGGGCCAACAACCGCGCTGTCAAGGACACAAAGGTTGCTCTCCAGCACAACCTCGGTCTTGGCGGTGCTGCTGCCGTTACCGTGTACAAGAGACACGATGGAACTGCTCCTACTGAGAAGTCGGATGAGCAGGTGGCCAAGGCTACGGGTCTGGGCTACAACCCTGCCACAGTCGCAAAGGGCTTTACCAAGCAGCAGGTTGATGCGGTCAGGAGTAAGAAGGCAAGGAGCGAGTGGGCGCTGCAGGACACAGAGCAGAAGGTGGAGTCTAGGTTTTAGAGCTGACGGTATGTGTAACGACTTGTATGCTTGAAAAGTCGAGCTTTGTAGTTATGATAATCTGAATTATACATTATGTAAACTATCTTCGAGTTCACCCCCTACACACTGTCAAATCCAAAAAGAGCATCCATGTTCTATTCTTACAAGTGGTATCAGGAGTGGAACTGGAAAACAAACACAAAAGACATGGTCAGTGAAGGTGATGGTCGCGTGGCCTCTTACACTCTGTAAGAGCCAGAGGCTGGAATGTTTTTTCTGTTTATTATTACTTAGTGTGTTGAGTCTGACTGAAGAAGAATAAGAACCAAAACAAGGTGTTAGGGCATGTCGCCCAGCCAGAGTTTTTTTGTTCTTTTTGAAATTTCCTGGTAAGTGACAGTAACGCGGATATCCTGGTAGTAAAGCGGGGTAAGAATCATGTTTCCTAGCCCTCGCACTTCAAAACTTACTTGTTGGACAAATGCCAAGACTTTGGAAGACCTTTTTTTTCAGTTCTGTTCAAAAATCCTTTCGTTGGACACATCCCAAGTCTTTGGATGAGCCTTTTCAATTCTGTTCGAATACCCATTGGCGTATGGTAATCGCTGGGCGAGGAGTAGGGGCTGGGTGTGGAGAAGACCCGTCCTTGGACTTGGCCATCATCTCCTTCTCTTCCAAGACGGACGAGGCCCACTCTCCATATACCCAACGGAAAACAAGTCCAACCCTTTGGTTCCAGTCTGCGAAGGACCGATGCACAGCAATCTGTCTGGCAATAGCGGTTTTGGTCGCAGGGTCCTGGATACCTTGAAGAAACGCAATGCTAAATCGCTCGCGAATCTTATACAGATCCCGAGTTACGGCGAGGTAGACGCGCTCTACGGCTGCTACATCGGAGCGTGGGTGCCATCCGAAGTCACGGACGCGCGTATAGATGGACCGGGTTACCTGTTCGAGAATAACCCATACCAATTCGGAGTCATCGGTGATATAAGAGACCGGATAGCTAATGTCGTCGGCAATGTATATCTTCATGGCGACGTCTACGATGAATGCCAGGAGAGCGGCGTCGGCAATGTTGAACTTGCTATGCTCTATCATATCCTTGGACCATGGACGCCGTATAGAATGGATCCATGTGGTAGTATAGGGGCCTGGAATATGAAATACAAGGTTGACAGAGAGTATCGCGGCGTCGTCGTTGTTGGTAGAGTTGTCAATGGGGTCGTCAACTGGGTTGTCCACAGAGTTGTCATCTGAATCGTAGTCTGAGTCGGAGAAGTCGGAGTTTACCTCATACTCATCCTGGGAAGCCATCCCTCGACGGCTCTGATTTGTGTGTTGCCAGAGCTCGATGTGGCGCATTGGACTTTATGTGTGTGTTGGAGGCTTGGAGTGTGGTGAGGCTGCGTGGTGTTTGTGGGCCGCCAAAGGCACCACTTTGCTGTGTTGGTATAGGGGTTTGAGGTAGTACCGAAGGGTGTATCTGGAGCCGGATGAAAAGAAAACATTGTAACTTGGGGCTCAAGATGCACTATGATATACCACCTGTAAAGATGCACAAAATGCGAACTATGGTTTACGTCTGTTTTTGCCTGGGTATTGACGGGGAACCATGGTTGACAACATTGACAGTGGGGAAGACGAGAACCACCGCGGAGAGGAGCAAGTCGAGACATGTGTTTCAGGAAGCACAGGGGCTTATTTTTTCTCGTTGAGTATCTGCAACGCGATGACGGGCTTGCGGTGTTGCGCCAAACGTGATGACGGCAGGACGGGCGGCTGAGCGGACCCGGGAGGAATGAGCTAGCTGCCTAGCGCGCCAAGACGCCCCAACCAGCTCAATGAATTTTCTCCGCGCGACGCCCTTGAGTTTTTCTCTCTTCACATATTGTCAACGGTCTCCAATAACCCTAAGGTCCTTCCTTCATTGAGAGTGGATTTGCCTTTTCCAGAGCAGACCCAGAGAAACGCACAGCCGTTCTAATCCTGCAGTTCATCCGCGTCGACGTTTGTCGGTATTGGAGCTGCGGGTTCGCTTTAGGCCAACATACCTTTCTCCACCCTGCGCTGAGCTGGCCTGATGATGGGCACTGTCGGTGTGACGCTTCCCTGTTTGGGCCTGTCGCGAGACAGCGAGCGAGCGAGCGAGCGAGAGAGAGACAGACAGACAGCAGACAGAGACAGAGACAGAGCGAGAGAGCCACGACTCGTAACGACCAAGGTATCCGGCTCGTGGCGCAGTTGCAATGTGAGGCCACCCGCCGTGGACGCCCCGTTTGCCTTGCAGTAATAAGAAGACGTGCGGCATGCATAATGCAACAGGGAACGGACAAGAAAGGTACCAACCAGTCGCCTTTATTGGGGAGCCTGTGCAGCCTGTTGTCGTGCGAGTCTAGACTGTTGGAGACAACGGCCACAAATAGTGTTGAACAAGCAGCTGAAATGGCCCCCGCATGGCTGGTCATGTGGCACTGCAGGACGACGGTCGCCAATCCAAGTGGGAGAATACGAGACGAGCTGAACGAGCCACCAATTTAGCCTGCTTATCGTGCCCGTCCACTGGACGCGGCACCAGCATTCTCGTCGCTCTGGTCATCAGCATCATCACCCTACGCCGGCATATAGCGCCCGTCGTCAGCGCCTCCGTTCAGTAGCTCGCCCCGTTGTTGGCAGGCCCCCGTGTTGTCGCATTTCCTCCATTGACTCTTGTGTTTCGCTTGGTCCGACGCCTCTGCCGGGCCTAAAAGGGTGGCCGTATTTCCCCTGCTGCCACTCCATTGGCGAACGCGTCTTACAGCCCACTGGATGGCTGGCGAGAGGGTCGTTCAGCATAATTACTGCGTAGTCAGATCGGTAAATTGAGGCGCATCACCTCAACGACGCGCGCCACGAACCAAGAACTAGTTCCTGCCGCTGCGACGCACTTTGTGGCCTTCTCCGAGCTTCCCTCAGCCCTGTACATACCCACATCTTCCTTCGCCGCCTCTCGCTCTCCATTACTCCCCACTCCGCTACCTCTTCGCGCCTAGAGCTTCCCCGCATCTGGGAGCGTGTGTATGTGTCTGGGCCGAGACGTCATGAATGCACATCATGGCCTACATTCAGCAGAGCCTCTTCGTTGTGCTTAGCCTTCTCACCTTGGCCCTGTCGCAGCAAAATGATCCGATTCAGAACTTCTGTCGCCGATGGGGCCACGCGACAGCCCAAATCGATTCCAAGCTCTACATTGACGGTGGCATGATAGCGTCGGATCCATTTGTTTCGAACCATTCCAGTATGTAAAGCCCAAAATAGCCTATACTGCACGTGTCTCTGGCAGGCTAACCGTTCCCTTAGATCCATGGCTTTTGTTCAGTGATTTGAACTCGTCGACCGTCGCGGCTGGTATGCCGCAGCAATATGCGAATCTCTCCAAGCCCGGCAGCATTCCGAGCGTATCAGGCGGCTACATTTGGGCCGACAACATCAACAAATGCTTCTATCAGTTTGGAGGAGAATATCCCGCCGGCGCCAGTCCGACAGAATTCAGCATGTGGACCTACGATGTCCTCCTTAACCAATGGAATAGCACCGACACGACCGGCGATAAGAACATACAACGAGTTTCGTTTGGTGCTGGAACTCAGGTTGAAGACCGTGGACTTGGCTATTACTTTGGTGGCTGGCTCAGCAATCAAACCACAGTAGGCTGGAAAGGCCCACCTATGGCTACAACTGGTCTTGTTCAGTTTGACATGACTACTGGAGAATTAAAGAATAACAGCGGACCAGACAATATAGGACGAGCCGAGGGACAACTAATCTACCTACCTGTGTCGGATAGCGGTGCACTGATCTATTTCGGCGGCATTGAAGATACTTATCGCAATGGCAGTTTCGATGCAGTAAGTTGCGTGTGCAATGCTCATATAGTCAGCGTGCTAACATTGTTTCTAGGCCAACATGAGTGTAATTTTGACCAAATGACCATTGAAATCAGTGCTAACGACGTTTAGACCATACACATCTATGACATGGCTTCATCCAAATGGTATACCCAGACGGCCACAGGCGACGTTCCTGAGAAACGAAGACAGTTCTGCGCAGATGTGACTTGGTCAGATGATCAGTCATCTTTTAATGTGTAAGAAAGCCCTTTACCACTCTTTGTATCGATTATTAGCTATCCACACGGTCGCGATACGTATCCCTGTCCCGTGTTGTGCAAGCGTGCCATTACGAGCAGAATCGGCTGACGGCGAACAGTTACCTCTATGGTGGGTACGGCTTCGGGGATCATCCCGGGTTCGATGATGTTTACATCCTTTCCCTTCCTTCATTCACTTGGATCAAAGCCTTTCCCGTCGGCAATGACTCAGCTCCTGCTGAGGTTGGCCATGGAGGCTGTAGCGCGAACGTCATCGACCGCGCACAAATGCTGGTCATCGGTGGTTGGTTCCCTATCTATAACCAGTGCGATTCGCCTGGGAGCCAAGGCCAGCATAACATGGCTCTTGGGTTCAACGGCAAGGATAAGAAGCTCTGGGACAAATACTCACCCCAGCTTGACCAATATGTTATACCTTCGCCTGTCATTGCCGCCATTGGAGGAGGGTATGTTATTTCCAGTAGCTCCCACAAAGCATTCGTGTCTAACAATTGCAATAGGCCAACTGGAGGTGCTACCAAAACCGCCCCTCAGCAATGGGGACATCCTGATCTGGCCACCTACTACACTTTGAAGCCTTCTCCTGTCACCAGAGCAGCCACTCGTCTGGTTCCCTCTGCCACAGGATCTCTATCGCCCGGTGGTGACAAGAAGACCAATGTCGCTGCCATTGCCGGAGGCGTTGTCGGCGGTCTCGTGGGTTTGATTGCCATTCTATGCCTCATATTGTTCTGCCTACACCGCCGTAAGAAAGCTTTGAAGGAAAAAAGAGAAAAAGAGGGCGATGCTAGCAATGCCCCTCCACCACCTCCACCTGCTGAGCTGGCAACCACGATCCCACACGAGCTGTCCGCCACGGAAGCCAACAAGTATGTACCCATTCAGAACCAAGTGGACTCTCCCGCCCTTGCCCAATATCCGGACCACGCCCGACAGCACTCACATTCGAATAGCCATGACTACAACTCGCCATATCCTACCCAAGGTCCTCCGTCCTACGGCCACACACCTCCATACACATCGCCTGTAGTGCCAGCCATCCAAATGTCCCCGCGTGGAGAGCAGACCTTTTCAGACATTGACGGTTCACACACATCTCCGACTACTGGTTGGGGTACACACTCAGACTTCCCATCACCTGGACCAGGCCACGAAGGTCAATATTCGTATCCTACTCCAATCACGCCACGACATCCCTCGGCCGATTTCGCACAGCAGCAAGCCTCGGCATATTACTCGCACAGTGGTTCCGCGAGCCATTTCGCCGAAGAAGGGGGAAGTTTCCACGGACAGCAATATCACAATACCAGCACTACGAGCACGCCCACACAATTCTATTCTCAACCAGTACAGACTGGATCCCCAGGAAGAAGAAGTGAGAGGCGTGGCCCTGTCCAAGGGAAATTTATGGAAGAAGAGCACATGTAAACAAAAGTAATACTGCAACGACTGCATGACTTTGGGTTATTGGAAAGCAGGGGTACGGAGTTTCTGGGTTTCTTGGTGTTGGAGTCCTTTGCTTCCACGGGCTGGAGCCATCTGTCTCTAATGTGATTTGCTTGAGTATATGCAAACTTGGTACTATGTATCAACATCTACATACATAACTAGTAGTATAAAGTTATTTTCGGGGAAAGCGGCACCTTTGTTGGCCAACTAAGACGTCTGGTTTGATTCTTGGTTGATAAGTGCATTCGCCTCGTTTGAAGGGGGTGGCGTCAAGGTTGCGCGTCCAGGGCTCCTGGTAGCAAGATGATGGCAACATCACATCTCAAAGGAGAAATAATAATAGAAATTAGTAATACAGACCTAAATGTGGTAGTGGCTAAAGATTGAATGTCGATGATGGAATCAAACTAGTGCGATAGCCGCCGACACGTGCTACCGTGCTTAGATGCAGGCCGGCTTTCACACGTCACCCACAACTTGGGCCAATTGCAAGGACACATGTCTTCAGCGACGCAACGCATCCCAATTCCGACGTACCCATGGTAGAGGCGCACCCAACATGTTCAACGTGCGCTCCATTATCCTGCTGGCGCTATCCTACGTCGTAATCCCGCGCCTCACATTTCTCCCGCCGAATATCCATACGTTCCTCACAATCGCCGGGCCCTTTATTATCCCTGCCGCCTACGACTGGATACTGAATGCGCGTGGGACCTCAAGAAGCGCCCCCATACGTCCGACACCACCACGAGTTCAGTATGCGCTCAATCTGTTGTTTGTGAGCGCCGTGGCGTGCTTTGTTCTCTCGTTTTCACGGTTTGCGCCCGACAACATCTTCCTCCAGACCAAAAGCCACATACGGACCGAGACGAGCGTTTTGTTTCTGCGGCTGAGGCTTCTGCGGCCGCTGTCAGACGTGGACGAGGCTCTGCGAACAAAGTTTACGTGGAGCGTGCGCAACAAACTGCTCTACCTCGCATACGGCCCAGACACGCTGCTGAACTGTACTTGGTGCAGTGTGGCCGATGGAAATGACCAGCAAAACTACTTTATATACTCGCTCCCGAAGATCATCACGCCGCACATCTTCCAACTGACCGTCCTCGGCCTCGCCACGTCGTCGCTGCTCGGGCCCGAATGCTCACGCTTCCGTACACACGCTGCCATCGCAGGGGCACTGTCAATGGTGGTGGAAATATGGTACATGGGCACATATGACATTCTTGTTAACAAGCGGGCTATGTTTGTACAGGATCTCGATTCTGCATTCTGGCGCGTCCGCTTTCTACGATACATGTCATTTGCGCTGGTGGATATGGGTCTGGCATTTGTGCTCTGGGCCACGAGTACGAATCGCTGGCTCGCAAAGCCCATTTCCATTGCCGAGCGCATCGAGACAACAACGCGGACGGCCGAAGAGACATTCAACAAGATGCGGGCATTGGCGCTGCTCACAAACTCTGTGAACCGCGACCCCGCGCTGAGAGGGGTGAGAGAGGAATACTGGAGGACAGAGGGACAGGTGACGGCAGAGGTGGTGCAAGACGAAGCAGTTACTGAGCAGATTAATGCTGCGCTTAGCAAGCTAGACTTGGTTGCGCTGGAAGGGCGTGTTGGAGAGGTTGCAGATGGAATTCTCAAGGGCATTGACAGCCTCAAGGGCGGTCAGACGTAATCCGCGAGTCAGATGAATTAGGTTTCGTCATGTCGTGCATTCTCACGTCCACCGGTAGTCTTATCTAAAGGATTGGGGTGGCCGGATAGCAGTGGATGGAGGATGGGCTACTTGCGGAACGTGGACGAGCAGGGATGATGTAGGTGGCACAAACGCGCCCTCATGTGTAGCGCGTCCTGAAAGATGCTAAACGGGCTTTCCGTCCCCGCATCCGATACCCTGTTGTTTGGTCCAGGTCACTTGAACATTTTTTTTCATCCTGCCGGTGAAGTTTGCCCATGCTTGAACCGCTCTTTGCCGAAGAAGCATTTTTTTCGGCCGTAGCCACATCAACTTGGTCGCACCCGGATGCAAGCATACACGCCTCCAATACGACAAGCACGCCTGGGCAATCTACATAACGCGCCCTATGCTGCAGTAAACACTCAGCCGCATCCGATATCGCTTTGAATGAAGGCGGAGGTGTGAGTCTTCGTCAGTAGGTTTGGTCGGATACTAGCGGCCGGTACGGAGCTAGGGGGGGCTGGATACCACAGGCTCGGCACACGCCCTGCAACCAACACGCCCAGGTACGCTAGCCAACACCACTTCGGCTCCGGAAGCTGTTGCAGCACGCGTATTTCGTCATGGTCGGAAAGATAACAACGTGTTTGTGTGTGTAGCAATGGAGATAGGGGAGCAAAGAAAAAATTCAATGGCAAATCAGAAAAAAGATAGCAAGCAGGCGTCGTCGTCAACTATGGGGTTTCCCTACGATTCTGTCGGCCAGAAGTGGAACCTTATATCATACCATCTGTAACGAGAACCACACTAGACTGCCGCGGTAGACCGTCCACGGCTGGGCGGACATTACATCGATGGATCGAACGGGTAGGTGGGTTTGATTACGCCCGTGTGATAGCCAGGTGTGACTCTGAATCGAATTTTTTCAGATCCTCTGTATAAGAGGCGGCTGGAGTACCCCATTTCCGCTCTTCATACTCGACTAATCGCCTCCCATACCGCTCTCTCTTCCTGCCACACAACATACCACACACCAATTGGCGCATTGCTTTTGTGTCATCCTTCATTACACTCTACCCTCCCTATCTGTTATCTATTTTTGAAGAAAGAATCTAGCAACCATGGCACCCATCGCCGTCACACCCCCCAACCAGAACGAGACCGTCACCGACCTCACACAGGACGGTATCAAGTCTGCGCTGCTCAAGAACGCCCCCAGCCAAATCAACTCTGCCTCCCTCACAAACTCCATCACCGCCACACCACCAAACGAGCTCGAAGGCAAGGCCCAGGAACCCGTTGATGCACCCCTCGCCGAGCTCGACGCTTCCAAACTCACCTGCACATACACCAATGCTCCCCGCACGGTCCCCGAGGTCGGCTCTGCGGAGATGGCAAGCCAGAAAGTGTGCACCGACCACATGGTGCAGGCCAAGTGGACAGTCGAGTCCGGCTGGGAGGCTCCCACACTGCAGCCCTACGGCCCGCTGTCACTCGCACCCACCGCTTCCTGCCTGCACTATGCTACAGAGTGCTTTGAGGGTATGAAGCTGTACCGCGGCCACGATGGCAAGCTTCGTCTTTTCCGCCCGGACCTCAACTGCCGCCGCATGCTCATGTCTACGAACCGCATTGCGCTTCCTGCATTCGACCCAGAGCAGCTTCTTAAGCTCATTGTCAAGCTGTGTGCTACGGATGGAAAGAGGTGGCTTCCCAAGGACCGTCCAGGCCAGTTCCTGTACATCCGTCCTACAATGATTGCTTCGGACCCTGCTTTGGGCGTTGAGCGTCCCAAGGAAGCTCTTCTCTTCGTTATCCTGTGCTGCTTTGCACCAATGGGTGACATGTCTGGTGGAATCAAGCTCCTCGCGTCTCAAGACGACATGTGCCGCGCCTGGCCTGGAGGTTTCGGTTACGCCAAGGTCGGAGCAAACTACGGTCCTTCGCTCGTTGCTCAGGGCGAAGCTAGAAAGAGAGGTTACCACCAGATTCTCTGGCTCTTCGGTGAGGACTGCAACATTACCGAGGCGGGCGCCAGCAACTTTTTCATGGTATGGAGGACAAAGGAAGGAAAGCTACAGCTTGTGACTGCGGATTTGAACGAGCGCATCGTCCTCGATGGTGTTACCCGCCGCTCTATTCTCGAACTTGCCCGCGAGAAGCTTACCGCTGCGGACGCGAAGCCAGAGGAGCTTGAGACACTCGAGGTTGTCGAGCGCAAATTCAACATTTTTGAGATTGAAGAGGCGGCAAGGGAAGGCCGTCTTGTCGAGGCTTTTGCCGCGGGAACCGCTTGGTTCGTTGCGCCCATTAGCCAGATTCACTTCCGTGGAAAGGACATTGAGGTCCCCATGTCAAAGGGCAACTCTGGTGCCTACGCTGAGTTCTTCAAGAACTCGCTCAAGGGCATCATGTGGGGATGTGATGGCTTGGAGAGCCATCCTTGGGGCCGTGTTATTGATGAGGAGTAGAAGTTTTTCTTTTCTCCTTTTTCCATCTCTTCTTCTCGTTGTTCTTTGGGACAAGATGGTATGGTATGGTATGGTATGGTACTCATGATGTTTCTCATGCATCTAAGCAAGGCGTTTGGACTTAGAAAGCTCAGTTTACGGGGGGGCTTTTTCTCTTTTTTTTCTTCGTTTTTCCTTTTTCGGTCCTACATCAGGTAGCCTCTTTGTTTGCAAAAGCGAGCCTTAGCTATAGCTGTACAAAGCCCTTGCAATTCATATATACGTATATACTCTCTGCTGTGTTCTGAACGTCTTCTGTCATGAAATCAGCCTTGCTGTGAAATCCGCGGTGCTGTAAGATCTGCCATGTCGGAAAATCTACTGTTTTATGAAATGTGAGCGATGATATGAATGAGTTGCATGAAACACCTCAGAACCATGAATACAGCACGAATGGGAATTTACATATTCTAACAGCGATACCATATCAAAATACGGAAAAAATTTAGAAGAATGAGGAGCAGGTTTCTACCAGATTAAAGTAGGTAGGCAGAGGGCCGAGAGACAATCACAGGTGGGAGTTGGTAAATTTGCTCTCCCTGTGATAGCAATCTGATACGTTGTTTGACCCGAAAGCAATCATGTGAATTGTACTACACAAGAATCTATTCCATAAACCATGCGAATCAATCATCATCTTCGAAACTCGGCATTGCTGGTGCTGGTCCCAGACTCGTCACTATTCCCATTTCTTCGATATCATTAATTCCTCGTCTCAGCAAGACCTTTTCTCCTTGGGGCCCTTCACAAAGCTCAATGCACTCCATCTCTGCAGCTCGCTCGTGCGATACCATACCTGCTTCTTCGGGAAATGTGCCAGTTTCCTGTGATGGTCTTGGACTAGGCTCCTGCACGCTGAGCGCCGTCGTGCGTTCCCAGGGGTACTCTATGATTTCGCCGTTCTCGCCGCGGTGGAGGGTACTTGTGATACTACGTGCGTCGTTGTTGCAGTCTGCAGGATATGAAGTACATGTAGGCTTTTCATCCACCGGAGCATCGTCAGGTGGGGTATCAAGTGGGTTGTTAGTGGCGAAGTAGGGAATTCGTTTGGTGATGAGGCGATATAGCGCAGGCTGTAGGTGCAGAGATAAGCACAAACTGCTCTATGTATAATAAAAGCTGATTTCACTAACCATGCATACGCAAAACACACTGCTATTGGCTTCCAGGACACTCCAGTAGGCGGCTGGGGCGTTGTCCCAGGTGGGATTCAGCGATTTGGCGTAGTTGATGATGGCTGATATTCGCAGACAGGAAACGGCGAGAACGCTGTAACAAGCAACACAGTTAGCGGCTTGAAATAACATGAATGTATGCCTGTCTTACAATGCGGCCACCGTGAACATGACCAGTATTCCCCACTTGCTCCTGTTCATTGACAATCGGTACAGCGCAGGGACTGGTAAAAGCATGATGATAACATGCAAGAAGACTGTGACACCAGCGCCGGATAGTATGAGTTGGTTGATGTCCCAGCATTTCCCATTTTGTTCACCATCCCAGCCCTTCCACACCATTGAGATGGGATTGCAGTAGAAAATAAGGCTGAATTGGAAGATGAGCCAGTAGAGTATGGTAAGAGCCATTACGGTGTACGTGTACGTTTTGATTTTGTCTTTGGGAAACATGCGGAGGTACATGAGTAGGAGCGCTAGTCTAGAGAAGGCTATGGTTGGCCAGTAGAAGAATTTCCCAAGCCACTCCAGCTGTTGGTGTCAGTAGAACTCAGGAGATTTACTCATGTATAAGCAGCTCACTTTCTGTATGTAAGTGACATCTTCAAACGGTAATGTCCATGTGTCTCGACCTAGACCCACAGATGCGATGCGCAGCAGCAGGGAACTCATGGGTACCAAAGTCAACCCAGCACCAAGAGCACAGGCATCATCCCATGCGAAGCGACCACCCAAGATCGCATCAAGGGTCCGCAGCAAAACTGAGATTGTAGCGACACTACCACTCACGCCCGCAATGACTATGGGTTCAATGGATCGATCGCGAACGGGCCTTTGGCACATGGTCGCGGTGATGTTTAGTGCTGTGAGGGCTTGCTTGGTAGTGCATGTTTGATCCGCGCACGCATGCATGCCACGGGCAAAGTCGCCATCGGTACAGATACAGGTAGCATTGTTGGGGGAGCACGTCGCTACTATCTCCAGAGTTGACGCTAGACAATCTATCTAGTGAGGTCAGTCGGCCGTCTGCTTCTGCGAGGCGAGTGAGTGCCGAATGTCGACTAACCGCGCACTGTGGCAGCAAATGTCGTAGGTCATTGAGGGCATGGGTGAGCTTGTGGGGGCCGACAAAGTAGCCCAGGTATGTTGACCCCAGCATAGTCGCATGTCGCTCGAAAGCGAGCGCATGTCATGCTTTAAATGCACATGTTTCTCGATTAAGCTTTTGCGGCACAGTCGCTCCGTGGAGTGGTCGACTGTCAGTGCGGGGAGCTGAAGCAGAGGGCCATGTGGCGAGGCGTTATGCAAGGAAAAGGCTTGCCTAAGCAGACTAGCGGCAGGGCGACTGGCAGATTGCGATTGCGCATGGATTCGGCCATGGGAATCAATTTGGCAGTCTTTGTTGCATGGGTGGGTGTGGTCATGTCGGAAGAGGGCAGCGTCGCAGCAGATCGCAGAAGTGGAGCAGCAGGCAGTTAGCGCTAGTGCTTGTCTCTCGGCACGGGTAGTTCCAGGTTGACAAACGCGACTTCACCGCGCAACCCGTGCCTCTTCTGCGACGTCAGCCGCCCGAAGCTTTTGACCACGACGAGCAGCTCGACAGACTCTCTTGCTCAGGGCCCAGCATCTGCCGGCCATCAGCAATCTCTCTAACATCCCCGCCACCTGCGTGCCCGCACAGTCTCTCGCCCGGCCCCAAGTGCCCCACCTTCGCCCATAGACACAACTTCTGCAAGGCAACGAACCTCTGCGCGCCCGCCTGCCATCGACGCCCAACGCGCAGACACGCTCTCCCCCACGCCCACGCTGAGCTGCTGGTCGAGCTTCCTGGGACCGCCGCCGACCCCCCAAAGGCTGATTGGGAGCTTTTCCCGCCGCGCTGCAGCCCGCCATGTCTCTGTCAATTGAAGAGCTCGACGCCACGGTGCGCGCCTTTTACGAGGGCCGTGGTGACACGGTATGTCTGCTTGTGGCCCCCGGGCGTGCAGCCCGCCCAGAGCATCGCTAACTGAGCCGTCCTTTTGCAGCAAAAACAAGCCCAAGCTACGCTCAACCAGGTAGGCATCCCCTTCTCCCCATATCCAGTGCCTCGCCCCGCTAACGCCCGCTCAGTTCAAGGAAAACCCCGACGCATGGCTTCTGGTCGACAAGATTCTCTCCGACGCACAGTATCCGCAGACCAAGTGTGAGTAAAAAGAACTAGCCACACAGGGCTGGTGGGCGCGGCGCTAATTCTGGGCAGACCTGGGTCTTCAAGTCCTCGACAATGTGATCATGACGAGATGGAAGGTGCTGCCTCGAGACCAATGTCAAGGTAGGCCTCAGAAAAAAACTTTGCTCCTGCCAACCGGCTGACAACGGCAGGTATCCGAAATTTCATTGTCAACTTCATCATCCAGCTCTCCAACAACGACGACACCCGTCGCGCCGAGCGCACCCTCCTAAACAAGCTCAACCTCGTCCTCGTGTCCGTCTTGAAGCAGGAGTGGCCCCACAACTGGCCGACCTTTATCAACGAGATTATATCGTCGTGCCACAGCAGCCTAGGAATATGCGAGAACAACATGGTCATTCTGCGCCTGCTCTCCGAGGAAGTTTTTGACTACTCCGAAGAGCAGATGACTTCGGCCAAGCGACGAGAGCTCAAGCAGAGCATGTGCGACGAGTTCACCGCCATCTACCAGCTCTGTTCAGAGGTCCTGCGCACAGCCACCGAAGCCTCGCTCATCAAGGCAACACTAGAGACCCTGCTGCGCTTCTTGAACTGGATCCCTCTTGGATACATCTTCGAGACTCCACCCAGCGGCCAGAGCCTGATTGAGACGCTGCGAAGTCGATTCCTCGAAGTGCCCGACTTCCGCAACATCACCCTCAAGTGTCTCACTGAGATTGCCGGTCTACACACGGAGCCCGCATACGACGACAAGCTCGTTTCCATGTTTACCGAGACCTTGACGGCCATCTCCAAGATCATTCCCCTCTCCCTGGACCTGAAGAGCACATATTCGTCCAGCAACAGCCGAGACCAGGAGTTTGTCCTGAACCTTGCACTGTTCCTTACCAACTTCTTCACCATGCACCTCAACGTGATTGAGAACTTGATGAACAGGGACTTCCTGACGCATGGACACTTCTACCTCATTCGTATCAGTCAGATTGATGATCGTGAGGTCTTCAAGATCTGCCTCGAGTACTGGACCAAGCTTGTCTCTGAGCTGTACGACGAGATGCAGGCGCTCCCAATCACCGACATGAACCCTCTCCTGAACATGGGCATGGCCGGAAACGGAGGCCGCGAGTTGGCCAACTACCCTCTGAGGAAGAACAAGTACACCGAGATCCTTTCCAACCTCCGAACGGTCATGATTGAGAAGATGGTTAGGCCCGAGGAGGTTCTTATTGTTGAAAACGATGAGGGAGAGATTGTCCGTGAATTCGTCAAGGAGAGCGACACGATCCAGTTGTACAAGTCTACTCGCGAATGCCTGGTCTTCCTCACCCACTTGGACGTCAACGATACCGAGCAGATCATGTCCGAGAAATTGGCCCGTCAAGTCGATGGTTCGGAATGGTCATGGGCAAACTGCAATACCCTCTGCTGGGCTATTGGTTCAATTTCTGGTGCCATGAACGAGGAGACAGAGAAGAGATTCTTGGTCACGGTAATCAAGGATCTCTTGGGACTGACTGAGATGAAGCGAGGAAAGGACAACAAGGCCGTCGTCGCGAGTAACATCATGTACATTGTTGGCCAATACCCTCGATTCCTCAAGGCCCACTGGAAGTTCCTCAAGACTGTCGTCAACAAGCTATTCGAGTTTATGCATGAGACCCACGAGGGTGTGCAGGACATGGCTTGCGATACCTTCATCAAGATTGCGAACAAGTGCCGAAGACATTTTGTTGCTCTTCAGCCTGGAGAGACTGAGCCATTCATCGACGAGATTGTCCGCAACCTGAGAAAGATTACTGCAGACCTCTCGCCTCAACAGGTCCACACATTCTACGAGGCCTGCGGTTACATGATTAGCGCCCAAGGGCAGAAGAGCATGCAAGAGCGCCTCATCGCCGACTTGATGGCTCTGCCCAACTCTGCCTGGGACAACATTATTGCGCAGGCCAACCAGAACCCCGCCTGTCTGCAGGATGCTGAAGTGATCAAGATTGTTGGTAACATTATGAAGACCAACGTGGCAGCATGTGGATCGATCGGATCCTACTTCTACCCACAGATTGGCAGGATATACTTTGACATGCTGACAATGTACCGCGCCAGCTCACAGCTAATTGACGAAGCAGTCCAGCGGGAGGGCAACATTGCGACCAAGATGCCCAAGGTGCGCGGGCTTCGCACAATCAAGAAGGAAATCCTGAAGCTCATCAACACATACGTTGAGAAGGCCGACGACCTGGAGATGATTCACAATAACATTGTGCCGAAGTTGTTGGAAGCCGTCCTGATCGACTACAAGAACAATGTTCCGGACGCTCGTGAAGCCGAAGTGCTGAATGTGATGACCACCATCATCAACAAGTTACATGTACGTTGGAGACCCAACCTGAGCAAGCACATGGTTGGACTCGCTCAGCCACAGTCGGATTCTATGCTAACAATGTCACAGGGCATGATGGAGGACCAGATCATCAACATCATGGATAGCGTCTTTGAGTGCACATTGGACATGATCAACAAGGACTTCTCAGAGTACCCCGAGCACCGCGTCGAGTTCTTCAAGCTTCTTCGTACCATCAACCTCCGTTGCTTCCCCGCTTTATTACGTCTGGATGCACGATCCTTCAAGTTCGTCATCGACTCGTGCATGTGGGCAAGTAAGCACGACAACCGTGAGGTTGAGAGTGCCGGTCTCTCCATGTGCTTCGAGCTCATCTCCAACATGGCCGAAACCGACCAGCAGACTTGCAACGCCTTTTTCCAGACGTTCTTCACAACGATTCTCCAGGACGTCTTCTTTGTTGTCACTGACAGTGACCATAAGGCGGGTTTCAAGTCGCAGTCAATGTTGCTGGCCAAATTGTTCTGGCTTGTTGACTCAGACAAGCTACAGGGCCCAATCTACACATCACCGGATATGGCGCCAGCTGGCACACCAAACCGAGAGTTCCTGCGAAACTTTGTTGGTAACCTGCTGGCGACTGCTTTCCCTAACCTGCAGACGTATGTTGTTTCTTGAGTTTGTTGCAAGACTTACTAACATATTTCTAGTGCCCAGATTGCTTCGTTTATCGATGGACTGTTCGCGACAAACTCTGACCTGAACCGGTTCAAGGTCATCCTCCGCGACTTCTTGATTTCCCTGAAGGAATTCTCTGGCGACAACGCTGAGCTATTCGCCGAAGAACGCGAGCAAGCGGCCAAGACGGCCAAGGAGCAGGAGCGAGAGCGTGCCATGAAGGTGGGCGGTCTGCTGAAGCCGTCGGAGATGGACGATGACGAATTGTGACTTGACGTCGAACTGGAAGCAAATGTGGCCACGCGCACGCCCTACGACGCGCAATGTGCTCCCGACGAGTCTGCAAGCAATGTGCGCTCGAATGACCTTGATGGATGGGACATGTATGGATTGTGAGGGCGAGGGGATATTGCGGAGGAGCCAAGAGATAGTAGTGGTGTTGGGATTGGTGGGAAGCATGCAATTTGTTGCACCGTCAAAGTTTCGAGCAAGCAGGAATGGGTTCGTTCTGGTCTAATACCCTATAGACCTGTCACTTCTTGGTTTGATGCATGGACACGTGGTTGGCCGGGAGGTAGCTTTGCTTAGCTTGCAGACAAAAAAGGAGAGAGAGGAACGTTGCCGGCGCAAAGGCGACGTCGTCTCGAAAGCGAAGAATAAACATTGTATCTGGCGTCATGATTTGCCCGATCCCTGTCTGGCGGCTACTGCGCATGCGAGTTTGAACGTGCAGCCGGGCCGTTCCACTCTGCGTCTGCACCCAGCACAAGCAGTGCATAATGCTCCTCGTGACGAGCATGCGGGTGGTGGTGGCCACATGAAGGAGCAGTGTGACGAGGCAGACGAGAGAGTGATTGATAGTGCTAGTATACTCTTCTGTTCGCTTTCGATTTCCCTAATTTTTTTTTCTCCTCCCCCGCCAACAACACACACAGAGCGTGTCCCACTGGTACAGGGAGCTAGCAGCCAGCGGCAGCATCCGCTCCAGCGCCAGTAACCTGCTGTACCCGTGGCCAGAAGCGTAGTCGGGCATTGTGTGAGGTGCCGTGCAAGACAAGCCTCTAGAGGTGGGCTGCGGTTAAGCTGCCCGTCTTGGCTAGTCAGAGGCCCCGCCTGCCCTTACGTAACCACTGGAATGGTGGCGCCGCGACAACGTCGAAACCTTTCAATTGGGCCGAATCGAGCCACCACGGCAGACCCCCCGGCTGCAGTGACGACACTAAGATTCGGCAGAATAACCGCATGCGACGCCTCCCCTGCCCGCCGGCCTCGACCTAACGCCATCAGTGCGCGAGCAATTGCTGAACCTCGTGGCGGCTATACGCATTCTGATTCGCCAGCATTCTACGTGTCGTGTGAACGACATGGGCTGTCTGCTCTGCTGCCAGCGTATGTTCAACCTCGTGGCCCTCTCTAGAACGAGCCGTCGGCGCCGCACCCAAGCCCGGCCGCTCATTCGGCATCCCCAAATAGTTGCTAATACCGGTCCCGACTAGGTCCAAGCGAGTCTCTGGACTGAATCCGTCCTCTCTGCAGGGTGCCAACAGCCGCGTTTCGAGTAACTTCACTTCTCGAGCCTGTCTGACACCTACGCACGGCCACGGTTAGAGTCGTCTCCGCGACCCTCCCCTCAATTTGTCCTTGTTTTCCAGGTCCCCACCGCCGAATAGGCGTCTACCCACGGCCACACGCCTGTCACTGCAGAACCTGTATGGTCAGATCTGCACTGTGATCCGGGCTAGCATCCAGTCGCCTGTGCATCATACGCGCATTGCCGCAAGGCTTCGAGAACATCGCTCCTGGCTTTTCTTTACTGCTAGCACAATGTACGTCTTCCCCTCATATGGATACTCTACAACCCCGCCCCTTGGTCGTCGTGAAAAAGAAAGCCTCGTCGACAAGTCTTGCTTCCAAGGAAGATACCACTGACTCCGCGCGTTTCTCCAGGAAGTTTGGAAAGCACATACAGAAGAGGCAACTGGAAATCCCGGAATATGCCGCCAGCTTTGTCGACTACAAGGCTCTCAAGAAGGTCTTTCCACCTTCTGCTATTTTTTGCAAAACGTGCGAGCTGATAAGATTTTGTGTAGCTCATTAAGAAGCTTAGCGCCACTCCAGTCATCCCACCACAGAGCGAAGGAAGCCATCATGAATTGCTTGATCCCCAGACTTCCTTGCAGGCAAATAAAGCCACCTTCTTCTTCAGAGTGGTTGGTAGTGCTGTGTACAGAGACTAGATCAAATTTTGACCACACACACAGGAACGTGAACTCGAGAAGGTTAATACCTTTTATCTGCAAAAGGAAGCAGAGGTACGTTCTATAGACTGTGGGTGTTGATACCGGCTCATCATGATTTGCAGCTGCGTCTACGCTTGACAACCCTTCTGGACAAGAAGAGGGTAATGCAGCAACACCCGCAATCAGTCTCCAAGACGTCTTCGCGCTATGTTGCCCTGGAAGAGGGACTAAAACAGTTTAGCATGGATCTTAATAAACTCGAGGTGATTGGCCCACATGCACTTGAGGGCTTGCCGACACTGACCTAACTCAGCAATTCGTGGAGGTGAACGAAACAGCCTTCTCCAAAATCCTCAAGAAGGTCTGTCACACACTCAACCTGGCATCTATGCAATAGCTTTGCTGACTCTTTTTAGTGGGATAAAACATCAAAGGTCTGTCGTCTGGTCTCGTTCACTACTGGACCTTGGTTAACACAGAGGACAGTCAAGAGAAAAGCAGCTTTACCTTGCGCGCGCCGTCGAAGTCCAGCCATGCTTCAACCGAGAAGTCATCAGCACGCTCTCCGACCAAGCGACCCAGGCTCTCCTCGACTTTTCTGGATGGGCGGAAGGCGAGGGGGTACAGGCGCCTCATCCTGCAGCTGAGCCTCGCGTCTCCGAACCCGCATTCGAAGTGAAAATTGAGCTCGACAACCAATTCGTACAGGCCATCAACACTGCAAATCAGGGAAAAATTCAAGAATGTCTTGCACGTCTGTCCACACTTCCTGACGCGCGTGAACACGTCTCAAAAGCTTTCCTGAGCACTGTCGGAGACGCGCCAGAGTCTGCACTGAGGATCCTACTCGATTCAAACCTCGTCAATCTTGCACAGGAAGATGAAATCAACGAGCGAAACTGTCTTCACAAGGCTTGCATCAGTGGGCGCATCGAAGTGCTCAGACTTGGTCTCTCCAGCAACGTGGACCCCCACGCCACAGACGTATACGGCAGGGTCCCGCTGCATTACGCGTGTATGCATGGGCATGTAGAATTGGTTCAAGAACTCATCAACACCGCTCCCGACACGATCAACTTCCGCGACCAAGACAGTTTCACGCCGCTGATACATGCAATTGTGCATTCCAAGCTTGCCTGTGTGGAGATACTGCTCTCACAAGGTGCCGACCTCACTCGCCTGGGACCTGGAGAGCATGTACCACTCAATCTTGCCTGTCAGTTTGCATCACTGGAGATACTGGAACTCCTTCTGCAAAGGTCAGCCGAGATGATTGCAGATGCAGAAGGACTGTTTCCACAGCATTTGGTGGCAAGATCGGGAAAGGCACCTGAGGCGCTCCTTCTGCTACAAAAGTACGGTGCAGATCTGAACCAGCCAGACAAGCTCTACCAGTGGACACCTCTGTTCCATGCTGCAAGTGAAGGGCACGTAGAGTGCCTCAAGACCCTACTTCAATGCGGAGTCGACGTGGATATCGTGGACGAGAAGGGCTTATCTGCCATGTACTACGCAACATGGGAGGGCCATATCGAGTGCATGACACTACTTGCCTCTGTTGGGCGCGGTGTTGGTTTAATGACGCAGAACCAGGTCTCGCCGCAAATTTCTTCGCAAATGTCGAGCTCGATGCCCACGGCCATGGATATCGAAGGCGACCCCGACGGTATCCCCGAGTTCATCCTGCCCCCGCCGATCATCCCCTTCCGAAGATATGGACACAATTTCCTAGACACCAAGACATTCGTGGTTATCAACTTTGAAAAGGTCGGAAAAGACGCCATCCGTTTCTACGACGAGTCCAAATACCCGGCCGCGAGACTTACAATCTCATCGAAAAGCTCCGACCTCATACCGCGTAACATTCTGTTACCTATACAAGACGAGTTCAAGGTCATTTCGTTCCAGATTGAAAATCTTGACGCCTTCTCCATCGACTTCGACGTGTACCCGACAATAGGATCAAAGGTCATTGCTCGCAGTGTAGCCTCTTCGAAGGTGTTTACGGAGCGCTCTAAGAGCACAGGTAGATGGCACCTGGAGTTGTTCGATCCCAGACTTCGAGCCATTGGCAGAGTTACTTTTGACTTTCAAGTTGTCAAGCCCTTCCATGGCATACCACTGGAGATTACACATTTTGCTACCTACTGGAAGGCTACTAGTCAGCTGGATTCACAGCCTCATACTCTGATTACAGGCTCAAGCCTATCCGGAGAGTATGTACGCATGTTTGTCCAGCTGACTGCCGATGGCATACCGGTGCTACACCCGCAATGGAAAGTCAACCACCACGGCCTAGAGGTTCCAGTCAACATTCTCACGTATGCGCAATTTGCTGCCATTGGCTCTCAGCAGACAGGCACCAGTGCAGAACAGATAGCTAGGGACCTAAGCAACGCTACGCCAGACGACATCCCCAACATCTATCATGTTTTGGCGTCTTCATTCATCACTCTGAAGGACGCCTTGGCCGCCCTTCCAGCCCACATCCATGTTGAGTTGCACGTTCTGTTCCCCTCTAGACTCGAAGAGGATCGCCTTAAGCTTGGACCGACACTTGACATGAATGCCTTTGCAGACAAGATTCTGTCTGTAGTTTTTGAGCACGCACGACATTTGAGAGCGCAGGGTGCGGGTGAGATTGACGGTACACTGAGGAGTATACTCTTCAGCTCCTTCAACCAGGACATCTGTACTGTCCTCAATTGGAAGCAACCCAACTGTAAGTGTTTCTCTGGGAGCATTAAAATGGAGAATACTAACCCCACGACAGACCCTGTCCTTCTTTGTAACGAACTCGGTGCGGACAGCTCCCGGTCGCCTTCGGGTAACACACATATTGTCGAAAGCAGCGGTCGCACGCGGACATCTGTGAAGGAAGCAGTACAGATAGCAAGGGACAACAACTTTATGGGGCTGATTTGCAGTTCTCGTCTGCTGGTGAGTATCTGTGCAACGATGAAATACTCGGTTACTAACAGACTTCAGTCACTTGCCCCTGCCCTGATTGAATCGATCAAGACGGCCGGCCTCGTTCTCGTTACGGATATCACGGATTCGCCCGCCGAAAATGTCACGCAGTCGTCAGGCCTGCATGTCGCACATCCACGCCGCCAAAACACGCCAGAAGGCGTCGATGGGTACTTGAAGGGCAACGGTGTACTCTGCTTCAACGAGACTGTTGACATGTAGGGGGAAATATTACGACATGTGGGACGGGTCGGTCGGAGTTGCGAGGGAATCCCGGCACTGGTATTGTCTGGAACAATGTTGGAGCATATCTTTACGAAAACGAGACGTATGACATGAGAACAAGCCCTTAGTTAATGGGGGCGGGTTAGAAGGTAGTGGAGAAATATTCTTGGCGTTTAACGATAGACTGTTACTGTGGGAGAAGCGGCTATACCCGTGGGAGGAAAGTCAGAGGTGCTAGACAGTGTCCTTGTGAGCGGAGGAGTGTTAGCACGTATTATTCGACATGAGAAATTGACATTGCTGAAAAGCGACGTCGACAAGCAGCCAGTGTATGCGTGTGTGTGTAGTGTGATGTGGTGCGGCCCGCCAGGGTGCGGTTCGGTAGTGTCGATGGTGGCCGCAAGCTGACCGGGGTGTGCGTCTGCAGCGTTCCGATTCGCGCTACGCCTTCATCGAAAAATGTCGACCGACGACGTTGTGGCTTGAAACTGTCAGTTGCCGCGTGCCGTTCGTTTTGGTGTACTTGTCTTTTGGACACCACGCAACCTGCAATGCTCCTCATCTCGCCGGCCATGATCTACACATAATGTCGACCTTTAGCGCCTTCTCTTCTCCGCTCCTGCAAAGGGCGTGGACATGCCGGGCATGCATACAATCGCAACGACAGACGCTTTCGCATCGGCAAAGTTTATGGCAACAACGGGGCACGCGCGCTGGGCAAAACACCTTTGCGAGTAGAATTGGCGCACAGAGGACGCTGGCAAGCAGCGCGAGTGAGACTGCGAGTGCTACAGCCAAGGCTCTGGGCAGGAATGCAAAGAGCAGCAAGAGACGGAGAAGGGTGTTGATTGCTGGGGGCGGACTCATCATCGGCGCGGCAGCAATTGCGGTCAACGAGGATGCCAGACATGCCTACGTGGCAGCACAAAGGAGTTACCGGGTGGTTTCGACGCTCGTGCTCAACATCAGAGAGTATGTGTGCACAGGTGCAGTCGATTGACAAGTCGGTAGCTAATGCACTCTTTTTCTGCGCAGCTATCGCCATGTGCTCCGATGCGACGACGAGCCAGATTACAACGAGCAGCTCAAGGCCTGCCACCTACGATGTGCCAAACGCACCCTCCGCACCCTCGAGAAGAACGGGTCTATTTTTATCAAGCTGGGGCAACATCTGAGCAGTATGAACTACCTCCTGCCAAACGAGTGGTGTGACACTTTTATCCCGCTTCAAGACAAGTGCCCCGTCTCCTCTTTCGAATCGATACAAGAAATGTGCCGGCAAGACACGGGTGTGGAGCTGTTTGACTTTTTCTCTGAGTTCGAGGAACTCCCGATAGGCGCCGCGTCGCTTGCTCAGGTACATCGAGCAACCGTTCGCGAGACGGGACAAAAGGTTGCCGTCAAAGTGCAACACCCTGCTTTGGATGAATGGGCAAAGCTCGACCTGGCCCTGACGAGTTTCTCCTTTAGTACGCTCAAGCGCTGGTTCCCCGAGTATGATTTGACATGGCTGTCGGACGAAATGGAGCTCTCGCTGCCGCAAGAGCTCGATTTCACGCTCGAGGGCAAGAACGCGATGAGAGCACGTGAGTACTTTTCGCACGTACGCGACGTGCCTGTTGTCATACCCCAGGTTCTCTGGGCCAAGCGACGGATGCTCGTCATGGAGTACGTATCTGGATTCCGCACAGACGATCTCAAGAGCCTGGATGAGCATGGCATCGATCGGGATGAGGTTTCTGCGGCTCTGGCGCGCATATTCAACGAGATGATTTTTGGCAAGAATGCGCCACTGCACTGCGATCCACATGGTGGAAACATTGCTATTCGGTACAATGGTAAGCGCGGCAAGAACAACTTTGATGTCGTTCTCTATGACCACGGCCTGTACCGGGATATTCCAATGCCTCTACGACGCAGCTACGCCAAGCTCTGGCTCGCTGTTTTAGACGCGGATGAAGCGGGCATGAGGAAATACGCATATGAAGTAGCGGGCATCAAAGACGAACATTTCCCGTTGTTTGCATCTGCCATCACGGGCAGGGATTACACTGTTTTGGCAAAGAAGGAAAACGGCGGGGGAGGCGTCATGACATCTAGAACGAGCGAAGAGAAGAAGGTGATTGGCGATGCACTTGGAGAAGGGCTGATTGAAAACCTGATTGAGCTCCTGGGCCAAGTACCCCGAGTCATCCTGCTGATTCTCAAGACCAACGATTTGAGTAAGTTTCTTTTGGACGCGCCGACTTGATGCGGCAAGCAGCCTTGCTGACATTTGCCCCTCAGCACGCTCTCTAGACGAGGGTCTACACACGCGCCAGGGACCCGTGCGCACGTTTCTTATTCTCGCGCGATATGCGTCTCGCACCGTGTACGAAGAGTGCTTAGAAAACCTGTCTGGATCTTTGCTGTGGCCAACTAACTTTCTGTCGTGGCTTGCAGCGTGGTCTAGATTCATGAGGGTGGAGATACAGCTGAGCGGGTATGAAACATATCTCAGGCTGAGGGCGCTGTTGGGGATGAGCCAGATGGAGATTGGAGACAGTTTTAGGGAGTAGGCGAGTGAGGGGGGCAAGACAGTACGAGTGCATGAAGAGGAGTGTATATATGTGTATGTGTATATGTATGCGGCTATAGACATGGACGGCGGGGACTGTAAGACAAGACGAGGCTTTCTGACGGGCATTGACAATCATGGGTTGCATGTTGAAGTGTGTCAGTGGATGACTATGTGTTAGTGACGGCGGCGGTGGTGGTGGTGGTGGTGGTGGTGGTGACGGCACGTGGTATGGTGGAGGGGCTAACCGCTTCGGCAGGGCCGAGGATGAATGCGGGCAGAGCGGAAGGCGCGGAACAACAGGCTGCCATTGCAGAGTGGTGCAGCTACTAGAGTGGATGTCTTGTGTGGCGGTGCCGTTTACCCATCTGCATCGGCCATCCGCGAGGGCTCGCATGTGCGTGTTAGTACTATACTGTGTGTGGCGCGTGTCGACGGCGCGAGGGGTGGTGCACTTTGACGTTTGACGACTTGTCTGCAGTACGTTTGGGGCGCAGTCATCTGATCCCTTGCAAGTGAGGGGGCGTCTTCGGCTGAGGGTGAGGGAGCATTGGCAAACGGCGCACGCCTGCTGGAGACGGCTCGAGCAACAGCTCTGCCATGGCATGCCATGGCATGCAAACGTGCTCTCCAACAGCCCTGCGCGGTGCTGCTGGGCAGGCCATGATGTGGTTGGCGGGCCTTGACATCATCGATACCATGCGTTTCGAGAGCGAACGGAAAGATTGGCAGCCATGCCTGCTATCTGTCTACATAGACGAGGGGGCGCGGCATGGAGCGTGAGACTCTTGCAAAAGTGTATATCGGCGCCGCGAAGCCAACGCCTCGTATCCCGCGCTTGTATCGTAACCTCTGGCTAGCCGTGCCAGTGCTGTCACCACCAGTTCGCATCGCTCGACATCCTGCGGGGCACGCGCCAAGGCAGCAGAAGGCATCTTTTGCCCACGGCCGCCGCCCTCGCCCTCGCCCTCGCCCTCGCCCGCCCCAGCGCCCAACAACGCCCTAGCTGCCAGGCGCAGGTCCCAAATCCACTCACACCAGCTGTTTTGTTTCATCCTTTTTTTTTCTCTCTTGTTTCTGCCGCTGCTCGCTCGCGATTGCAAAGACGTGAATAAGCGATTACCAGCTCAGCGAGGCCGGAACTTCTCCGGGCCAGTACCGTGGGCGCCCGTCGCATTTGCCTTTGCAACGGCGCACGGCCGGTTCCTTACGCACAGCCTCCTCCAGCACCCTCGTCACACACCCGCCGCAGCCAACCCAAAGGCGACATCACCACCAGACAAGAGGCCTCCCCCCCTCTTCTCTCCTCTGCACCACCGCGAGCTCTGAGAGCCGCCCCTCCACCCCCTGCTGCCCGCCGTCTTCAGCTGCCCGTCGTTTGATCCTGCGCTGCTTCACCGCGCATCGTCAACATCATGGACGGCGCAGGACAGCCCAACCTGCGCATCACCAGTGCGTCTCACCCCCCTCTGCCACGCCCCCGAGCCCCATGCAGGGCCCTATGGACTCTTGAGGACCAAGCTAACAAGCACGCAGTCATTGCCGCTGATGGGCTCTACAAGCGCGATGTGTTCCGTATGTATTCCCTCATCGCCTTCGACATGGTCGCGTCGCTGATACATGTGCCACAGGATTCCCCGACCCCTTCGCCGTAGCCACCATCAATGGCGAGCAGACGCGCACCACGAGCGTCATCAAGAAGACGCTGAACCCCTACTGGAACGAGAGCTTCGACATGTACGTCCCACGTCCCCCGCCATGACAACCCATGTCGATCCGCATGACGCTAACACATGGGCCAGGAGAGTGAACGAAGAAAGCGTTCTGGCGGTTCAGATCTTTGACCAGAAGAAGTTCAAGAAGAAGGACCAGGGCTTCTTGGGCGTCATCAACGTCCGCATCGGATCGGTAATAGATCTCGACGCAGGCGGCGACGGTACGTACCACGATGCGACACGGAGCGCATATGCTGACACAAGTCCAGAGATGCTCACGCGCGATCTCAAAAAGTCAAACGACAACATGGTCGTCCACGGCAAGCTCATTCTTAATCTATCGACTAATCTATCTACCCCCATCAGCCAGGGAGGTCAGAACGCCACCCGACCCACTGCGTCGCCGCACCCGTCCACCAACGGTGCCATTTCTGGTGCTGCCTCTACCCCGCAACAGTCCACGACGAGCCTCCACCCTCCTGATGTATACCCAGGTAGTCGTACCTCGAGCTCCGGCCCGTCGAACCCCCAGCGCCCCAACCAAGGCCCGCCAGCGGGTGCACCAGGTGGTCCACCTGCCGGTCCCGCACCGAACACAAACGGGGCTGCTCCAGCTCGCAACGGTGGCAGCGCCGCATACAGTGCTTTTGAGGATGCGCAAGGAAGACTGCCAAACGGATGGGAGCGTCGTGAGGATCACCTGGGGCGAACATACTACGTCGACCACAACACGAGGCAGACGACATGGATCAGGCCAGGCGCAGGCTTCAACGAGGCAGACCAACGCCGAGACGTGGCAGCGCAGACACAGCAAGAACGTATGCGACACCAGAACCGGATGCTGCCAGAGGACCGGACGGGAGCCAATTCGCCTACCCTCACGGATCGCCAGCCGTCGCCGCCGACTGGCTCTGCAAGTGCTGCGAGCATGATGGCAACGGGAGCGACCACTGCTGGTACAGGAGAACTTCCGTCTGGTTGGGAACAGCGTCACACCCCCGAAGGCCGACCTTACTTTGTGGACCACAACACACGAACGACAACATGGGTCGACCCTCGCCGACAGCAGTACATTCGCATGTACGGTGGTCAGGCTGCCAATGGCAGCACCATTCAACAGCAGCCTGTTTCGCAGCTTGGCCCACTGCCCTCTGGTTGGGAAATGCGTCTCACCAACACGGCAAGAGTGTACTTTGTGGACCACAACACAAAGACCACGACCTGGGACGATCCAAGGTTACCGTCGTCACTCGACCAGAACGTGCCTCAGTATAAGCGCGATTTCCGCCGAAAACTCATCTACTTCCGATCGCAGCCAGCGCTCCGCATTGTTAGTGGTCAATGCCACGTCAAGGTGCGACGATCGCATATTTTTGAAGATTCGTACCACGAGATTATGCGGCAAAGCGCTGCTGATCTCAAGAAGAGATTGATGATCAAGTTCGACGGTGAAGACGGTCTGGATTACGGAGGTCTTTCCCGAGAATTCTTCTTCTTACTCTCCCACGAGATGTTCAATCCCTTTTATTGTCTATTCGAATATTCTGCGCACGACAACTACACTCTTCAGATTAATCCCCACTCTGGTATCAACCCCGAGCACCTGAACTACTTCAAGTTTATTGGTCGTGTCGTGGGTCTGGCCATCTTCCACCGTCGTTTCCTGGACGCTTTCTTTATTGGAGCCTTCTACAAGATGATTCTGAAGAAGAAGGTTTCACTGCAGGATATGGAGGGTGTGGACGCCGACTTCCATCGTAACTTGGAATGGATGCTGTAAGTTTGATCCTTGTAGAGTGACTGATTCATACTAACAGGGGCAGGAACAACGATATTACCGACGCTCTGGAACTGACATTCTCGACCGATGACGAGCGCTTTGGTGAGACAGTCACCATCGAACTCAAGCCTGGAGGCGAAAACATTGAGGTTACCAACGAAAACAAACACGAATACGTCGAGTATGTTCCCTACCATTAATATGTTGCAGAAGCACGCTGACCATCCCAGACTCATTACCGAATGGCGTATCCAGAAACGTGTCGAAGAACAATTCCAGGCCTTCATCACCGGTTTCCACGAGCTCATCCCCGCCGATCTTGTCAACGTTTTCGACGAGCGTGAACTCGAACTCCTCATCGGTGGTATCGCGGATATTGACGTTGATGACTGGAAGAAGCACACCGACTACCGTGGTTACACCGAGAACGACGAAGTCATCCAGAACTTCTGGAAGTGCATCCGCAGCTGGGATGCTGAACAAAAGTCCCGCCTGTTGCAGTTTGCTACGGGTACCTCGCGTATCCCAGTCAACGGATTTAAGGATCTGCAGGGTAGTGATGGTCCCAGAAGATTTACGATTGAGAAGGCTGGCGAGCCGAACCAACTGCCAAAGTCTCACACATGGTATGTGACTAAGCCCTCGTTCATATGATAAGAGCTAACGTAATTGTAGTTTCAACCGTCTCGATCTACCACCGTACAAGACATTTGAAGCACTCAACCAGAAACTTACCATTGCCGTTGAGGAAACTGTCGGCTTCGGACAAGAGTAAAAGTCGAAAGTTTGTGAAGATAAATCTGCGCATGAACCCCCGCCGCGGTCGCAAAGTCTTGAGGGGAGACTGCATGTTGGCTTGGGCGCCAGTGTACAAAATATGCGAAGGAAGAGCATCGATGAGTTTGGCGAGAAAAAAAAGGGGCTCTTTGAATCGTGTATGACGCTTAACTTTCCAGACTTTTGTCTGGTGTGACTGCTTTACTGCATTGTGGGGAGGAATATGTCGTATGGCCTGTAGGCACATACAAGTACTTGGGGCGTTTTCGGGGTTGAGAGGGACGAAGTAGGATAGCGCTTTTTCTTGTACGAGCGCTAAGTCAATATGAAAGAATGACGGTGTTTTATCACGAGGAACGTCATACGCTGCGAATTTTACACTCAATAGACTAGACCTGAAGTTTGCCCAGAAAACGTGTGACCAAGCAAAGTGGATTGGGGGGGCATTCGCTAAGGCCGCAAGAGCGAGCGCTTGTGTAAGCAGGCTCGGTATGCGTGCTCGGACGGGCAATGTGTGGAGCCGAACATGGAGACTGCTTAGCTCAGTTGCACATGATGGCTCCGGGCTTCGGGTGCGCAACAAGTGCGGAGTAGTAATGCAGGAACGGGAAAGTTGATATATAGCTCTGGTGACCTTTCTTGATATCTGTATTCAAACAATCTAGCTCTCATCGCATACTATTACTACAGTTGTCTACATACTCTGGTAAGTAGGGATTCCCCACTGACGTCAGTCTACATATCCACATCCCTACCACTTCTTACTACTACACACCACCACTATACAAGAGCCAGTAGCGCTTACTTTTTTTTCTATCGCCCTGCAGTAGTAGTACTTAAATTCTTACTCCAACAAGGCCAAGAATCTACTCCGCTCCGCTATCGAGAAACAAAAAAAAAACAACAACAACAGCCCATAATAACCTCCCTTCCCCCGCCGTCCGCACTACCAGCCGTGCTCTTTGTATTCTCTTCTTCGTTCTACTATTACATTATCTTTTCTCTTACCACAACAAACAAACGATAACAACAAACACCAACCGCAAAAATGGTCACTCTCAACCTCGCCTACACCTCCCGCATCAACCCCCCATCTGCCACCCCGACCCTAACGCGCGACCAAATCTGGGCCGGCCTCCAGCGCAAAATACGTTTTGCACAGGAATTCGTGCCCGTGATTGAAAGTTGCACTGTGCTCGAGGAAAAAGACGATGGCACTGTAGTTAGGGACGTGGTGTTTAAAAAGGGGATGGGGCCCAAGGATCAGGCGAGAGAGGTTGTTAAAGGGTTTTGGCCTAGTTGGGTACGTTTTTTTTTTCTCTCTTTACATCATCCCCTTTTTCAAATGATGGAGATGGGGGTGGTATGTTATAGAGGGTGGGTGGATGGGTACTGACGTACACATAACAGGTTGATTTCGAACAAGAAGATGGGACGCACGTTCGCAACGTTATTTCTGATGGACCGTCTGGCGACCTCGACGACTTGCACATGACGTATGTGTTTGAGTTTTTGCTGCCGGATGTGCAGGCTGGGAGTAAGGAGGCTGAGGGGGAGATGCTGAGGCTTAAGGGGGTGAGTTGATCATTTTTTTTTTCTGTTTACTTTTTTTTCGTCTCTCTTGTCGACTGTCTTGGATGGATGGATGGTTGGTTGAGAGAGCACATGAGTGCAGTTTCTGTTGTGTAATAAAGAGGTTTTTGTGACTAATGAATGTGTGTGTGTGTGCACAGATGGCCAAGAAGGCGGTTGAGTCGAGTATCGATGCCATTAGGGAGATGGTCAAGGATGGGAGGATCAAGTGTTAGGTAGTTGGGGGTCTCTTGGGAGAAAACATAGATTTTGGGGAAATGTACACAAGTTAGACACAGAACAATAGCTGCTGTTTGGTATATTCTTCTCTCTTTCTCTCTCTAATATCTCTTGCTTTTATTCAAAGGAGTGCTGTATCTTGCTTGCTGTAACTACTGCAAATACGCGCGAAACTTTGCCACAAGGACATGGAAATCAAGGAGCGGTATAGTATAAACAACGCGTGAGATCAGGATCGCAGGAAAGAAAGAAAAAGACGCAAGAGCAAAATAAAGCTTGTATGGCGGCACAGCAGAATCTGTTATCCCATTTGAAAAAGTGATCCTATCCACTCCTCCCACTTAATAACTCAACCGAATCCAAACCCACATCCCTTCATACACACCCACAAACAACCCACGCTTACAGAAGACGGAGAGCACCAAGCATGGCAACGACAGCCGCACCGACGCTAACACCGTTTGCGCTACCGGCGTTCTTGTTGTCGGTGTTGAACGACGACGCAGTAGGCGAAGCAGACTTGTCGGCGCTAGTACCGGTGGGAGTCGACTCAGCGCTGGTCTTTGTAGCAGCAGCGTGCGACTGTGTAGCAGCGACGCTAGCAACGGAAGCCATGGAGCTGGAAGCAGCAGCGCGCAGGGGCTCAGCAGCATTGCAGTACGAGGTGACGGTGTTCTCGACGGGAGGCTTGTCCTGGGAGTTGGGGCAGTTGTTGTAGCAGACGAGGACATCACGGTAGACGTCGCACAGGCAGATGAAGTCGTTGCCCTTCTGTTGGCAGGCGTCGATGCGCGACTGGTAGCCCTGGACACACGTGTCTACGATGCTGTTGGAGTGGTGGTTAGCACGTTGTTGCTTGCTGAGTCAGGGCCCAGGGGGTGTGGTAGGGTAGGTAAGCATACTTTTGGGCATCGCACTTGGACTGCGCAGCGACGAGGCTGGCAGACGCAGACAGGGTAACGGCAACGGCGGTGGAGAAACGCATGTTTGCTGAAGGTTTATTGACTCGAGAGTGATCGGCGGTAGAATGTAGTGGTAGCTGAGAATGCGCGCGCGGGCTGGAAAGCGAGAGAGGCTTCTTTGGATTAAAGGTGTATTACAAGGTAGTAAAGCGGCTTTTTTAAAAAGGTATACCCCAAGCGAATGGAGGGTATTATATTCCTAGAAAGGAGGAGGAGCGAAGGTTGTGGTGAGACGGGACGACGACAACAACAACGACTGGAGGATGGGGATAAGCAAGCGGACGCGAGAGAGGGCAGTCCGGGGACATTTAAACTAAAAAAGTCGCGCGAAGCAACCACGGCAAAAAAGGCGCCCCAGCCCCGTTTAGGTTGCCAAAGCACTCAGGCTTAGCCCTTAGCTCCTTTTTTTCTTGCCTTTGCCGTGTGTGGTGCTGTGCCCATTCAACCCAATTGCCCATTGTTGTCCGCGCGCGCGCTGGCCCCCCCTTCCCCCGGAGTTAGAGAGAGACGAACAAAACATCTGTGCTCACGCCGCCTTCCCTGCGCCATGTCGAGCGCGCTAGCCCCTTCCAGCGTAGCCTGCAGCGCCGCGGCTGCAGAAGCCCCCAGCTAACCTCGCTAGCGCGTCGGCGAACTCCCCTAAAATTAGTGATTTTCAATGCCCGCCCCGACCTCTGCTCTTGCGCAAGGACGTTTCGCCTCCTATCCAATACTTCAGGTATATCACAAGACCCGGCGACGACAATGGGCTAATGCGAAGCTAGAATATGTGGGGGAGGCATTTCAACCGGCCATGCAGGAAAGACGTTGTGTGTGCTGGGTGGCGGGTGGGTGGCAGGAATATACTAGCGATGCTATCGATATAATGTCTACGTGTGCGTGCATGTGGTGTGATGTCGCACGTCTTGTGAGGGAGAGAGAGTGCGTGTGTGTGGCTGGGAAAGCAAAAAAGGTGCTAATGCTAACATGGCGGTCGGGAGCCCACCCGAAAGGCATGATACCCCTCGCTTTCTGAGACGCCTGTAATTGGGTAGAGTGTGATGAGCGCAGGGTCTGTGGCTGGCATGAGCCGTTGAGCAGGGGGGTGCGTGGTGGAGAGTCGACGTGAGAGGCAAGACAAGAGACACAGACCATATTATGGATGCAATACACCTAGTGCTATACACCGTTAGCTAACGGGGCACATGGTGGCTATCCTCGTCCTATACGATATAGGGCGACGCCCATCACGAGAGCGATTATCTCGGCCGGTCATTCTGCTCTCATCTCTCCACACTGACTGAATCCACCGAACGGCTCAATCGGATCCGCAGCTTTTTTGCCCATGAGGTCCCAGCGGTATCCATGTCATTTCGGCTTGGACCGCCAAACTCTCCAATTCCTGAATCGATCGGCACGCACACGCTGTAGACTGGCCCGGCAACACCTCTGTCCTCATTTTCCTTTCTCATCCGAGGTCAGCCATCCCGGCTCCCTGCCTGCCCCCGCCTGCTCATACGCTTAAAATGACAGACATGTCCAACCGACGCAAGCGCCGTCAACCACTACATATCCATCCCGCTACCTCCAATCTACATGCGACTTGCGCCCGCTCCCTCGGTAGCAACTGACTGGTGTCGCCATAGTGATGCTAGCTTAGGTAATGGTGCTGGCGAGCGGGGGAGCCGCCAAGTGCAAAGCCACCCAAGCTGACGGCTGCACTCTGATGTGACTGGCGTCAGTTCTTAGACAATGCGGCCTCTCAACAGCCTTTCCCCCCAGAATCCACATCAGAGCACTGTCACATGTCCCCAACAAATAAAAACCCCTCAAGACTCGATTCACCATTGGACACAAAGCCAAAGTGTCTGTCCCGTTTGGGACTTTGCAGTCGGCGCAGCTGGCGATCTCAAAGACAAATCCCTCTGTATACACATCTGAAACAGCCTCTGATAGGCCCATCACAGGTAAGCTGAGCAAAGACGACGACAAGGTGGAAAAAGCCAAACAATCTTGAACCATCAAACGTGGCGGGGCATGATCTGTCATTGAGGTATCATTTCACCAGCCTTTCGCTCTACATATTCAGAGTAGCTACTCGGCACAACCCGCCGGAACGCCATGCTTTTGATATGCACATCATCCTGTCTCGTCCCTTGTCGGACTCATCTAAGCATCCTCG
Organism: Exserohilum rostratum; assembly: GCA_026367775.1. Taxonomy (NCBI): domain Eukaryota; kingdom Fungi; phylum Ascomycota; class Dothideomycetes; order Pleosporales; family Pleosporaceae; genus Exserohilum; species Exserohilum rostratum. The sequence continues at coordinate 803,750 of CP111162.1, forward strand.
ACAATCTGGGTGTGCAGACCCTTGGGGTCCTTGACGTTGACGGCCTGGACGTAGGAGTAAAGCTTCTCCTTGGCGCCCTCCTCGTCGTTACGCTTACGCGAGATGCGAACACGGAGGCGGAATGGGACGCCCTTGATACCAGACTCCCAAACCTTCTTGTTGAGCTGAGGGTCGAGGCGGACATCGTTGGTACCCTGTCGTCATATTGTTAGCCGGTGTTTTGGATCCCATGCAACATCCTGGTCGAGGCTGCGCCCACGATTCACCAGACATTGCCCTCGAGATCGGGTGTCCACGTACCATAGCCTGCTTAGCGAAAGCGCGGATCTCCTTGACAGCCCTGGGGGCCCTCTTCTTGAAGCTCACGCCATGGACCTATATCCCCAATGTATTAGCCTAATGTTCGCCTTCAGTCTTCCGCCCGATGCCTGCATAGCTCAGCATGGGTGCGCAAGCCGTGTCATCGGCCTGTTGCGCACCCATCCAGGCTTCTGCGAGACCATCTGTGGACTTCACAAAACTGAATCAACATACGCGCTTGTGGAGGTGGATCGTGTATTCGCGGGCGACGACGTCAGCAATGGCGCTGCGGCCGGTCTTTCCGGCAGACTTCTTGCCGGCGGACTTGGTGGTGGGAGCCATTTCTGTACAGGCTGAGTTAGCACATGTCATTCGTGAACAGCCTCGCTTCAAAGCCCTGCCACAATGCGCCGTCGCAGCAATTGCGACCTTTCCAAAATGCAAAAACTGAAGCTCGAAAGATGGTACGTACGGACGGTGGGTGTCGCTGCGGGGTTAGTCGACGTTGAGGATGCGAGTTGAGGCGTAGAAATCGGAAAATTGGCAGGCTCACGAAAATCAGAATGCGACTGTGGTCGCTTACTTAGCGCGCTACGCACGTCCCAGATAGTCACGTGAGACTGGGTTCCCGCAATGCATTCTTCATGTATCATTATCTTTGGGTATCCGAATCTATTTACAATGCGTTTTGAAGATTTTTTTAGGAGTCAAAACAAAAACAACGCCAAACCATCAAACCACCCGCTTACACAATACATTACACGCTTTTCATCATACCCAAAACGCCCGCACCGCACCCTAGACATGACCTGGTAAGTCAAACTCCTTTTTGCTGTGTTTCTTCTTGTCCGTTTCGTCAAAGTCATCTTCTTCTTGGTCCTCCTCGTCGTCATAATGCTCGCTCTCGTCGCTACTGCTATCTTCTTCGTCCTCGTCCTCATCTTCGTCATCACCGTCGTCGCCTGCGACGAAGCGATTCAGGCGTCCGCCGTCTTCACCCCAAAATTCCAGTCCATCGGGATCATGGTCTTCCGCCAAATCCAGGTTTGGAATGTCTTCAAACAAGGCTGGGTTCAGGTCGTTCCTGAATCGCACCAAAGACTGCGTGAGTCGCTCTAGGACATACTGCGGCAGTGAAGGTTCTTTGACCTTGGTGCCATCTGTTGCAGATCGCTCAGTGCTTTCCTCGTCTCCGAGGTCGATGATTGGTACATCTTCGGCTCGAATATCTCCAGTTGGATTCAGGTAAGTATCAAACGACCTACGGACTCGTTCGAGCATTTGCTGTGCAGCATCAGGCATCTGAGGCATCTGAGGCATCTGCGGCATTTGTGGAAACTGGGGTATCTGTGGAAACTGAGGTATTTGTGGGAATTGGGGTATCTGTGGAAAGTTCGGTAAAGACGGGAATTGAGGCATCTGAGGCATTTGCGGCATCCGGGGTCTTCCAGGAAATTGCGGCATTTGGAAGGGAAAAGAGGGTAGTTGGCCTGGAAGCCATGTCTCTTCTGGCTCATCCGGTTGGAAATAGTATCGAGGAGAACGCAGCGGCGCCTGGGATGAGGGCGAGCTAACGCTCACGGGCGACCGCGACCCCGAGTCTATATCGGCGTCGAGTATCGCATTGGCCGCTTCCTCACTCTCTGGCCCGTTCAGAATGCGAAGTTCATTGGTATTGTAGGAGTCGCAAGAGGCACATTGGTTACCCAGCCAGTGGTATTTGACCGAAGACTTTGCCGAACAATCGTTACACTGAACAACTGCTCGCGTGTTGGCAAATTGCTCTGGCATGGGCTGTCCTTCAATTGCTTGTGTCAACTTCTGCCACTGCAGGTCCATACACACGGCACTCTTCTTGCATATTGGGCATTTATATGCAGTCTGCATGTATAGGTTGTAACAACCCTTGTGCAGATAATGGCCACAAGGCATTGATACAACGGCAGTCGATGACGTGAACAGGTGATCACCGCAGATGGGACAGTCACCTTCGGTTGCACGTGGCAGGCACTTGTGTGAGGTCGCATGGGAAATGGACATGCAGACATTACAGCTCTGGGTAATATTGTCAGCATGGCACAGACCGGGTGGAAACATGGGCTTACCTTGCAGTGGTAGAAGTCCTTGCCCAGACCTTCCCCACGTCGACAGATGCCACAGTCTGGGCAATGGTAGATTTTCTTCTTGCTGTTGTTGTCCCACAGCTTGCAAATGTCACAGTAGTAGCATGCAGCCTCCGTCTCGCAGTTTTTGCAGGTATCGCTCGCCTTTTGGGGCGTGCCACATACCATGCACAACATGTGCTGTGTCATCTTTCGGTTCAGATTGTGGTCCTCAACCGCATCGTGACAATGACGACACGTGTACCAACGGCGACATTCGAAGCATTGCACCTTGACATTGCGCTTGTAGTGTTGGCAGCCAAGGACAAGCTCTCCTTCAGCAACGTCGTCTTCCTCCTCCTCGGCTTGTTCCGCGCTTTGTTGGTGCTGGTGCTGCGGCCGATAGGTAGGGTGAACATCACCTTCGCGCAGATTGTACAGTGCATCGGGGTCGGCATCGGATGTCGACGAGTATGGTGACGACGCGTGTACTTCGGAGAAGAGTGATTCTCCCGAGGTGGGGGTGAAAGGGCGGTCGTGTGACACGAGACTGGCTGGAGAGGTTGGGCGCATGAAGTTGTACTTCTCCGTCATGAGATTGTGCACCATGCGAGCGCGCTCCTGGTCTGAGATATCGAGAGCCCTGATTTCGTGGATGCGCATGCGCAGATGGGCCATGCCATCATCTGCAGGGAGCGATTCAGACACTTGAGCGGCATTGTGGCTGGCGACGCTGACCGGGCGTGGTGCTGAGGCAGTGGGAGGCGGTGGTGGTGGTGCATCGGAGGGCGAGGCGTCTACTTGCAGGCGACGGATTTGGTCAGCGAGGGCGTGGGAAGGATTCGTGGACATGTCGACTAGGCGGTCTTCGTCATCGCGCTCCTCGTCGAGGTCAACAACAGCACTACGAGGCCTCTGAGAGAGGGACGAAAAACGTCGAAATCGCCCAGCCAGGGCAGTGGGTCGTGCGGCTGAATCTGCTTCGGTAATGTGCCCTTCACGTGCACTGCCCGTGTTGGCTCCAGTCTCGCGATCCGGCGGTGGGTTGGGTGGAGAGTCGTGATTATCACATGTTAGAGGAGGCTCAGGCCGACGTCCGTTGTCACTCGCTTCGCTTGGCGGAACAACACCTGAGAATCGACGAGCATGGCGCACCACCGGCTCAATAATAAAGGAAGAGAAGAGACTCATCGGGTCATGGCGTGTCTGTATGGGTAGAGGGAGAGAGGTGCAGAAGCTAAGGCTCCGGTCAACACGTCAAAGGACCCTCAGCCGCTACTTGCACTGTGCTCCTCTGTACCAAGTGTCTGTGGCTAGAGCTGCTCACATGTCCTCGTACCGCCACAATTGCCACTGCCAGACGTTCGCCGGCACCGACTCTTCGGAAACTGCTGACTCCGGTCCGAATGGCCCTCTCCATCGCTTTCGTCGAGTCTTTGTGCTTACTTACAGCCATCACCAATTGCATCCGACCCCCCATTCCGCCACAAGTATCCCGCAAAAGCAACTTCTCTTGGCCATGACATGACTGCCAGCATTCTGCAGTCATTGCTACTAGAAACCTGGCAGGCCTACGTCAAACAGCCTCCATCATGTCCACGACGTTTGGCACCGGTTGCGTCCGGCACCCATGCTATGGGCCTGGCCAACGGTGCCCTAACTGCACCCGCATTCCATAAGCCCTCCGCTCGATACTGCCAGTCTTACAGTTGTATAGGTATACAACAGGTGTTTCCAACATACCAGGAAATGGACATATGTAATCACTGGTCCGCAGTGGCTGATCCCGTGACTTTGGCGACGTGTGCAACCTTGTGTATGGTTGGCCGAAAAGAAACGCACACCAAGTGCAGTCAGCTCAAAAGCTGCCCTGCAGGATCGTCATACTAGGCTGAGGATTAAATCATACTGATTTCTGCATTTGGTAGGTTCAATGGGAAGGTGTCGATTGCAGCAGAAATCCGTGGAATACACAGAGGGCGGTTGACGTTCAGTCCCTCAGAGCCAAGCTATACGGCCCGCCGCAGTGGCAAATCGCATCCTTGAACGCCTCCACCCCGACCGATCAAGACACTGATCCTACAACATCCACCACACCTCGTGGCAACTTCCGGAGAGGGCAGTTTGGAACAAAAAGTGTGGATTGTGGCGGATCTTTTGCGGTCACAAAACGGACCGATGGGAGCGGATTGCACAATACACTCCGCGGAAGCAGAAACCCCTAAGGGCACGGGTATTTGTGGCTGACTCGGCTTGCTCTCAGTGGCGTGGAGGTGCCGTAAAAAGCAAGTCCTCAAGCAGATGTCGATTGCAGCTGCGAAACTCGGGTATCAAAAAGAGCCATTTCAGTCTCGATGCAGACCGATCCCACGGTACGACAGCGGCATGACGCATGGCTATATCGGTCGCCGACCTATTCTCTAGCATGTCGGCCACGATACTACTACAACGAGTAATTCACAAAAGAACCATGGATTGTGGTGCCCCTGCCGTGGGTTAGCCGTTGGACGGCGCTGAGCGTTGACAGCTCTCCTTTTTCTTTACGCTAGGCAATTGTACCAGTGGTGCTCCCACGACTCTACCCTGGATCACGATACCGCCCTTTGACTGCCATAGAAGGGGACTTCTTGCATTCCGCGTCACAGACAGAGCGTGTTCCATGGGCGTCCTACGCATCGAGACCTCTTGGTTCCGTTATGCGACCTTGGACATTGCATGTGGGTCAGGCCACGGATAGACAACAGTTGGTCACGGTCCATACACTACGCAAGTTACGCAGGACTTCTATGACTCTTCTGGGAAAAGACATCCCCACTCTGCCGTACATAATTCCTCTGAAAAGGGCAAGTCTATGTTCACTGTAGAAGATAGTAACAAAACCGTGGTTGTGGTTGTTTACTATGGCTTGGCGTTTCACTCGAGACGAGGCCGTGCTGAATCTTCTCCTGAGTCGTGTATTGGGTGAACCTACCTACGCCATTTCCCTTCACAGTAATTTCCTCAATATCGTCGATTTCTGCTGCCATTGTCTGGCTCACTACTCGAACTATCTGCATTACAAGCTATACTTGGAACTATTGAAAAGATGGCTGCCGCACTTAGACTGGGCATAGTGTCCTCATGGACGAGTATGGCTTGTTTAGCCTCCTTCACAACTTGCACAACAACCGGATAAGAATGTGCAGACAACATTTATACTGCTTCAGTCGCTGTCTCACTGACTGCGACCTTTTCCTCGTCAGTAACCTCAAGAACTAGGCATAAGAAAGTTTCATATGATCAGGACAACCATCATGTCTACATGGATGCCATGGCCTTTGAACAATCTCCTCAGATGTAGAGGAATAACATCATTCAAAAACTTATGCATGGTTTTCAGAATCTGGAATTGGTGAAAGCCCCGTATGTATGGCCCACGGCATTATCATCATAGGCAGCGCTTCCTACGTACCTAAAACAGTGCGAAACCACATCATCCTCGTCTCCGACACATTGACACGCACCAAAACCCTCTTGTTCCTTGCGAGCTAGCAATGCATGGATACAACGCTAGATTATGACCGTCTGTTTCTTTGAAAGTTTGATTATAGAACTTGGCATATTTATCTGGCACATTCCCCCGAAGGCGCACTGTGCAATGGTAAATTTCTTTGTTCTGCTAATATGATGACGGCCAGAAACTAGAAGATCTTAATATTGACATCATAGATGTAATAACAGACAATGCCGTTGAAGAGTCATTCGGAATCTTGGTGTTCCGCAACGGACATGACTGATCTAATAGGTTAGAGAAGCAATCGTGGGCTGTTCTCAGTGCACAACGTTATCCAGGAATGGTTTTGCGTACAGAAATCATGCAGACCTAGGTACTTCACAGCGCCGATAACTGGCTCAAGCCTATCGAAGTTTCTCACTGTTTGTATGAGTTAGTCAGCTGACAACAGGAAAGAGGCTGACGATGAAACCACTAAGACGAGCAAGTGCAAGACACGGTCAGGAACTAGTAGTGGCAGAACAACTCTTGATTCCAGATGCCGGGTACAATGCATTTTAACCAACACCACTCTATCCCGTACATCACATGCATTCATCCACTCCAGCCAAAGTTCCGAGGCAGCATTGCCTAACAAAGCCATTCGCTCGCACACGACTTTCAGCCTTCAAATTCCATCTCAAAACCCAAGTCGGCGATCTATCCGGTAAGGCGTCCAAGGGAAAAACCCTATCCTTCAAACAGACGCCCCGTCCGCAGGTGGAGAGTACTAGCAAATCTGCCGTTGATTAACTAACCCGTTCCATAAAGCGAGTCGTCGGATAGATTTGGCGATAAGTGGAGTCTTTCGGCGAATAACTTAATCAGGCGATATGCCGAGATTGCCCGAACAAAGAGAGTTTGAGGGCCTAGTACTGGGCGCCTGTTGAGAGTTTGACAGAGCTAGTAGTCGGTGTGTTTTTGATGTCACGTGCCGATGGGTGGGAGAGGTCTGGAATCGTCTTGTGTCTGTGGTATTGAGGCGTGAGGGAAATGATGGGTGAAGGCTGGTTCTTGGATTCGAGCGAGACCTTCTGGGGAATGGCGAGGAAGACATCATGGCTATCAAATATCTTGATGGTAATGAATTACATTAATGCATACAAAGAGTGGTACCTAAAGTCGCATTCCATGCAGCCAGTGCGACGCTGTTGTAGCTAGGTTGGACAGCGTATTTATTATGGTATGTTCATGATGGAGACGGTCATGTCTTTGTTGTGTTTTCTGGAGCAGCTCACATAAATAAGATAGATTGTCCTTTTTTGATATAGGTAATATCGTATTTGAACGGTATGACTTACATAATACACGTGATGTCCACAGTCAAGATCAAGTACTCATGGCAGCGGTTGAGCTAGCCCGCGCTATGACCACCTTCTCCACCAAAAAAGTTCGATACTGTCGCGCGCGAACTTCAGCGCATCGACGCTGCGAGCCTTCCCTAGCGACTCTCCTCACCACGACGTACTAGGATGGCGCAGCATTCCTACTCGCCCGATACATCCGTTTCTTCGCACACACTCTCCCTTGGCTCGGCCGCCCCGCCCCCAATGGAGCTTCAGCCCGCCGCTGCGACTGCGCCTACGAGCCTGCTCAATAACCCCCTCGCCTTCTTGCAGCCCACCCCTCAGCTTAATGCCTCATTCATTGCAGCCGCGAAACAATTTCTGGATCCCGTTGCTGCTGGTGTGAGCGAATCGCAATCGAAGCGACAGCAAGAATTGCGCAAGAAGAGGAAGCGGGGTGGAGGCTATGACGATGATATCAATGTGCTGCATCTGAAGAAGGTGCACGTGGATGGCTTTGGAGTGGACCAGATTTTCGAGCAGACGCGCAAGATTGTCGAGGCCACGGCAGAAGAAATTGAGCTTTCACTGCCTGAAGAAGAAGAAGAAGATGGCGTCGTGCCAGAGCTGGACGATGAAGAAGATGGAGAACTCGAAGACCCCGAGGAATACCACACCGAGTCAGATATTGGAGAAGAGGGCGTGGACTGGGAATATGACGGCGTAGACGACGACGAAGATGCGAAACCAGAAGATGACGAGTCGGGCGACGAAGATGTCGAAATGGAAGACGGCGAAGAGGGCATGTTTTCTGATGAAGCATCGGATGATGAACCCGCGGAAACCTACCAACCCGACCCACATGGACTCAACGACGGCTTCTTCTCTATAGACGACTTCAACAAGCAAACCGACTTTCTCGAGCAGCAGGATCAGAGAGGAGAGGGTGTAGACAGCGACGATGAAGAGATAAACTGGGAAGCAGACCCAATGGAAGCTGGTGGAGCAAAACTCAAGGTCAGCGCTATGTCAGGAGACGCCTCCGATGATGAATCCGACGAGGGCGGTCCAACCTTTGGCAATGTGGATCTCAATGCACCCGAGGGCGACAGCGGCGATGAAGACGATCTTGAAGAGGGCGACTTGGATGGTCTTGACTCGGGCATGAACGCCAACAACGTCATGTACAAGGACTTCTTCGCACCCCCAGCGCAGAAAGCTGGCAAGAACAAGAACAAGAAGAAGCGGGGGCGACCGAATCCCCACAACTTCCCAGAGAAGCAAGCTGAACAAGAAGAAGAGATGGAAGAAGATGTAGAAAATACTATGGCTAGGGTACACCGAGATTTGTTCGAAGACGATGACGACGTAGAAAGCGAGAATGACCTTTCAGACGTAGATCCTTCAGACCCAAAGTCAAGGCGGTCGACACACGAACGTAAACAAGCCAAAATAGCAGAGGAGATCAGAAAGCTAGAAGCAGCCAACGTTGCAAAACGGGAATGGCAAATGTCTGGTGAGGCACGCGCCGCCGATCGACCATTAAACTCGCTTCTTGAAGAAAACCTAGAGTTTGAGAGAGCTGGCAAACCCGTCCCAATTGTCACCCAAGAAACATCAGAAGACATCGAAGCGCTCATCAAGCGACGCATTCTAGCTGGAGAATTTGACGAGGTACATCGCCGACGACCAGACGACCTCGCAACAGGCCCCCGCCGTGGCCGTTTCGAACTTGACGACACCAAATCCGGCAAGGGTCTTGCTGAGATCTACGAGGAAGAGCACCTCCGACAGACAGACCCCAACTTTGTCGAAGCCAAGGACGAGAAGCTCAAAAAGGAGCACGACGAGATTGCTGCCCTCTGGAAAACCGTGTCCGCCAAACTCGACTCCCTCAGTTCTTCACACTTCAAGCCCAAGCCCGCAATGCCCAACCTTGAGATCCGCACTGATGCACCCGCCATCGAGATGGAAGATGCACGACCAACGGCTGGCGGCGAAGTCGCCGGCGCAAGCATGCTTGCGCCTCAAGAAATCTACAAGCCCGGTGATGAGCAAAACAAGTCTGAGATTGTCACCAAGAGCGGTATGCCTGTTGCCCGTGACGAAATGTCGCGCGAAGAGAAGTCTTCGAGGCGGAGACGCGCCAAGGAGGCGGCCAAGAAGGCGGGTCTTAACAAGCCCAAGGAGCAGAAGAAGGCGGGTGAGGGCAAGGAGAAGAAGAGGGGTGACAAGAAGCAGTTGCTTGGCGAGCTGAAGAAGGGTGGCGTGCAGATTATCGGACGCAAGGGCGTGCTAACTGATGTCGAGGGCAAGGAGGTCAAGGATGCGGTCAAGAAGGGTGCAGGAAGCTACAAGCTATAGGGGTGAAGAGGAAAAAAAGAATAATGTTTTCTTGTTTCAATCTGATTCGAACACTTGTAAAAAGAATTTATATGATCCTGTCTCCTAACTAGAGACTGTTGCTATGTGTATACGCTGAAAATATGTATAAGAATGCGCGCGCTACATGATCATCATTAGCATCGTCATCGTAATCGTCTGCTCGTCTTTCTCTCGTCGTCGAGACGTTCCAAAAAAAGTCTAAATATGCATCGTCATCATCAAACTCGTCCCCATCTTTCTCTTCGTCAATTCCTTCAAAGCACAACCATCGCAACGCCAATGAGACCTGCCGCAAAAACTGACATTCCAATCGAAACTGCTGACACAAAACTTGCTTTACTGCTGCTGTTCGGCCCCTTCTTATCTTGTACACCTGTTTGCCCACTTGCCGTCGCGGTACACTGCTGCGCCCCACAGGCGTATCCCTCAGGACAGCAGTTTCCACCTTGATTCGCCGCACAGCTATACCACGCACTGGGACAGCTGCCTTGAGAAGTAGGCGTTGGCGCCACAATTACAACGCCATTGGTATCGAGGACAGTACCGGTACTAGGTAAAGCACAAGAGCCAGTGGTCTGGCAGTCGCGGCCAACACGGCAGCAGCCAGAAGGGTAGTAAGCGCTGCAGACGTAGAAGCCTGTTGGGCAGACGTCAGCGCTCGAGGCGGGGGCCGCAGCGGTCGTGGTGACTACCGTGCCGCTTGTAGGGCGGACGGGGGCATCGGGGGCGCGCGTGCTGGAGGTGTCCTCGTCGCCGAGGCACGAAGCGCCTGTTGCGCAGGTGCGGCCGTTCATACAGCAGCCACCGCCGAGGGAGACCGGGCACGAGAACCAGCCCGTTGAGCAGGTGTATGCGGAGGTAGAGGTGGAGGTTGTGGGAGCAGGGGTGGTGCTTGAGGGCGGAGGAGGGGCAGCAGATGTTGTTGCTGGAGGAGGAGGGGCAGCCGAAGACGCAGGTGTTGAAGAAGGAGGCTGAACATATGTCGTTGATGTACTTTGCAAGATACCTGTCGTCCCAGTTAGAAAAACCTCTATTCAACCCCCAAATATGGTTCTGTTGAGACTTACACCCCACGCCCTGGCACTTGAACCCAGGCATACAGCACCCTCCATTTGGCGCATCCGGACAACTTGTATACCCGCTCGCCTCGTCGCAACGGACGCTGCCCGCGCAATTCTGGCCCTTGGGACAGCATCCCACGTTCCCCGCATCAGCACTGCCGGTAGTCTTTATGCAGTTACTTCCGGTTCCACAGCACACGTCCGGAGCCCCGATGCCCTCGCAGCTGCTCGTTCCATCCGGACATTTGAACTGCCGCCCCAGCAGCACGTCTCTCACATGCATGCGCGCAAGCCAGTCTGACTGCGCTATGGGTCGCAAAGGCGAGACCGCTTGCATTGTGAGATTTGCCCATGTATCTTCCTCGGATCTTCGAGCTGATTGTTGTTGGGAATCCGAGGCGAATATCCAATTGTCCAGCATAAACATTTCGCCTTCGTCCAAGCTCATCTTCTTGACCCCAATCGGCTTCTCATACTGCAGTCTCTTTTGGAGGTCCAGCCCGCGCTTTACATGGACCTCATCCTCGGGAAAGTACTTGAGGTGCTTTGGGACATTGTGCGGCCATTGTTGCTGGTGCGATTCGGCTTCGGCGGCACCCACAGCGGAGGTTGCGCATAGGGCAATAATGGCCGGGGGTAACGAGAGTAGGTGAGGTAGATGCATTGTTGCGCGGTCGAACTGTGTCCGGTACTGTTCCTTAGAATAGGAGAAGAAGCATGGCCGACTCGTGGAAAGGCGTGGGACGCGTGCGGTGTGCGGTTGAGGGTGGCTGGTGGGACCGTTACGGACAGGGAATTGGCGAGGCTGGTATGCGTTGGCGCTTCACCGCCAATAGCGATCCAAGAAACATGGCCTTGCGCGAATCATCGATTGGGATAGTGCGCCAACCGACGGGTACTGTAGATCAAGATGGCGCAGGGTGCGTGGAATTCGGTTGCGTGTAGGGGACCAGGTTGCTAGACGTCATAATGGTTTGGGGTCTGCATGTCGCTATTCCGCTGGTTCCGAAATGACTTCCGCCCTAAGCCATCCATGACAAAGGCTCGACCAAACTTCTGTTAGATCCCACGCCAATGGTCCAAGTCTTGCCAAGTTTGTCAACTTTAATCACATCACAGCATCTTGCAACAGCTGAACATATAATCATCAAACAGTCATCTCATTGAATTCCATAAACGATACCCATATCTGAAAATCACTAAAATCATGTCCCAGTGCTGATAGCACCATTTTTCATATGACCCATTGGTCGCTCCGATAGGTCATCACATGCCCATTATTGTACCACATTCGTCGAGTACTCGGATCCTCAACCAGAAATTATGCCTGTAGACCCTTTCTGGCCTTGTGCTCGCTCATGCGCGAGTTCTTGAGCATAGCCACCCATACCAAGCAAGGAACAAGCGCACAAGTTCCAAAGATAACCATTGCCTTTTGGGCGTCGGCAAAGGCACGGACTACAGCGTCACGTTCGGGGCTGCCCCATCCTGCTGCCAGTTGAGAGTTGAGATCGCCGTAGAGCTTAGCAACCTGGGCTGGGGACGCGTTGGGAAGATACTCTGCAATCTTTCGGGGTACAATCTGGGCCCACATAGTTGCGCTAATAGATTGACCGATGGCACCACCGACAGCAGTGATGACGTTGAGGAGCGCAATACTGACGGCCAAGTCCTCGTGTGGTACAGCGATCATGATGGCGACTTGTTCAACGTTGTAAAGCATTGCGCTTGCCATGGCGCCAAAGACTTCGATCAGGATGAGAACCGCAATGTTGCTGCCGGGTATGCGTAGATGGATCAACAGGCCAGTCATGATGAGCTGAGCAGGGACTGCGACAACGGCTCCCCACTTGTAAGTATCGGTGTACTTCATCGCAAAACTAACAATTATCGCCCAGGTGCAGGAGACAATGTTGAAGATGTTGGTGATGTAGCCTGCCTTTGAGACAGAAAGCTGGAAGACGACTTGGAGGTAGGACGAGTACATCATACGGTAGGAGCTGTTCATCGAGTTAGTATGGTTTTGTATTGTAGAAATACAATGCACTTACTAGAAGGCGATCCACGAGTTGCCGCCGAGCAAGCAAGCGGCAATGACACAACGGTTCTTCATGAGGTAGAATGGGAAGAACGACTTGCGCGCATAGAAGCGCTCCCAAACCGCGAAGAGGACGAGGAGAATGGCGCCGAAGACGATCATAGAGATGACCATAGGCGAAGCGAAACGATCCCTCTGGTATGCTGCAAGTGGGAATGGGAGAAGGAGGAGTGAAAAGCCGCCGCAGACGAGAAGAAGCCCAATCACTAAGAGTTGTTAGCAATGTTAATGTATTGCTGCATAGGGCAAGTACTCACCGTCAAATTCGATACACCAATGCTTGATGCTCTTCATGAAGGTCCTACCGCTCTTCTCAGGCTTGAGGACACCGAGCTTCTTCGCACGTCTACCCATGAGCCAAAAGACAGCCCAGAATGAGAGTGAGAAGGCTGGCGTCAGGATGGTGAATGTTCCATAACCCCAACGCCATCCACCATGCTGAAGATAGGTTTCACCCAACTTGGGTCCTGCCTAGTGAAGAATATCAGTGTATGCTTTGGAAAATGTAGCAATAGAAGACTTACAAAAGTGTTGATGACGTAGGGAAGTCCAGTGAAACTCATCCAGATAAGACGGTTCTTCATGAGTGAGGTATCGGCGATGAAGATATTGAAGACGTAATCAACTCCGTTCATGCCAGTCCAGTAGATGACCTGAGCAGCGCAAAACGTCTGCACATTCTGGCAAACAGCCATGAGAACCAACGCTAGAAGAGTTGTCAGTGACTGTACTGCGCAAGAGGAAAGAGAAGCACTGAAAAATACTTACAAACGACGATGAAAACAAGACAGACCAAGAATCCCTGAGGGCGTCCGACGAGATCGATGAACTTGGCCAATGGCAGCTTGGAGACACCCCCAATAATGTTGGCAACAATATCCGTCATGGCAGTTAAGCCGTGCTTCATGAACGTCGACGTGACATAGGGCTTCCACGTGAAATTGGCCTGCTGCTGGAGGGAGTTGATGAAGGAAATAAGCATGATCCTAGACCATGTTAATACTCAATGGCAACATTCAATCGCAAGAGCTGGGTGTACTTACGCTGCATACGCAACAATCAGCCAGTTCTTAGTCCAAACAACAGTGACAGCCTCCATCTCAGCAGGACCTTTGGGCTGTTCCATGTCGATCTTGTTGGTGCCAATATTCGTCTGCATGGTCGTCTCGCTGCCATATCTGCCCGTACTACCGCCAGTAGCGTTGTCGCTGATGGCGTATTCGCGCTGCTCACCTAGCCTCATACCGGCCAGCTTCTCCATCTGTGGTGCGTATCCACTTGCCATGGTTAGATGCTCACTAAAGAAGCAAGCGCTTAGCTCCAGAAGTGGTGGAAAGCAAAGTACTGGGTGATCTAACCTTAAGCACAATACTTGTTGTGAGTGAGCGGTGTTGGTTGATAGTGAGGAGCTCTGGCAGTTGTGGTCGATGGTGATGGATGAGGAGAGGAGTTAGAAGCTCGCGGAGGGAAAAGCAGACTTGAAATACTCTGTGGGGAGTGGAGCGCAAATAGCGAGTGTGGTAGTGAGATGGGAAAAGAGTGTGAGCGGACCACAACAAAATATCGCTCACCGCGAATAGTGAACGGTGAACCAGGGGAAAGCGGGGTAAACTGTTGGTCCTTGGTCCAAACACGGTGCATGTGAGCGTGAAAGGAAGGGGTGGTCATGGGCTGATTGCCTCAGTGAAAGCTCATGACAGGCAGGTACGGTCGAGTTGGTCAAGTCCGTAGCCGTGTGGTCCGTCCAATACTGCTGCACACCATAGAGGTACCTCGGTATTACCTAGGGGTTTTGACAGAAGAGTGGTAATACAGGCCATGTATAGATGTATAGAAACATGTGTACTCGAGTTGGTTCGAGTCTGTTATGACTAGGGACGCGCGGTCTGCCAGACAAAACAGGCGCAGAACGAAGTCTCGGAGAAAACCTCACATTCGACTCGAGAAAGACGTAATTGAAAACAAACATACAATAGTTTCTCATAGCCCTGACCGGAAACATGTCATGGTTCCTCGAGTTAGGCGCTCGAGTTTACTCTGCTAACACAAACATCTGCTGTGCGCGTGGCTACATATCACAAAGGACCGCCTATCCAGACTGTCGGCACCCCTACCATCAACCACAGGGTAGTGTTTAGAAGTCCCATCAGGAAAATGTTGATAATCCCCTCATGCTGTTGAATGCGAACGCCTCGCTGTCATGCCCCAAGAACCTTAGCACCATCATCGCCAACGCCAAAAGCTCCACTCCCCAAATCGTGTCCTCGGACAATTAAACTAGGATGTTTGCAGACTGACTTGCTCAACACCCCTCGCTACCTCTTCCTCGGCCGTCTTTGGCGCAGGTCCATCTTGGCCCTTCTCAGCAGCCTCAACACCACCAGCGGCCTTCTTCGCCTTCTTGCGCTCTTTCTCAGCCTTCTTAGCCGCGGCCTTCTTTGCCTTCTCCTCCTTAGCTTTGCGGGCCTCCTCGCCTCCGAACTGTTCTCGCCACTCCTGCTCCTTTTCGGGCTTAATCTGACTGAACAGGTAACCAGCAGTACCAATCTTGTGGCCGACGGGTAGTGAACGTGCTTCCCAAGTGTCCGGAATGATGAGGAACTCTGCGTTGAGCTGCGAAAGGATGGACGCAGTTGTATCAGGCCTGTTGCACAATTAGCCATGTGTTCCATAGTGTGAGCGCCACAATCTCGTGTAGCCGTGTACAAAGGCATTGTGTTACGTCGAATGACCTATGCCAGTGTGTGCAAACAGACCGCACAGACACCGTGAAAGAAATTGCACTTACATGTATGGTTGAATCAAACTGGCGAGAAGGTGAATCTGACTCAGCGCCAGTCCCACGACAGCAGCACATCGGTCTGGCTGCTCAGTGGCCAACTTGTTGTCCAGGCGGTTGTCCTGCAGAAGCAAGTTACCCAAGCTCGAGACGTGTAACGCAGTGGCAAGAGCAGCACGGATCTTGACATCCTCCAGTTCTGCAATGTACGTCTTCAACAGGTCATTGACCTTCTTCTTGTGCTCAGTGAAGTATTCGCTATCGAACTTGGTGTAATCAGGAACAACCGAATCGTAGATCTTTGCGTTGTTGACAAACTTGATGACGCGGTTGATGAAGTTGCCGAGGTTCTTGAGCAGTTCATTATTGTTGGCAGCAATGAAGCCGTCCCATTCAAACTCGGTATCTCCAGTTTCTGGGCGATGCGAGAGGAGGTAGTAGCGCCATACGTCAGATGGGATACCAGTCTCCTTGGCATTGTTTCCAAAGACACCAATGTTTCTCGACTTTGAGAACTTGCCCTTCTCGTAGTTCAAGTACTCGGTCGTTGAAATGGTGTTAAGCATGGTCCACTTGTCCTTGGTACCAATCTGCGAGCAGGGGAAAACAACAGTGTGGAAGGGGACGTTGTCCTTGCCCATGAACTGGTAGAGCTTGACCTGCTCGGGGTTCTGCCACCACTTCTTCCAGTCCTCTGTGTAGGTTGCTGTGATGGAGACGTATCCTATGCAGGCGTCAAACCACACATACATGACCTTGTCTTCGTAACCCTAGTTTGGTCAGTCCTCGTCCTCGATAAATTTGTAAGATCCATCGTACCTCGAGCGGTACCGCAGTACCCCACTTCAAGTCTCGTGTGATACCACGCGGTCGCAGACCTTCCTTGAGCCAGGAGGAAGTAATCTGGACACCATTGGAACTCCAGTTGCCCTCCTTGCTGGCCTTCTTGAACCACTCCTCCTCTAGCGGCTGTAGCTTGTCGAGGCAGAGGTACACGTGCTTGGTCTCGCGCGGAACTGGTGTTGCGCCATCGAGCTTACACCTTGGGTTCTTCAGTTCCAGAGGGTCAAGGAGATGTCCGCATTTGTCGCATTGGTCACCACGTGCGTCGTCGTATGCGCAAAGCGGACATGTTCCCTCGACGAATCGATCGGCAAGAAAGCTCTTGTGCGTCTCACAGTAAGGTTGTGTTGTAGTTTGCTCCTCGAGGTAACCGTTCTTGTACAGCTTTGTGAAGATGTCTTGTGCAATGTCCGTCTGCTGCTGTGTGGGTGTGCGTCCAAAGTGATCAAAGGAGATGTTGAACCACTTGTAGACCTCGCTGTGCAGCGCATAGTACTTGTCGCAAAGCTCTTTTGGCGTCACTTTCTCCTCAATTGCCTTGGTCTCTGTCGCTGTTCCATACTCGTCTGTACCGCAAATGTATAGCGTGTTGTATCCACGTGCGCGTGAGTATCGAGCAAAGACGTCGGCGGAAAGAACGGATCCGACAATGTTACCCAGATGTGGCACGTTGTTGACGTAGGGAAGGGCGCTGGTGATGAGCACGTTGCGCTCGCCCTCGATGGGCAGGATCTTCTTGGCTGTCTCAGTCATGGGAAGTTGTGTACTTGAAGAATGTCAGTGTGAACTTGTTCTGAGAACGAAGGCGCTGCCTGTTCTTACTTCTTTGTGGTTGTAGAAAGAAAACTGGACTAGATGTAGGAAGATGCGAGTTGTTTCAGCGCCCAGGTTTCAGATAGTATGCGCTTTGGTCGTGTTTTGTTTGAGATTCTGAGTCAAGCGCGAACTATCAGAAGCCCGATGTGTGGTGTAGCTGCCCCGCCAAACCAAAACCGACCCCGCCAGCCACGCGAACGCCACAGAAAAAGTCCGAACCCTAAGTCCGTTCTCCGCTAGCCGTGGGCGAGGCCAAAGTACGAAGGCAACATCTGATTTCATAGTCCTTTCAAGATTCACGTCATAGATCCCTGTCTATAACTCAAAGCCACAGCATCAAGAGACTTCACACAAAGTTACTCGGCTCGTCTCTGGACCCTGGCCCATTCACTGGATAGTACATAGAGCAAATCTTGCACCACTATCATTTCCAAAGAACTCACTTAAATCTGGATACGATGGCCCAACATCACCCCGACCCCTCCGACCCCTTTGACACCCTCCTAACCTTGGAAGACACCCTCTACACCGCAGCCTACGACCTAGGCGTCTCAGATGGCGCACACGCAGGCCGCATCGAAGGCCGAATCTTTGGCCTCGAAAAGGGATTCGAAAAGTTTGCAGAGTTAGGCAAACTCCATGGAAGAAGCGTAGTATGGGGTTCGCGACTTCCCAGTAGTCATTCTGGTCAAGTGGCGAAAGCGGAATTACAAGAGCAGGATAAAGTTCATGGACAGACGAAGGAGACTGAAAAGACATTACCAGCACTACCGAAAAACGAAAGACTCAAGAATAATACTACCTTGCTGCATTCCCTGACGGACCCGGAGACTTTTGATACAGCCAATACCGAGGAAGCGGTAGCCGACTTTGACGATCGTTTCAAGCGCGCTGGAGCCAAGGCCAAAGTAATTGAGCGCATTGTTGGAGAGGCCGATGCTACCGCTGCGTCTTCGTCTTCAAAGTCACCAGAGGGTTCGCCTGCTGGAGCAAAGAGCAGGGGGCCAGTGCGAGTCACGGGGCAAGCGAAAAAGGGCAGTGGGAACAAGGGTGACGACAGCATCGAGGATTTTGCGGGGTCGAAGCTGCTGATATGAATGCCTTGATGAGTAACAGCCGTTTGACCGCTGCCTGCAATATATCAAGAGTCCACTCTTCATACATCCGTAGCATGACCGGACCGATAGGCTGGGAGAGAGAATCCGTGGGGCCGTGCCGCTCTGACCGCTACATGGCGGCGCCATCGGCCCAGTCGTACGATGCGCCTCACCCGAGATCACCCAAGGAAAGAACGAGGGACCGCTGTAGATCAGATCATTGGCGAAAAGGCTGTTGCGCGTGGAAAGAAAAAGTAGGAGTGAAGACCAGCTGGCTTCGAATTACTTCGCTATCCTAGAAAGGCACCAGGGCGACTACCCACGTCTTAGCCCAAACTACACCGTGCTAATGACATACGAGATGAAAAAAGAAGTTTAAAAAGGGTCCATCGTAACTAAAAGGATATTGAGAAAGGTGTCAAATCTGAAGTGTGCCGCAAGTCTCTCGCTCCTCCCCTATTTCGTACTAGACGATGCACTGGTATCAAAACGTTCCAAGCCACCCTCTTCACGCACGGCTCTCCGAGATGAGCGAACCTCAGATGGCATCAAGCATGGGAACGGGCATGCGTGACTCCATGCGTGGTGGCGGAGGGCCGAGTGGCTTGCCCCCATTACTGTCGACGCGACTATGGTTCGGGAAGTCCTAGTACCCGTTCATGGTCATGCGCTGGCTGCTCCTGCTGAGCTCACGGTCGGCGGCAGGTGAAATGGGGCGCGAAGAGTGGCCCTGGTGAGCACTGCTCTCCTTGAGCGCAAGCAGCTGCTTAGCACGGAAGGATTCGTAGTGGATTTGTGCCGTCGTCTCGATGAGGTCTTGAAGGTGGGTGCGTGTGAGGAAGTTGCGGAGGTAGACGAATTCGCAGTGGTTCTCGTCCTCGACTAGGGCGTGTTAGTGCATGCTGTCAAAAGTTAGGTGCGACATGGCTCACCATTGATGATACCCCACTTGTTCTGGCGACCGCGGACGTTCTTGCCGTTAACAACAACAGTCCTCTCGGAACCAACAACGGCAAAAGGCAGGAGCTCCTATTCGTGTGTCAGTCGTTGCCCAACCCAGAAACTAGCGCGTGTGCCCAAAACATACCTTGATGGCCTGCTTTGCCTGCACTTCCTCGCTGTCATCCTCCTCGTTGTCGTACGGGTACATGCGCAGGTTGTGGAACTGGAACTCCTCCTTTATCCGGTGCTTGAACTCGGCACGCTCCTCCAGGGTCAAGCTGTCACTCTTGGCAATGACAGGGACGACGTTGACAAACTCGCTCAGCTTCTTGAGGACGACAATGTCAATAGGCTTGAGGGCGTGGCCGGAGGGCTGGATGAAGAAGAGGCAGCAGTGGATGCGCGTGTCCTGGAGGTAACGCTCACGCTGGGCGGTGAGCTCCTTGCGGAGGTAGGCGCTGTGCTGGTCCTTGATGTACTTGACAATGGGGTCCCAGCAGCGCTCGTTGTTGATCAGGTCGCCGTAGCCGGGCGTGTCGACAATGTTGAGGCGCAGACGCACGCCGTTTTCCTCGATGATGTGTGAGACGGGCGAGATGGTCGTGGTGCTGCGGACCTCCTCGTCGGGCTGGAAGCGGCCCTTGCTGTCCATGAGGTGCGAGGCAAAGAGCGTGTTGATGAGTGTCGACTTGCCCAAACCCGTCTGGCCTACACGCCTGTCAGCTGCAAGTCTAGAGACCGGTCGCGGTGCAGTTCTTACCAACGCAAATGACATTGAACTGGAAACCCCGTTTGATCGATTTGCGCTCAATCTGCTTGGTGATGCTGTCGAAACCGACATAGCTGTCGGGGAAGATGGGCTGCGACTGGTTCTGGTACGCGGCAGCCATTGTGGGCGGTGGAGGCCTCGGCGGCAGAAGTGTGGGTAGAGAAAGATGGGGGGCTGTGGGTGGTGAGGAGAGTGGCAGGAAGTAGCGGCGGTCGGCTTGGGGGAGGAGTAAATAGTCAGGGTCGCTGCGCTGGCGACTTTCTCGTGGAGATGCAGGCGCGGGAAAGGGGTCGGCCTGGGAAGCGAAAGCGCGCTAGTGGGAGGGCGGTAAGGCGCGACTGCGAGCTCGGACGCCTGCGAGGGTGCGCCGCCAATTTGCAACTCCATCATCATCCGCCATTGCATAGGAACATCGCCCATTGCCAAATGGCCCTCGCCCGCCCCCTCCCGCCCCTGTGGCAGGCGCTGCTGCCCGCCGTCAACCCCGCTCCCGTGCGGCCGCTCTGGGCTTCACCGCTGCTGCAGCGCCTCGCCCTGCCCGCCCTGTCGCTGCCCGCAATCCCCTCGCTAGCCGACATCTGGGATGGCATTCTCAATGCGGTGCCCAAAAAGAAGACGTCATACCGCAAGAAGCGCCAACGGTTCATGGCCGGCAAGGGACTCAAGGACATCACATCGCTGAACCGCTGCTCGGCATGCGGCCGCGTCAAGCGCCTGCACATTCTGTGCCCATACTGCGTCGATGGTAAGTGGTGGCCGCTGAAAGCATTTATAATGGCCGGCTGACAGTCGTCGCCAGCAATCAAAACCAGCATCTTCGGCCAGCTCAATTGGGCCATTCGTCGGCCCACGGACAAGCAGGCCAAGCAATTGGCCCGCGAGAGGCGTGAAGAGGCCAGGAGAGTGCGCACCGTGGAGCCCGATCCACGCAAGGAGAAGGAAGAACAGATTGTGAAGCACACCGGCTGGAGGAGATGATGATGACGATGATGTATACAGCCCTGCCCTCTGTATAGCGTGCGGCCTGCGCACGAGCGTGGAATGGGCACGGCGGACTCTTGTACATTGAAAATGTAACAACACACATGGCATTAGACTGGCGGCGGCATACGACATACACGAGACACAGATATGAGGATCGACCAAGCGATCCACGGTGACCGCGCACCAAAACTCTATTATACCCCCGCCCGTCCAAAACGTTGCAGACGAACATGGTGTCTTAGCAGTATACGCCTCCGCAATGCAATTACTTCCTCTCGCTGATCCCCAGTCCACTTTCTACCCTGCCGGATGACTGACTTACAGTGCTTTCTCTCCGCGAAGCACCGGCCTTGCCCTCTGCCGCCTCTCGCTCGAGGAAGTCTTGCCACAGCTCAGCCAGCGACTCCTTGTTACTTGAACTACTGGCCATGAGCATGGGGTCATTTGCTGCCGTGCCTAGCGACGGCGTCGATGGCGTTCGTCGGAATGGCGACAGGGGGATGCGGAGGTTGCCCGCGCTCGTTGCTGTGCCAGGACGCGCCAGACCCGCCTGTTCCTTTTGCTCTGCATCACACGTTAGCTTATCCCGAGTGCACCAGTCAGTCGTCAGGGAAACTTACCATCTGTCCACCCTAGTAAAGCAGAAATCAATTGTAGCGCCTCAAACTTCTTCGGGTCGCTGCGATCTATGCTCAGGAAATGCAAAAAGTAATTAGTAATGATCTGGCGGTCGACATTGTCTTCCGGTCTCCCTTTCTTCAAGATGCGCAGCGCTTTGGTGAGATGCTCATTCAGCGTGACTGCCTCATGCCGCAGCTTGCCAATTAGCAGGTTCTTCTCCTTGACTTCCTTCTCAAAGGGCAGCGCTCGCTCAAGTTCTTTCTGTGTCGACTCAAGTGTTGCTTTGGCAGTATTCGCAGCAGACTCTGCTGCCTGGACCTGTTTCCGGAGTTCGTTGATCTGCGCTTCGTACGTTTCGACTGACTTTTTGAGCTCGGCTTTCCGCACTGTAGATTGTCAGACGACGAACGCAGGGGTTATCATGGACGGAACTTACGGTTCTGCACCTCCTGCAGCGCCTTTTGCAGGCCTTCTACAGCCTGGCTGTTGGTGTCTCGGTCCCTAGCGGCTTTCTCGTACTCGTCCCTCATCGACTCGAGTTGCTCTCGTAGCTCTGCCTCCTTCTCGGCAAGGTTCTCGCGTAATGACCGCTCGTTCATGGCCAACACCTCCCAGTCCTGCATGGCCTGCTTTGCATTCTCAAACTCTTCCTTAGCATACGCCTCGCGAGAGATGAGCTCATCACGCTCTTTGACCCAATTTTGTTGCGACAAGGTCGCTCGGCTCCGTAGCGTTTCAATCTCGGACGCCTGCGCGTCCTTTTCTTGCCGCAGCTTTGCGAGCTCCTCAGTAAGACTGTTGTTGTGTTCCTGTAGTTCCCGGTTCTGGTCTTCGAGCTCCGCGACTTGCGACTCGAACTCTTCAATGCGGGCCTACGGCTTGTCAGCGGCCTGTAAGAACAATTGCTGCGATATGGCAGCAGCGGCGGGCACTGACCGCATCCGCCTTTAATCGATCACCCAAACTGGTCTTGATCGTGTTCACTCTGCCAAGCAGATTCTTGTATTGCGTCTCAAAGTGCTCCTTGCCCTCGTTGGCCTCTTCCAATTCTTCCCGCAAGCTTCGAATCTCCTCCTCATACTGGGAATTTGACCCGTCGGCTGCGCCTGCGCCCTGTTTGCTCTGAATACCCTCCAGACTCTTGCGCAGCTCGGTGACTTCCTGGCGTAGCGCATCGCGCTCCTTTGCTATCGCATCGAGGCGGGCGCTCGTGTCGGCGGCAGGCGGCGGGGATGGAGAGAGCCCTTGATGCGAGCGTGAGCGTGCTATTCCCAGAGCAATGGCAGAAGAAATGCTATGGTGTGGAGTACCGTTTGTTTGTATCGTCGGGGATAGCGGCGGCTCGTCGTCTACATCGTCGGCGTCTGGATCGGCAGCATAGGCAACGGGCTTCTGTGTTTTGTCGTCTTAGTACCAATAATATATGCATGCATCCAAGAGGCCAAGCATACATGCTGCTCCTGCTCCTGTTCCTGTTCCTGCTCCTCTTCGGAATCGTCCTCGTGGCCATCTGCCTCCGTCTTTGCGTGGCCGCCATTTGCTTTTCCGGCCTCGTCCGCCTTGTTCGCATTGGCGGCTGCCTTCTTCTTGTTCTTCTTCTTTTGCGACTTGGATACGGTTCCTGTGCCCGCACGTCAGCCTATCGCTCCACGTTGCCTCACCACCACTCGCGACTGGGATGCGGAGTTGACCAGCACCTCCGAGAGCTGCAGCCTCACCTACCACTTTGTTGAACCGGATCCGACGTGGCTGGCGCAGACATTTTCAAAGACGCGGTATGCAATGGCTACCTCATGAAGAAGAATTATTTCCGGGACCTGGGTAAGAACAGATAAGCCGCGTTACCAGAAAGCATTCGTGGATGTCTTGACTTGGCAATTCGTGTCCCGTTCTATGCTTTGTTTCGGCCCGTGTGGCGTACGTCACTAGCCACACTTGCCCTACCATTACCACGGCACCGCCCAAACACCTTCCCCTCTTCAGTTTCCCCCGCACATGCTTCTTCACCCTCTTCAACCTGCAGCTTGAGACATCAACGTCTTAACTCTGTTACAGCAGACTCACCCATCACATTCCCCCTTTCACACAGCGTTTCGATCCTACAGAGCCCACAGACCAAGCCGCACGCGCGTTCGCGGGGTAAATGAGACCAAGGGGCATTAAATCATACACTGGACTCGGCATCCAATAGCCCGATCAATCGACACATGAGAGGATCTTACGGGATGAAGTACTACAAGCCTCTCCTCTATTCCGCAGCCACCATCATCTACGCATCGTTTGCATTCCGCGTCCTCCGCATAGGGCTGCTCCCAAGAATGATCCACCAGAGACGAGATGCACGAAAATAATAGAAGCGCTTTGGATCCAACACGCATTGAACCTTTTCTTTTTGGTACCTGAAAGCACGGAGTAATGTGGAGACGATTGTCACCGTTATATCCGTCCGCGTCAGCACAGTTGCTCTCTGTGCAGTCTCGAATATATTAATGAATTATGCCTTGTCTAAAACAAGGCTGACATACTCGAACAGCCCTCGAAGATCTTCTCACTGACGTGTATGTCTCACCCATTGAGTTTGATGTGGAATCACCGAGATTACATTATCAGCTGTGAAGCGAAACACTACTCACGTCTATCCTATCAATGTATTGAAGAGACATGGTTGCCATCTATTGCAAACCGATGCGTTCCATGTAATAGACAAGCAATGCAAGAAACTTTATGAAGATTAGTCATCACCAGAATGCACTTGTAAGCGGCCAGACGCAAGCGGAAGCAAGTCTTAGATTGATTTGTGAGACATCATAGGTATGAACAGAACAGGCCGCATACCAATACAATGGCGGCTCCCTTATGAGGTCTGTCAAACATTGCGTTCCCGGTACCCCCAGCAGATTTGAACCTCGATTACAAGTGTGTTGGCGAGGTCTTTTTCTTTTCGGCAGATGCATTGTCTATTGCCTAGATGTTAGCGCAGCGTACTCGGTTCCCCGCGTCGGGGCCGCTCCGGCAACTACCCTCGCAGATTGTGACAACCCGTCCCCATGGAACCTACTTGTCCGAAAATGGCGTTCCGAGTACATATGCTATGCAGATCAAGACACAACTTGTGTATGAATTCTCAGCGAAGTCATAATCTCGACTTGCTACTCTCATCTTTTACATCTGACTTCTCTAGCTTGCTTGACCCATTTAGCCATTACTACATAGAGTGTGTGACATACCTGAGACACGAAATAGACAGCCATTATTTTCAATAAAAATGGCGACTAATAACACTACCGCGAGCGACTATGTACTCAATCATAATGGCAGTAATGGTACCTCTCACACCAACGGTGCTTCTCATACCAACGGCACATCCCATACAAACGGCACAAACGGCACTTCTCACACGAATGGATCATCCTACGAAAACGGAGCAAGATCAAAAAATCTTCCAATCGTGATAGCTGGAGGCGGTTGTGTCGGTCTTTTCCTGGCTCTCCTTCTGGCTCAATCCAACATCCCCAACAAAATCATTGTCATCGAGCCCGAGCAACCCGATCCCAATTCTACACGAGCAATGGCCCATCAGCCTCCTACGTATCCCCTCTTCTCAAAGGTGGATGGATTGCTACCAGAACTGATCCAGATGGGAAGCTTGAGCTCAGGAATATGCTTCAGGACCAGCGTGCAGAATGGAAGCAAGCTGATTGCCGGAAAAATATTCGATAACTCGGGAGAGGGTATGAAAGGAAAGGGCCAATTACTATTGGCTCAGGGAAAATTTCAGCAAGTATTGATGAAGAGATTGAATGCATTGGACGAGAAAGTGGACGTTCGGCTTGGGATGAGCGTTACTGAATTGAGACCATCCCCGACCAGTGTTGACGTCAAGACTACACCTACACCCTCGTCTACACGATTCGGAATCGAGTGGATAGAAGCCGCATACCTCGTCGACGCATCTGGAGCGCATTCCACCATCCGAAAAGATCTCGGCATCAAATTGGAAGGCGAAACACTCGCCGCCCAACTCGTAGCCACAGACCTCTACTTTGACTTCCACGCCCACGGATTCTACGACGCCAATTTCATTATTGATCCCCAGAACTACGGTCTCATTGCCCGTATTAACCACGCTACCGAGTCCAAGCCCGCGCTATGGCGTGTGTCATATGGCGTACCTCTCAGCGCAACAGACGAGGAAATCAAAAAGGAAGTCGACGCAAAGCTCCGCGGCATGCTCCCCAACAAGGGCAGAAACGCAAAGGGAGACATTGAATACCAAGTCGCGCAAGTAGCGCCGTACAAAGCACAGCAACGTCTCGCACAGACCCTATACCATGCATCATCCCACACCTGCCTCATAGGCGATGCCGCGCATCTAACGAACCCGTATGCCGGTCTTGGTCTCGCATCTGGAATGGCAGACGCATCGTCCCTCGCTGATGTCCTCGTCCATATTCTGACTAACAAGGCGCTCAACGAGGAGAAGTTACTGAAAGCGTGGTCTGAAGCACGCCGACAGCACTTCCTGGCCGTCATTGATAAGCCATCGCGAATGGCATACCAGCGCGTAAGGACCGATGTGAGTACCGAGGAAAAGGTCCAGGAGCTTATGAGCAAGGACCCGCTTGTTGGGGCGCTCAAAAGCGGTATGCCAGTTCAGCCGCCGAGCTTGGAGACGAAGGTTGAGGACTTGGACGGTTGGTGATGGGAATAGGTCGGAGAGAACGTTGAGAGATATTGCCTTTTATGGTGTCGTAATTACGAATATTTCTTAAGAATACAAGAAGACCAGCCCGATTATTCTGTCGAATTTTCGTACGTGTGTAAATCCCCCGGCTCTCAATTGCTGTGACAAAGGCAAGAGAGCCTGCTAATGGATGCTCAAACAAATCCATCCTTTTTCCTAACTCTTTTTATGCCTGCATCGTCTGGGGTGAACATATTCCTACTATACAAACCGCTACTACTCAATAGCAGCTATTAGACATTAAGCTTTCTTTTTGATGCTGCCGTTATTATCGTTCCTCGATTCTACTCTGGAAAAAGGCAGTTTCAAACTGCATACCAATCTTCCATACGGCAAACTCCCCTTGGAGACACATCGTCTTCCACGATAGACCCTTCCAGCGGCGACCAAAGCCCCATGTCCCTCGGTGCATCCTGCCGCGGCCTGAACCTCCGGTCCTTCGCCGGCACAGGCGGCGGCGGACCAGCCACTGGCGGAGAATGCCTAATCATCTTTCTATACGCCAGCTGCGCTACTGCAGCCGCATCCTGATCAGATGTAAAGTATTCGAGGTAATCTTGCAACTGCGCCACAGGGTTACTCTCAGGATAACCCTCCACTCTTCCTGTAGAATGCTGGTTCCAAGAGCAAGGCACAGTGTGAAGTTGCATGCCCTGCACGATTCTACGCCACTCGTAATAGATTTGCGGACGCTGAAGCAAAGACTGAATGACGTTGCTGTGGTACCAGTTTGAAGCTGTGAGACCCTGTTTCTCCATGTGGTGAGCAAGATGGTTACAGCGCTCAGTCCAGTCTGAGCTAAAGTGGCAGCAGAAGCCACAGCCCCAGCCTGTACGCGTCATGCGGCTGCGTTTGGCAGACAGCGCGTGGGATTTTCGGGGCACTCTCGTGGTGCCGTTGCAAGGGGCGCAGCGGTGCGATTGCACGTGGTGGCCCGTGAAGTCCTTTTCGAGAAAGTAGATTGCGGGGCAGAGGTCGCATTGGAACATTTCGGGGCGTTCTTGGTAGGTTTCTTCGTGCCGCTTCCAGTCGGCTTTTTCGACAAAGGGTTTTTTGCAGCTGGTGCAGAAGTAGCGGTGTTCTTTGCTGCAGGTTCGGGATTGCTTGTTGGCGGAGACACAGGTTTTGAAGTAGTCTTTTTCTTGCACGGCTGGTTTCTTCGATGTTCGTCGCTTTGCAGTTGAAGGGCTGACTTCTTCTGCTGGGCTCGGCAGAGTCGAGGACTGGGCTGAAGCCCTGCGACTTGGTAGATGCTTTGTCTGCAACATGGGCTGGTCCGCGAACATGCTCGATGTACGGGACCAGCCCGAGGCGGACGATGCGACCGAATCGCGCACCGACGATTGTGAAAACCCGCTGTTCCGTGATGAGCGGAAGCTTGGGGCTGCTGAAGAGAAACTCGAGATGGAAAGATGTTGTGATTGTGTATAGGGCTGACTCGTGAAATCTAGGTTTGACCAATAGTCGGAGTAACCGTCATTATCATCTATACTAAGGGTTAGCTCTGGATATTCATGCTTTAAGGGTCCTTGCTTATAGCATACCTGTAGAGCTTTGTTCGTACCCATGCATCTGAAGCGGCTGGTTGTGCAAATGCGGCCATCTAGGCTGCATTTCCTCGAACATATCATCGTCATGGCCATTCGTGATATCGAACGGGTATTGCGAACCAGCGCTGAAGTCTTCGTAACCGTTCATTATATATACCGAGTCGAAGGGAGACCGAAAAAAAGGAAAACGAGTGTGTCGATATGCGTAGTCAAAGATTTGTACACTAGAAGGCGGCCTACGTTGGTCCGAAAGACATGCATCGCTGGTCATATACCGCAGGCATTCGCCTTAGGCAGACGACCAACCTGACGGACGGACTTGCGCTGTCATTGCTGCGCAGTTCACCTGAAACGCGACTAGCACTTATGACATCTGCCTCAGTGGGCAGCTCGTGTTTCGAAACGACACAGCCCGAGGTTTCGCCGTGCGCTGATTGGTCTACAAGCCGCAGGATACCGAAGCCTGCATGTTTGTACGTCCGCCCCCAGATGCAATCGTTTTCACCGGTTGGGACGGCGTTCGGCGATAGGATGGCGATTGGTTGCGGGGCAAAAGGCTGAAACGCAACCAGCAAAAAGGCAGCAGAGCCAAGGATCGGAACTTGGCTTATATAAGCGTAGCATCAGGTGAACCTATGCATTTCTTGTCGCCATATCCTCAGCCATCTTTTTGCCAAGGGGCCAAAAGTGTTTGCAATATGTATGCCCGGTGCTTTTACTCATGTGGAGATAAATCTTCGGTTTTGTTAGGCGTCCTGCATGCGAGGTTATCTCCCCACCCCCTGAAGCATCAGTAACCTTCGGAGTGAAATATCAGCCCGATGGCGCATGCAAAGACTATACTGGTGATTCTCCTCAGCCACCTCCAAATTCTCTTTGCTCTACGTCGAGGGTTTCCGACTTCAGTTCCAGCTCGACACTGATGCTCGTCTTCAGTCACTTCCCGAGGATGGCTCGCGTGCCGTGATGGTTCTTCACAATCATTGTTGTCCGATGGAGTATGAGATGATTCATCTTCGAAAGTTCCATAATTTGAGTCGTTCTCTGGGGTTCCATATGCGCCGTCAAAGTCCGCGAAGTAATCTGTGTTAGGATCAAAAGATGCCTCGGAAGGTGTCCGCATGGATGGCATCGTAGAAAAAGAGGAGCGACATGAATATGTCATGTTAATAGTGTTTGCGGATATTTAGATAGATTGGACTGCAGGATAGGTTGAAGATCTCAGTGTGTATGAAGATGAGTCGAAGTCGCAGTTCCAAATTGGAGTTGAGGGTATATTAGAGGCGTATTCTTTTTGGGCTCACTGGGAATGCCCCAGTACATGTATGGGTAAGGCATGGCTGCGACTGTGACACGATATCAACATACGTTGCAAATTACTCCAGTAAGCCTTGGGTTTGTGCTCGCTAGGGTCTCCAATGAATGGCTTCATTGGATAAGCTTTGAAGCTCACTCGAGACCCACAAACCGTGGCTCCTATCATGAGGGTTGCATTATGGGTCCAAAACTAAACCGTCATCAACGCCAGAACTCGGTCATTTGGTGGTCTTATTCCAAAATCCAACCATTCGGGTGCACTTCAAAGTCTTGCAAACGCTGCTCAATGTTTCTGGACTGAAGATGATGCGGACTCAAGCGCGACAATCGACACCAAAACGCACTGCAGCAGGAAATACATTCTGGATTCCAAGCTTGAGCGGATTGCCTAGTTAATGCAGGGTAGAAAGAAGCGCGATATGTATGGCTGTTTTTAAAGAACTGTTCTTGCTTCGTCGTCATTGATATAACATCGTGCGCCCAAACCAGGCCCTGTATCCTCTGGCTTGTCATCATTTTTACCTCTTAAAGCGCACAATCTCATCATGCGAATGTGCTTCCTTGGTCATGAAATCATTTTGCGAGCTTTGGGCGGCCCCTTCTGGGTTCCCCACACCCACTCAATATTACTGTCCCCGCTTTGTGCCGTTGTGGGCGACCATGATGTGTTCGATGGATACAGACAGAGTTTTTCATACCAAAATACTGGGTCGAGTACCTAGGAACATATGCAATTCATTGTTGCAGCCCCCGGATGCTCGACCCTGACATGGTTACCGATGAACTGGTCGTGACACTTATAATCGTCAAAAGGCTCCAAGGACAGGCTTACGCCGCTTCTAGCATTGAATCCATGTTAATAGGATCTACCCATTTGATGAGATGCTGTACTCGTAGTGGCTAGTATGAAACGGGTCCCACGCGCTATTCAATAGCTCAAGCGAGTCCCCACATAATGTAGTTTGCACTGGACAACTGTATCATCCACAGCCTCAGAAATTCTCATCAAAGATTAGAATAGGAAATGTACATACTCGCGGCCGAAGCGACACATGATCGAACATGTTTCTCTATAGGAACGGTAGCGGTCCAAGTGCGATAGTTATTGGTAGATATCTTCTTTTTCACATCAGGGTATCCTTTTCGACTGCACGATGCGAGTTCAGTAATGCATCCATCAGTGATGGAGCTTTTGTCGATCATTCCCAGGCCATTTCATGATGAATCGTACTAAACGAAGGATTGGGTCTGCTAGTTGATCTTTTAGACACCAATCTTCAGTTCTTATAGGTCTCCGGGAGCGGCAAGAGCTGGTCAAGCCGGCTGGCTATCACCGCCATTTGGCCATTCCATGTATGGATGTGTTTCTGCAGGAAAGAGGTCCAATTCCGAATCTCTTGCATTGGTAGACCTACTAGAGCCGAGCGAAGCGCTGATTGAGTCTCATCGGAAAGGTCGGAGTTTCCAAAATCCAGACTTTTGACCACACCGTGATGCACCTTGATTTCGATGCCGATATCGTCTTTGGGATCAAGTGTCAAGGTGAAAGCTGGAGTCTGTGACCACATCCACTCTTCGGTCTATGATTATTAGGATCGAAATTGACAAACTAAGAACATTTGAACGCACCTGCAGCTCATCATAACCCTTGCGAATATCTGGTATGTCCATGAAATCATCACCAACGGTTTGCACTATGCTCGGAGATCCCAACTCGGCATACATGAGAGCAAACTCTTCTTGCAGGCGGGTCTGGAATGCCCTGACGTCCAAACCAATGTTTGACACGGGTGAACTAACACTCTCTACACCCTGAGCGCGGATGAAGTTTTTGGCTGGAGACCGCAGGTAATGCGGTATGATGTGCAGATTGGGAGAGCTCAACAGGGTTGTTGCATGATGGAGGGCGCGCTGGCGTGTGAGCTTGTAAGCCGAGCCAGAGACTTTGAGAGGGCGTGGAAGTGTTCCATCTTGTATAGTATATGGGGTACGATGGGTATCATTGGGGTCAGAAGCTCGCCTCTCATTGCCTTGATCGAGAACAATATCGTGTCGCTCGTTGACTCTAGCACGCTCGATGCCCAGCTTCCGCAATGCGCGGACTACCATTTCGGCATGCTTATCGCGTGTAAATTCAGCGCGCGGGCATGTTATACTCCAATTGAGATTGCCCTCATCGTGGAAAACAGTGCCTCCTCCTGAACGGCGACGGACGAGCTGAACAGTGCCAATGCCTGGGGGCTCGCTATCCTTAAGATGCTGTGTCCCATGAGCAGCATTGAGAATACCCAGGTTAACCTCGGACCACGGGTTCTGATTGCGTCCAATGACGACACAGGGCCGGTTCACATACAAGAAGAGAACTGTGCTGTCTGCAGGGCTCTTGCGCAGGATGTGGTCCTCGAT
This sequence comes from Exserohilum rostratum, assembly GCA_026367775.1. NCBI lineage: Eukaryota > Fungi > Ascomycota > Dothideomycetes > Pleosporales > Pleosporaceae > Exserohilum > Exserohilum rostratum. The sequence continues at coordinate 835,382 of CP111162.1, forward strand.
GGAGAGGTTGAGGTACGGGTCATTGCTGGTGGAGACGTAGCTTTGTAGCTTGTTGGCCGGGTCGGCGAGAGTGTCTGTGAATGTTGAGGAGATGTTACGGCGCCCAATGGAGCCTTGTGGGAAGCCACGAAGTGTGCGGCGAGGTTGAAGATGAAGAAGCGTATGGCTGGAGGGAGTTGCTGACACCTTGGCGATTGCCACCGAGAAGAAACCCCGATGAGACGCAGACGTGTAACGAGCTGCGTGTCGATTCCTGAACAAGATATTGTGGACACGATGAATGGCGTTGCCCCTCGACGGCGCCATGGCCATGGTGGGGAGTGCTGTGTGCAACGGAGGCGTCGGGATCGCAAATCTAACTGGACGTGAAGGAAGTCACAAAACAGCCAGCACTTGGAAATATTAGTTTTGCAGATCCAATTGATAGACTCCACAGCCACTCCGCTTAACTATCTTGTCGTGCTTCCGAACGGACTGCTTTTCAACATTGGTGTGCTTCCTTCAAAAGGTCGTAGCCTTGGCAGGCTAATTCGGAGGTCAGAGCGTCTCGTCGCCAGCCTGCTGCTGCTGCTGCCGCTGCTTCTTTCTCCCTTTCCGCCACCACCGCAACCGACAGCCATCACATACTACGCGTGCATAGCTATCGCCCATCTCTGGAAATGGCTCTGATGTTGCATACGTGCTATAGGCATTGTGAAGCCGTCATGGGTGGTCGCAAACGACGCGTATGGGCTTAGCACGCTCGTCGCGTTGTCATCATCGCATTGTAGCTATCAAGGCTAACATTTGCGCAGTCCAACCTTACACTGAAGATCGGGCGTTTCACATCCGTTGTCTTCGGACTTCGTCTGTGGGTTCAGCAGCTCGGGTTTCCCCTCATCTTCCGATGGTTAGCTGCTGAACAAAGGCAACGCCCAAGAGTAACGCCTTGCGGACACGGGTCGGCTGCAGTGCTTTGCAACTGTTCGGCCCCCGGTTCGCAATGCCATGAGCCTATCTGGCGCCCTTACCCTGCCACTGCATCCTCTTCTTTGCTGGTCCCTCAGGTCAGTCAAGTATAGATGGGCGCACGGCATAGGTGGGATCGACGTTTCGTTTCAGCTCATACATGATTCATTTACTCGTGCCACAATGTGTCGCCGTACAAGATTCGTATCTTGACATGGTTACCCGACATGCATGCAAAAACGCCATACACTAATGTCGTGGAAGCACTCAAGCCTGTTCTCACTGGTGCGCTGGAGCGGGCCGGTCAAAGAAATAATCAAAAGACCTGTTGGGATTCTAACTAGGTACGCTGAGGGTACAGCGTGTGGGCTCTTTCTAGACCCATGAGGTTGTAGAATTTATATCAGCAACAACAGGGGTGCCAAGTCATAGTACCAGTACAAAGCCTTCGCTACCTGTCCTGCGGTCTATGGTAGGGAAAATGCTCCACCCCCGTCACTTTCTGCTTCTCATTCCATTCCAAAAATGGAATTTCGCCCTGCAGGCGCGACAGCCACTTTCATCATCCGACATCACATCACACTCTTTGCGACACTTTTCGTGTTCAACAGCTTATAGATATCTAAAGCGTATCTGATCGGTAACATGGAAATTTCGGTCTATAGTGGTGCACAACCCTTCCTGTTGGGCTGCGAGGACCTGTGTATCGTGAACGGACAAATACGATGCCGGACCTCGCACGAAAGTACTGACTGTGGCTGTTCATCCTGCGGACTTCGGCACCGGCACAGTACCCAGTTGGCAGGCCACGAGTCACCTCTCGAGCAGCTGACACGATGCTATCCACAAATGAGCGCGTATGGCGCCAGTAATTTCCCCAATTTGCGTCAATTATTCATGAACGCAGACATTGGGTCTCCAGGATTCCAGGATGCGTCGTTGGGGAATTCTGCAGGAAATCGAAGATGCGCAGGTCATCATCTTTTGCAGCGACATGCGTTCCGGCAGGCGGATGGCTAAAGGCGTTACGGACCGGATAACCGCCTCCACGCTTACAATGCAACCTTTCAGGCTGAAGAACCCCACACCGCCATTCGCTTAGCCCCACGCGGTGCGGCTCATTGTATTGCGAACCTTATATGAACTGTCAAGGGGCCGGTGAGTGGTCCTTGAAATCCCTTCGTTCCTCTTTGTCGATATACACGCTGGCGGGCCTTTGTTTTCTAGGTCTTTTCGAGCTTGCGTTCATCTGCGTCGTACCAGAAGAGTACCGACGAGCTTCGTTCGCTGTTTAATGGTTCCAATTGAGCAACAGCAAGTGTTGTTCTCGCTTTGTAGACTGAATCTGCAGAAAAGCTGAGACCTGTCACGCGTCCTCAGTCTGCATCGTTTTCCCACGATCCATTTGTCTCCTGCCGTGTCACTAAACACAGTAAGCTTTGACTCCTACGCCATACCGACCATTTCGATTTATGTAACCAATCAGCCCTTTGCGGTAGAGCAAGAACACCGTGGGCGCCATAGACACCAACCATGCCTGCATCCTCAGCCATGCTACGACCCACGGAAGATGGTGAGCGTTACCAGCTCACCAGTCCAACGGAAATGCCCAAAGCCGGAGCATTCCTTTGGAACCAGCGTATGATGATACAGGTTACTTGCCGTGGATTCGCGACCGCTCAGTTCATGCAGCCTGAGCCCGCCAAGTACGCCTACGCACCAAATCTTGAAGCAAAGACCTTTATGCAACCGGAGCAGAACTACTACGCTCATCACCCAGGCCGCTTCGTGTACGTCAAAGACGAAGAAAGCGGAGAGCTTTTTTCAGCGCCTTACGAGCCAGTAAGAGCAAAGCCTGATCTTTTCATATTTGATGTTGGTAAGAGCGACATCAGGTGGACTGTGGAGAAACTCGGCATTCGTGTTGAGATGGTCTTTCTCCTTCCTACCGATCATGTTGCTGAGTTGTGGAGTATCAAAGTCACGAACATCTCCAATCGCAAACGGAAGATTAGTGTCTACCCCTATTTCCCTTTTGGTTACATGTCCTGGATGAACCAAGAAGCGGAGTGGAATGAAAAGGTTGGAGGTGTTGTCGGCAGTTGTAAAACGCCGTACCAGAAGGCTGAAGATTATCCCAAAACAAAGTACCTCAAGGACAAGACGTATTTCCTATGCGAAACAACGCCAGTGGCCTGGGAAGCCAGGCAAGAGTCATTTGAGGGCGAAGGAGGGCTACAATCACCATCATCGATAATGGGTTTGCAGCTTACAAACAGCGATGCCCGTTACGAGACCCCGACTGCCGCTGTGCAATATCGGGCTGAACTAGAGAAGGGAGAAAGCAAGGATTACCGATTTTTGTTTGGTCCTGCATACGACGAAGCTGAGATCCTCGATATGCGCAAGAAATACCTCAGCAAGACCGCATTTGCCCAGGCCACCAAAGACTACGAAGACTATATCCAGCGAGGTAGCGGCTGCCTACGCCTTGAGACACCAGACAAGAGCCTTGATAACCTAGTTAACAACTGGTTGCCGCGTCAACTTTACTACCACGGTGATGTGAACCGTCTTACAACGGATCCTCAAACCCGAAACTATCTTCAAGATAACATGGGAATGAGTTTTATCAAGCCAGAAGTTGCCCGAGCAGCCATCCTCACCGCTGTCGGCCAGCAAGAAAAGAATGGTTCCATGCCAGACGGCATTCTGCTAGCCAAGGGCGCGGTTCTCAAATACATCAACCAAATCCCGCATACTGACCATTGTGTATGGCTTCCCATCGCGCTCGAGATCTACCTGAGCGAGACAGGAGATTACGCAGTCCTGGATGAAAAGGTCACAAGCATGTATGGTGATACATATACTGTTTTCGAACGCTTCAGCCGCGCTATGGACTGGCTTCTCTCTTCTAACGCGCGTGATAACCGTGGTCTCTCGTACATCGCACAAGGTGACTGGTGTGACCCCATGAACATGGTCGGTCCCAAAGGTATCGGTGTGTCTGGCTGGCTCACTGTAGCGACCGCTTATGCCGTGAACCTCTGGGCACAGGTCTGCGAGGACGCCGGCAAGGCTGACATCGCGAAGAAATACCGCGCTGGAGCGGAAAAAGTCAACAAGTCGGCCAACGAGCATCTCTGGGACGGCGACTGGTACGCGCGCGGTATTACTGACGACAATGTTACTTTCGGAATCAAGGACGATAAAGAAGGTCGTATCTGGTTGAATCCTCAAGCTTGGTCGATTCTCGGTGGTGCTGCTTCAGAAGAGCAAATTGCAAAGATGCTGCCGCAAATTGATGAGCAGTTGGTCACACCCTATGGCGTAGTCATGTTTGGTCCGCCGTTCACTGCTATGCGCGAAGACATTGGCCGAGTGACGCAAAAGTACCCCGGACAGGGCGAGAACGGATCCGTATACAACCACGCCGCCGCATTTTACGCATGGGCACTCTATACCATTGGTGATGTCGACCGCGCATACTCCACATTACGTGCCATGATTCCTGGTCCCGACGAAGAGGACCTGATTCGCCGCGGCCAGCTACCCATCTTCATCCCCAATTACTACCGTGGCGGTTACGGAATCAAGAATCTGGACCGCACGGCAGGACGCTCAAGCCAGCTTTTCAACACTGGTACTATTAGCTGGGCTTACAGATGTTTCATCGAGGGCCTATGTGGTCTGCGAGGTGTCAAGGACGGACTGAAGGTTGACCCGAAGATGCCAAGTGATTGGGAAGACATGAAGGTCCGCAGAGAATTCCGAGGCGCAGTGTTTGACGTGGAAATCAAGAGGGGAGCCTCAGAAGGCGTCAAGGTTACCGTTGACGGTGCTGAGATTACTGGAAACGTCATCAAAAATGTTGAGAAGGGCCGGACGTACAAGGTACATGTTGATGTGCCGAAGGCAGCCAAGAAGCATGGCGTCTTGACGAATGGTCACGCGACAAAATAGGCCAAGTAGATACAAGGAAATAGAATGAAATTTGGTAGACTTCTTAAAATAGCTTGCAATGAATTTGCGATACGAATCGCTAATGCTATACTGTACCGATTGAAATTGTGTCAGGAATATACAAACATATGCTCGTCCATGTAGTAGTTAACAACTAGGAGAAAAACATACTGGTACTGTTGTCCCACGCGTGATCGGCAACTTCCTCAACACTCAGTCCCTTTAGTCCCGCAACCACAAGAGCCACCTTTTCAATGTTACAGCTCTCATTCCTTTCCTTGATCAGATCCCCCAAACTAAACTTATCCTTCTTCTTACTGCCCCAAGGCCACTTTGTCGCATTCGCCAAATACGCCTTCGCAACCTCACTCGAAGCCTGGATCTCCCCCCACGGCGCATCCGTTTCAATCTGCAGCTTCCCCAACGGCACCTCCCTAATCATCTCCAAGCTCTCCCTATCCCTGAATGCAAAGTTGTTGACGCTGACATGCAGACCCATGGACACTAGTTCCTGCATTTGCTCCGCAGTCCCCACAAACGAATGCACTAAGCCGGCCTGCAAGGGAAGCCGATCCCAGTACGGCTTTAAGATGGAAATGAAATCTTCAAACGCTGCGCGGCAGTGCAGGAACAGCGGTAATTTCCAGCCTGCTTGCACGAGCATGTCGAGCTGGCGCTTGAAAACGCGGATTTGAGCTTCTTTTGGGGCGGCGGCGAGCTTGTCGTAGTCTAAGCCTAGTTCTCCGAATGCAGCGAGAAGTTGGGGTTCTTGCTGCATGGTCTCGGAAATGGATTGAGAAAGGGATTCGTAGTATTGCTCACCGCCTTCGTCTGCTTCGACGGCGTGGTATGGGTGGACGCCAATGGTGATTTTACATTGTTCTGGGCGCTTGCGAGCGATGGCTAGATTGATGGGCACATCGGAGGCATACATGCCTGTTAGCATTACTTTGTCCACTCCGGCATTGGCGGCGCGATCCAGTACGGCGTCAAAGTCAGGATCGTGGTACTGTTTTCCGCGGTAAATACCGGCGAATTCTTTGGCAGTTGCTGTCACGGCGACCTGGAGGACGTATGAGCCATCTCTATTTTAGCGCTGACCATGGTATACGAAAGCATATGTGGAGACCATGGAGGGGAGGGCTGCGCATACGTCTGCATATCGGAGTTTTCTAGCGGGCGCAGGCGGTGCTTTAGTGGGGAACCCAGCTAGGAGCGCAGGAGCTGACATGGTTTTGTTCTATGATTAACGGCTAGAAAAGGTCTAGATGTGTTCTGGAAGTAGGCTTGATGGTTGTTAACCTATGGGACGCCACAGAGGAATGCTCTGTTATCATTTGGAAGAGGCTAGGTTAAGAATAGACTAGTGTGATGTGTAAGCGAGTGGGGTATAGGGTCGATATATGCTTCATGATTTAGTTCGTGAGTTCTTCAAAAACTTGTTATCATATATAATTCTTGGGGCTTGGGCGTGCAGAGTTTCGAAGTGGCTGGTTCAGACGCTGAGAAGCCTTTACGATCAACTACACTCCCGTTGTACATGTCGCCAACACTTGGGGATTTCTAATCTTGGCAGGGATAACGTTGTCCATGTGTCAAGTGGCAAAATGCTGGGCAAGATCAAAGATGTACCGGAAATAACTGTTGAATATCAATTGGGAAAGATTTGATGTGAGATTTGGGGTCAGATCGACTAGACCCTAGTTCGGATCACGGAAGAGAGAAATAAGGCCGCCTTTTGAGCCAAGATTACAAGATATTACCCTCCTTTCCTGGGGCAGCTTGCATTCCCTCGAGTCAGTGGGAAGTGATCTCTCAAGAGATTGGGCAAAAACGGCCACTATGTGACAAAGATATCAGACTCTGGAAATGGATCGAGAGTGGCTGCGCACGCCACCGCTGTCGGACAAGAGCTTGAGAAGGGCAGTGATGTAACGCGGAGAAATTTGTAGAGAGAGAGAGAATCATCACAAACGGATCTCTGAATGGTGGTTTGTCCGTAAATATGCGGTAAATGTTGTACAGCCAGTGGATCATAATGGCAAGAGGGCCGAGTCGGCACCCAAGGCGCTTCGGCGCCGGACACGGTATTACTGTCATATTCCTCACAACTTTATCAACCCATTCGAGTCAGACTCTAAACTATTTCGATACCGCAGCGTGTATGATGAGAAGTGATCCCTGTGAGGGGAAACGCTCAACACGCTGTTCCAGGTATACCGAGTCAGTGTTCAACGGAGAAGTTTAGGCACCGGTGTTGGTACTGGTGCTTGTCTCGTATCTCACCTCAGCTACGAGAACGCGTATGGACGAGACAAGAGTCTTGGTATAAGCTGCGCTCAAAATAACCACTGGGATGTTGTTGAAGAGCTTACGTCTCCTTTATAAGTCAATTACTGTCTAGTTTATGTAGATCGTAATGTAAAAAGCTTGTTTGATAGATTTAACCAGGGATGTTGTGTTGCACTAACTATGTTAATGCAAACACCAATACAAATTAGTCTGTTGCTTTTGTGCCATAACTATGTCATCAAGCCCCCATAGTCTTATTTTGATAAGCCCGACAGTCTTTACTAGTTCCTTGGCTTTGAAAGCAATTCCCGTCGTATGAAAAAGGCGTAGGCAACAAAATACAGCCGAGTGTATTAGTATAGCCCACTCTATGCACAATGGCCTTACAGTCACGAGATGTCTTTGGGTATAGCCATAGTAGCGGCCGCTTTACTAGAAATACCCCCCCAAATCCCTCTTGTAATCTATCGAAGCCAGTATAAGTGACAGCGTATTCATTGATCTTTCCGGTTCAATACCACTTCTAGTATCGCACATTTCACTCATTGTACTCAAAATTAACCCCTGCTCGGTATTCAACATGCGTCTTTCTCTCGTAGCCTTTGTTCTAGCTTCTGTGGCTGTTAACGCCAACCTCATCGCTGACGAGGAAGCTCCAAAAAATGCCGAGGAGGCACTCGCACTGTCTCGCCGAAGCATGCCTGGTGGTGGAAGTAGAAAACCCTGGGTAAGCGCTAGAGCGATACAGCATATACTTTGCTATTTCTAACAGTATTCTCCACAGCTCTGCGATCCTGTCCTTAATGTGTGTGGCACTGGTGACCCACAAAATTCTCATGTTTGCAGACCGGTATGTATTATTATCACTTTGTTCTACCCTTGCTGTCCTGACTAGAGCTCTAGAATGCCTGTACGGGTTGGCACGGGTGTATTCCTTATACGACAGAGACTCGCCAGCGGTATGCATGGTGTAGTTAGATGCTGCAGATTGAACCTGTCAGCTAATCCTACTCGTAAGTAACGCCAGGAACAGTCTTCGGTTACACTGAAAATATATTAGACTCTACGTGTGCTTTACTCTTCAACACTCTCCTCTAAACTCTCAAGATGAAGATGTGAGAATGCCAAAGTTGACAGTTGTGTTAGCAATGCACTTGATTTATCATTTATAATCCAAACGTAGTATTTAAAAGAGACTAAAACGAGATTTTTTTTCCTTTAAAGAAGAACCGCTTCCGCTGTTCAAAATATCTACTTTTTTTTAAAGAACTACAGGATGAGACTGACCGGCTCTGCGTACTTCAGTTGTACTAGAGCACTGACCGTACGTATACTCTACATATAATTCCTTTATTTGAAGAGTTGATAAGTACTACTCAAAGATAAATGTGAAGAAAATGAATTTGCGGCATCTTTAATATTGTCCGCTGGGCATAGAAATTTACTTATCACACCTGCGCATATAATTGCTACAAGTAGAGATTCATACGTTATCAATTAGATTGGATGTAGGTGGTAAATCAACTAAAAGAATCATGATATCCTGATGAATTCGAAATCGTAGAAGGTATCTGTTCAAGGTTCAAGAACTCGCAGTACGACTTTTCTTAGTTCATAGCAAGGCCCATGGCCCTATTTCCAACACGGTCTTGCTACTATTAATAGGAGGATGACATGCAATTAGAAACGTCTGGTATTGGCGGTAACCCGGATTGACCGAGCATTCTTTTTCGAATACTTTTTTCGACCAAAATAAAAAGGTTTGAACACTCACATTACTTGTCACACAGTAAGAGCATAGCAATCGACGACACTGAGCAAGCAGATCTGCTGTATAAAGACTCGTAAGCTGAGCCCAGTTTTTTATACAAAGAAACTCCATTAGAGAACCACGGGCAAATAGTTTACGCTGAGGATGAACTCTCCCTTAGGCTAGAGCATCCTCACATCTTTCGAGAATATGGATGCAACCAAGCTGTCAGACCACAAACTACTCAAACATCTCCTCAATAACTGTCTATCATGCGGGCATACGAGTCTGCAGTATTGAACGCACTTATGCTAGATATCATGAAGTCATTGGATTGATCCAGGTTTTGTTGTCCAAATTAGTTATTGAGATTAATACTCAGGATATATGCAAGTCCGTTTCTCTAGTATTGGCTCCTCATTTAGTCAAAGCCCTGAGAAAGCCCTGGAAAAGAGAGGGAAACTGCGCCCGGAATACCCATTTCAATTATGCCATACACGACCGCGAAATGATGGTTGGATTCTCTTTCCCTTGTTCGACCCGTAAGAAGCTGCGCGTTTTGCACGCATTCGATGGCACCTTTGTGATCCAAAAAAGACCATGAAGAATCAAAACCCCTACCTAGGCTGCAAAATCCAAATTCCGTCTAGCGGATGGTGAAGTTGACCGGGAAATCCATGACAATGAGATAAACTTCTGGGTAAGCTTACATCAATAGGTTTCTTATCACACGGGTATACTGACGAATTACCGTTGCGGCATCCCAGTCAGCATACCGAATATCACTAACCGAAGCCAACCTAAAATCGACCACAAAGCAGCTGGACTAAGTGAAAAGATTTACACAGTAGTATTCAGTAAGAAAAGCGTGAAATGTTTGACGAGTCCTTCTGGCGTTGCGTCAAATCAGATGCTTGACTCTAAGAACACCTCATTTGTCGGCAATCTACCGAAAGAAATCCGACAATAGAAATGTTAAACTAAGCTGTGAACTCCCCTGGTAAAGAGCTTCTGTTCGCTGCCAAAAATGTGTTGCGAAGCGGGGCACTATCATGGAGATCGAAAAGCATGGCAGTCTGGGCAATGCTTATCTTGAGATGGGCCTTTCCCTGGTTAACCAAGCATACATATCGTTCGCATTTCGAATAGGTGCAAGTTGGATAGTTTTTGCTACGTAACCCGTAAAATCAAGCCGAATTTATCTTAGGAATGTACAGAATGTTTAATCTTACCCAAGTTGTTGAGGCTTGCCATGCATTACTTTCCCAACACCAATTGTAGTCCCATGCAAGTGGACAAGGCGCCCCCAAAACCCAAACATCATGTTGTGGAAAGTGTTGGCTTCTTTTATGCCGAGGATTCATTTGAGAAATGTAAGACATCACAAGCTAGTGCGCGGGCCAGGAAACCGAGCTGCCCAAAGCCCTAGATCTAGCCTTGTTGTCTCAGACCGTCTGCAGCCAACGCAAGCATCACACCGCCTTCTTGGGTCTCATCACGGAAGTTCTTTCTGGGTGACTCCAAAATCGGTGCTCTCCCATGTACGAAAGGACATACGGGTTATGACCTATGACCTATGACAATACCTGTAGTGGTAGTGGTGGCAGAGCACTTTGCGAGAGTGCAAGCGTTTACTATGGTGCCCTTCAGAGAGACATTTGTTTTGCACGGCAATTAGCGTTTAAAAATCGCCCTTCTGTAATGTGCACGCCAATTTGCATAGTGCATTGCATTTGTTTTTCGAGCCCGTATTGCTGATTGCCACCTGTTGCTGACGCCCCATGCACTCGGGCCATTCATTCAGGCTAAGAACCTGGCAAACGACTCAACCGAAATTAAGGAAGCTGTTTGGTTTGAAAGGCCTTGTTCATCGTCTAGTTCCCATTCGTCAATCAGGACACGGAAAAGCACTGTTGTTCGCAGATCGTTTGTAGATCAGGGACCACCATGCTACGATATTCCAGCTAACCCCAAACGAGACTCGCCTCCGCTTCTTCCAGCTTATCATAACATGAATCGACATGGATATTCGGCAATTTAGAGTAAGCTTTCATGCCACCGTCTGCAGGCTGCTATATCGGAAAATTAAGGTCGAAGAAAGAAGCTTATCTAGGTGATTGTACACCTAAAGTGTCATGAATCTTCGGTCGAGTGGCATATGATAAACCTCATACTGGTGTCTACGATGAGGTTTGGACCAAGCTTTGACATCTCTCTCGGCCTTTCAAACTTGCCATCCATGACATAGAGCCCTGTCAGCTCGCTTGCTATTTTTTGTGCATCATGACCTCTTAGAGACATGATGGGTTTGAATAGACCAGGATATTAATAATGACCTCCTTATCCGTATAGTCAATACTCTAAACTAGGGCTGACATGTCTCCACCGACGCTTTTTGGTATGTGTTTATAAACCAAGCAGGAAAGGACCATTTCTGATTGCAGCTTCATTCATACGATTCTGTGGCAAATCTCTCACACCTACCATCATATCATAGTGAGAAGAGAGATGGCCCCAGTCTTATCATTCATTATCGGCTCACTGCTGACCGTGAACGTATTTGCGGACCCATTTGAGAAGCTTCTCAATGTCCCACAGGGTTCGTATTAACACCGCACCTCTTCCTTAACATACCCAAAGCTAACACCTAGTAGGATGGAGGCTCCAGGGCCCAGCCTCGGATGCCCACAGCCTCAAACTCCGAATTTCTCTTCGTCAAGGTGACGCAGAGGCATTTGAGCAGAGAGTTCTGGATATCTCAACGCCCAGCCACCCAGATTACGGGCAACACTTTCAGTCTCATGAGGAAATGAAGCGTATGCTCACACCCAGCGAGGAGACGGTCTCTTTAGTCTCTTCTTGGCTTAAGACTTCTGGTATTGAGAATTTTGATTTGGATTCTGATTGGGTTACTTTCACAACCACCGTTGGTGTCGCCAATATGCTTCTCGATACCCGATTTTCCTGGTTCGCGAGCAACGATGTCCCATCCCATAAGATCATCCGCACGCTTGAGTATTCCGTTCCAGATGAAGTGGCTCGACACATCAACCTGATCCAGCCTACGACTCGATTCGTTGGCTTGCGTGCAGCTGGTCAGACCAACCGTATTGGCGGTAAATTTAGTGGCGCTGCATTTGCCTCCCCTGTTACAAGCAATTTCACTTGCGATCTGGATATTCTTCCCTTCTGCTTGAAGCAACAGTACAAGATAGACTATACGCCCGATCCGAAGAGTGGAAGCAAAATTGGCTTTGCTTCTTTTCTCAAGCAGTACGCCCGATACAGCGACTTTGCTTTGTTCGAGGACAGAATTCTATCTGGAGCTACTAGCCAGAACTTCACAGTCATTCAATTCAACGGCGGTCTCAATCATCAAAACACTACCGAAGACAGTGGTGAAGCCAATTTGGACGCCCAGTACGTACTTGGCATGTCTTATCCGCTCCTCATTACCGAGTTCAGCACTGGCGGCCTAGGTCCCTTGATCCCGGATTACGACCAGCCCAACCAGACTGTCAACCAAGATGAGCCATACCTTGAGTTTCTCCACGCAATCCTGAAGCTACCACAGGAGGAGTTGCCGCAAGTGATCTCTACCTCCTATGGCGAAGATGAGCAAGGCATACCCAAACCCTACGCCTTGAGCGTGTGCAACCTCTTCGCACAGCTCGGCTCCCGTGGAGTCTCTGTTGTTTTTTCTTCTGGAGACAATGGACCAGGTACAGCATGTGAGTCTAATGACGGAAAGAAGACCCTCAGATTCCAGCCTCAATTTCCCGCATCGTGCCCTTGGGTTACCTCCGTTGGATCGACACAATACCTCAACGAGACTGCCGCTTTTTTCACCTCTGGTGGTTTCTCTGAATACTGGGGGCGTCCTTCTTATCAAGACAAGGCCGTGAAAGGCTATCTCCCACAGATTGGCCAGAAGTTCAGTGAATACTTTAACCCTTCTGGACGCGGTTTCCCTGATGTGGCATTGCAAGGTGTCAACTATGGTGTCTTCGATAAAGGTAACCTAACAGGTTTCTGGGGTACTTCGGCCTCCGCACCTGTATTTGCATCTATTGTTGCTCTCCTGAACGACGCAAGGCTGAGATCCAAAAAGCCTGTGCTGGGGTTTTTGAACCCTCTGTTATATTCTAACCCTAATGCGTTGGATGATGTCGTACTTGGTGGAAGTACAGGGTGCGATGGCCACACCAGGTTTAGGGGCCCCTTAAATGGTAGTCCCGTTATTCCATACGCGAGTTGGAATGCAACAGTTGGTTGGGACCCTGTATCAGGGTTAGGGACACCAAATTTCCCAAAGCTACTCAAACTTGCTATTGGAAGGATGCATTGGAATGAATCAAACTCTTTGTGAGAAGGATGAGTCTTGGACGGTCAAGCATAGTGAAAGTACAGAAACGTAGATGTCTGATTTCACATTTTACAAGGGAGTGGATCTTTCAACGAGGACTCATCATTAAGACATGATGGCTTTTGGGTGACGGTCTCGCCTCGATAGACATATTTTTTTTTACAGTAATTTAACCCGTGAGCAACAGAGACAGACTAGTTAAACGCCAAAACACCGAAGTTTGATAGGCAAATATTATGTCATACATACGAGCACAGGGAAGGACTTGTTCGGACCGATGTACAAGTTGTATCCTTGTTCAGGGGTCAACATGTCCTTAATTAAGTGGGGACCATATGTATGTACAAATGCAGAACATGAGCATATGTTGGCATCGTGATGTTGTTTCGTTTGTACTAAATATCAATTGACATTTTGGGAAGTGAACCTAGTTTGCGATCAGAAGGCCCATAATGTTATTGGAAATAGCTGCACGCTATCATGAGCCGGAATAGCAGAGGTCTCACCCAAAGGCAAATCTTTTTTTACTACAGTCAAGGGCAAAGCCCCTGCTTTAAAAATGGATCGATTCATAATTTCCCAAATGCATGTGATGCCAATGATGAGGTGGTGCGACGATCAATTGAGGAGCTGAAGAATAACAGCAAACTGGGGGTAATGTGCAAGGAGACAGGAGCAGAATAATTAGAGACCGGCTGCAAGCCTCGGAAACAGAACATCTGAAAAACAGCATACACTCATAGCTTAGGTGATGGAATTGTCACGTGCGCATTAGTAGATTAGAAATCGAGAGAGGCGTTGATGACCTTACATAATCGACGCACAGACCTCGTACTTCCTAAAACGGCATAGAAGGTTCGAGAAGCAGCGCGAAGGTACGGGCACCTTCATGACAAACATGGAAGGATGAGCAACCATCGTGAATCGTCTACACGGTTCCAGTATCATCTTTCTCTTAGGCATCTGAACAGTGCATTGCTGCCTTGATGACCCTTACAATGTCTATAAAGGGAGGGGTTGCGGCTCTCCAGGGGTCCATCATCAAATTCAAAGACAAACATCTCCACAGATCAACTATCGACCATCGCAGCTAGCTTCAGATCCAATCTTCGATCTTAACGATCAACTACCCACTACAAATCTCGCTTCAAAGAACAACTACACCAAAAATGGCATTCGTCCTTACGCCCACAAGTTTTGCGCCCGCCTACCAGGCACAACGGCATAACCCCTTCGGCTTCTGTGCCCCAGTATCCCGGTCTCCATATGGTTACCGTGTCTCCCGACCTCAGCCTCGCCGCCCACAGTACTCGCCATACGCCAACTTTTTCAGTCAAGTCAATGACCTGTTGGGCGAAATTGACCGCGAGGCACAACGCCAGGCACAGATCGAGGCTCACCGCGAAGCACAACGCGAGGCCTACCGCCAACGGATGCTGCAACGAAAGCGCGCACTCCGCGCCAAGTTCAGTGTAAACCCAAGTGAACAGGGCTGGCAAATAGAGGGAGACATCCAGGGCTTCGACTCAGAAAACCTTGCTATCGAAGTTACCGACGAACACACCCTGAAGATTTCCGGAAACACACTGTGGCAGTCGGAGAAGGCACAAGCCCAAAATGAACTGCCTCAAATCGAAGAAGCTAAAGAAGTTGCCGCACTTCCACCTGCTGAGCAATCCACCGAACAAGCCTCTGAAACAACACCAAACGAGCCAGAGGCCGAGGCTGCTGAGGCTGAGACTGAGAGTACAACTGCCGGCGTCGCCACTCCAGACAGCGACACTGCTTCGCACAAGTCATATCAGCCCACCGTCGAAGACGACTTCGAGGATGTCGGTGCTGACTTCGCATCATCGAGGCCTTCTACCCCATCAGAGCAAACCGAGGTGAAAGAGCCAAAGGGCAAGGAAAAAGCAGTCGAAGAACCCGCAGCGACTGAGACTGCTCTAGTACCTCAGCAACAAGAAGTCGAGCAGCAGCCGCAGCAGCAGCCTGAGCAGCAGCCTAAGGAGCAACGCGTCCATGGATCTTTTGAACGCTCCTTCACATTCCCCAGCCGGATCGACGTTGCAAATGTGAGCGCCAGCTTCAAGGATGGTGTACTGAAGGTTACTGTTCCGAGAGCACAGGCCCCCCAGGTCAGGAGGATTGCCATTCAATAGATGAGTGGCGATCAGGAGGAGAAACGACGATTAAGCATTAAATGCATGATCTAGGCGTTTTGGATGGTAATGAATGGGTAGCATATGCATGGACTTTTGTTTTGCAAGGAATTTGTAATAAGGTTCTGGTGTATGATGATTGGGCTAGCAATGAATAAATAAATGATTTGCAAATTTCACTTTGGAACGCATTACCACTGTTTTTAATATTTTGTGACACATGTGCCAAGCAGCAAGCAAGAAGTTCTAATGACTAATATTACTTTCTTTAGCAAGGTATCAAAAGGCATTATGCTAATCAAACTTTCGAAATCTTAAATCCACCCGGCACCTGCTTCTGAAAAACACCAGTAGGATCGTACTTCTCCGCCGCAGCCTTCATCTTCTTCACGCTCTCAGCTCCATAGCTCGAAAGCGGGTCTTGTGTGTTATCCGCATAGTTCAAGTACAAGAATGGGTTGTCGGCTCCAATGCTCTCCGCATACTCTCGTATCCTGTTGATAAGAGCAGCGCCTACGCCTTGGAAAAGCTCGTCTTGCTCGGATCCTTGCCAGGAGATGTAGGGTTGGTATACTAGTGTTTTTTTGTTAGTTTTGAAGTTTCTCGTTTTTTTTTTCACATGCATTATGATTCTTAGGTAAAAAAAAGGGGGACTTACAGCACAAGACTTGCTCGCCAAAGCGCTCAAGACCCAAAACATTTCCACCTTTTTCGGCGCTCTGCCTCCAGTATGACGGTGGAAGGGGCTGGTACAGCACGTAGATGCCCCAGTCACCGGTTGCTTTGGCCTTGAGTTTGGAGAGCTCGTCCATGTAGATTTCGTGGGCCTTGTTCATGACGCGGAGGTCGTTTGCAAAGGTCAGTGTACCGAAGTAGACGCTAGCATCGCTAATTAGCCTTTTTTTGTTGGCAAATCTGGGAATACAGATTGGCTTACCTGTGAGTAGTAGCGCCTGCCAACTCGGCAGCGAGCGACGACATGTTACGGATGCCAGTCGTGTCTGATGTGTTTCCCGGTACAGCCAGGAACTCATCGAAGGCAGCGGGTCGGGGGACCGGCTCAGCATAGTCATACGCGTTCAAAATCAGATCTGCTCCCACTGCGCTCTGGTACACTGGCATGACGATAGCAGAGCCCTTGTTCTCCTTGTCGATGTTGTTCGAGAAGTTGATCAATGCTTTGAAATGGTCTTGGATCGTCGATTCAGGATAGATGACAAGACCTCCCCACATGCCGTCGTACTTGAAGGTGCCGAATTTGAAGCTAGTCACGATTCCAAAGTTGTTGTTTCCGCCTTTCAAGACGGTGAAAAGATCAGCATTGGATGTCTTAGATGCAGTTACAATTTTTCCGTTGGCCAGCACAACTTCGAATTCGAGGACGTTGTCGCAGACTAAGCCGCGTCCGGGCGAAAAGTAGGATATCCCGCCTCCGAGTGTGAGGCCGCCGACTCCAACGGTTGATGAACGTCCTCCAGGAAGCATAGCCCCGAGTGGCTCTAACACATTGTAGACATCGTTCCACGAGGCTGCTGGCCCAACTTTTACAGAAGCGCTCTTGGCGTTGTACTGGACGGTGTTGAGGTACTTCAAGTCGAGAGTTACGCCATCCTCAATGTTTGATGCCCCGGCGTATGGCGTATGTCCTGCACTACGAATCGCAAACTTGCATTGCTTGGAGGAGCGTGAAGAAGTAAGTGTTTTAACGGCGCGTGCGACTTCATTTGCGTTTCGGGGTTGGACTATGCAGTTGGGCGTGATGGCTTGCTGCTTAACATCGAAGTAGGACGCCTCCCGAGTCTCGTAAGCATCTTGGCCGGGAAACAGTAGTCGGTTTTTTAGAGAGCTTCTAGCGAGAGCATCGCACTAGTAATGCGAGTCTTAGTCTTGTAGTATGTATTCCATGTGGGAAAGGAGCTTACGCAGTAGTCCGCCTGTGCAAACGGAATTGCAGCCGCAGCCGCGAGGAAAGCAGAAATCAAACGAGGCATGATTGTGAGCGGTACAGTTGAAGTTGCGAAAGATAGTCCGATGAGCAGCGCGCGATTGGCCTTTTATTCAAGCCACTTCATGTCGTATGACTTACTTTTTCCACTCTAAACCCTCCTCCGTGGCGCCTGCAGTGCAATACCTGTTTACTCTTGACTGGCCAGAGCTACACCGAGGCTCGCTCTGCAATGCAGCTCGAAAAGTCCTATGCTCTCGGACCGAAGCACCAAGTCGAAGCATACAGGTAATAAATACCCTCACACTTGGCAAGAAATGGAATGTTCACCGCAGCTGGAAATTGGGTCTACCAGGCTAATGGGTAGCCATTCTCTCGGCGTACATGGCCGAGCCAGAAATCAGCGCATGTTGATTTTTTCACAGGATTCTGTCCCTGACCCGTTTGGTGTTTGAGCATTGGAAGAGATGAAAGCCAAGCGACGCTATTGACCGCCGTGTGGCACAGTTACCTGCGAACCACCTGGCGGGTACCACGCCACGATTCGCGCCAATCCCAAGCGCCTCACTCAGATCCTTTGACATTAGCGACCGGGGAAGCGCGCTAGACGTGCCGTGTACCTTTTCAGCCGTCGTTATGACCTAGGAATTGCAAAGGACAATGTAACATGGTGAGAAATGTTGCTTCAGGGAGGATTATAATAGCGGAAATATGGGTGACATGGCCTCGTTACAAGATGCCGCGAGCGCCCCAGAGACAAAAGTCGAATCTCCTGTCCATGGAAAAATATTCCACGCTTTTTCCGCTCTCTGTTATGCGCCATGGATTTGGACCAACCTATTTTTCCGGCTCCGCCTGGCTACGTTGTCAACGTGTCAAATCCGCAAAGGAAAGGAGAGGCGGCAAACTTTTGGGTTGGAACCATTGGTATGATCGTGGCGGCTATGTTCATGACCATTCGTGTATACACCAAATCAAGATTAGCAAGGGGATTTACTCCAGATGATGGCAAGTAATCTTTCCACTGCATACAATCACTAGAAGTCAGTCTAGTATTTGGAAGTATCTAACGGTTCACAGTGGCTTTGATCATAGCTTGGGTGCGTTCACTTACAAGTTGTGCATAGTGAAAATTTTTGGAAATGCTCTAATTTATGCATCAACAGTGTTTTTCCATTGCTATCCAAATCCCAATTCTTTGTAAGTTGTCATTGCTCTACCGGTTCGCAGCCGGGCTGATGACACAACAGATCAATACGCCAGAGGAACACTCGGTGTCCACATCTGGGAACTTACCGGTCACAGAGTCATATCCAGTATGAATGTACGTTCATTCGAACCTGGAGGTGATATCGTAGACTAAGCCTTTCACAGTTGGTAAGCGTGGCGAGTATCATCTACTGCCCATTCCTCGCGAGCGCAAAGTTATCCCTGCTATTTCTCTACCTTCGGCTATCACTAGTCCGCTGGTTTCGGCTCTGCGTATACGGGACCATGTTTATCGTTGTCGGGTACAATGTCGCCCTCTTTTTCCCGCTTCTCTTTGCCTGTAGACCGTTCAAGAGAAATTGGGATATCACAATCACCGAGGGAAGCTGTATCGATCGTACACCATTATACATGGCAACGGCGGTCTTGAATATGGCCACGGATATCCTGTTGCTTGTCTTACCTATACCCATGGTTGCCAAGCTGCAAATGCCCACGCCTCAAAAAGCGGGCTTGCTTTGCATTTTTGGTGTCGGATCACTGTAAGTAGAAGCATATGCTTCAAAGGGGCGACAGACTGATTTATTCTAGGACATGCATCACAAGCGGCGTGCGTTTGGCCTTATTGTTCCCCATGCTCAAAACAATTGACCAAACCTGGGCCATTGTTATGCCTGGTATTTGGATGTTAGTAAATCCCGAGATTCTTTCATTTCCCATGTTCCAACTAACAGTTCGATGCAGTCTCATTGAATCAAACTTGGTCATCGTGACTGGGTGCCTACCAGCGATGCGCCTGTTTTTCCGCCATGTCGCACCCCGCCTAATCGGTGAACATTCGAGCCGTAGCCGTAGGCTAGGCCACGGAGATGCCACGGGCTCACATCGCGAGACTGCAGAACTCCGTACGATTGGTTCAAAAAACATGAATAAAGCATATGGTCAGATGGACGATGCTGGTAGCGCGGGCAGCGAAGACCTGGTGACGGCAGGGTGGCATACAGATGGATTTTCGGAGCGCGGCATCATTCCACACGCAGGGGGTGGTGGAATTACAAGAACTCAGAGTTTCATGGTGAAGAGCGAGGTCTTTGAAGACGATAAAGGCGAGCAAAGATATAGTAACACCTACGGCATCCATGCGCAGTAAGATTGGCTGGAAACTTCTGATGAACGATGCGGCGGTTGTGGAGTAATTTCAAGACGGTTGTACTGGGGTGGCTTGCATTCTCAAAAAATGGGTATTTCCAAATGCTTCCTACTAAAACTTAGTTCCGTGGTCTGCTAATTGACATGTCTGGCGAGGTCAAGATTCGTTACGTTGAGAGAATGATATAGCCACCCAATAGAGTTTGGTGTAAGAGACGTGTATAGCATTCAATCATAGCGCCTAATTGCGCATTTCTCGGCTGCATTTAGTAGGTGAACTTCATGCCACCGTTTGCGCATACGACGCTTCCTGTTGTCCACCCAGCCTCGGGCAAGCAAAGCATACCGACGATGCCAGCAATCTCCTCACTGTAACCTGGCCTTCCTCCGGCACCTTGGGAAGCCTCGTAGATTCTGTCAGGGTCGATTCCCTTTCTTGGTGCCGCCAAGGGGGTGTTCTCAATGAAGGGCTTATTCTGGGCAATGAAAGCCTCGTCATTGCTCCAGTACATGTCCGTAGCGACAGGTCCAGGGTTAATGGCGTTGACAGTACATCGCTCGGCCAACTCGCGAGACCATGTACGTGTCATACTTTCAAGGGCCGCCTTTGTTCCACCATAGATTGACTGGCCCTTGTATCCTAGCGAGGAGCTAACAGACGACAGGTTGATGATGCGACCGGAGCGATCATTCGGCAGGTACGGGATAGCCGCTTGCACGAGGAGCAGCGGACCGCGTACGTTGATGTTGAACTGCCTGGCAAAGTCCTCGCAGTCGACGTTCTCAACATAGTTGTTACCGGCGACTCCAGCGTTGTTGATAATAATGTCCAGCTGGAACTTGCCAGTCTTTGGGTGCTGGAAGTTGTTCTTGGTCATTTCTACGAGGTGCTTGGGACCATTTTCAGATCCCATGCTCGCCTGCACGGATATGGCTTTGATGCCATACTCGGTTTGCAGCTCGGAAGCGAGGTTTTGGGCGGTTTCGGCGGAAGAGTCAGACGTGTAGTTGATTACGACGTTGCAGCCTTTGGAGGCAAGATTGCGGGCGATCTCGACGCCAATTCCTGAAAGAGTTGGTATGTGGAAAAGTGAAAGTGGGAACGATGCGTACCTCTTGAGGCGCCAGTTACAATAGCGGTCCTCCCCTCCAAGATGCGCTGGCCGGACGCGCTCAGATTGGTGGAGGCGGTTCGTGTGTGGGGAGGTCTTGAGTCCATTTTTGCTTATTATGGAAGAGAGCAAACGTGTATACTGGATGTCTGGGCGCGGTGGCAATTGCGTCGGCGACTGCGTTGGCGTTGGCTCGGTGGCCGTTGTTGATGGCGGGGCTTTATAGCTGATGCGGGGTTGTGGAGACGGCTCAATAGGCCAGATCATCGGTGGTTCTGCCGTACCATGATGAAGCCTTCGCTCGGGCAATGGCCGAGCACGACAAGAAGGGCAGGCGCGCAGCGATTTGCGTGCAAATAAAAAAGACTGCCGTTATTTCTACATGTGCTTGGAGGAGAGGCGGATTCGAAGGCGTAGCTGTCTGATGATCGTCAGGGTCTAGGGGAGCTAGACGATAACATGCCTGCTCGAGAGCACGGATAGGCTACTAATAACAAATGGGCGTGCGAACCGATTCGGGTCAGCATGAACAAGACTTGAATCGACCGATGCCTAGACGGCATGCGGCCCCGAACAAACGTTGACTCGACCCCCGTTGGGGGCCGGAGCTGGCAGAATATGCAGCTTCAGCAAATCTCTGCTGCTACTCGGTGCTGCAGAAACCCCGAGTAGTAACACCGAGAAGAGTTTATCTTGCATTGCTTGCTTCACCCTCAGAGGCGCTAGCACCGATAGCTCTGTTGCAGCGGCCACCGATGTCGGATTCAATGGCAGAATTTACTGCCCGTGATTTGCTGCACGGCGAGAAAAGGGCGAAACTGATTGGGAAATGCATATGAGAAAACTTCCGGTGACACGATTCAGGGAATGGTCCGACGCAACGACATAGATATAGTGAGCGAAGATGAGATTGTGCTTGACAAGCTGCAGCATAGTCCGAGGGCGGTGTGAGGGGTCCTTGATCGGCGCGAAGCTAACGCCAACCCCGCGACGCCAGCGCTGCATGCGCCAGCAAAAACCATAAAGCACACCATCCGCTATACTTTCTTCCCCCACTCCTCTCTTCCCTTTATCTTCTCTCCTCCCCCCCTTCTTCTTTCTGTCCTCAATTCATCTTTCCCCCATTGTCTTTTACCCCCTTCAAGACAAACCCGTCCATCTCGGACAAGCACATCACAATGGTCCAGTCATCAGTACTCGGTTTCCCCCGCATGGGTGCGGACCGTGAGCTCAAGAAGGCCAACGAAGCTTACTGGGCTGACAAGCTCTCTCGCGATGACCTCCTCAAGGAGGGCAAGCGTCTGCGATTGGAGCACTGGAAGATCCAGAAGGATGCTGGTGTCGACATCATCCCCAGCAACGACTTCGCCTTCTACGACCACCTCCTCGACCACATCCAGCTCTTCAACGTACGTATCCTTCATCTCACGATTGATTGACTCATCTGCTAACAAATTCAGGCCATCCCAGAGCGTTACTCCAAGCACGGTCTGCACAAGCTCGATGAGTACTTTGCTATGGGCCGCGGCCACCAGAAGGACGGCGTCGACGTCCCCAGTCTGGTAAGTTGCACCACGCTGCTGCCATGAGCCATTGCTAACCCTGAGTCAGGAAATGGTCAAGTGGTTCGACTCCAACTACCACTACGTCAAGCCCACCCTCCAGGACAACCAGACCTTCAAGCTTGCCGAGAACCCCAAGCCCGTTGTTGAGTTCCTCGAGGCTAAGGAGGCTGGCATCGCCACCCGCCCCGTCCTCGTCGGTCCCGTCTCCTTCCTCGCTCTGGGTAAGGCCGACCGTGGCCAGTCTGTCGACCCCATCTCCCTCCTCGACAACCTGCTGCCCGTATATGTTGAGCTTCTTCAGAAGCTGAAGGAGGCTGGTGCCGAGAGCGTCCAGATTGACGAGCCTGTCCTCGTCTACGACCTTCCTCAGAAGGTCAAGGATGCCTTCAAGCCCGCATACGAGAAGCTTGTCGGCAGCAACCTGCCCAAGATCACCCTCGCCACCTACTTCGGTGACGTTGTACACAACTTCGACGTCTTCCCCAGCCTCCAGGGTGTTGCTGGCATCCACATCGACCTTGTCAGGAACCCTGAGCAGCTCGAGAGCGTCATCAGCAAGCTCGGCTCCAACCAGGTCCTCTCTGCTGGTGTTGTTGACGGCCGCAACATCTGGAAGACCAACTTCAAGAACGCCATTGAGCTTGTTGAGACTGCTGTCCAGAAGCTCGGCAAGGACCGTGTCCTCGTCGCCACCTCCAGCTCCCTTCTCCACACTCCCCACTCTCTCGACAGCGAGAAGAAGCTGCCCGAAGAGGTCAAGGACTGGTTCTCCTTCGCCGTCCAGAAGGTCTCTGAGGTCGTTGTCATCTCTAAGGCTGTCAACGAGGGCCCTGCCTCCGTTCGTGAGGCCCTTGAGGCCAACGCCAAGTCGATGCAGGCTCGCGCCTCATCTGAGCGCACCAACAACAAGGCTGTCAAGGACCGCCAGGCTAGCGTTACCCCCGAGCAGCACGAGCGCAAGTCTGCCTTCCCTGAGCGATACGCTCAGCAGAAGAAGCACCTCAGCCTCCCTCTCTTCCCCACCACCACTATTGGTTCCTTCCCCCAGACCAAGGAGATCCGTATCCAGCGTAACAAGTTCACCAAGGGTGAGATTACTGCTGAGGAATACGAGAAGTTCATTGAGAAGGAGATTGAGGAGACTGTCAAGATTCAGGATGAGCTTGACCTCGATGTCTACGTCCACGGCGAGCCTGAGCGTAACGACATGGTCCAGTACTTTGGTGAGCGCCTTGACGGTTACGTCTTCACCACCAAGGGTTGGGTCCAGTCTTACGGATCCCGCTGCGTCCGTCCTCCGATCATTGTCGGAGACATCTCCCGCCCTGCTCCTATGACTGTCAAGGAGTCCAAGTACGCCGCTTCAGTTTCCAAGAAGCCCATGAAGGGTATGCTTACTGGACCCATCACTTGCCTCCGATGGTCTTTCCCCCGTGACGATGTCCACCAGTCTGTCCAGGCTCAACAGCTTGCTCTCGCTCTCCGCGACGAGGTCCTCGACCTCGAGGCCGCTGGCATCTACGTCATCCAGGTCGACGAGCCTGCCCTCCGTGAGGGTCTTCCCCTCCGTGCTGGCACTGAGCGTGAGAAGTACCTCTCTTGGGCCGTCGACTCTTTCAAGCTTGCGTGCGCTGGTGTCCAGGACTCTACTCAGATCCACTCCCACTTCTGCTACTCTGAGTTCCAGGACTTCTTCCACGCCATTGCTGCGCTCGACGCTGACGTTCTCTCGATTGAGAACAGCAAGAGCGACGCCAAGCTTCTCAAGGTGTTCGAGGACAAGGCATACCCGCGCCACATTGGCCCTGGTGTGTACGACATCCACTCGCCCCGTGTTCCCTCTGAGCAGGAGATCAAGGACCGCATCTCTGAGATGCTTACCTACCTCAAGCCTGAGCAGCTCTGGGTCAACCCCGACTGCGGTCTGAAGACTCGCCAGTGGAAGGAGACCAAGGCTGCGCTGATCAACATGGTCAACGCTGCCAAGTTCTACCGCGAGAAGCACTCTGCTTAAATTTCTTTTGCCATTTGGCAACCCTTTGTGACTGTGTTTCATCAACACAGTCCGTTGGAGTAGCATATCAACATGCTACTGTGTAATGTGTGTAATGACTTATTATGATACCCAAAAGTTCAACCTGCATCATGGGTCGTTTGGCGGTGCAAAAAGGAAGTAGATCGTGTGCATGGACGATCTCAACATCGGCGTTCATCACAAGCAGCAAATTGGGCTGACTCTGGCGTTTTGATTTCAATAGGGACTTGAGTGCGGCAAGAGTCGCATGGTCGATTGACCAAGTCGGATGTATGCATATTCAGAATAGATGGCATCGTCTTGTACGAGCTGAATGACAAAAACATTGGCGCGTGCATCAAAAGGTTCACTGAGGTCATGATTAGTGATGGGTGATGCTTCTGTTCTGCCAACAGGTTCCACCAAAATCCCTCAAGCCACAAAGATAAGGGATCGAAAGGAAGGAAGGGAAGGGAAGGGAAGGGAAGGGAAAAAAGACGCATCAAGAGTGTGGTAGCGAGGTTCGTTTGCTATGTACGTATGCGTCATGGGATGCAGCAGTGGGAAGGCTGGTCGAACTCTGTCGGGGACCAAGTGGAGAAGAGAGAGGTGAGGATTTGCGCATGGGAGCCAGGATGTCCTGGGAATGAGTGGGGAGGGGGGAGCGAGGGCTGCGAGTGCTGTTACGTTACACGCGACCCTCGCCAGACAAGCAGCCAGACCGCCAGCCTCCTCGTCGTCATCACCGCCATCTTGCATCGCATCGCAAATCCGCCATTTCACGGCCACCACGCAGAGGATTGAGCAGTCCTCTCATCGACAAGGGCCGCAAGAAGAATTTGCATCTAGACGCCGTCATCTATCACGTGCAAGTCGTCGCTGATGTGAAACCACCAAGGGCCCGCGTAAGCCACCCAGCCCGTTGCCCCGCGCAACGGTACGGCGCCGCTGTTTACCGTCCAACCCAGCGGGCCAGACACTGAGCCCGGCGACTGCGCACACCATGTCATGCCGTGATGATTGGACACAGGGCCGGTTGCCCACACGGAAAAGGCTGTGCCCTGTTCACGCTCTGCGCAGCCCGTCCCCAAGGCCGGTGGCGGGCTGGGCCTTGGGGTGTTGACAGACCCCCTCCAAGAACCAGCCACCTCGACGGTCCCGTATAGCCCCATTATTGCCCGCCGACTGCTACTCCACCCGCAGACCGACAAGCTAGAGCCAGCCCGCTTCATGGCACGTTCGTCTCGCCGTCCGCGGTGAAGGTCCTCGCGCATCCAAGTCGATCCACGCACCCGCCGTGCACCATGGCCTGCAACACAGGCATGCGCTGGGCCGTGGTGCTGCTCACCAGAGTCCTCGCCGTCTCTGCTGCTGCTACTGCACAGATGCCTTACAACCCGACTCGTATCCTGCAGAGCAACGACACCCTCTACGTCTTCCGCCCCTCGTCCAAGTCGCCTACTCAGTTTCAGCTCAGCGCAATCGACCTATCTTCTGCGATCCAGTCATCCAACCTTCCTTACAACACCTTGTACTCGACCCTGCCCTTCCTTGACGACAATGCTCCGCGGGCCTTCACCCCACTCCTCGACACTAGCGGCAACCTGACCATATATGCCGGCGACTGTAGACGGGGCGCAAGTGGTGCCGAGATATGGACGTATACACCAGAAAAGCTGGGAGGTGGTGAAAGAGGTAGTTGGAGCCAGGCAAATGTCACTGCAGCGGAGGACTCAAATGCATCCATCATGGGTGCCAACTTTCTCAACGACGGAATGTCCTTTTCATCCGTCGTGGGAGGGAACGCTGAAAACACGGGCGTATACTTGTTTGGTGGCATGTGTCCAAATGCAACCGCCACCACGAGCGATTGGCAGTCTGCAGCCAACTACTCCAACCAAGTGCTCACTCTGAATCCTTCTCCCATTGACGGCCAGGCACTCAGCTACCATCTTGACACCTCCTCCAGCCGTGGACCACCTGTCCCAGAAGCTGGCTTTACCATTACCGGCCTACCCCCTACCTTTTCCCAGCGCACAGATGGAGCTCAGATTCAGCAGCAGAACTTTGTACTGATTGGCGGTCATACCAGTGCCGCCTTCATCAACACGTCACAGATTGCGCTCTTCTCTCTTCCAGAGCAGAGTTGGACTTTTGTCAGTGCCGAACAACCCGATACGTCTACTACAAACTCGGCCATGAGAAAGGATGTATCAACTATCGATCCACGATCAGGGCACACTGCTGTACTCAGTCCAGACGGACAAGGCATCATTGTACTTGGTGGCTGGGTTGGCGATATCAATACACCAGCCGAGCCCCAACTCGCGGTGCTCAACGTTGCTGATGGATATGGCGGAAGTGGCGACTGGCAGTGGACAGTCCCATCCATTACAGGTTCCGGTCTACCGGCTAACTCTGGTCTATATGGTCACGCCGCCACCATGTTACCGGGCGGTGTGCTGATGGTTACTGGTGGTTACTCTATTCCCTCTGGTGCCCGACAAAGGAGGGACTCATCGACTGTTAATACCCAGACCTACTTTCTCAATACCACTTCACATACTTGGATCGCCGACTACTCACCTCCAGCCAAGCCAACTACCCCTGTCCCTGCAGACAAAGGTCTCTTGTCGACAACCGGACAAAAGGCAGGATTGGGTGTTGGTATAGGAATTGGTCTTGCTGTTGTGTGCGGCCTAGTCGCCTTTTGCATATGGTACAGAAGACGAGCACAGAAACGACGGGATCTCCGTGAGAAACAACTCCAAGATCTGTCCTACACGGCTCATCGATACAACCCCGAAGATTATGCACCAGCTTTTGATGACCGCACCGGTCAACTTGACATATCCGACCATCTTATCGACCAGAATGGCCCCTACGTCTTTCCCTCTGGTACTCACGGCGGTCAAGGCTGGAAAGCAACTACTGGCGGAGACGCCGAACGGACCGGACTGCTTGTTGAGATTCCAAGCCCAACGAGGGGACTCCGACGCAGTTTGAGTGGTAGACCTGGATACGCCGTTGGCAGACCTCAGGTACTAATTGGCATCCACCCAATTGATGAATTGGAGGAGGAGCCTGACGATGATCCGGCTCACAACACTTCTCCCTTGTCATCGAGACACCCTGAGATGGCTGAATTACGATCAAAACTTATGGCTTCGATGCTTAGCAACTCTGAAGTTTCTGGTTCGCCTGTAGATGCACCAAGGCATGATCATGGTTCGTATATGCAAGAAGGACCCGGCCACAACAGATCCCATTCTTTTGGACGACTTCAATTAAACTCCGCCGGAAGGCTTTCACCCGAGAAATTTGGCTCAGAACGGACCAGTTCAAACCTGAGCGAGAGAAGTGCCATGTCCTGGGCCTCGTCCCATGACGGTGCCGCTGGTGGTGTATCAATGCGTCCTGGCAACATTTCTGGTTCTTCCAGATCACCAGATGCCAGCTTGTCGGGTAACAGGAACAGTAGAGGTGGCGAGGTTGGCCGACATTCTCCTGATGAACCTCGAACCAACTCTATGAACAGTGTTCAAAGCAATGGCCAACCAGATCTTGAATCTTTCAAGACTGCTCAGTCGTCATTTGCGCAGCTGCAGGCTGAGGGTGAAGCTCTCCTCGGTGGCAACCCAGATAGGCCTAGACCAGGTACCGGCTCTTCTAAATCGGACGCCTATCGCGACACAGATGCAAGCAATAGTCGAGCGGCTACAGCCACCCCAGCGACATCCTGCGCCCTGGATATGTCAAATGCGCCTCAGCCATCGTCGAAGGTGCGAAGAATTAGCTGGCTGGGCAGTGTCCGGAGGGTCTTGACAAGATCTGTCTCAAGCGCCGAACGCACAAGATCAATGGTCACTCCAACTACCTACTACGAACCCTACAGAGACGATCCTATCTCACCTATTGAGCCCCGTCCAGCAGACAATAGAAAATCGTTCCCAGCTGCCACTGTACCGCCTCAACGTGCAGCTTCGGATGCAAGTTTCTGGCGCAACCGAAGAGGAAAGAAAGACTGGCTGGACGAGGAAGATGATTCTGCCTGGCGACGTGCACCAGGTGATGACTGGGGCACACCCGAGGACATTGCCTTGGCTGAACGTGAACGTCAACGTCAAGAATGGAGAGAACGCGGCAACTTGCTAGTCAACATTAACAACGATGACCGCTTGCCTACACCACGTTCACCTATTGCACCGGGCCATCTAGGTGTACCCGCTGCAGATGGCCGGCCTTGTACGCCCGCCAGCGAAGCAGATTGGGACGTAGAAGCGGCCGTCGAGCGACGCGTCGTTCAAGTCATGTTTACAGTACCCAAGTCGAAACTCCGTGTTGTCAATGCGGATATCGAAGGTAGTAGCATCACATCCATGCCTCAAGACGGCGACGACCGCACCATGGACTCAGCAAGCAGTGGTAATCCCACCAGCCGTGTCAAAGACCTTGCTGGCCGATTCGAGCAGATGAATGGCAGCACTAGCAGTCTCAAGATCTCACCAAGGCCATCGCCCAGACCGTCTCCGTCCAACTCTATCAAGTCGATGAAGGTTCGTCAGAAGCGCAGCGGTGCATCGTTGGCGAGACAGCAGAGTGTGAGGAACGCGGCAAAAGAGAGGGGACTGAAGCCTGTGAATAGAGGAGAAGCAGATGCTGAAGAAGAGTAGTTCGCCACCTTCTTCGCTGTTCCTCTTTTCTCTTTTCTTCTTTTAGCCATTACACCCAGTCTCCGTCTGTACAAAGAGGTACAAAGGACGACTTTGGGGAATTTGATCATCACACCATTTTATTAACGGTAGGTATGAGGCGGAAACTAGAGGCACAAACGCGCGCTTTTAAGCGCCATCATGGACAGCGGCTTCTTGACCATGAGTTTAGGGATACACGGCGTTTTGATTTACAATCGGATATTATACCTCTGTCGGTCGCTTTTTCTTGGGCTCGACCTAAGTGGGAAAAAGAGGTTCTTCACTTTCTTTTCCGGGATACGCACTTTATGCGCACTACGATTGGAACGTTGCTACGTTTTTTGCTGAGCGGAGATTCAGAAGTAGATGTAACATGGAGTTAGTGAGCTATGTATGTATGTACGTATGTATGTATGTCCCCCAACATGAAATCATTTTTAATTCAAATGTGCACGTATTGATTATAAGATATGTATGTGTGACTTGCGTTGTGCGTCTTGGTCCTTATCATCTTACCACGCATAGCTCTCTTGGACCATGGATTCGAGGATTTCTGGGTTGTGTGGTTCCATTTCCAGGTCGTGGTTCCCATGTAGTAATTCAGCGGATACTACACTCTTCTTGGTGCTAGGGTAGGTTTTGTACTAGTGTGATGGGGGGGTTTGTGTTGCCTATGTTTTAGCATGGGTACACACGGGAGACTTGTACGACGGGATTTTGTCAAGGTACATAAAAGTGGGAAGTAGAATCGTCTGGGGGCGAGTGAGGCGAATTAGATATAGAAGTTGCGGCATGTGTCTTTTTTCTCGTCGATGATGCGGACAGGTGGGCAACGGGATGAGGGCACGATGCTTGAAAATTGCCCCCCTCCCCCCTCCCCTCCTTTCCCTGTGTGTTGCGAGATTCGACGTGGTCAAACACAGACTGAAGGTTAGATGTAGTTATATAAATGGGCTGGCGGGCGGGTGTCTCTGCTCATGGAGATGGTTTCAACTGTATGCTATGCTATGCTATACGATACAAGGCGTAAAATTTCATTAAAATGGAAAGCGAAAAAGAGGGGCGCATGTGCTGGAAAATGGATGGTAGTGTGCGTATTGTACCTGCGCCGCTGATTTTTTCTTTTTGCTTCCAGGACCAGACGTGCATCAAGCTCCTGGACTACACGCTTTTTTCTCATTGGGAAGCGGTGGAAGCGGTACTGCAAGACCTAGCTGAGATTGGTATCGTAGTCGAGGCACTCTGGGATACGGCTGAGGATATGCAGGTTAGTAGTGGGGATTGGGATGCTCGAGTGAGGCCTGGTTGGAATTTCGATGTGTGGTGTTTTGAAGATGGTGGAGAGGAAGTTGATGGGCTTGAGGTGTCTGAGGGTGAGAGTAGTGATGTTGAAGATGGACGAATTGAGATTGGGAGGGGGAGAGCGTGGTGTCTTGCTCGGAGGGGAAAAGAGAAGATGTGGTGGTTTGCCAGGTGGAGAGAAAGAGTTGAGAGGGAGATAAGAGATGATTTTGAGAGTGGGGAGGAACCTTCTTGGGAGATGTTGGTTGTTTGGTGTTTCTCTATGGTGACTTTTGTTTTGACTGTCAGTGTACTGTGCGCTTGACGAGAGGCCGGAAACCGATTAGATGCGCGCTATGCATCCACGATGTCATTCGAAGCTGTCTGGTCAATAGGAGCTATTGGCACTTCCCTCCATTAGCTGCTTTAGTGAACCCAGTCATATAAACATCATCTAGTTTCTTTACAAGAGAAAAAGAGTCACGAGTTGTCGTGGCGATTTCGTGTAAGAGACAGAAGAGGGGTTACTTGTCCGTGGTAAGCATCCCCGTTGGTGGGGTAGCATGACGTGCCGACCGCGAGATGTTCCCTCCACGCCTCAAGCTCTACACTAAGCAGCAATGGCTGATATGGCTTCGCGCATAGCTTCTCTCAGGTCCTTACTACCCGATCTAGAGTCTTCGCTGCAGTCCTTCACTTCGTCCCCCGCAAAGTTCCGCATTGTGCGCACAGTGAACGACACCCCCACTCAGCCCAAGACGCTCTACATCCTCGACTCTTCCTTCAACCCGCCGTCGCGTGCCCATCTTACATTGGCAGCATCGGCCCTAAAACACCCGAACCACCTGGAACAGAGTCCGTACAGGCTGTTGCTTTTGTTCAGCACACACAATGCAGACAAGGCGCCGAGCCCCGCAAGCTTCGTGCAGCGCATCGCCATGATGACCATTTTCGCCGAAGACTTGTCGCAAAGTCTGAAGAATGGAACGAACAGCTCGAAATCTGAGATTTCGAATGTCTCGATTGACATTGGCCTAACCAAGGAGCCATACTATAGTGACAAGTCAACAGCCATAGCCGAAGCTGCACCTCCATGCTATGCTTCGAGCCCGAGACACGTACATCTTGTCGGCTATGACACGCTGATCCGCTTCTGCAACCCAAAATACTATCCCAAGTACGACCCACCACTCTCAGCCCTCAAGCCCTTCTTTGATGCTGGCCACAA
Source organism: Exserohilum rostratum (assembly GCA_026367775.1). Classification (NCBI taxonomy): domain Eukaryota; kingdom Fungi; phylum Ascomycota; class Dothideomycetes; order Pleosporales; family Pleosporaceae; genus Exserohilum; species Exserohilum rostratum. The sequence goes on from CP111162.1 coordinate 867,060, forward strand.
GCTGCGCGTTACTCAGCGACCTACCGATGCGAGTGACGAATCTTCGCAAGAGTTCGGCACGACAGAAGAGCAAGCCAAGTACCTACAAGATTTAAAAGATGGAAAGCAAGAGGCAGCTGGTTTCCAACCGGCATGGGGCGACAACATTGACATGGTCGAGGCGGAGGAAGGTGTCGGGATCAGCTCTACACGAGTGAGGAACGCTGCAAAGCAAGGCAAATGGGACGTTGTGCGAGAGTTGTGTACCGAGGGTGTTGCTGAGTGGATCAAAGACCAGGAACTCTACGGCGAGGATGCGAGTGGCAAGAAGATGATGGGGTGAGCATAGACGACGAGGATGGTAGTTGCGGTGATTGAATATAGACCTCACGACCTTTATGGCGAATCGACACACAGCATTCAGCCGCTTTCCTAGAAACTCATTTTTCAGGAACTCCACTGTTCATTCGAGGTGAGGTACATGAAAGACAGATTGATCGAGGACAACTGGATTGTCAATACCGCAATACACGAGCGCAGAATTACCTACGTCTACCCATCAACACGCCTGCTAAATTCTGATTTGCGTTACCGATATTCCAAAACAGGCATCTCTTCAGGCTTGTCTAGCACTTTTGGACTGGTCGAGGCTCACAAAAAATGATTCTGCTGTTCCGTTGCTGCCATCCAGCTTTCCTCATCACGAAAACAGGGAGGCGCTCCACGTGGAAGAAGCTGCCAGTCAACAAACCAGCAAACCATCCACCTGGCAGATTCTGCTCACCTTCACCCTCCACACCATGGCCTCCAAGCTGTGTTGCATGTCCGAACAGGACGAGCGGGCCAACTCGCCCGAGCTGCCGAATGCCCGCCCCAGCCAGGCTCCACCCGTACAGCAACCTCTGTTATCCAAACAGACAAGCTCACCCAACTCACAATTCACAAGCACCCGCTCGGAAGACCTCCATGAACTCCAAGAAATATTTCACAAAGCAAGTGATTCTGGGGAGGACCGCGCTACACCCATGCAAGCGGTTCGCAGTCGCTTCAGCCGCCCTTCGATGCACAGCATACGTTCCTTGCACAAAATGACGAGCATGCATTCCATTATCAAACGGAAGTTCTCGAAGGATTCTCCCAGGAAAGCACTCAAGATTCCAACGCCTCACTTGGATATCAGAGACAACCAACGCCAACGCACCCCCGACACTGTGATCAAACAACCGAAGGTCGAGCAAAGGCAAAAGCTTCAGATTACTAAAGAAGACTTGCGAAAGGATCTCCTCAGTGACAAGAAGCCAGATGAGGGAGGTTACGACTCTGACGCTCAGGTGTTGGACGACGTTGCTAGAAACATCGGCAAGAAGTCTCCCAACAAGAGGCCCAGTATTCATAGTGTCGATTGGGTGACAACTCCTGGCAGGCAAGTTTGCTTCATTGGCGAGAGATTCTCCTTACTGATACGTCTTAGCAAAACCACTCCAGAGTCTTCCACCAAGGGCCGGACCAGCGGCGAGTTCAAACAAGACCTTCGACCATATGATATCAGTAAACCACGACCAGTCTCCCTAGTAAATAGGTTTAGTCAAGTATTGAGCACACCCAACCTTCGATGCGATATAGCCGGTGAAATAGGACGAAAATTGAGACGTTCACACTCTGTGGAGTCTATCAGCCTGCCGAAGCCCTCGCCAATCTCTCCAATACGTCTACCAAGCCTTACCAATAACGATTCAGATGGTTTACCTTGGTCAGAAGCTATGCATGAGAGTCTTCGTCTTTCTCGCTTCCCAGTTCCTCCCCGTCATATCACTCCGAAGTCGTCACAGATTGAATTGAAGAGTGACAGGCATACGGATAATCAAGCTTACCATGAACACCAGGACAGCAATGATTCCGGCTCTCAGTATCAAATGGTTGACATGACACCACGTTCAACTCGTATCATAGACATACGTGTTCAGCAGCCCACTTCCGTTGCCACACCTAGACCATCTACATCCGTGCCAGGCACCCTCCGTGATCTATCGCCTTCTGAGAGCGTCATTCAGCTCAGGAGATTTCGGGATGAAAAGGACAAAGACAACTCACGCCACTCGGTTCACCTCCAAAGCATGCGCATCTCACACCATTTACGCTCAGGGTCGTTGCTTTCATGGGATCAGCTTGCAGATGCTCCAGAACAACCGTGCCCTCCTCATGACTTTCATGAACGCAATATCTCTGATTTAAGTCAAACGCCCCAGAGAATCCAAAGGCTTACCCGCCATGATCGGCAGTCATCGAGTTCCGGAATTGCAAGCTCCAAAATCCCGACTGCATGGGGCAAGGTGTTGCCCAGCGATGCAACCATTCGACCTGATTTTACGTCTTCTGTGTACTCCAGTAGGCCACAAAGCCCGCCCGACAGCTTAGGCGGATCCATGACAAATTTACCGTCTGGAACAGAGAACCAACCTTTTGAGGTCTCATGCTCTGATCTCCGGACGTCCAGGCGCTCAGCATCCTTTCCGACGGATAATGAAGAGACTCCAAAACCAACACAACGCCATGCAACTACGACTACCGTGATTTCAAAGAGCTCTCCGGTGGAAAACTCTTTGCGCACCGCGCCAAAGATGCCTCTAGCTCGTAAGAACAGCGTTGCCTATACTAAGGTCTCGAAATTTCGAGAGGAGTTCAGCCCGTCCCCGCCTAAGAAGAAGTTGACACAGTCACCCTCCTTTATCAAGTTTCTGAACCCAAAGCGCTTGAGTGCGCGAAGCCAAAGCGAGGCAAACCTCCAGTCCGAAACCCCCATCATCAATGTGGATGGTCCTGCAGACGCGTTGGATATCTGTGACGATCGAGAACGTCGGCAGTCACAATCTCTGCTAAGCTTACGAGCAGAGCAAGAAGCGCTTGGCAAGAACAAGGGCGCAAACCACGTATGGGATCGTGCATTGCAAGCTCATCAAGAAGAGAAGGCATCTCTTTTCCTTCCAAAGAACAGAGATCTCGCTGTACATGCTAGCCCCTTTCGGGAACGCAGTGGGAGCGTGTCCACCAGACGGATCAGTGTTGATGATGTGGATCCTTCTACAAGAACCGATGCATCAAGCAAACGCCTGCCCATTCCAAAAGTTCGCAAATCAGGCGAAGAGCATGCAGAGTCTTTCACTTCGATTTCTCGGCGCAGCGCACTTTTTGAGCGAGACGATTCTCAAATAGGCCAGGAAGTACTGACTGCTTTTGAGAAACAAGGTGACGGTGTAGATGTGGTTGGTGCATGGGGCCGCTATCCTTCGCACACACGCCAGGACCGAGCAGGGTCTGCGGGTAAAGCAGACGACGTAGAGCCCCGCGACTTCGCCCTTGAAGCTGCCATCAAGTTCGCATCTGCAGCCGGCGACGAAGACTTTGTTGATCCGACACAGCGCAGACCATCTACGCCATTGCTTCCTGGTGAGAAAAAGAAAAAGAAAAGAGTTGGTAGTGGACGAATTATGAGAAGTAACTCGATGACGTTTGGGAAAACACTTATGAAAAACTATACCAGGATGTTCAAGAGTCAAAGCACCGAATTCAGAAGGCATGGTCGCGGACATCGCAGCTCGATTGCATCTGGCGGCATACTTGAGCATCCCGAACTCGAGTTGTTGCCAGAAGTGTGGGCAGGCCATCCAAACGAAGACAGGAACACTGCCGAACGCAATGGTCATGACGAGCACGTTGCACAAGACTACCGTTCAGGCGATGCCACCAGGGGAAAAGGCAGACTGCTCGCGAATGATTCGATGGCAACACTCCGTCCACGCCGAAATTCATCTGCACCCAATCTCAATCAGTTGTCTTTCAGTGACGGCACTGCTGAGTCTCAGTATGCACATGATTGTGCTCATGTCTGGTCTGTTTACTACGAGAATTACGTTCATGTCTATGCTCAACCAAGCACTAACGTGGGTATGATGACTAGTCCTCTTGAAATGAATTCGCGGAATACCAGCCAAATGAGTCGTCAGAGCATCGTGAGTCAAGGAAACAGTTGCGCTTCCAGGGGAGACGACTGTGCCGTCGAAAAGAGAAGTTTGGTCAGCGTGAGGCGCAGCACTATGGATTTGATCTCAAAATTCAAGGAGCAGGAGGCCTTGGAGCATGAGAAGATTTTGACTCTTAGTCGTATGGACAGCGATAGGGCAAAGGATGGTCTGGTTGGTCTGTGAGGTTGCTCCATATCAGTAGGTGCAAGCGTGTATAGTTTCAGGCACCTTTCGATTAGTTTGAGCATTGCTAGATTGAATATATAATGAAATATTGGCTATTGTATTTGATGTGCATGATGCGGGTAGTCATTTTGCCGACATCAACTGTGGGTAGAGATGAACGGTACTTACACGTGCTGGTTAATTGACTACTATCGTGCATGCTGTGTGAGCGGATTGTACCCGGAGTGCTTTCTCAGTGCTAGTAGGACGTTGCTTCCCTCCAATGAAGGCATCCCAAAAGCAATCCAAGCTATTTTGTCGCAACCTCGCGATTCTCAACCATGTTTCCTATGCTAGTATTTTCGACAATAGTGCTGAATACCCGCTATAGTCTATCGCAAACAAGTTTATATAAACAAAGGCTACGCGAAGCTTCGAGTTTGTAAATACTCGAGATCTTCCATCACAACTGCGTCCAGAAATCCGCTTTCCACAGACAACCACCACCACACACACACACACCAACAACCATGCCTAGACAGCGATCAACAGCATCTCCTTCCAACAACACAATACCTTCTCTTCAACTCATGGAAGCAAGATTCCAAGAAAGACTGAGGCAATACGTCGGTCAACCAACGATTCCCCAACAGCCCTCGAGGGAAAGCACAGTCGAAGCTACCGTCGAAGCAACCGGCGATGGGGCAGGAAAGCGAAAAAGAAAGAACAGGCCTGTTGATGAAGGAGAGGCTGAGCAGGGTGAACCCTCAGGAGTAGAGCCAAAGAAAAGGCTCGCGATCACGATTCGGGGACTACAGTCTTATTCAACGGACAACGACAACACCACTCCTACTCCACAAGCAAGCGCAAATATAACAAAAGTACAACGTACTAGCGTGCGCATCCAAGAGAAAGCAAACAAATCCCAAGCCAACTCTTCTCTTGGAACCAAACCCGCTTCTCGCACCCGTTCCCATCCTCCTACTAGCGCAACAAAAACGTCAAAGCCCAGACCAAAACCAGAACCCCAACGCTGCCCCCACCTCAAACTAGAAAACGAGCCAAAAGAAATCTGGAAACCTGTTCGGCCCGGGCGCTACCTACGGGGCGATACTGAAGGCCCACAAGCAGCGTGGAAAAGGCTTTTCCCCAACGAGGGCGAGATGGGAGAGTACATGGGGGGACCGGCGATGTGGATGAAGAGGATGCGTTGGAACGGGGTGGAGTGGGAAGAAAGAGTCGAAGCTATACATGGGCCATATGTGGAGAGGTATCTGGGGAGGGTACAATATGGACATGGTAATAGTGGGAGAGGGGGGTCGATGAGGTTTTGCTCGAGTGTTAGTTAATAGCTTCGGGGAGTTAACAGTGTAAATCGTTTTGTGTATATGCATGTATAGTTAAGATAGATTGATAGCCTGGTGCTATGGATTTATTGCAAAGCAGTGATTTGGGATTTTCAAGAAAAATGCGTTCTTATTTATATTTTGATGGGGAGTGCTATATAACAACATTGAAACTCAAGAATATCAAGCTTTTGAAATATCAATTCGTCTACGTTATAAGTTTTTGTCATTCTGCTGGGTTGCTGTACCGGTATTAAGCAACAAGCGGTCGTGTGACTCGGAAGTGGGCTATACTTTCTTTATTCTTAGTACAAATGAGGTCATATAATTCTTGACAGCATAGAACCATACAATTGTCTTGTAAGACTGTAGATACGCGTTGACTGCTAGGTGTGGTAGTCTTTTCAAAGTCGCAGAGGCAACACTCTTGGCTAAACCAGAGTAGTAAGCCACTGTAACAGCGATAGAAAATTCAATAGCTGTACATCACACATGGACTAACTTGGTAAATAAGAAACACATGAGACACACATTTACATACATTAAATCGTCACCCCTACGCCTATAACGCCAGGATAGTAATAGATAAAAGTAAAAACAATCAACTCCATAGTCGACATAGAATGATCGATTTCCGATCTAGGTAACATCAGGGATGAAAGATTTTGACAATAACAATAAAAGTAATGATACTTTCCGTTTCACCTTTCTACGCATTACTTTCAGTCCTTTCCTCCCTGACTTCTCTTCGAACCATTTTTTCGGCGGGGGTTTCAGGAGGCCCTTGTACCCCTTTATTGTCTGGCATCCATTTCTTGGTGGGAAATCCGCGCTTGGTGGGAGTCCAAGTGACGTGATGTGAGCGTCGCGATGATGATTACTTTCTGAGGTGGACGTCGGTTGGTCGTTAGCCTTATTGTCCTCTTAGAGAGACGTTATTGCTTTTGCTTTCTTCTCAGGAATGCGAGTAGCTTGGTCTTCTTGCGAGTGGAAACTTGTGATGAGCTATCAGCGACAATGGGAGCTTGAACTAGAGCAGTCCGCGTCTGCGTATCTGTTGTTGCTTGGGACTGATCCTGCTCCTGATTCTGCAAGTCAAGCTCCCTCAGTACTATAGCGAGATTTTCCATCGCCTGGATAGTTTTAGCATGGTCTTCGCCAAGGATCCGCCTCTGCTTTTCCAGCACTTCTTTCAGTAGCGCTGCTGCCTCTTCTGTATTAACCTGCTCCTGATCTCGCGAGTCCGATTTGATCAGCACCTTAGCGAGACGTTTCATTGTCTGGATAGTTCTAGCATGGTCTTCGCCAAAGATCCGCTTCTGCTTTTCTAACACTTCTCTCAGTAGCACTACTGCCTCGTCTAGAGCAGCCTGCTTCTGCGTATCTGTTGTTTCTTGGGACTGCTCCTGATCTAGCAAACTCAGCTCTTCCAATACAATAGCGAGATTGGTCATCGCCCAGATAGTTTCAGGATGATCTTCGCCAAGTAATCTGCGTTGCGCCTGCAGCATTTCCCTCAGCGCCTTAGCCGCCTTGCCTAGGTAGCCTTGCCTTCCAAGCATAACAGCGAGGTTATGCATTGCTCTTACAGTGTTAGGATGGTCTTCGCCAAGAATCTGTCTTCTCTTCTCTACCACCTCCTTCTGCATCTCTACTGCCTTGTCTAGTTGTTCTTGCTCTCCTAGCATATAAGCGAGGTTATGAATTGTGCCTATAGTGTCCGGATGCTCTTCCCCAAGGATCCGTCTTCTCTTTTCTAGCACCTCCTTTTGCATCTCCACTGCCTCGTCTAACTGTCCTTGCTCTGCTAGAATAGTAGCGAGGCCATGCATTGCTGACATAGTGTCCCGATGCTCTTCTCCAAGGATCTGTCTTGTCTTCTCTAGCACCTCCTTCTGCATTTCTACAGCTTCATCTAGCTGGTCTTGCAATCTAAGCGTAATGGCGAGGCTATGCATTATGAATAGAGTAGATAGGTGCTCCTCACCAAAAACCCAGCATTTCTCTAACGCCGTCTTCTGAATCTTTACTGCCTTCTCCAGCTGGCCTTGCTCTTGGAGTATGCCGCCGATATCAGCCATCGCAATGATAGTTTTAGGATGCTCCTCGCCAAGCAGTCTGCGTCGCGCGTGCAATACATAGTCCATAAGCACATGTGCTTCTGGCCATCGTCCTAGATCTCTTATGAAATTCCCTACATCTTCTACCTCATTAAGCATATGTTCTGTAGTTCTATTCATCTTCTTGTGGGCTTTAGTCAGCGCTGCAAAGCTCCCCATCACGTGCGGCACAAGGCGCAGCTTATCTTCTGGCGCGCGACCACAGCCCTTGATGGCCTCAACAATGAGCCCAAACACTGCGTGGCTGTACTTGCTCTGCTCTTCTGTAGTTATTCGGTCATAGCCCCAAGCGTGCACTAGTTGATGCATCGCATAGCTCTTTTTCTCTGTTTTCCACTGCACTAGTGAGTACTTCTGCAGCAATGTGAAGCACTCTTCGATCTTGTACACGTCTACTGTCTGTTCTGGACAGAATAGGCTCTTCCAGCTCGTTCTATCCTCTTTCTCTATTTTACCTACCACGTTTGCTTCTATGTTAGTGCAAAAAAGTCTGAGATATATGTCGTTAAAGCTAAGAAAGGATAGTATCGTCATGAGAACTGAAGCTTCTGCACACTGGCTGGCCACAGCCGCATAGGAGGTCTCCCATGTCGTCAATACGCTCTCGCTGTACTGATGCAGTAGGCTTTCAGGCTTGCGTCGGAGCAGGTCCCGCCGTCGCTGCATGTATTCTGGTAGATACGCCTTGACGTTGCTCTGCAGCCGCGGCGTCGACCCTACGTAGGTTGCAGCGAGCGTGACAGCCAGCGCAAGGCAGCCGAGTTCTTTCACAATTGCTAAAACCTCATCTGCAACTCCTACGTAATCATGTGGAATTTTGGAGTACTTCTGGAACAGTTCTGCAGCCTGTGTCGCCTCCATGTCCCCCACCTGCACTCCCTCTAGATGCGTCATGTCTTTTGCCGTGCTGCTTCGACTCGTGATGATGACGTCTAGAGCTGTTGTGATAGGAACAAAGTGCTTAATGTCAATATAGCCTTCTGCTTTCTTGTCTTCGATGATATCAGCGCCGTCAAACACCATCAGCCACGGGCCTTGCTGGCCCACAAACCAGCTCTTCACTCCAGTCACAGCATTCTCGACGCTAATAGCTGTCTCTTGCCTATCATGAAGGCTAAATAGCGTCTGGTACAGGCGGACGATATCGCGCTCTAGCGATTCCTTGCTTCCTGCCTCGATCCAGAAAGTGGCCTTGTACTCGTCGCGGTGTCGATGCATGTAATCTAGCACTAGTTGCGTTTTGCCTGCTCCACCGAGTCCCCATACCACAAGCGTCCTGGTGCCGTTGTGTGCAGCATTGCGACCGAGCTGCGTGTGTATCTGGTCGTGCAGACTAGCTCGTGGGACAAACGCCTTGACAGGCTCAGATGCAGCATGCGCGAAATGGCCAGCAAAGTTGGTACGCGCCGCTGTAGAGGAGGCTGCGCATTGTAAGCTCCAAACTTAGAGATTGCAGCGTTGTTGTATGGAAAAGACTTTTAGAGGATTCGCGTCACCAAATATTTGATGAAATCGAGCCGAGAGCAGTTCAGACTCCAAGGCACCAGAGGCGTATAAGTTTCACTTACTAAAGGTAAGGCCGACGAAGTTGCCCTGAAAGATGGCTGCTCCGTTCGTAGCGTGAGTAGCGCCAAAGTGAGACCCTTCCTGATGCGTCTCGCTAGATGGTCCACCTTCGCGCTGCATATGTAGATGCTGTAGCTGCGAGGGGAGCTCCATAGTAAGAGTGGCAGAACGATCAACGGTGCGCTGTTGAGTGGCAGCACGATTATATGGTGTCTGAAGTCCCTCGTCCCTCAGCTGAGGTGCGCCACGCGTGGATAGGCTGCAGATGCTGACTTGCAGGCGCAGCTGGGAGGTGGTGATTGGCAGCCGTCGCGCTGTGATAGCAGTAGCACCAGGCACTAAGCAACAGCCCTCCACCAAGCAACAATTCCCACCAAGCAATAAATGCCGCTAACCAATAGCCTGCGCCATGCTAACCCATTAGGCCATGATGCTTATTCTATATGAATGAGTCCCTTCTCAGCGGCCAGGCACATGTTCGATCCGTCACCTCATTTCCCACCTTAAGACATCTATTGCAGCGCTGTCATACAGAAAAGAGTTGGGTACTCGCATACCAGCTGCCTCACTGTGCTCACATCGTATCCGGAGCCTCATACCTCAATATCGCTCGAGTGTTACAGCAGAATAACTATGCCAAAATTATCATGGCTTTCGCGCAAACAAAGCTCTAGCACTAGTCAGCCCTTGGCCAATAACACGCCCATAACATCCTCTATGCCTATGATATCATCTACAACCACATTGTCTTCTTTGAACAATTTCCCTTCTGGTGTAAAGTTGTTGTATCAAGGAGAGAACAGTATTGTTGAGTAAGTAGATCACAAGTGAATACTGGATTTGCTAGCTACTACACATAAACTCCCTCTCTCACCTCTCTCTTACTGCTCTCTTATCTCCCATTCTACTCTCTATCAGCACATACAGCGCAACAAGTAAGAGACTAATGGGCATTTTTGAATCTAGCCTGATATTCGTACACGGCCTGACAGGAGATCGAGAGAAGACATGGACTGCCAAAGACGCCACCAAACCGTGGCCGGAGACTCTATTGCCGTCAAAGGTGCCAAACGCCCGTATTCTCACCTTCGGCTATGATGCATACATTAGTGATTGGCGAGGCATGGTCTCAAAGAACAGAATTGGTAACCACGCCATGAACTTGCTAGCTGCTGTAGCTAGTTATAGGGAAGAAGACGATACCGTACGTGCCTACCGTAGCTTAGCGTAAACTAAACTCACATCAACAGGATAACCGTCCGATCATATTCATCTGTCATAGCCTGGGAGGTCTTGTGTGCGAGGATGTAAGCTTCTAGGTGAACTGTAGTTGGTTGCAACTAACCTAGCCTCAGGCTCTCGCTACAGCAGAACAACGACCAGAAGCACACATCAAGCGAATCCTGGACTGCTGTCGCGGCATTGTATTTCTCGGTACACCGCACCACGGCTCAGGCCTAGCACATTGGGCGGAGAGTCTAGCAAAAGCTATCGGTGTGCTTAAGCAAACAAACCCTGAGATTCTCGCCGTGCTCAAAAGTGATTCGGAGGTTCTCGAACGGATCCAGGGTAGTTTCCACACGATGATTCGTGCACGCAACCAGAACGGGCTAGCGCCAATCGATATTACCTGTTTCTATGAGGAGCTACCTTTACCTGGCGTTGGCACAGTAAGTTGAACGCTAGTCAAGTATTGAAGCTTTACTTACAGACCTATCACAGGTCGTCCCCGCCCATTCAGCTATCTTGCCCGGTTACATCCCCATCGGGATACGGCAAAACCACATGGACATGGTCAGGTTCAGTGCAGTCGACGACCCAGGATTTGTTGCCGTCAGCGCTGAGGTACGCCGGTGGGTGAAGGCGCTTGTTGTGACAGCGAAGGACAATAACTCGACGTCACCGCATAGTGATAATCAAGCAGGCGGTGGTGCCTCTAGCTCGCGGGCACTGAATATCACTCAAGGCGGCTCGCACTACATGGGTCCAACTACTGTCAATGGTGGATCGCTCTTTCAAGGGAACTTTGTTGGTTAGAGTAGTAGTAGTCTACTTTTCTCATTGTATCCGACCCTATCAACAAGATGATGATGATGATGTTCTACAATACGGCTCCATACATACAATCAGCTATACCCGATACTACCGCTAATCAGTTCCACATTTCACAGTGCTTATTCGACTAGTAAGATTCGACTACTGCTCCCCCTCTAGACGGGCAGCCCGCTCGCTAGTCAGTGCAGATTTCATTCATGAACTTTGATTTCAGTAGCACAGAGGATCTATGGTACAAGAAAACCCATCCAACCTATACAAAGGTGCGCCATTGCAGATCTCGTTACTGCTTCTTTTCCTTTCTAAACATTGTGGTGTAGCATTTATCACGTGATTGGATTAAGGCCTGGTAAATAGCAGATATCTATCGTAGCTTAGAAAAAAAGAAAGAAATCATCTACCACCCGAAACGCTGTCACCTCCAGTTCCCAGCTATCCAAACCTCATCCGACTACTGATTGCGGGTCTCAGCCTGTTCCCTATCTTTTTTTGTGCTACGATACACCATCGCTGCAACAATATACTCGTATACATTGATGCTATAGTTTTGTACTGGTTGTATGCTGTGATGCAGTAGGCGCTGCATGACTAATTTTGGGCTAGGTATAGGTATGTATTAAACGTCTATCATAGGCAGGAAAAAATCAACCAACTTCCGCCCGCAAAGCTATCCTTGCCAATTATCGACTATTCAAAACACATATGACTGCCGATTGCACGTCTCGGCCTGTTCCCCCTCCTCTTCCATGCTGTATTATCGCATTGCTGCCACAGTGCATATTGTCCTGTGGAACTACGTACGTACCGCAGTAAATTACGAGCTCGCGAATCAAAGTATCCAATATTTCCATCGCAAGGTGATTTTACTAAGTTCTAGAATTCAGGCACCGCTGAATTCTGCGTAGAGCTTTCTGCATCTTGCTGACTAGCAGGTGCTCCCTGGTTGGTGGATGATGATGCTTGGGCACCACTGGAAACACCTTGCGTGATATTCCCATGCTCCCCCTCATCGCGATCTATGGATTCCACTTCTATCACGTCGTTTCCACTGCTGCTTGGATGATCTGCGTCCAGTGGTTTGCGGGCATACCAGAAGAGACTGGAAATCAGTAGGGCTCATGTACTACATGCAGCAACAACTTACACATCACCATAGAAATGCCGGTCTTTCCTCTTAGCCTCTGCTCTGCATTCAGACAAGAAAACTTCTACCTCCTCTCTAGACCACTTCAGCACACGTGTGAACATTCCGAGTGCACTGCTAGGTAGCCAGTCCATAAGATCCTCGAATACGAAGCGGCCGAGTAGTTTGGCTTTTCCTCCTTTGGCCCACCTTCCTACAGGCCACTTGTACATCTTAAGATTGATATCGACGAAGCCAGCTCTGCGCATCTGTGGTGTGAAATGATATGGTCTAGTACCATCAATACCGATTTGGCTTGCCGCCTCGATTAAACACTGGGACCAGCGGAGCAGGGGCGAATTTTCGACAGTAACACCAGGATCTATGCACTTGATAGAAAAAGTGAGTTCTTGGCACTCTAGGTAACCTCCGGGCTTGAGGTTGTTGTAGGCTTGTTCGAAAAAACGATCCCAGTTTGTGATGGCGGCCACCAGAGCGCGCGAGTGTATGTAGTCGAACTTTTCGCGAAAGATCCAATCTTTTTCACAATCATCAATCAAGAATTCGCAATTTGGTGGTACTTGGACTGGCTGGATTGGACTTATGTCGGTGCCAATCACACGTGCAGACGGATATTCATCAGCAAACTCGATTGTCCATATGCCCGTCCCACATCCCACGTCGAGCACGTTTTGTATGTCCTTGGAAATAGGCGCTCGATTGAGTTTACCGTCAAGTGTGAGGCGGAAGGCATGATGTTGAAGATCAAGTCTATCGGCCTCAGTCTAGGATAACGGCGTGAGCGGCAGTTTTGCTTAGACGGCGGTCGCGTGGGCGCAAACCTCATCATTGGGCACTGGATACTTGCCCTCGGAGTAAGCATGGTACCGTCTACCGTTTTCATAGCGGAAGTTGAAGACGGAAGATGTCGCAGACATGGTGTAATAAGACAAACTGTCACCAAGAGCAGAATCGCGCTCGTCGCTCTGCTCGCTCTTTAAAATGGCCTATCTGTCAGACGAGCTTACAATTTTAGGTTTGAGGACGGCACGCACGTCGATTTCGAGCGACGGGTCGGAACTAATAGCCCCATCGGCCAAGTCATCATGGGCGGTTGCATTGGGCTCCGGCAGGTTATTTGACGATGACATTGTTATCGGTGTGGAACAAGCAGGATGAGGCAGATCGAATTTGGGTTTTGGAGTTTCTGGCAGTGCCTCTTGATAACGTCACGCGGAATCCGGCTTACCGGTGACGGATGCGTATGAGTTATGGGCACTGGGTTGGTTAGGCTGACGGTCTCCAGGCGACCTGTCCAATCAAGTCCTTTCCATGTGCAACTCACCCGTGTTGATCGCGATTGAGATCTTGTCGGGAGCGGCCGATTTAGTGTCTTACAGCGCATGCCATGCGAGTTGTTGGAGTCCCCCAGAGTATCGAGATGGCTGCGCAGGTCGCGCTACATGTACCGTCCTATCTGAAGCGACATCGGCTAGGGCACCTTGTCGACATGCTGGTTGGAGTTTACGTGCAAACCCTGGCCATGCAGTCAGATTCTGCTGGCATTGAGTCTTGCCAGAGCACGAGACACCTATATCTGAACATTGTATGGTGTGCGGGAGACGGGACGACGGGATGACGGGCGTACAGCCGCACCTGTCAAAAGCTGCGATTTGCTAATTACGCCAGTGTTGATCGGAAGCTGTTGGAGGGGGGCATGTAGACCGAGGCTAGTCCGTGAGGTTGCTGCGTTTGCATTTCCAATCGGCGGAAGCATGGATGGGTATAAGGCCGTCGTCACAGATGTAGTTCAAAGCGAGAGCGAGGTCACGGGACTGCGCCAAGACGCGCATCCTCTCCTTCCCTGCAACCACGAGCGAGACAAGTGCTCAGTATCGCCGCAATACGACCCCACCACGTGCGTGTGCCGATGCAGTTGCAATTCATCAGTCGTACGACATGCACTGTAGCGGGGAGTGGACTCAGCCATATGGTATAATTCCGACACGGACTCGCCATGCGTGTGGCACTGGCACTCTTGGTCGCGCTACGCACCCCAACAAAACCTGCGCCGCAACAGCCAACACCCTGAGACGGAAAACTTCGCTTTATCCGCGCCGACCCCCCGTCGGTGGTAGTTGCACCTTCGGCACGTATGCAACGATCACATCCGTGTGCCTTGCCTTGTAGGGGTTGGTGTGAGACCAATCGCTTCCAGAATCATGTCGCGACGCCACCAAAACAGACGGCGTCCGCAACTAAGGGTCACCAGCGGGAACTTTCATAGCGGCCTCATCATCAGCAACTGGCAGCATTACTGGCAGCATTAGCGGCAGCGCGAAGACAGCATGTCGTACATATTCACCGCCGCTTCGCGCTCGGCTCGCCTTCTTCGTTCATGCGCCTTACCGACCGTTGACACGACACACCAACTCACTGCGCGATTCAGGTCCCGAACCTTTGGAAAAACAATTCGGAGACCTACTCGGCGGATGCAGGTGACCAAGCACAGACCTCGCTCAAACAAATCGAATAGGCACACTTGATAGGTCGTCAAGAAAATTATGATTACTACTACGACTATGCACAGTCAAGCGACTGGTTATTGCCAACTAATGGCACCAATCATAAAGAGTTGCTCCGCTCTCCCAGCAACAAAACGCTCCCCACATTTCGTCATTAGTAAACATTAATTAGGTCCATTGGCATTCCTTTAACCAATGAAACGGCGACCAACAGTGGCGTTGGATCTGCTTGTGGCTCCGTTAGCCGCATTCACTGGTCCTACACCTGGCAATGGCTTGAAGGCGTCAAAGTTAGGCCAGTTTCCGAGACCTGCTGGGTCACCACCAATTCGCACCCACTTGGCATGAGAAGGTGTGTCGCCAGCAAGGACGAACATGCGGTACCAACCCAGTGGCGCAACGTATGGTCCCTTGGGTGCCTTGACAGTACAGCTGTTGCCAGAGCACGAGACGCTGGGGAAGAGAATGCGTGCACCCATGGAGCTACCATGTGTACTGGACTCGGCTCCCATGAGCGATACCTTGATGGGGCCACCAGCGGAAGATGTGACAGTGAACGAGTAGTCGGCCTCCCAAATCCAGTCATTCTGAGGCAGATCAAAGGTTGGTTGCGGGATTCCGGAGAGGAGGTATGGCGGAAGGAACACTTCCAATCG
Organism: Exserohilum rostratum; assembly: GCA_026367775.1. Lineage (NCBI taxonomy): Eukaryota > Fungi > Ascomycota > Dothideomycetes > Pleosporales > Pleosporaceae > Exserohilum > Exserohilum rostratum. The sequence continues at coordinate 882,614 of CP111162.1, forward strand.
GTGCTCTTGCGGGTGCTTGTTGTCTTCGGGGTCAGAGCCAGATACCAGGACCCTTCCATCATCCATGACGACAGCCTCGGAGTGGTACATGCGTGCAATGGTTGTGTTGGCCATGATGCTCATGCGCTGGTGCTTGGGCTTCCTGGAGTCGTACAAGATGGCGTTGAAGTTGGATTGCTCTGCGAGACCAAAGCCGGCCTCACCAAGTTCAGCCCCGTTGAGGATCAAGAATGTTCCGTCTGGCAGCGTTGCCATGCACGACATTACACGACGAGATGGCATGCGCTCAATGGTCCATTGAGGCGCAGGCGCGTCTGGCTCGATGCTGACACAGTTGTCGATTCCCCACCTTGGCGCCCTGGATGCGCCACCGCAGATGAGAACCTCAAGCGGTGCGTCGTAAGGGTAGTATTGGGGAAGGAGGACTTGAGTACCTTCCAGTGGGTAGGTTCGGCCTCCACTGGCATCATTGACGGAACCTGGAGTGTTTGGTAGAATCTTGACAGTGTCCAGGGTGACCTCGTCGAGGATGCGTGCTTCGTTGTAGTACTGGATGAAGATACCACCTGATGGCAAGACTACCAAGAAGGGATACAGATTGAATGGGTCGGTGTCTTGCAGGTATTGGGCGTGCTTGACTGCTCCGGCCTTGGGCAGGATCTCCATGTTTGGCACTGGAGGACCGTTGGAGCCATCCTGACCACCGACGATGAGCATCGAACCATTGGCCATGAGAAGACCAGTAGGATACCAGCGACCTTGCTGCAGCTTGACACTGTTGACATCCTCCTGCCAGTTGTTTGTGCCGTTGACACCAAGTGTTCCATCTGGCCAGTAAATGCGGACTCCGAACAAGGAATCAGTCGACCATCCACCGATGTTAATCTGGCGACCAGCACGGTCGGGCAGAGTCAGTCCTGCAGCGCAAAAGATGTCTGTCTTGATACCGGTCAGCTCGCGGAAAGCATGGAAGATGTCGCCTCCGATGGAAGGATCAAACTCGTAAGCACCAGTCGTGTTGGGCTCTCCAGTTCCGTATTTCTCGAGCAGAGACACTTTACCATTGATAGCAGGCTGCGAGATCAATGGAATAATTGGGCCACCAACGAGGAACTCGTAGCGTCCAGCTCCGTTGCCTTGGGGATAGTGCCATACGTAGAGTGGGTCGCCTGTGTACTTGTACCAGCTGAGACGGTTACCTTGGCCGCAGAGAGCTTCGGGCTGTCCGGGGCATGAGGTGGAACAGTCAGACTCTGGGACAGATTTGGAGCCGCTCCTCTCGATACCGTCAAGATCTCCGCAGTAGCATTCCTCGCCATACTCCATTCCGGCTGCCATGTAACCAAACTTTTGGCACTGGCTAAGGCACCATTGTGGAGAGTTGCCGGTCGAGTTGATGAGCTTCCACGGGAACACTCGGTTGTCGTCGCCGAAATCAGAGATGCAGCCCTGATATTTCCAGTCGCCAACCTCTTGGACCGGCTTCGGCTGTTGAATGACCTTGACTGGGTCCTGGCTGGAGTAGATGCTCATCCTGTTGGGGCCTCCGCACCATTCGTTTTGATCTCCTGCACACTTGGTGTTGCATTCTGAGTCGTTATCGGCAAGTTTGCCTCCCATACGGATCTATCCAAGTTAGCAGTGGGCTACAAAAGAAGGTGCTCGCTATACTTACGGCATTGTCACAGAAACACTGGTAGCTGTACTCCATGGCCGCGATCTGATATCCAGCCTGGGCGCATTTATTGGCACATGATGCAATTGTCATGCTCTGGTCATCGGGTTGTTGGTTGTTAAGAATACGGAATCCAGGACCATCGACGTAGCAACCCTTGTACTCAAAGCCTGTGGGAAGGCCAGTAGGGGCAGGTGCTGCACTAGATTGGCTAGTGGCAGACGCAGATGCAGACGTAGTCGCGGACGCAGATGTTGAAGCAGTGGAATCAGCAGTAGTCGAAACAGCAGTCGATGATGTGCTGGATTCTGTGCCCGTGTAGAACTTCCAAAAGGTCAAACGGTCAGGACCACCGCACATTTCCGTTGCATTGCCGTTGCAGGCCATGTTGCATCCAGCTTGGCCATCGGGAGCGGGTTTGCCATTGTTCCTGATTTGATTGTCGCAGAAGCACTCGCCGGCGTACTCAGTGCCAGCAAGTATGAAACCTTGCGCTCGGCACGCATCTCTGCACTTTGCGTTGGTCATGGCTCCAGCAACGCCCATTCCTACCGACAAAGTCCTTCCTTGGACACTGTCGGTGTAACAGCCTTCGGCTTGCCATCCTATCTTGGGTGCTGGGCCCGCGGAGCTGCTGGGCGGAGTGGACGAGGTGGTATCTTGGGCACTGACTTGACATGCCAGAGACAGCATCAAGAGCAGTGGGCTGAAAGACAGCCGGGATGCTCGATTGCGCGCCATTGAGGGCAATCGAAAGATTCTTGAACCGAATGACAGTGCGAGACTGTATGGAAAAGAGGGCTGCCAGGCAGAAAGAAGTGCCGTGTCAAGCAAGCCTGACGATGATCACAGGAAGTCCGGGTGGTATATATACACATGTCTGCAATACGTTGAGGCAGCGATTAATCCAGATCCAAGGCCCCTGTGATGCCCCTGGTAAGATCGCTCCCGCATCGCAACGACTCAGCCCACCAGGTTCGGTAGTTGCACAGGGCAAGGTGTGAACGGCAGGGCTGTGGCGTCGAGGGTCAAGCACGTATCAGCTAGCAGACTGCAACTATTCAATAGTCGGATTTCCGTATTGCGGCTGACAAGCAAAACAGGAAGAGGCCGCATGTCGCTATCTCGTTAGTGCTCGCTTAGGGCAGTCGTCCCGTTGCTTGGTATTGCCGGATAAGTCTCGCGCCTTATCTCGACCAATAAGCAGAGGGACTAGACACGCGATTAATTTATCCCCTCGTGAGATGTCGCTTTGGTGTCTGACTGCACAGCGCTACACACACGCAGTGTCGGGGGCTCTTTGGTCAGAATATTCACAGAGGCCGTCGGCGGGGCGTACTGGTTGTCTTTTGTCTCTCCACCCTCGAGCGGCGATCGCAGGGTCCAGGTTGCGCCACTATACGTGTGCCTGTCATGCTAGCGCTGCCAGGTACGAGTTGCCCTCGCAGCGCTCCCGTCTCGAGAAGACTTCGCGGTGCATGTCGGAAGAAAATCGACTAAGTATAGCAGCCGTCGAGTGGGTCGGACCCTGAAACTACCTTGGCCACACCTTTCACCGCTTAGTCACTCGGCTCTTGCTAGCTTTGGTCAATTGCCAGCGTGTTTGCAAAGCCAAATCGGGTCCCACTCGATATATTTGCACATTTGCAGTTTCAAACTGAGTCTTTCGCCCGATGCAACTCAGCGGGTCGATAGATACGGGATCGACTCGGCATTGGGTGAGACGAAGGGGGGGGCATGAAATGCTCCATCCTTGCAATCTCGTGGCAGAGATGCGGCCCCCAGGCGCTCGCGCAAGCCGCCTGTGGCTTTCTGGTAAGATACGGTGCCGCCAAAGCCTTGCCAAGCGTGGGAATGTACGGTAAAAAAACTTGGCTTTCCCTACATACATAACGCCTCAGGTACCCCAAGCCCTGTGGAAATGACCAAAGCCGATTCTGTCCTTCCGGTAGGCTGGGCATGCAATGCCATGTGACCGTCAGCCAAGGCGATTCTGTGCCACACTCAGCCAGCCTTGTCAACGGCGCCGCCATTTCGCTACTGCAGCAGCTAAGCTCCGATTAGGCAAACCGTATGCACTTTGACATTGCCGTTCCCATTGCTCGACTACCAGGCACCCGACACTACGGCTTAGCACGTCTATTTTTCGCTTCCAACCCGCAGCATACAGCACGCTATCTTTGCTAGCTCTCTGCTCTTTCTTCTGCCCCTCATTCACCGGACCAGCTACCGTATACGCTCGGGATGCCTTGGCATGATGGGCTGATGCAATGGAGGGGAAGCCTGAAGTTCGCACACGTTCGCTTGAACTACTTGATCACATGCGCATCACATGCACACCCTCTAGGAACATCCATCTTGGACCCCAAGAAAAGATTCTTTGTTGGCAGTTTTAGTTCCAAAGTATATTGGACCTCGCTGTCCTTCTTGGGTCATAATGCCGAGCTGGCCGAGCATTTGGGGAGCAGCGAGTTGGCGATGTTGGCAAGTCCTGATCCAATGATGGTACTCCACCATCCCACCCCGTTTATGTTAACCAGATTCGTTGTGCAATCTCTGCTGGTGGCTGAACCCCTCAGGTCCCGCTTTGTGGTATCGCTTTGCCAAGCCGAGACCCAAGGACCAGGTATACGATCCACACACCTAGCTGTGATCCCGCCTCCCAAGCAAAGGCGCTAGCCGGTAGAGTCAAACGCGTCTCCACTCTCCATTGGCCGGTATCCGACTTCAATCTCGTCGCCAAAATATTGTGTAAATTAGAGTTTTGCGTCAGCAATGGTCGTTGCACAGGAGGACGTCGCTGTATTACCTGATAGAAGGCGGCTCGCACGATACAGCGGGAGCCGCACTTTCTTCTATTGGTGCGGCCTACTAACCCATCTTCAAGTTACCACTCAAACGGGATTCGGTCAAACTAGTGTCAGGGACGAGCTTTTGCAAAGCGGTGATCGACGAGGCATGCCATGCGAACGCTTTCCTTGAAGATCCGGAGCATCATGGCCCGACAGATGTGCGGTGTCGGTTCTAGAACGCTATTGCACGGTCCTTGGTCCTCTCTGATGAATGCTTGGCCCGCTTTCGCAGCCCTTTTGTGACTCGAGTTTTTCGAAAATCACGCCTTTTCACCACGGCTGTATGTTGCCGGCCGCGGTGGTTGGTGTTACTCAACAACTTGAGAGTCGAGAACTTCAGGTTCAGACCGCCTCTTGCTGATTTCTCATTGTAATGGATTTAGTAAGAATAATCGATTTTCTTGATCACATGGAATGCACATCTACACGTGGTTCTGTAGTGAGGGCAGTGGCGTTGTGGTAAGGTTTGACATTTAGTTTGGATAGTCCTCTAGCTATGATTAAGGCTGTAGGTTATCTGAACATCAAGATCCCATACTGAGAATCCTCAAAATTGCTTACCTGATGTTAAGAAATATCAGAGACGATATCCATCAAGAAGGTAGTGAAAAATGATTAACTTTGGGAAGCCAAAGTTCATACCCCTGAGAATTATTCAAGCTGGTCATCAAGACACATTTTAGGGATGATAGTGTGAACATCTTAGTTGAAAACTGGAAGCTGAATACGATGGAGTTGTAATGTACTTGGCACCTCCTTTGCGGTGCGACGGTGTGCAACCACACAGCAAGCTCCTCATGTTGAATGTGATAGGTAAACCAGAAAATAACACCGAGAACAAAGAAGCTGAGAAATAGGAGTACAGCTGAAAACGAAGTTCGGAGCTGAGAGTGGCTGGAGAGGAATTATCCCAAGTCTGGTTAGCGCATGCGGGGTAGAAGCATGCTCCGGGCGCCTGCGCCTGCACCTGCACCTGCACCTGCATTTCGACAACATACACCTGCATCGAAGTAACTGACTCGACATGGCTCACCATTTGCCGCCGATCAGGGCATGCATCTTCGATGTAGACGGTACTCTCATCAATTCTGAAGACATCTACACCGATATCTACAATAACATTCTTCGCGAGTATGGCAGACCGGACTATCCCTGGAGTATTAAGGCTACACAACAGAGCCGAGGCTCAAAGGTAACCTGCACACCCAATGAGTGGCTAGTCTACTTACATTTCATCCAGGGCACAAACCGTCTCCTAGCATGGGCCCAAGTCCCTCTTACACGCGAAGAATGGGCTGAAAAAGAAAGCAAATATAAGCATCTATTCAAAAACAGCAAACCACTACCTGGTGTCGAGCAACTTCTAACTACCCTTAAATCTAAGACCTCACCGCCTATGCCGCTTTCGCTAGCTAGCTCCGCGGGCCGTGCAAAATTTTCGCTCAAAACACAAAACCTGCCTAATATCAAGAGTGCTTTTGAAGACCCTGCATTCCATGTTTTCGGCGACGATCCAGAAATGTCGGATAGCAAGAAGAAGCCCGAACCAGACATCTTTCTGTTAGCTTTGAAACGGTTAAATACTGCGAAGAGCGCCCGTGGAGAGCGCCCACTCGAGCCTCTAGAATGCCTTGTATTTGAAGATTCGATTGCGGGAGTCGAGGCAGCAAGACGTGCGGGTATGCGCGTTGTGTGGGTGCCGCATCCGGGCTTGGCGGAAGTTTGCAAGGGGCGCGAGATGGATGTGCTGATGGGTAGGACGGAGGCTGATGGGAAGGTACCTGATTATGGGATGCCTGTTGAGGGAGGTGGAAAGGGTCCTGTTGTTGGTGAGGATGGCCGCATGGTGTCGGAAGATGGGTTGGCGGAAATGAGATTTAGCTTAGAGGGTTTTCCGTTTGAGGCCTATGGTATTCATGTAGAAAAATGATTAAATTGAGAAGGTGGTTTTGTTGAGTTTATAACGAAGAATACGCTGTTAATGAGTTTCTGAGAAGTCTGAATGCGTCTTTTAGCGTATGAAAAGGGAAATCACCGCGTTTATTTCTAATATCGGATGGCATGATGAAAAGCACGAGAGGAACTTCCGCACAATGTACTGTAGATGTTGTGCTTAGGATCAGCAGTATTCTAAGCTGTACAAGACTAGACGAGTAACAACTTCTGCAGAGATGAGGTAAGTAAAGACTGATCGTCGCAATGGACGGCAGTGATGAATCGAGCATCACTCCTGAACTCCACTCCCTATTTTATCGTCACAACTAAATTGCAACATTATGGAAAACATTAGGCTTGAATGTCAATCACATTGTACGCATATATTACATTTGTCAATTAATTAATACTCGGTTTATCTAAATTCAAGACTGCGACTTCCATCAAGCCCTCCACCCTATACCGCCGTCTGATTTGGCCGGATGGACAAAGAAACTTAACTTCGTACAGAGCCGGCGATCCACATTGCATAGTGAACACGAAGAATTGTTTCAGGACACCGTTTAGGCCCCGTTAGCAAAAGTATCCACAAATAAGCTTTGCCGCTGCGGGATCCAAGGCTTTACTACACGCTTAGGTGAAACGGGTTTCCATCTAACGAAAGGTTAAAGACGGTTAGCTCGGCATATCGAGCGTGGCGCCTAATGACAGCGGATAGCATCTCTTGTAAATTGGTGTGGGCCAGCTACGGGAAGAAATGTCCGTAAGCTTGGCAACGAGAAAATGGGAAGGAAAGCAGCGGGTTAAGGGATGAATGAATGTTGGTGTTTGGAAGGGCAGGTACTAGGCTCAATTGGAGCTAGTTTTGGCTTGGCACATTCAGGTACCAAAAACTGGATCCTTGCGTCTGCCTCTCCACGATGGGGCGGCAGTTGCCGCAACTCCAGGCTATAGCAGATCTCGTTATAGTTCTCATGCTAACTACGCAGCGGGTTCAGCGAAACAAGTCGGCGGCATTGTACAACGCGGAGATGCAGATTTCCGCCCGCATCACAAGCCGCCGTCATCAATCTTATGTCAGCATCCCAGCGTCAGCCTCACACAGGCAAAAAGGGTTTTTCCGGCATCGATATTGCGGGAATTCCATGTGCTTCAAGAACCGAAATGCAAGACTATCTCATCCCGAACGATTTCTCTACCACAACGACGCGCAACTCGTAGCGGATTCGGGCCGGCTCCACCGCGGGTCGTTTCAAAGTCCTCCATGCGCCTTCCTTCTGACACCACACGCTAGTCATTAGATCGCTATGCCCGTACACAACACACTGATGAAGCACGATGGCGTAAAAGAGTGGAGAGCCTGTGAGTAGTCATACGCAAGAGTGTGGCTTCGACAGTGATGAGTGAGCTGCACGAGAAGCCTCAGAATACGCAAGGGGTGATGAAGAAGAATTGCATATGTGATGAGGAAGTGTGACTTGGTATGTCTGGCACTCCTCTGTCAATGTTACTTACAACGCGTGCATATCCAGCCGTGCTTCTCAACACACCATATGGCCTGCGGCAGAAGCAGCCAAGCTGCAACGTGGAACGATTGATGACAGAATTGTATTGAAGGCCAGACCAGACGGGTGATCGCCCAAGCTTATAACAGAAATACCATGGTCTCGGTACCAAAATGATCTGCAACATGGCTGGCTTGGATGCACTGTGGGTTGAGCCATTCCAAATTTGAGCGTGAGAGGAAATGATAATCATTTGTCTATCGGGACCCTGATGCGAAGCCTTCCAGTGCCCAGCTGTAAGTGCAAGATGAGCCGAGTTTCTTGCTACAACTGCCGTCTTTGATCTATCCAAGACAATCTGTCTTGATAGTGGAGCAGCGGAATGTGGTACGCTACTTTTCGGACATAGTGTTCCTCATGCAATGCAGACAGTTCACTGTTCCTACTTTCTGGATCACTCCATGTCAAATCCGCCCAGCTGACACACGTTATTTGACAGATATCATTCTGTGACCACTGTCTCGGCACTGATTCACGTTCGCTTCGACAGCCAAATAGGGCGAAGCACGCATTATTAGGTGCTTGGAGCGGCCAACGTTTCGAACGACCTGTCAAGTTGAGTACCAAGACGGGTTATCGGCTCTTGAGCTTGGACAATCTACTCTCACTCTCAATGCATATTCCCATAGAAGACCACCTTCCAAGCCTGGAAAATGAAGCTGCAGACGCGTATTCGCGGCCTTGTGGATATGGAAAATGGAGTCGATTGCGTAAGGGCAAACGTCATCGCTTCTTATCGCACAGCTGCTATACCCAGCGATCAAAGATGAAAGGGAGGAATACGGATGGAGAAGATGGGGAACCTCTGCAATTATAGTTCTACAATGGTTTTAAAGTCTAACAGACAAGCTTACGTTACACCCTTTTATTTTTATCTAACTCTATGGTAACGGGTGAGCAACAACAAAAAAAAAACTCCTATTGCCGCCCTTCTCCGTCCCACCCGTCAGAACGCGTATGGCCCTAATGCGGACGACGCCTCCATGTTTGGCGCCATGCGGGAACAGGTTCGCGCGGTTTTGAATGTTTACACTCCGCGCCCCCTCCTCCCTCCACACACAGTGCGAACTGCTGAATCTTTCAGGCCCTCGCCGTACTACGCACAGGCGAATATGAGGATGCATGGAAGCCCGCTCACAAGTGTTCCGTCTGAAAAACTTCAAATACTCCCCCTTTTGTGGCTTCAGTTTTTGATTTGTGGATTCCAGCAGCTACCTTACAAACGTTGCTTCTCCCTCCCACTTCCTTCAATCCGTGTGGTACTTAGCTCGCCGGTCGACTCCCCCATCTTTTCTTTTCTTTGTCTTTGTCTTTGTCTTGTTCTAGTAGTACTCGGGTAGTACCTTCCGCCTTTTTTACTAGTCCTAACAAATATGTCCATCATGATGAAAGACCTCCACGACGACGAAAAGGAGCAGGGCTCCATTCTCCCTTTCCACGAGCCATCTTCTATTCTCGCTCCGTCAATAGCGTCAGATGACGACAACAAAAACACGCAATTCAACATGCGCGCCGAGATCGCCGCCTTCATTGGCGAGCTAATCGGCACCTTCATGTTTCTCTCCATGGCGTTTACAGCCGCGCAAATCGCCGTCAACGCTGCGAGCGGCAACACGCTCAAGATGACGGGAAGCCCGATTCCACTGCCGAATCTGGACAAATTGTTGTATATTGCGTTTGCGTTTAGCATGTCGCTTGCGGTCAACGTGGCGATATTTGCAGACGTTAGTGGTGCCAAGTTTGTAAGTGCTTTCCTCCGTGTATCGGAATTATTTTTTGAAACATGAAAGAGGCTAACTGTTTTTGCATAGAACCCTGCTGTAAGTTGTTGCCTACATACCTAGTCACTCTTTTTTTTTTTTGGTGCACTTGCAATGGAGCTCCACATCGACTTTGCTTGAAGTGGTACCGAGGAGCTGGGTATCTGGGAGTCAGGGGACACAACAGACATGTCTTCTAGTTCCCCCACCTACCCACTCACCCACTCATCCACTCATCCTCCACTCTCCACCCCCAACCCAAGCATAGCTAAACACGTGACTAATTCACAACAACAGGTAACTCTCTCCCTCCTCCTCACCCAAAAAATCCACTGGCACCGCGCTATCTCCACCATCCCCGCCCAACTCCTCGCCTCCATCGCCTCTTCTTTCTTCGTCTCGAGCATAGTCCCCGGCGCCCTAACCATCGACACGAAACTCGACCCTTCCATCTCTCTCACGCGGGGCCTCTTCATCGAAACCTTCGCTACTTTCCAACTGATCCTTACTATCCTCATGCTCGAAGGCAGTAATGCGAAACCCATGTATATCGGTCTGGCGCTGTTCATCACACAGCTTAGTGCAGTGCAATTTACGGGTGGTAGTTTGAATCCTGCGAGGAGTTTTGGTCCCGCGTGCGTCAATGGGTTTCCGAGTGAGCATTGGGTTTATTGGATTGGGCCGGTTATGGGGGCGGCGTTGGCGAGTGCGGTTTTTGTGATTGTGGGGTGGGTTAGAAGAGAGAGGTATTAGAGGTGTTTGTAGAAGAGAGATGGAAAAGGGGGAGGGAATGAGGTCGTGAGATGTGAGATGTGCCTGATGGGGGAGAATGGCAACTTGTAAGAATATGAGTTGTAAGTTATTTGTGTAGTTGTACTTTCTTCTTGCCTTCTTCTTCTTCTTCTTTTTTTTTGTTTAGGAGGGAAAAAAGAAATTGGGGAGGTGGACATGTTTTTCTGTTCGTTCGTGCTGGGATTTTTCACGCAAAGTTTGACTGAGTCAAATTTTTCTTTTCTTTCCTTTCTTCCACTCTCTCTATCAAAAAGTCTTACCTGTAGTAATAGCTTTAGTTTTCTTCTTTCTTTTTCACTCTTTTTTCAATGACAAAAAAATCATCATCTGAATAGTAGCTCATGGTATCACGTGCATCATATCAAGTTGACACAATATTTTCCAAGTGGAATGGTATACTTGTTTTATCCAAAGTAACATCACATCACCACTCAATGACCACCATACCGTTCTGACAACTATATACGCCAAGTCCAAACTGGAATTCCCACACAACACCCCCTACCACCTCATTCCCTCCAATTCCTTCGCATCACTCTCCTCATACGGAAATTTCCTCTCCGCCTCCTTGATCAACTCCTCATGCACCTGAGATCTAGGCTTGATATCACACCGAAACGGCACCGCATGACTAATAGTTCCTGCTTCAAACTTGACTTCCGGCTCCTGGACTTTGCCGCCCTCATCTACAGGCTTGTTAATGTCAAATACCGCTAGTGTCTGAGCAATAGTGACAAATAGCGCGTTATCAGCTACATATCGTCCCGGGCAGATTCTGCGGCCATAGCCAAAAATGTGGTTTCGGGGATCCGGTTCCGCAGTGTATGTGGCGGTGGCGAGGAAGCGCTCGGGACGGAACGTCATGGGGTCTTTGTAGACGGTGGGATCGTGCATGAAGAGCCAGATGTTGGGGAGGAGAATGGAACCCTTGGGGATGCGGTAGCCACGGCAAGTGTCTTCTTGGGTGCTGGTGTGGGGGAGACCCATGGGAACGACTTGGTGCCATCGGTGTGTTTCTTTCATGAGAGCTTCGATATAGGGCAGATTGGGGAGATCACGGCTAGTGGGCAGGCGTGAGGACCCGATTACGCGGTCGATTTCTTCTTGGGCTTTTTTCTGCACGTCCGGGAAGACGAGCATGGCGAGGAAAAATGTCATGATGGCTGAGACGGTCTGGAATTTGTTAGCATTGATAGGGAAGGAGGAGGGTGTAATTACAGTATCAGCGCCGCCGAGATATAAGGCCAATGCTGACCATTTATAGACAAATTCCATTTGTGGGTCGTTGCCAATGCTGTCGATAGATTGAGATAGAAAGGATGGCGTATGTCTCTTCTCGCTCATCTGTTGCTTGACGAATGCATACGGTTGTTCGGTACACTTATTCAACTGAGCAGCCATTGCCTTTGCAGTCTGCTTAAACCCAGTACCCGGCATCCAGTCTGGCAGGTATCGGACTGGAAAAGATCAGAAAAGATCTTAGCAACCAGCAAAGCGGACTTACGGAATGGAAAAAGGTCAACAGCATAGCGGCCAGGAACAGTAGCATCGGCAAACTCTGCCATAGTCTTGGATGCTAGATTGACAAACGGGTCTTCGCCACGAGGCTCCGTGTTGTACCCATAAGTAATCTTTAAAATAACACTTCCAGCCTCTTTCCGGATATGGTCGAACAGACCCTCTGGCTTTTCCAACAGATTGCCCAGGAAATGCGCTGCTTCAGCCTCTTGGGCACTATCAAATGTCGACAATGATGTGTTTGTACTCGCAATTTTGGTAATGTTTTTGCGATGAGTCTTCCACAGGTCCGTGTAGGGCATTATGGCAGTTGCATGGCGCCAGCCCACCCTATTCACTATATCAGTATCAAGTTTGTTGTTTCTGCGCCAAGAACTTACATGTCACCTGCAAAGACGAGACCGGGTCGAGAAGAGTGGCTGGCCGAACGGTCACGCAGGAGCTCGAGAGCAATGTCCGGGTCGTTGAGAATAACAATGGTCTGGCCCATGACTGTCACCGAAGAGATGGGCCCATAGAGATCCTTGTGCTCAGACCAGTGGTAGCATTCGAGCACACCAGGCTTGGGCATGTCGTTAACATTTCCCACGATTGGGACGCCCTTTGGTCCAGGTGGCAGAGGTAGTGCATTCCTGCTCTGCCAGAGCTTCTTGATGACGTACAAGACGCCGATGGCTACGAGTAGGACAGCAGCAGCGGGTGTTACGATGGCCATGGTGAGTACAGTCGCATCCCACTGCGAGAGAAGGATGAGACGAGAGTGAGGAGTTTTTTTTCCACTCGCTACATGGTCGTTGATCCACCTTCCAAGCCTCCAGGGTTGCACTCGGCCATGTTTAATAATAAGCATGGCGGGGTCTGACAGAAGCAAATGTGATAGGCCGGAGACACTGCCGGAGGGCATGCCGGAGTCGCTACCCTACGCAGGGCGAAATGCACTGTCGGACGCATTCATACCGAACCTGGATCGCAAAAGGCAATGCCGTGGCAACAGCTATTTACCATATGCAGAGTAAGCGCTGGCGGCCCACTATCTCAGGGTTCTGGCTCCATCGGGATGATCGGGTTCAACCGCGCCCCGCATGCTGAAACATGTATGTAGGCGTCATTGGCGGATTTAGGGTTTTAGTGCCTAGGAGGGTTGCCTTAACATAATCGCTCTAGCAAAAAAAAAGTCATGCGTGAGAGTGGTTGGGAAACTAAGACTGCGTGACTTTTCGCAATAAAAGCTTTTGTGAATACTAGTGCCTGGCATCGGTGAAGTGGTCCACATATAGACGGGAGAGTGCCACGAGATACGTAGGGCTCCGCGGAGATTACGTCATGATTCCGCTAGCCTTGACTAGGAAGGAAGAGGGAAGTGACCTGTTCAAGTAGTAATCGTCAGTGACATTCCTTTTCAGGCAAGCAGACAAGTACAAGACGAGTGTACGCTTACTTGGGCCTAGATCACCTCGACAGGTATTTGTATGGATAGCTTATTTGAGCATTTGCTGGTTGATTTTTAACAGGAACTTGATTACACATTTTCCAATAAGGTCTGTTAGAAATGCATAGCGCTGACTTTTATTAAACTATAGATGAAGCAATACGCTTATTTTCCTGACGATATGTCAAGTACAATTCTTACAGGCCAAACTGACCCTCAACCTCCTTCCTCTTCTGCTCCCTCTCCATTTCTTGTCGGAGCTTCTCAGCATCCTCGGTGATGCCCTTCTCGCCCTTCTTGCGCTGCCTCTCCTCGTACAGTGCTCGGCCCTTCATGATTCTAGCTACGATTTCGGCGGCATTGACGTTTTGGAATCCGTGGTCGGAAATCTCGCGGTAAATGTTCAAGGACTTGGGGACGGCATAGGGATCGAACTGGAGAGGCATAAAAGTGGTTTTGCCGTGGTAGATGGTAGGCTCCGAGTAGGGGAGCGCCTGAAGGAAAGCCTTGCTGAGGGAAAAGGGCGAGCCAAAGATGGTGGCGTGGACGTACTGGGCTTGTTAGTATAGTGGGTGGTAATGAGAAGAGTGACGTACCTTGCATTGCAAAACGCAGAGACCGCGCTCGAAAATGTTCATAATGGGGTAGTTGATGCCCTTCCAATGGTTGATGACCTCGTCGTCGTGGATACCTGCGATCAAAAAGACTGGGCCATAGTCCTCACCAGTCTTCTCCATGCGCTCCTTCTTGGCTTCTTCGGTGTACCATCCATTCTCCCTGGCGCGATCCTCTTCGGTTTGTGTCACGGAACGGAGGAATTCAATGTGGCCAGATGAAAAGAGATCCCAGCCTCCGTCGACATAGACGACCGACTGGCCGGGCTTGACGCCCTTGCCCTGGACGAGCTGGTGGAACTTGCCCTTTTCCTCCTTGACGGGCGCAATGGGAGATGATTCCTGGCGAGGGGCGCCGGGTCGTGTTGGGCTGGTTACGGTAGCGGTGGTGGTGGTTCTTCGTAGCTTGACGGGGCGCGAGGCATGCCAGTACCATACATCGCAGCCAGGAGCGCGACCGGTTTCATCCGTGGCATAGTCCTTGATGCGCTGCAGCATTTCCTGGCCAGCCTTTGTGCGCTCTGCCTCATCGCCCGGGCCCTCCTCTCCCGACAGCCTCTTCTCAAGCGAGGGTATAAAGTGCGACTTTGTGCACAGCAGCATGCGGCCGACGAGGTCCGTTGTCGAGATACCTGGGGTGCGCTTGACGACCTTGAACCTGCCGGCCTGCTTGACATAGCGGTAGCAGTCGCGGCCATCGCTGTCCGAGGTGATGTCATCGCCGTGGACGACATACTGGCAGCCGTAGTGGGTGATCCAGGGCAGCGACGTGACGTAGGGGGCTCGCGGGACGGCTTTGGTGGCCCATCGGCAGGCCTCGACGGCCGTGACACTATGATTGTCAGCCGGCGGGTGTTAGCTGGTGTAGCGTACCGAGATTGTGTACCGCTCGTCCAGGCGCATCACCGTGGGGCCCTTGTTCTCGAGGATGGCTTCGTCCGAGTGCACGCCGACATAGAGCTCATCACCGAGCTGACGGGCCTGCAGCATGGCACCGGCATGGCCTAAGAAGAGTGAGCAAAGCAGGAGTGCATTGGCGTGTGCAGACGTACCGTGGTGGGCAAAGTCGAAGCAGCCGTCGACCCAGATGCGCTGCTCCGAGACCTCGACGTCCTGCTGGGGGTCGACCGGCCACTGGCCCTCGGTGGGGATCCATTCACCCTGAGCATGGTTAACAGGCTGCTGCTACGCGTATTTGCAGGGGAGGGAGGGCAGGGCAGGCGGTCGTACTCGGGCGCTCTGTCTGCGCTGCATGGTAGCGGTAGCGTGCGTGGGGCAGGTCGTGGGAGGTGGCGGCGGGGTGGGATACAGAGGAGTGGGAGGGCAGGCAGCGCGGTTGCGGTTGCGGGCGTGGTTGCTGGAGGAGGAGGAGGCGGCGGTGGCGGTGCTGAGTCGTGGAGCTCTGCTGCAGTCTGCAAGCTGTCGCTCTCGTCTCCTTCTGGCCCAGCAGCCGAGAAGGGTCAGGGAGCGGTCGTGGGTGGAGGTCCCGAGGCTGCACGTGGCTAGCGAGCCGGGCTGACAGGCGCGTGGGGCGCGCGCAGCTCGGCGCAGCTGCTGCCCCTCGCGTGCTAGTTAGTAGCTGTGGCACTGGCATACTGCGTACGTACGTGCTACATGCGTATCGTTCGTACATGGGCTTCGCGATGGTTGTCGCCGCTCGCCGCTCGCAGCGCTCGTACAGTAGCTCGCCGCACGCAGGGGCGCTCGCTCCAAGAGACAGGGGGGCCAGCGTGTTCCTGCGTCGCGATAGTTGATAGGCGCGCCCGTCGTGTGTATGACCGCGCAGCCAGCGAACCGAAACCAGAGGTGAGGGTTTCGCTTTGGCAACTCTGGCAGCAGGCCTGTGTCCCTGGTAGGCGCGCGCCCGCACCGCACGTCTTTAAAACGGCCTCGCATCCCAATCTCCAGCCCGCCGCTGACCCCCCGCGCGCGCACGCCACTACTGCTGCTGCTGCTCCGACTGTTGCTGCTACTGCTACACTAACACTACTGTACTGCTGCCGCCCCCCGCCGCCCCAGCCCCAGCTCCAGCCCCAGCCCTCGAGCCCTGTGCCTGCGCGCGCGCGCGCTGCAGCTGACTGCGCTGTCCCCCCCCCCTCGCACCACCCCCCAATTGTCGTCTCCAGGCCCCGGCTGCAGCCTCAGTCAGGGTCCGTGAGGTGAAACAGCTGCCCCTGATCGCTGTGCGGTAGCCCCACCCCTATTGCCCTATTGCCCGCCGCAAGCCCACGCCCGCCCGCCGCGCCCAGCAGCCCAGCCCAGTGGACAGCAGACGGCAGGCACACTACCCACCATGGCCGACGACGACCACCACCATGCCCACCACCCTCACCCTCACCACGCCCACTCGCACTCGCATGCCCACGCCCACCACCAGCCCGCGCCCTCGCAGAGCATCTTCTCGCGCCGCCCCTCCTTCTTCGGCGGCAAGTCGCGCGCCGCCCGCCAGCAGCAGGCCGCCTCTGTCTCGCACGCCGCACACGCCCCCCCGACGCTCAATCTCCAGCCCGCAGCCAGCCGTGGGCTAAAGACTCCCCCCATCGACACCGACCAATACGAATTTTCCGTCCAGCGGCCAACCACGCCACCGCGCCGCAAGCACTCGAGCAGGCACAGCATTGCCTCGTCCGTCACCGATCTCGGCTCCCAGCTGCGCACCTCGCGCTCAGCCTCGCTGCGCACAAACACGTCCGACAGCACCCGCAAGACGTCGTCCTCGCACACGAGGACCCCATCGGCCACCCTGGCCCTCGCCCCCTCGCCCGAAAAGGCCCCCGGCGCCCCCGCCCAGGCCCCTACTGCTGCTGCTACCACTACCGCCGCAGCTGCTGGTGCTGGCGCCACCTCTGCCTCGTCGTCATCTGCGTCCAATGCCTCGCGCCCTGCCCTCTCCGTCTCCACCTTCTCTCGCAACAAGCAAAAAAGCAGCGACAACGTCCGCTCAGACGCCTCGGGCCACGCCCACTCCAACTCTACCGCCCACGACAAGAGCCCCCTCAGCGCCATAGACAAGCCAAAGACTCCCTTCGCCATGGCCGTCCCCATGCCATTGCGCCATCCCCCCTCGCAGAAGGAGATTCTGCAGGCCAACCAGCAATCCAACCGCACCCTCGCCCCCGCCGCTCCCATCCCCGTCCCCAACGGCTCCAATCCCCATCTCGTCTTCCAGCACATCCACGAGCTTGCCTCGAAACGGATATCCACCCTCGACTACCTCCGGAAAGCGTACGCACCTCTCCCTCCCCTTGCTCTTACCTAGCTAGCTCCAGCTAACACTTTCTCCCCCTTTCCAGTCACGAGGGCAGGATTTATTGGTTCAACACGCTCCTCTTCTCCAAAAACGATCTCACGCGACTCCCCTCGTACACGTCACGCAACCAAGCCCGCCGCGCAACCCAGTACCTCCTCCTGGGCTTCTCCCTCCCCACCATCCTCGACCTCAATGCAAACTCGCCCTCCGACTACCTCAAAGCTCTCAACGCCCTCCTCATAGAATTCGAACAATACCAGTCCATCCACCCGCCCGATGGCTCCACACCCTCAACCCTCAGCCGCGCCCGCCTCCCCCAAATGTTCAAGCGCGCAAACATGGGAATGGGAATGGGCATGGGCATGGGAAGTAAAGGCCGGAGAAGCAGCAGCGCAACCGGCGATTTCCCCATTCTAACCCCCAGCAACAGTTTTACCGGAAACGAAAGTACAAGCGTAGACTCCCCGCCTACAGACGATCTCCTTCCCAATGAATCCTACACGCACCTGCAAACCCCTTCTCTACCATTCGACCCGGATTTCTTCAGCACTTTTGCAACGCTCTGCGATGTCTTGATCGATTGCTACACGCGCATTCTATCTATGCTGAGTACACCCGAGAGTGTCACCATTGCCGGTGGTGGTGTACCCAGTCTGGTCGGCGATCTTTTCAACAAAGCCGATACGAGAGTTAGGAAGATTATACTCGCTGGCGTGGTCAAAGAATTCGAAGATAGTTGTCGCGCCGGTGTCAAGAGCGAGGTTGGTGGTGTGGGCAAAGTCGTGCTAGGAGGCTTGATGTAAAAAGGCATCTTTCCTGACTTATTTTGAGGGAGGATATATGACGGTATGCCACACACACACATATATGATGGGATGTCGGGTTTTTTATGATTTTCGGTTCTTCTGTTTCTTCTTCTTCTTCTAATGATATCCAATGCCGGGCTTTGGCTTACCTAGGCTTTTCTTCTTCTTCATTCTTCATTCTTCTTCTTTTTTTTTTACCTTCGTATTTTTTGCATAGAGAATTTGGACGTCAGTAATCTAGCATATGTATCATGTATGTATGTATGTATGTAGCATAGGTCACGCCTTTTCCATCACCTTCCTCATCTTTTAGAAAGAAGTAAGAGAGAGAGAGAGAGAAAGGATACAAGGATATAGAGAAATTGCGTAGAATACCACCACCAACAACAATTCACGACATGTTTATATTCCCCATCTCATCTCATATCATTTCATTTCGTATTTTCTTTTCTATACACCTCACCCTCCACATGCCTGCCATCAACTCAAGTCCTACGAAACACCTACGCAGCACTAGCAGCAGCCTCATTCTTCTCCACAAGATCAAACACACCCTTCCCCCTCCCCACCTTGACCTTCTTCTTCTTCTCCTTCTCCGCCTGGCCCTCACTTCCCACCGCCTCGCCCTCATCCTGGCCCACGGACCCGAAAATCTCTTCTTCCTCATCCCGCACCTGCTCCTTTACATCCGCAAGCTCAATCCGCATGCTGTACGCATCCTCGCCATCAGCATAGTACTTGGCTTCCACCTTGTCCACGGTGAAGCCCAGCGTGTTGCGGTAGAGATGGAGAGCAGCGTTGTTGGATACACGCACGTGCAGAGAGACGTAGTGCGCGTTGAACGTCTCGGCCATTGCGCGCTGGGATTGGCGCATGAGTTTCTCGGCGAGACCCAGGCGGCGGTGGGTACGCATTACCGAGAGGGACGTGATGTGGCCGTGTTGGACGCCGTCGGTGGGTTCTTCTTCCATTTTGGCCAGGACATAGCCGACGATTTTGGGGGGGTCGTAAGGGGTCTTGGGAGGACGGGATACCTATCTCTATATTAGCGAAAGCGAGTACGGAAAAGTTGAATTGAGTGGTTGTGGTGGAGGAAGTTGTGGATATCATGTCAGACATGTCACGTGTACATCTTTCCACACCACCACCCTTATATTCCCTTTCATTCCTCCTTTCTTAACCTCCAGTATTCCTTCTCTTTCATTTGACACCCCATCGAACCCAATTGCTCATATACCATCCAATGTGCAGGTAAAATATGCAAAAAAAGACGTCTTCATGCCACATATCCATTCAGATACTTACATCAACAGCCACATAACTCAGCTGAGGCCAGCTCATGGCATGGTAAAGATAGTACTTGCAAAAGTAGTTTTCGGGCAAATTCGTAATATTCGCAAGTTGCACATGCGGAATATCTTCTGGTCGCAGCACCCTGATATCCATCTTGTCTCTCTTCCTCTTTTCTCTATTGCTTCGTCTCTGTAATTTTTTTTTTGTCCCCGAGCTCTTTCTGAGTACTGGGTGTTCACCAACGGAAGCGGTTGCTTATCCTGGGACAATGGGTTGGCAACAAAGGGGAAGAGACAGGAACGCCTGGCCGTCGCAGCGCTAATGCAAATGCGGATGGGTGGGAATGGGGACGGAGCGGAAACGTTGGTGAGTCGTTCTCATGGACCTTGGGGGCAAGTGCGTTATGTAAGCGTGGTTTTGTGGGGTCGGGGTTTAGCCTAGCGCGGGGCATAGCTCCGTTGTTTCAAGGTCTTCTCACATGTTATTTCAGAGCAACATGTGGACTTAATGGGCATGATTATGACTGATATACTATTTGTTATAATGAACAAGTTGGAAACAGATATTAATGCCATACTGCTAATCCGAAACAAATTAACAAATACATCGTCCTGGTTAGAGGCAGACTCATACCACTTTGAGTATCAACAACTTTCGCATTCTCATTTATTGTCCACCCTTTCACGTACCAACCACCAATAATCAACAAGCCCTGCTCGTACTTCCCCTCATACAAGAACCAATACTACCACCTATGTCAGACACACACCGAACTAAAACACTAAATAGACAAATGTGTTGCTAGCATCAGAAAGAAATATCGCGCTCACAAATGCACTAATATCAAAAACGCCTTCAGGATGCTTCTCGTTGCTTATGCTCCGTTCGTACGCCGTAAATCATAGACTATATCCACCCTTTTGCTTTTCCTTTCCTCTTCTACCATACTTTCACATGGTAGTGTCCTATCGACCGAGGATGTAGTCAACACTAGGCTTCACTATGGGCATGAAACCTTCGGTGAATGGCACGTAGATTGCCTTTTTGAGCCCAAGTTCCGCCGCGGCGTAATACATGAGGCGGTTGATCCATTCGCGTCTTGCAGCCACATCGATCCTTTTCGGTTCGGGAATATCAAAATCCACAGGCGGAAGATTCAAAGGCTGGTCGTACGGGTGCGGTGGGTTGGAGTCGAAGACATGGTTCTTCTTCGCCTTGATGTCAAGCAATGGTGTACTGTTTGTTGGGCTGCTGGTCGTACTTGAGACTGCATCACCTCCTGCCTTTGGAATGATGCTCGAGAGCTCAGTGAATGGTGGTGCCGCTGCGTAGGCATCTTTGATATCCGAAGAAATATTCGATAGAAAAGATTCTGGACTGTGCTGCATCGTCGGAGAGGGTGAGAAGTGAGTTGGTGGCTGTAGTGGGGAGTGGGCAGAGTTGTGTGGGCTTCTGGGCGCATTGATATCAGGAACCAGACCTGAGCTGAGAACAGAATCCATGACACCCAATGGCCAAATGCAAACATAGCCTCTCATGCCCACAACGTCATCGAATGATTTTAGATGTATTGGAACGGTAAAGCTACCAATAAAAGCTGAGCAATTCTTCTCAATGACATCGACCAAATGAGCGGTGGCCATTGCGTGATGCACACGAAGGCTCCCGGTGCTGAGCGCAGAAGGGACATGTTGCCCTTGCATGTGTGTAGGGCCATGTCCAGGTATAGGAGCGTAGGGAAGATTTGGGTCAGGAAATCGCAACATCCAATTCAGTATCTCGAGTAGGTCTCGCAACAAGAATATCCGGCTCGTTCGATAGAAGCCCCAGATCCAGCATCTCTTCAAGCTAGGATATGCATGAATCTCTGGTGGTGCACCTCGACATGCTAGGAAGAGATTTCGCAACTTTGGGTCGTAAGCTGATTGGGCTTCCGGTGTATTTGGCGTCATCTTGTAATCCCAAGCGGGTGAAATTGACGATTCCCAGGCTTGATAATCGCCATCTAGTTCGAGAGCAGTCTGTAAAATCTCTTGCATAGCTAAGCGGCTGGCCGGCGGGTGGGAGCTCTTCTTGATCTCATGCCATCTCGCGTGTAATACAGCCTCTCTCCAGATCAGACGGATGACAAAGACGTTGGAGTTGCTGTAAAGACTGGGAAGGTATTCCTCCGCTTTGACCACCTCTCGTGTAGGAATAGGCGGACGCCTTGCTGACTGCAGATTGCCAAGTAGCTGTGGAACAAAGTCAGCACTGGGGAGAAGCAGCATCAGGTGAGGTTACCATTTGTGCATAGGCTACTTCGTATAGTCGGGCTGATATCGGATCACTGTAATACTGCTCCACAGTTCGTAGCTGGAGCAATGCGTTTGCGCCATTATGATGAGCCATAAACGTGCCCTTTCGCTGCACGCTAGTGAGATTCTAAACCTTATTAGCATCTGCCGGTCATACATGAGGTGATTCTGCATACCTCGTATACTCCCATGAGATACACAGAACACAAAGCTTCGTTGGTCGCCGACTGCCTCTTGTCGGCTATGGCCCTGGTCAACATGGGAATAGCCTTGCCAACGCACTCTTCGCCTAGCGTAGCTGCATGAGGATCATTGCATCGATTCGAGTAGTTGACATAGGCAACAGCATCGACGACCATGGCAATCAGCGAGTCCTCGGAAGCACCTTGGTAGAGCACGGGGATAAAGGTCCATAGGGCATCCGAGGGCTCGTCCTTGGGCCTAGTTGGCGAATCCGGCAGAACAAAGTCGTACACAAAGCGCTCGAATGCTCTTCGTCGGAAATCAGGGTTCACTGCGGGGGTGATCGTCATCTTACTCAGGTCAATGATTGGGGGAGCCACGGTGGAAGCATCCTGGGAGGGATCGTCGGTAGATCCGCTGGGCGAATGCACGCTTCCGCTCGAGGAGCGCGTGTCGTCGAGCGTGGGCGGAGTGGATTCATCGCTTGGGGGCGTCTTGACGTAGGAGGAGCTGTTGGTGTCGGCAGTCGATGGGCGCTGATGCGACTTGGACCTCTTCCGCCACGACTCCTCGGCCCTCTGGGCAGCAGAGGCAGTCTGGTTGCGGAAGAGGATGTCGGCCTGGTCGCGATATTTGCATTCGTGGCTGGCCTTGGTGCATCGACTACAAGCTGGTCTAGCCTCATCGCACTAATATCCTGAATCAGCCTCGCCTTTTGCGGCTGCGCGTAGGCGACGGGTGAAGCAGTCGCCACGCGTACTCACTCACCTTGACCTTACGGGCTCGACACGCCTCGCAACCCTTGCTGGGGCGGCCGCGATAGGACATTGACGGGCAATGGGAGGGCGAGGCAGCGAGGCAGAGAAGCGGCAGAGCCGGGAAGTGTGCAAGCACGCCCGATCTGGAGTCTTTACGGAGACGGGACTAGCGCAGGCAGAGGGCGTGGCCCAAATGGTAAAAGCAAAAAAAATAAACGGTACGGCAGCGGGAAAACACAGAGTATGCACACGACACGAAGCCTGCTCGTTTCGGGGCCTCGCGGTGGGCGGGCATGCAGAGGCGCGGGCGCCAGAAGCGGAGAAGCGCGCCGTCACGTGCGCGGTCGGTCAGTCAGTCAGGCTGGGGGCCCGTCGACGCCTTTCACAAGCGTGCAGGTAAGCGCCCGGTGGCTGGCGGAAGAGCGTCCATATACAACGCAGCGTGGTCTGGTCTGGTAGAGATGGAGGGGAGCATGGGGAATGGTGTGGTTCACGCCAGGTCGTCGGGAGAACGGCCCTGCATGGGTGGGTGGGCGATGTGCCGCCGTCGTGCGTCGTGCGTCACAAGCGGCCGGCCTCCGACCGTTGCTGAGTCAAACGTCGGGCGCGCGCCTTGGCAGTCCAACGGCTTTCCGCCTTTTTGCGGAGACTGCTACACCATCGCAGCCTCTCCAGCATCTGCCCCTGTTTCGAAGCAACCGTCGGACGGCGCGCGGTCGTGCTAGCGCCTACTTTCCTGATCCTTCGCGCCGTCGCTCAACCCCCTTCACTATGCACTGTTCGGCCTGGATATCCGCCCACTCCCGGCGCCTTGCCACCACCAGCACCACCTGCCTCGCTGCCTGCACAAAATGCCGCGCTTTTCAATATCGCCTCGTATGCCAGGGCGCCGACTACGCCTGCCAACCCAGCAGCAACATGTCAGCTCCGGCCATCTGCCGTCTGCTCGGTCCTTTTTAGCTCCCCTCTAGCCAGCAACATGCCACGGTCCGCTGCCGCAACTTGGCCGTACGTCGCCGCTCGTCGAATCTGGTCTCGTCGCCGTGCAGCTAGACGGTGCCATGACGTCCTCAGGGGCCGTGTTTGATTTCTGCTCGTATGCATGTACACCACACCGGCACCCGACGGACTCGACTTGCAAACAGGCCAGGGGCTGATCAGCAATCTATGATCACCGCGATTCAGTTTCACGCTACCCCAAGTTTCGGCCTTCTCGCCATGGTTGACACTTGACAGGTTTCCGCTGGATACCCGTTCGGGTCATATGTGCATATTATCTACTATAGCTTTGCTAGCACATGCCTGCCCCCGTCCCCACTGCCCAGCACAATCTCATCACTGCGCCAGTCTGGATTGAACGTCTCTCGGTTCAACGGGTTCCTCCGGTGCGCCATATCAAACAGCTCCTCGTATACCTTGCCATCGTACCTGCCCAGCGCACTGTTCAACAGCCAGTCCGGAATGGACCACGCATCTACCAGCTTCACGGCGTGTGGCCGCAGCTCGGCCATCAAATCAAGTACCGTGTTCTGTAGAGAATATACCGACTCGGACGAAATAGCGCCTGTCATAGTGAACGATGAAGCATACTGATCGAGCGTGTACAAGGCGTACAGCTGGAAGCAGGTCCGCAACACTGACTGGTTGGGCGGCGAGACGGTGCCCAAACCATTGAAAAAGTTACTGACTAGAATCTGCTCGGAATATGCACGACTCAGATTGTGAAGCTGGATCATCAAACGTGTCCATGGCTGTTTCTCCACAACACGAGCTTGATAGGCGCGATATGATAGGTCTGCTGCGCGCCATTGGAAGATGTCCACTATGCTCTGGTCGTCGACGGCGCCTTCTTTAATGACACTCTGGGGAATGTGACCGGTGCGATTCCCAAGGAAGAATTGAAACAGCTTATCGGTCGAGTCTTTAGGCGCTGCGTCAGGGTTCTTGACAACATCGCTCATTTTCTTGATAAGATGTGCGGCCACTTGCTGTGTGATCATCCAGTTGTCACCCTCAACCGTCGGTTTAGAGAGGTAGTCGGCGTTGAGCCCAACGAGCCCGCTTCCACCGCCAAAACCATGTCCGCCCATTGCGCGCCGGCATGTCTCAATGCCATCAGCAGCAAGGGTGGTACACAGACTCTTCAATCCTGAGCTTGCACTATGCAATTCAGCCAAGGGGCCAAAGTCGCCTTTATCTATAGTCTCGCGCGACCTTTGGTACAGCTCATACATGTATTCGCCCGTGTAATGCAGTGCAAATGTAGTCGCAAGTAGCGGCAAGATTCGTATCTGCACGGTCGGATAGTCAAGAACCTTCATCTCCTCATCCGAAGGGTTAGATGAGTCGCGATCCTTGAACTGTCGTCTGATGGCACAGTATCGCACCGCAACAGTGACTGCGCGGGCAAGGACCAGTCTTGCCTGCATGATGATTTGTCCTCGAACAAACGTCAGACTTCCGTAGATGACTGCCGGATGACCTGTCCGGACAAGCCCGCCCGTCTCATCCGAAACATCTGCATACCGACTCAGCATTGCCGACTTTGGGATGCGAAAGTGATCAAACAGCATGTAGCCATTGTCCATACTGGCATAGCCATACTTCGGGCCGATGTCACCCACCGCTATTCCGGGCAGAGGCTGATGCGTCTTCTGATCCCGAATCTGCAGGATGAAAGTTTGCGGGCCGTGAGCGACGTAATCAAAGTCGCGACGGTTCGGGTTGGAATCTTTGCTCTGGTCTGACGAGCTGCATAATTCCGGCAAAAGCAATTGCGCCACAACAATCTATACATGGAAGTTGGGTTAGCCATGGGCTCTGGTGAGGTAGCTGTAAGGGTTCTGGAATGTCGTACAAGAAGGGGGGTCGTGGTGCGCGCAGACACTTACGGCATGTGTGGCGGTCCTCCCCATTGAGCCATTCCACCATTTGCTCGCCGTTAGGGTTGGACTGTGTATCTCAAATTCCTTTTTCACGGGGTCCCACTTGGCCGTGGTTTCTAGCCCTCGTACGTTGCTGCCGTGGCCCAGCTCCGTCTGGGCATAGCATCCAATGATGTCGTAATTGAGAATCTTGGGCATCCAATGCTTTTGCTGCTCCTCGGAGCCCTGCTCGCGTACAGTTGTGGCTACGTGCCACGGTCCATGGTCAGCCCCAACGCCCCCAAGTCACACAAATCATGCATAACATTTCGACTCTGGTCACGATTGGACTCACCAAACATGGTCATATGCAAAAAGTATGGGCTTGTCTCGTCGGTCAGGTACTCAGCCATCTTGTAATCCTCATGGTCCCAGCCCTCTCGTCTCATCAGCCTCTGGATGGCTTTTGCTCGCGCCAGGCCCAGGTGGTAGCGCTCTGGCCGCGACAGGTTGAGCGTCTGGTCCTTGTTGAAGAGCTTTTCCTTTGTCAAGACGGCGAGGACCTTTTTCTGCCGTTCGAGAAAGCCATCGCGGCCCAGCAGGTGCTGTGCAAGCCGGTCAACATGAATGCACGAGCTGTCGCGCTCGGCCTGAAGCGCGGCTGTGCCATCATACAAGGGCCTGAGATTGTCGGTGAAATCTGTCATTGTGCAATTGGTCGCATGCGCGCTATCGAGATCTTTGCCAGCAGGCCACTTGGTCAGCCGTTGGGAAGCGAGGTGAGCAGATATCTTTTCGAGAGTGGTGAGATTGTCATCAACAAGTAGAGTACCCCAGTGGGTATCGTGAAGGGGGAAACCTCGGTGCCATTGCCCAGCGCTAACGCCATGGAATGCAAAGGGCGCTTTCTGCCTCGGTTCGCGTAGTCGATTGGCATCACTAAGGGTTGGCGGGAGGGGGCGTCGCTGATGCGCGCAATGATGCGGGGGTGCCTCGCCTGTTAGGCATGTGGAGCCGGGCGGCGGGGCTATCCGGGTGCAGGCAGCGTTGACTGGAATATCCTGACTAGTGGACGATCGGGCGTTGACTTCACAAGTCATAGGAATCGCAAGGTAAACAAACAAGCTGAAATTTTGGGAACCAACCCTGGAAGGCCGTCTCTACATGCAGAAAAAACAACATGCAACTTTTGAACACCAGGAAACGCTAATCACAACAAGCAGGCTAATCGTACAGGATATCAGATGTCCATGACCCAACCAACAAAGGAAAATCATGCGTCCGCACGCCAGTTCAAACACCAGAAACTCCCTAGGCCGTGGCACTGAAAAAGAAAAACTGCCCATGAATGGAAATGAATGGCCTGTTGGCGCTCGTGCAGTCAAGCTCCTGAACCAGGCGTGGCGCAAACACCCCGCCACCTCTACTCGATCACGGCGTCTGCCCAACTGCGCAAACCGCCCTCTTCATTGAGCACACGCGTCATGTCCTCTTCAGCGAGTCGTACCAGAATCTCAAACGGCGCCTCTTCCTGGTTGACGGGCTGCCTCCGCCGGGGCAGGAAGATCATCCCGCCGTCGCTCGGCCCATAGGTTCGCCTAATGAACTCAGGCCGACCGGCAAGGGATTGCTTACCCTGGTCAGTACCGGGGATGCCCCAGCTCAGGTCTGCGCCGAAGTTGAGCCAAGACGAAATGTACATGTCTGAACCGAAATTCAGCGCGAGCGACACCTCAGTGTCGGTGATTTGGTCCACTGTTTTGAAGAAATTTAGGTGCCGCGTGACCCATTTGTCGTCAACGCCTTGGATTGTGCTCTGAATCTCTGCTATGACACGGAGGATGGTGGCTGTGGTTACACTGATAAAAAATGTTTGTCAGTAGCTGTACTTGCTTCAAGCCCGGAGGTGAGTCCGCCCAACAACATATGGACCAGCACCATGTATGGTTCCACAGAAGGTGCTGCAGTGCAGAGTGGGACAACAGTGGCAGACAAGGGAAGGAGAGAGAAAAGGGAGCAAACTCACCGGTCTTCGGCTAGCAGGTCTGAAACATTCAGGGTGCCTTTTGAGAACAAGGCCATGTTGCCCATATAGTCTGCAGGAATGCAGGGGTTCTGGCGTCTTCGCAGGTCAGTCGCAATGCCGAGATTCGTTTCTTTGAGTCCGCATCGGAGCAATCTTTCCCCCCGGGCGCGCGTGACGTGCGTCCAGACGAGCGCGGCGAGAATATTGCACATTGTCGGTGTGCCGCCAGGGGGGAAGTGAGGCCGCAGACTGTCTTGGTACTTGCGGATGCGAGCAACGGGAATCACAAAGAGACGCTGAGAACAGCTTGCGTCTTTGGGCAGAGTCTTGGGATACTCTGGTGGCCCTTCGCAATAGCAGTCTGCTGTGCGATCTGTTTGGCGCGATGTGACGCGCCGATCAAAAGCCTGTCGCAGTTGCGACTGTCTGTCAGCGACGCTGATTGTGTCTGTCACAGTTAGTTGTGTTTGGAGGTCGAACAATGGAAAGGAAAAGTACCAAAGATCCTGTGTTCGCCCAGCTGGTGTTGGCGCGAGAAATTGGTCACGTTGGAGGAGAAGGATTCCCAGAAGAGAGCAATGCCGGAGAAGTCGAAGACGCTGTGGTGCAGGTAATTGGAAAGCACTAACCCGCCAGGAATGAAGAAGGCTTGCGATCGCATCGCGGGCGCATCACTCTTTTCAAAGTCGACTTTGCCCTCGCCGTCCTTTGGGACGCCGGGATAATTGGCTAGGTCTTGAGGGACAAACATGGCGCCCTTGAAGGCACTGGGCGGCATGCCGTCTCGTTTGAGTTGCTCGTACGTATATGGAAAGTCACGCTCATGATAAGTGACCTGCTTGGACTGGAATATGCAACTCAGATCTTCGTCTGACACTTCAGTGGGATACTCGAGGACGAGCTTTCCCGAGGCATTGTCTGCCAGGGACAGCATGCCAGCCAAGAAGGGGTACTTTTTGAGAGTCAGGCGAAGGCCATTGCTAAGAGCGTGAATGGCAGCTTCGGCATTATTCTGGTCAGGAAACTGGCGTCTCAGTCAGCACCAAACCGCGTTGAGACTGGCACACGGCAACATACGGGAAAGATACACAGCGTCTGGATGTAGACGCGCACAATGTTTTGGTCGAGACACGAGAGATGGAACGCCTTTGTCCGGGGGGTCAGGGCCTCGGGCTTGGTGAGCATGTTGATGAGGCGCGGGGCGGAGGCAGAGACGGAGCCCAGAAGCCGGCTTCTGCTCATTACTAGTGGTAGGTCTAGAGACATGGCTGGAGACGTCTCTCAAAAATCGGGATATACTTATATACGAGGTCGCGGGCGGAGTCATTCACACATGGCGCAGTGTCAGAAAGAGGTGGACAAACACACGACAGATGAAGCACGAGAGGTCAATTTACCCCTTCACCGCAAGGCCCCATGGAGCTGCGCCTGATGTGACGGCGGGAGGGCGGCACTGGCCCACCCACTTCCACGGACCGAGTGTGCCATGGCCGCATGCGGAAACATCTGTGCGGCTACGCCATGCCCGCCGCCCGCTTCCCCGCCGGCCTGCCCTATCGACGACTCGCTACCACTCCCTCGACGCCGCCAAACGTGTCTCGTTCCGTCTTCCCCGGCCGCCTTGCCTTGGTCCATGGTCGTGGTGGTGAAGGGCCCCCCCAGGCTCTGACGCTGGCCGCTACCACGACCACGACTACGACGACGACCCACGGCCACCGCTGCCAGACCACTACACGCGCCGGAAGCGGATGAGGTGCAGCCGGCACGCGACGCAGAGCGTTCGCAGACCAGACATGCCGGCCTCCTGCACGCCCGCCAGGGGACCAGCCGCAAGGGGTGTCTGCAAATTTGTTTGTTCGCCTTTTTTTGCCTTGCTCGGCGTCATGGTTCGAGGCTGGAGGCGATGTGCAGGCACGCTACCTACCGCGGCTCCAAAAACATGGCCGTCGTTCCTTGCTGACGCCCTCTGTGCCCTCTCCCCCCTCCCTCGCAATCCCGGTTGGCAGGGGCCACGGCCCATGCATGTCGACTTTTTTTCCTTTGCCTCGTCTCGTCTTGTCGCTTGCAAACAGGGCCCCCGTTGTGCTGTCGCGGCATCAGCATCTTTTGGGCACAGCGTGGCGCATTGCCAAATTACCGCCTGGCTCGTTTTTGCAGCGCCCATGGACCAGCACAAACAGGATACTACCAGGATGCCGTTCGATCGCCCGTGCCCTGGCAGCCCAAACCGCCGTAATAGGTCGCCTTTCTGCGTGGTCGGTGTGCGCCCCAGGTAACGGAAATCTGGAGCCCTACCGCTAGGCGTACGGGATGCCTGTGCACGCACGCGCACCACTGGCGCACCACTGGCGACCCCAGCTGCAACGTAGTCGAGCCCAGCCCTGTGTCATAGACCCCCGTTATGGTCCTCCAAATAGCATCTCTTGCATAGCGGTGTGAGGTATCATGTCAAAAAACTTCCACCCGCTGCGGCAGCCATACGTCATCTGATCGGTACATATGTCTACGGAGACACGTTGCGCGTGGCCAGGGGGCCCAAGTGGGTCGGCAGCAGCATGTGATGCCAGCAAACATCGCGGGCATTGGAGCCAAACAATCGAACAAAAATCCTTGACCGGAGTGTGACGACCAAGGGAACAAGGAATTGTGGCTGCAGTCGTTGTGGCTGACATGAGGACCAGAAGTGTCCCACTCGCTGTGCCACGACAGCGGCGCCCAGCAAGCGAGACGCCTTATGCGCGATGCGCGAAAGAAACCACCGACGGCATGTGAGCAATCGGACGGGTTCCAGGCAGACTCAGCTCCGAACACATACGTAATGTTTCCAGAGCGACCGCATTCGTTTGCTGCCCTGGGACAAGGGTACTTGGGCTTTATACATACAGTCACACACCGCCGGTAGTGCTGTGCAAAATTCAGGTTTTAAAAAAGGGGCTATGTAAGCAAAAGGCTGAAGGACCAGGTACACTGGCCTGTCCATTGTATGACTGTGTACACATCTGAGGCAGCGTGTGGAGTGCAAGCTGCATACTTTTCTCTGTTGACCGGAAAGCCATTGCAATTGCCTTTATGCGTGAACCGGGGTCGATCTTCGAGGAGGAATGCAATCGTCGATAAGCCCTTCCTCTACATCGACACGAACCGGAAATTATGGTAATTCCGGAATGCCCGACCGCGCGACTAGAGGATGCAGCACGGTCCTTGAGGTTTTTTTCCTTCTCCTGAATCCTTGGGCATAGGATTGAGTGGGCTGAAGCCATGTTTGTATTGTCAAGTCTCAACAGACGGCTGTTGAGAAGGACAGCCGTGGGGAGGGGTTCAACATTACTGCACTTGGCGACCACAATTTTGGGGTCCTTTGTGTGTGCATGTGGGGCAGCGCATGTCACGAGCAGGCCCAAAAACTCTAATCATGACTGTTCGATTCCAAGTCCGAGTTTCTAGACGACGTTTGATATGCACTACGGGAACAGTTGAGCGGCCTTGTCCCGCTGTTAGCGCCCGGAGCGACTGGCTGCGGGGACAGCCACGGGAGTCTTCCCCGCGGATCTCGTGCCACGATCGACTAGGACGACTCCCTGCACCTTGAATGTCATGACACCCCACACGCGACTCGATCGTCTTCCCGCAACCCGTTAGCACCAGTGTAGTGCGGCTTATCCTGGGCACACGTGCAAAAGGATGCACATCGCCAAGGGCTCTCAGGTGTTTCCCCACGACCCTGGGGGACCAAGGTAGCAGTAGCAGCACCCACATGGACGACCGAAGCTCCATGGTACCCAGACACGTGGGCTACCATGTGCTCCCAAACACTGTACGAACTCATCGTTGTCCCCCAAGCCGCTACCGACATAGGAATTGAGTGCTGACATGCGCGCAGCCACTGTTCAGTCGACTCCTCCGATACGCCAGCCGAGTGCCCCCGCGCATCGCCATTGAGGACGCCCGTTTGCAGCTGCAAAAGACTCATCTTGATCTACTCTGGGATGTCTTGGCCTTGCGGAACACCCTCCTCAACACCCTGAATCCTGAAACACGCAGCACGCTGGAAAAGAGGGGCGATGTGTACATGGCCATCGTAGCAGCAGGAGGCTACGAGTACACGGTGGCAATGCTCGCGGTACTGGCGCTTGGAGCGGCCGCCGTGCCAATGACGCCCGCACTACCTGTCGAAGAAGCCGTTTACTTCATCGAAAAGTCAAGATCAGCGCTTGTCCTTGCCAGCTCTGCAACCATTGACAAATGCCGCGCGTTGGAGCAGCGCATCTCTTCTACGAGCAATGCCCGATTTCAAGCAGTCCCAATCGGACCGTTCGCCTCATCTCCAGCTCTTGGTGCGGAGAATGTAGTCATCTCTTCGGATCGGGCGCTCGAGGAAAACGCACCTGCAGTCGTCATTTTTACAAGTGGCACCACTGGGAAGCCCAAAGGTGCGGTGATGCGCAGGTCGTACGTCTTCGATTGTGCATTGTCGATAGCAGACCATTATCGGTTGACTGAAGACGACGTCATATTGCATCTGCTGCCAGTGCATCATGCTACAGGCGTGGGCATCAACTTCTTCCCGTTTCTCATTTCTGGAAGCCGGATTGAGTTTCGTAGTGGAGGGTTCGATGAGGCATGGACATGGGAGCGATGGAAGGATGGGGCAACCAATCCATCAAGGCGATTGACCTTCTTCTCGGTAGTCCCAACCATTTGGATGCGAATGAGACGTTACTATCAACGTCATTTGCGCAAGCTGGGCGCTGACGAATTGGCTCCGTACGTTGCGGGGGCGCGCCAATTCCGCGCGTGTTTGTGCGGCACGTCTGCATTACCTCAGCCGCTGAACGACTTTTGGGCAGACCTCATGCAGCAGAAGATTATGCAACGATATGGCGCTACGGAATTCGGAGCAATCTTCAAGATGCGCCTTGGAGATACACAGACTCCTGATGGCTCGGTAGGTGAACTCGTAAGTGGCATAGATGTGAAGCTATCCGAAGGCAATGAAGGCGAGATACTCGTCAAGAGTCCGGTATGTCGCTATAATCTTACTAAACCATTATTCTTATCAAAAATAGCACATGTTTATGAAATACCTCAATGATCCAGAAGCCACGGCAAACGCCCACGACAAAGACGGATATTTTAAGACTGGCGACCTCGCACGCAAAGAAGGAAAGTACTACTTCATAATCGGGCGTGCCTCTCTCGACATTATCAAATCAGGAGGCTACAAGATCTCTGCTCTCGATATTGAACGAGAGCTACTGAGCTTGCCGTACATTGCCGAAGCGATGGTCGTTGGTGTTTCAGATGACGAGTTTGGGCAGCGCGTCGCGGCGCTTGTCTCGCTGCAAGAAGAAGAGATGGCGGTGACTTCTCAAGAAAACAAAACCACTACTGTTACGCCCGTACTGAGTATCCAGCAGCTGCGACAAGATCTCCGTGGCAGACTAGCTGGGTACAAGATGCCGACGCTTCTGCGTGTTGTCAGTGGCGAGCTACCCAAGACTGCTACGGGAAAGGTTCAAAAGAAGATATTGGGTCCTCGCTTCTTCCCAGCTGATATGCGTGGTTGCACCGATGTGCAGGTGTGGGATCCTGATACTGAGAGGCGGTTGGCTAAGTTGTAGCTGCCTTCCACTACCACCTGACATCCTGAGTCCACGACAGAAGGTGGCTCGCTTTGAGACATCATGAGGAAGCAAGAACTGAGAGACACGAAAAACGTAGTCATCTTTGACCCGCAGTTGAGATCTTGATTGACCAAGGGATCTGGCTTGCGTAGGTGTGTTCTCTTGGAGCAAAATATCTTCAGATCATCTGCTTGAAGTGGTTAACGTCATGACTTAGTTTATGTCTCTTCCTTCTGACGACGTGTATGACGTGAACTGAAGTAAGGCAGCTTTGGTAGGATCCTTGCACGTTTCACGGAGAGGCGTGTGGTAAGACGAGATGTGGTAGCGTTCCACAACAGGATACTCTCCAGATCTCGATTCTGATGGCCTTCGTTTGTACGCTTGAAATCCGGTGAATCCGGAGCTAGAATACTTCATAATCTGCAGTCAGCGCCATATGACTCATTGCTTCCTCTACCTGAGTATGTTTGCGCGACTTTCTTCTGCAAGACCGTCCATTCAGATGAGAGTCCTTCCACACTGGAAACGGCAAGGCGTCGGTCATGAAGGTCTAGCTGCTTAGTTGCATATTCAAAGCCGGTATTTAGTGGCTTCTTGTGTAAGAAAATACTTACTCTGATTAGCTGCAAGTAGCTCTGCTGCTATGCGACCTACACCTGCCAAGATGTTGGAATCTCCATGTTGAGTTAGATGCATCAAGCCACCTCGCCACAGGACAGACGCCAGAACAGTTCTAGAATAGCGTCAGTATCAGCCATAGCAGCCAAGACGGGAAGAGCAATAAAACAACAGAACAGCAATAAAACCATCTTAGGCAGCTACAGGCTGTGCCTCTTCTCTGCGTCGTCACCGGTGTACGTCTCTATCCAAACTGCCAAAAGAGGTAGCTCGGCAAGATTCCGCGATCGGTTGCTCGGGGGTAAACTCGGCATATCTTAATTCCGGCAAAAGGCATCTTCGTACGCCGAAGTCGTGGAATAAAAACCGCTCCAAGAAAAGAATTAATAATGCGCTGCTACTACAACACAGGTAAATAACAAAACTTTATATGGCAGAATGTTCTAGAGTAGTTTTAGAACACATAGAGAGGTTTTTTACTGTTAGTTCAATTATGCGCTAGGCTGTTATCGCGTTACAAATGTTGTTGTTTTGGTTAGGCAGCGGGTTTTTATCCCACTATTTTGACCCACCACGAGAGGGCTATCGTCATCGGTGAAACAGTCGGGATAGCGCGGGAACTCGAGTTGATGCAATGCATCCTTTTACGCTCCTTGATTGGCTGCCACCGCGGCTGGCTGGTCGGATTGAGGACCAACTTCCATACACATATATCCCTGTGGGGTGGAAGGGGGGAGGCTACCCCACCCCGAAATCTTGAAGTCTTAAGGAACTGCGCGCCCCGCTGTCCTTCCAAGTATTCTTCAGTTACGACGCTTTCAATCACTTTCTCACCACTTTCGCCTTATCAATTCTAGCCCAACATGTCCTGCGACGACTGCAAGCGCGGTTTCAAGTGGAACGGCCAGACCGTTGGTAAAGAGACCAAGCTTAACAAGGCCGATGCCTACGTTACCGGCGACAACAAGGACGTCGCCGTCCTCATCGTAACCGACATCTTCGGCTG
Organism: Exserohilum rostratum; assembly: GCA_026367775.1. NCBI lineage: Eukaryota > Fungi > Ascomycota > Dothideomycetes > Pleosporales > Pleosporaceae > Exserohilum > Exserohilum rostratum. The sequence continues at coordinate 917,482 of CP111162.1, forward strand.
GACGCTCCCCAACATCCGCCTAATTGCCGACCACTATGCGCAAGAAGCCAATGTCACAGTCTACGTGCCAGACCTGTAAGGAACGCCCAATTCTCCCCCGCCACACATGTACGTCATCTAACCATACCCGCGCACACTTAGTTTCCAAGGCGAAGTCGTAGACCCCGACGCGCTGTCGGACCCAGAGAAGCAAAAGAACTTCGACATTGGCGAGTTCATCGGGCGCCACAACCGCGAGGTCCGCTGGCCGGAAATCAAGGAGCACGCGCAAACTCTCAAGTCGCAGTACAAGAAGGTTGCTGCCGTCGGCTTCTGCTACGGCGCCTGGGCCTGCTTCCAGCTCGGCGCCGACCCCTCCCTCGTCGACGCCATCATCACCGCGCACCCCTCGCTCCTCGAGAAATCAGACTTGGACAACGTCAAAGTGCCCGTTCAGATGATCAGCCCCGAACACGACTTTGCATACACGCAGGAGCTGAAGCAGTATACGTTTGAGGCGCTGCCCAAGGCCGGCATCCAGTGGGAATACCTTTACTTCCCTGGTCTTAGCCACGGCTTTGCTGCGCGCGGCAACCCCAGCGATGCAAAGCAGAAGGCAGGATTGGAGCGCGCGAAGAGGAGCGCCGTCTGCTTCCTCAGTGAGTTTTTGCACTAGGAGAGTTGTGGTGTAGATGGAGTTTGAATACCCGTTAAACCATTGAAATTAAGGGATTAGTCTCATTGTATGAGGACTCTTGCGCTAAGTGATGTTCTGTCGTTTTTCTTTTTTTTTCCTTTACCATGGAACCGTTCATACCGCGTATGCGACGTCAACCATACATGTACGTATGTATGCATGTATGTATTGTCTGTGTAACCATGCGAACGGGACCAATCACCAAGCACCCAGCATCCCCGAACCCCGAGTCAGCACGCTAACACTGTAGATACATATTTTCGGTCGTACGTAAGACCACGCACGTAACTGTCGATCTTGGTGGCTCAAGCTGTAAGCACCGAGTTCTAGCCTTCGCTGTCGTGCATGTGTGTATGTATGCATGCAAGTAACTCGAGCCCGGCTTCGCAAAATGGTCCGTTGTACCGGTACCACGAGTGAAAGCTCTGACCACATCTTACACGTGTTGCTGTGTCTTTTGCTTTCCCTACACGCACTGCATGGCGCTGATATGTCGGTGCGGAACCAGTACAAGTAACTGGGAAAATTTAAATCTGAGCTTGCTCGTGTGTTCAAAGACTAGCACAACCACAGTTTTCTCACATGGCACTCAAGACACATTCTCTCTCTTCCAACAAAATGGTATCCAAAATATGTTTTTCCAGGCTTTTTAACTACCAAGTCAGGCAAACAAGCCTAATATATACAACAAGAAAGTTTTCCAACGCTTTGTTTGCGTAATCCTACATCCCCGCCAAAAGTCTAGGCAGCCTAGGCCTCACGCACAAATCGCGACCTAGACTCCCAACCCCAAGTGTCAACACTACGCTTGCCCATGGCCGCAACACTCTGAGCATAGTCGCTAGTTCCACGCGAAGGATCGGCATCCTTGGCCTTGCAGGCAGTAGCCTTCTTGACACCAGCAATAGGAAGGAAGTGGTATTTGTCCTTGGTAGTCTGTACCATGCTCTTCGCAGCCTCGGGAGTCCATCCGTTGATAAAGTCACCGTGAGAAGAGAAAGCGTTACCAGATGCTAGCTTGATGGGTGCGGTGCCCGACCATCCGTTTGGCAGCACCTTGCGGAGGTCGTAGCGGATGGAGAAGCGGAGTTGAGGCATCGACTTCATGCCCTTGGGACACCAGTTGGGGGTTCCGTTGGCACGGTTCTTGTACCCTGTTTCGAGGGTTTGCTCGTTGACGCACGAGGGGAAGTAGAGGAGTTGTTGGAGATGCGTTGAGCATGTTTTACTGGGGAAGCCGTTGGCATCTGCAGGAACGGGGTTGTCGCCTTCGCAGAACCATTCGGCCTTTGCGTTGGGGTCCATGGCGGCTTTGGTCTGGGCTTCCGCCTTTCCAGCTACCATGCGCACGTTCTGGGGGATGGGGACCTCAGCGGGGGTCTCGCCGAGGTTGTAGTAGGCGCTGAAGCGCATGACGGGAACGGGCTTGTAGCTCTTGCCACCGTCAGTTGTGTATAGCACGGTAGGCGTCCAGTAGACGCTCATGTCGTCGGGAAGCTCTGCATTGGTGCAGCCCTTTTGGAGCTCGGCGCTTGTCTTTGTGCTCGCGGTTACGGCGTCGGAGCCGTAGAACGAGTGGAGATGCGATTCGCTGAAGGATCCAGGGAACACAATCGGATCAATGTTCTTCTGCATAAATGGCGAGGGCACGTTGACCTGGGTATAGGCGCTGGCATATTGGGCGAGCAGGCTCGCGGTGAAAAGAGTGTAAAAAGACATCCTGTGTCTGAGAAAAACGAAGGTAACAAAAGGACCAAAGCCTTTTAGGTATGAGAAAGAAAAAGGATAGGGAAGGAAGTGTAGAGAGAGTGAATAGAGGGTGGTGAAGAACAGAAAGAAACGGAAGTGGATAGTAAGTGCTACTTATGCCTGAGGACACCACAAAATCCTGCCTTACCTACGTCCCAATGCAGCCACCTCTCCGAAGGTGGATGCGCAGAAAGCCTAGCCGAGCTCCATAGATCTCATCGTGGTCATCTCCCGCCACGACTGACCTTGCCGCAAGAGTCCCAAAACAAGAGGTGGATCATTAGGGAGCGAAGCATGAACTCCAGGAGATGCGGGCCAAGGCACTAATGTCAACAATGCTGCATGCCATTGGCTGCAAACCCACATGCCAAACACTAGCGCCCGCCCTGCTCCCGTGTTTGGCAGCGGGTTTCGAAACATACGCCGAGCCCAAGCCTCATCCCAGTACTTGTTTTTTGTCTGAACGGGTCTGTCGGCTATTGAAGAGATTGACAAGTACTGCAGAGGAAAATCCTTTGGAAGTGTGGGGTGTGGGAGCACATTGGCTAAGCTAGTGCGTTTACAGATGTGACTGCGGCTAGCCGCCCCCCAAACTGGTGGCCATGAGGGTTCGCCAAAGGGGTTGTGGGCTTGTTTGATACATGGGGGATCCTTTCCAGCGCTAACGAACGTTGCACGCGGATGCTGACGGATGCTGGGAACTTTCATTCGGCACTTGTGCCTTGTGGAGCTTATGTTTCCGTTGGCCCAACATATCTCGAGCAAGCCACATTCACATGCCAAACGGCTGTGGTGAACGGTCACTGCGTCCCCTAGCTGCGTAACATGGCAATTTTAAAAGCGCATCTTATGATGCGTTTTGTTATATGTGGCGTATGAACCCATGCAAAACCGTTTTCCTGGGTATCCTTATCCTAAAAATTGTGTAATGGTGAGTTATGTACAAGGTCTTGATAGTTAACAAAAATAGACCAAAATAGTTCTTACACGTTGTAACAGGAGATTCTTAGGTATGTATACCTCGGACTTCGGGCCTTTATACTCCTAGTGTCGTATACCATGATGTCATTTCTTGTCTAAGTGACTGAAGGGAAGCCTCTAGCTATTAGGCATAGATCGCGGCCTTGAAAACTATTAGCGAACATGTCAACAAGCAGTTCCAGATAGCTTCCAAAGCTTATTTCTCGGTTATATGACGTGTAGAGAGATGCGACCATATGGTCCAAGGGCCATGTTCCGATACAGTACTAGGATTGATTCTTTACGCTCTTTATGAATCTCGAGTTTTCTCTACTGGTACAATACATAATACATGGCTCATCTAGTTGTAACATCTACTTATCCGCTGCATCCAGGGGCTTGTTCTGGCCATACCCTAGCGTCTTCTCCCTCTTCTTCGCATCCGACTCGTTCGGATCATGCTTCATGTTGTCTTGGCTCTCGGTCGTCTCCTCGCTCATTCCTGCCTGATCGCGCTCTGGATGGCTAACTGGATTTTGAATCGACGCGTGGTCGGCGTCATTCTTGTCGGTCCGTCCAAGAGATGCGCTGTGATTGATGTCCTGGCTCTCAGGGTTGCTCGCCTGTGGGTTTGATACGTTGGATGACTGGCCAGGTACAGCGCCGCTAGCATACGTGCGAGAAACGACTGGTGCAAGAACTTGGGATGTTTCGTTAGCAAGCGTTTTTCTGTTCATGCATCTTAGGTACATACCTTGGCTTCGCTGTTGGAATGCGCGGTTGGCCAAGGGCGCTTGGCGCGAAAAGCTTCGTAGGATTCTTGAGGACATTTTGTTTGTTATGAATAACTTTTTGAGGAATACAGAATTGTGTGAGTTTGAATGCTCGAGGTGTCCTAGAAGTACTGATGAATGTCAATTGATGTTCATGGTTGACGTGCTGGTGATGCTCCATGAACGTCATCATGAGACCGCATAGCCGAGCGTCAGGTACTACGAATCCTTTCGCCTCAATGATCTTCGTATCCCATGACTCAATCTAGGCCTTCTAGAAGGAATTCATGTGGCCTGTTCCCTGTTTAACACTGTTCTTTCCTTTGTAGTAATCGCTGCCAAGCTATAGACATTTACAATGCGCTTGCATGCAGGATACTCGTGTAGCTTATTTCGAGCTCGAAAGTGCCTTAGGTGTTTCCACTAGTGACAACAGTGTAATTTTTATTTTAATTTGAATTCTGTCGAGTTTCTTCGACGAATTATGTATAAGAATGTGGTTGCGAAATCATGTACTGCTAGTGATCTGCTCAAACTGTGCCTACATTCTCATAATACTCTTCCATCACCACCTTTGATGCAGGGTTGTGAATCAAAAACTATTTCAATTCTACAAACGGTATTTCTTATTCGAGCTAAATTGCAAGGCCCTATGCCCTGACAACGGAACGTTTGCTAGGCAATTCACGCTGTAATGAGCCACGCACTGAAATAGTCAATTAACTTCACAAAAGCTATGAGCACTAAACCTATTACATCATTTCAACAAGTTCAACAAGTGAAACTGGCTAAGAAAAACAAACAACGAAAGCGTCATATGCCTAAGTGTTAGGCCTGAGCTTGTCCGAACTCTAAAAACCCAAACCCCCCTTTTCAACAACTTCTTGTCTCTTTCCATATATCAAATTGTGCTCCATTGAACTGTTCCTCCGCGTAAAGAATACCGAAAGATAAATCACCAATTCTAGTTCCTTTACCTTTCGTTCCAGTAGTATCAGGGCAAAGATTGCTACGTGTAGCTCTTGACCAAAAGCAAAACCCACTCCAATTCTTAGTCCAGCAAAATGAATTCTGACCGTCCATATTTCAACTTTCCATCATCATATGGCGGGCCCATCTACATTGACACCACTGTTGACGAAAAGGAAATTGAGCAAGCAGTTCAGAGGACCCGTCTTTCTAGGGAGCGTATTGTTCGCAACACTGGGCAAAAACAAGAGGCAAACTTGTTCCTGCGCCTTCCCGGAGAGATCCGCAACAAGATTTATGATCTTGCATTGGGAATCAACCAAGATCCTGCATCAAACACTCGCGTTCTTTGTCGCTATGACGGAGACGAGTTCCTTTCCGAAGGCACAAGCTTGCTCTGCCTGTGCAAGCATATAACAGCCGAAGCGCGCTCGAAACTCGAAACCCAGACCACGGCCTATATACCCATCATGTCGCACTGGAATTTCCACGAGGTCGTCTCTCATATCAACGAAAATGGAAACGCAACGTTACCACCACTCCAGAGTACAGCCTTTGCCGGCCTAATCTCATTCGTACACGCCCATCTCCATCTTCACGTCCACCACGAGCGCCCTCTCTACCGCCAGTCCTTTCTATATACCAGCGAACCTCAATCCAAAATCGATCGGCGCATCGCTTATATATACGGTATTTTACGTCAGGCACTCATCATCTGGTGCACTGCCTCTAAGCAAAACTTTTCTCATTTCAGCAACGAAGGCCGCAAGCGCAAGGCGATTGTACATCTCGATCATCTCATTTTCGACTGGCGAAACATGGTCCAACAAGACGAGAGCATCACCCTGAAAGACCTTCTTAGCATCATGGCAGAGGACACGACTACCGAGTGGGAAGTACATTACTACGTATATGTTGGCCAGAAGCTCTGGACTGCGTACTCAGATGCCAAGTTTTTGCTTGTAAGGAACGAACTCAATTGGGTGCGTTCAGATTTTGAATCGTTTCCGAGTATCAAATTAGTGCAAGAATTGTACGGCGATAGGCAGCATATGATATGGAGGAATGGGACGATTTCGCGGTCGATTACACCGAGTAGTAGGCTGTGGCCGACCTGGCCGGAGGATGTCCCGTGGAGAGTGTTTCCTACGGTGAGGTCAGACGTGGCTGTTGCTGACTCATCCGATACTGAATGAGAGAGTTGGATTCAAATGAAATTATGTTGGATACAGTGTATAATGATTTGTCGAAAGAGAAAAGAAGGATATTTTGAAGAAAATGTGAAAGAAGTATCGAAGGAAAGAGACCCTAAGAAGTAGACCTATGTCAAGAAGAAGTAGCATGATCCCAGCAACCCCCAATCCACCCGACTCCACAAGAACTCCATATCTAGTGACCTACAAATAATCCATATCAACCCAGTTCTCCTTGTCATACTTTGCTCCGAATATATCCGACGCCTTAACCGGCGCATCCCGCTGCGAACTCCAACTCACCCTACCCTTGGTATTCGCACCAGGCCCATTGTTCTTGTACTCCTGGTAAGAAACCTTATCAACACTCTGCTCAGCATCCCACCTATCCCACCCAGTCGCCTTCACAGCCTCACTCAAATAGCTGTTCTGGAACACCACTCTGCTGTACGGTCTCCACGGGCGGCCAAGAGAAGTCGTGCCCGTACCAGCAGTACCAGAAACATTGACCTCGTCGAAAACAAAGATGCTCTTGTTCTCTTCAGAGTCGCGGCCGTTGGCGGTAATGAATCCCTCGTTCTTAGCTACAATGTCGAGCTTGTGGAAGAATCCAATGCAGCGCAGACCAAAGATGAAATCGATCGCGCCGTCGACAAACGATTGTGCGTAGATCTGGCGGCCTTCGTTTGCATAAATGGTGTCTTGGTAGCCGGTGAATTTGCAGCCGTAGTAACCTTGGTTAGTTGCTTGTGCGCTGAGGGCTAGAGCTTGGGAGCCCTTGCCAAAGGTGTTTTCGACATTGAGATTGTAGACCCTGACATTAGTCGCCCAGATACGAAGTGTCGCTGTCGCGTCGTTGTTGGCTAACCCAGGTGTCAAGCGCGAGAGGTTGTGGGTTATTGTGACTTTGTTGTTCCTGTAATCCCGGGCGTTTGTTGTATAACCCTGGATGGTGAGGGGCCCACTCTTGCGAGGAATATACACTTGCTCGTTGTAGGTACCGGGGAAAATGAATATCTTTTGTGCGTCGCTCTTGTCATGAAGGGCTGCTATGGCAGCACTGAGGTTGCGGTAGCTGTTGGCGTATTGGCCTGATTCGTCTACGACCAAAGCGCCTCGATCCGGCTTGATCCGGACATTTTTGTCAGCGGAGACAAGGCTGAATATAGAGATTGAGAGAAGTGACAGCGAAATGTGAAGTTTCATGGTTGCTGAATCAGTGACGCTTTCACGTCGCACGAGATCGTCAGGTACTTATACTCCGAAGAGTGCATCCCCCCTGACATGAAATCAATCCATGTAGTTTTTCCGTCACGGCTGCATATAGAGCCTGATTTCTGGTTAAGCTTTCCGCCATGTACCGCAATCTGGGTCTGTGGGGGAAATATAGTGGTTGGCAAATATACGTGGGGCAACACATGATTGGTGGTACAAATGCGTCCGTTCTTGGCTGGCCAGTTTACCCCGGGATCTAGGTAGATCTGGGGAAACGTGCTGCGGTGCATAATTTCCGATGCCAATGTTTCCAGAGATGTTGGGAGTGTGATCGTGGAAAGTCCCGAGGATATGCAAGGAAAGTGGGTCGCCCGCAACGTTCCGTCTTACAATGAATAAGATCCGCTGATAGCAACATGTAAGATCATCGCTGGCAGTAAACTATCTCTCTGCACTGACTCTGACATCTCTCATCGCTTACATAAATCTTCTCGTACCGCCAAAGACAAATAATTGGTGTCGTAACCGTTGTCGAGATTCAGACTTCCACCGTCACGCGTCGCATTGCCTTTAGTACATATCTGCTTCCGCCTCCCCGGGTCACTAATTCTCTCCTCAAGCGGCCATCTAACAACCAACAGAGATAAGAAATGCAAAATATTGCACTCTATATATAGTTTATGTTCCGGAACTTTCGCCGTTCCAACCCAAAACCTTATTTAGAGCCTCGTCGAGCCCAACACGAAAGGCCCCCTGCAACATCTCACCAACAAACACAGCCATCGCGTAACGGAAGTTAGCGATGTCATTCGCAAGGTTTGCCTCAGGTCGGCAAATGCACCAAATCAGACATTAAAAAGGGGGTGGGGGTTTGATTTAGCTTTGCCTTGGTCGCCTTCACCTTTGTTTGCAAAACACGTTAAACCGCCAAGGCAGATTCAAAACACGAATTTTTTGGCGAAGACTCGGCAAGCCCAAACACGCCTTCCCCCAAGCTACGTACGTAGACAGATATGTAGAGTAGATATATATTCCGCACACGCATCTTCCCGCACGCCTAGACATTACGCCCCCGCGTGTACCTACCTAATCCACAAGATCTAATATACATCATAATCTTTCATTCTTCATGTGCCGGTGTCCTCTGGCCCACCCGTCACCCTCGCACACAAACTATAGCTTATGCATCTGTTATTCTGCACAATCGCTGAAAATCTCGCTGTCTAATACGACATACATCAAGATGCAACAGTCAAAAGCGTCGCGCCAGCACCTCCCGGTGAACTCGATGCTCTTCTACGACAACCGAGAGTCTCCTTGTCCGCCATTCTTCATCTACCACATACAAGAACCCAGTTTGGAGAAGCTGCGCGAATCGCTGGATCCGAATCTTACTGCGCTACCGTGGATGCCTGCCGTCGTTATTACTCCTCCGATTGAGGAAGAGGAAGAGGAAGAGGTGATTGTCAAAGAATCAGGTCGGAAAAAGTTTTCCGCAGCTATCAGGAGGTTGCTTTGTTTTGGTGGCGAGGAGGGGAGGAAAAAGGAATATGAAACGAAGGAGGGCGGGGAATTCAACCGTCTATGAGATGAAAGAATTGGGATTTACGCGGTTGCAGCGTCGCTTTTACAAATATTTGGAGTCACAAATGTCTTGTGTCAAAGAGAAGACATGGAAAAAGTGATAATGTAATATTGGATTGCGTCAGAGAGATGATACGAGAAGGTATAATGATACACTAGACAATATGTTCGAGGGTATAAACGACCCGCTCAAATAGAACATGAGGGCGTTGAGGGCGTATTGAAAATTAATCTACACTTTTGCGAAAAGAAAAATCTTTGCTGGGAGCAGGCATGTCCCAAGGTCATAATACACAGTTAAGGATTAGACGTAACGGTAGTAGTTGAAGACTCAATAGCCCAACTGTTTGGTGCGCGCCACCACTGATCCTTGCTCTTTCCCTCCTTTCCGCTCTTGGTGCTGCTTGCACTGGATGAGAAGAAGCTTGGTAGCATCGGCTTCTCGATTTTGACCTCGACGTCCTTCATCTCGACAATTCCTGAAGCTTCGACATCGAGGGTAGCAGAATCGTTGCTTCTGTAGCCGCCTTTGTATCTGTACTGCTGGGCGTTGTCGCCGCTGACAATCTTGTCGAACTTGCTTTGGAGGCCAGGATAGTAGTGCAGCAACATTGCTTTCATGTTAGGCGCGCATGCCACAATGACGGCAAGGTGATTCTCAATCACAGCGCAAATCATCATCGAAGCGTAGCGGAAAGGGAAGTCGGGTTTCTTGACTTGCTGGTCCATGAAGTAAACACGTGCGGCGCTTGCTGCTAGGACTAGGCCGCCGAGAGCGAACAGAAAGTTTACAGCGATGCGGTGCGAGCGCCGAAGATGGACGTTCCAGGTAAATATTACGGGCATTATGTAAAGGATAATGTCGTTTAGGAGCATGAAGATGGAGTTGTAGTACCCAAAGGCATCTGCGTTGATGCAGTATCCTTTGAGGCTATTATCCCAAAGTTTTTGGACGGGGGTGCACTGAAATATGCCGATGATGACACAGGAAAGACCAAAGCCAAATGCGAAAGCGTGCATGATGTAGATGAATTGGCGGTGCCAGCGTTCGAAAGTGAGCTCCGAGTAGAAGAGAAGCAGCGAATGCTTAACGGCCCAGTTGCACAGGAAGTAGAAGAGCAGCGATCCCATGACAAGCTTTGGTCAATGGTATTAGTACAAGAGATTAAGAAGAGGGTTTGTATAGACAAACCTTGAGAAAGGGCGTCATATTCTCAGACGAAAGCTTCTCCATGGGCAAACCGCCGCCATAATGTGTACCGACTATCTGTAGTATAGAGAAGATGATGGCGCAGAATGCTGCGAAGGTGGCGAGAGCTTGCACATGTCAGTATGGCTACATGGTTAACCAAGTCATGACTATTGTCGACGTACCATCATGCCAGCTGAAGCTACTCATCATTCGGACCTTCCTACCAACACGACAGCTAATAGCTGCCAGAGTAAGGAAGATGAGCGTGGTGTTGACGCCAATGATGGCGGACCGCAGGTCTCCAGACATGGCTAACGATGGAACAAAGCTTCAAAGGTTTGGTGACCATGAGTCGTGAGACCCAGCGTGTCGGTTTGCGTTTATATGCCCTTTGCGGATCTTGCACATCACGTACCTTTTAATGGCCGTGTCCGAGCATGCGTAGCACGGCACGGGCTACGGGTAGTGGTGCATCTGCCCCGTGTTGGCGCCGCTGTCATGTACAGCACGGAACGGGAGCTTGTAGGGTTACTTGGAGTAACTAACACGATGGAGGGCTCTTGGAATCTGGGGTGGCGTCTATGGTTTCGTGGCGTTTGCCTCGAAGCGACGAAAAGCAGCCATATGGATGGTGTAGGCCAGTTGGCTGGAAAACGTTTCGCAATGATTATCCAGTATCCGGTCTCGTAGCTAGCGTACCGATCGCGCTCAACTATGTTGCTTTTTTGGGAGAACGCACTCATGAGAGCTTTTGCGGGGCTTGGAGCCTGAAAACAAACAGTGCCTGTTCTTCAACATGATTTTCATGGCACTGCCTGAGCTGAACACAATCTCCATCCGCGGGGGCCATGCTGTTCGAGAACATGATACATGGTATCATGGTAGACCAGGCACAGGGTCTCGCCCACCCCCTCTTCCCATGTACGTCAGCTTCGACAAGCTCAGTTTTGCTTTTTAGCCATTTTTTGTCCCTTTGTTCCGCACTGTGATTTGATTTTTCCGCGATGCAAAGGGTCAGTTCTCTCTTTTTTTTCATGGCAGTGAGCATCGCCAATCCTGTTACAGTCATGTGCAGCATTACCGCCGCCATTTGGGCGCCATGAGCCTGGATCAAGTTCAGCCCACCTTCTGTGGCCGTTCTTGGGCTGTTTCAAAACCAAAGCAAAATTACTGGAAAATCAATTATGCCCTACAGTCGAATGGGACCGAGTGGAGGACACTAGAGGCCTAGGTGTATACAGGATGGGAAAAGCCTGCAGCATGACTTGCCGATCCCGCGGACGTGGTATGCCACACTCATTGGACATGTCAATACTGGGCATTTGAGAATTCGATGATCATCTAAGCAAAGCAAAGAGCTCGGCTATCTCACAAACTGATTGGAGTGTAGATAAAAGGGTCGCAACTACAGCCAAGATGTTGTCGATTCAGCGAAAGCACAACCGGAGACGACGTCATGGTACGAAAAGAGAGCAGCCTCCGACGATATGGCTGCAGAAAATTGGCAAATGCTCAAAGTAATGGTTTCATGGACCGAGGCCTGGGCGCAAGAGTGAAGATTCAGCTGGAATTGGGGTGGCTGTTGTGGACCAAGGCAGACTCATCACTGGCGTATTTGAGTGAGCCATGCGCTCGAAGAAACTGGCGGGGGCGTAGCCTGGTTGCAAGCACGTGGAAAGGCGTTATGTTGCAGTCAGTCAATGTTGTGTTGTGGCGAAGGTCTCTTGGATGCTGCCCTTTCCGTGTTCCATGGCCTCCGGTGCTGACTAATTCAAGCTAACCGCATCTAGCGACTAGTAATTCCGCGCCTCCCATTCGTCATCGGAACAGGCTCGACGGCGTTGAACTTTTGCGATTAATCTGCATATAGTATCGCCACACCTCTTTGTGGTAAATTGTGGGCGGACACTCCGAATCCTATAACCTACCTCACTCCGGTCTTGTTCGCAACGCATTATCCTTCGTGGAGATTACCATTTCCTGCTTATTTTACGTGTCCGCTATCCTCGGAGTGAAAGTTTGGCACCTCGGATGTCCGCATCACGCTCCGCCACCTTTATAGAGCGCCGAGCCCAGTAGTACACCAGCCGCACCTTGTCATTCCCTCCCATTCGCACCATAGTCCCTCCTGCCCGTCGCCATGTCCTTTTCCTCGCTCGTCTCAGACATCGCCTACCGCAACTCAGAGCGGCCAGAACGACCAGATCTGCGGTCGCAAGCATCCGAGGCGCGCTCCACGCGGTCCTACGCTAGCACAGCTGCCACGAGCGTGAGCATCTCTGGCGAAATCAAGAGTCAATTGCACGGCGGCTACAGCCACCCTCTCTCGCGGGCATGGCAGTCGGAGCGGCAGCTGACCAAGGTACGCTCGGCACGCCTTCTTTGCGCAGCCAAAAAGCAACTCGAGAATTAACGCACTGCGCAGTCGATGCTCATATTCCCCCTCTTCATTTCCGACCAGCCTGACGAAGAGACGCTTATCCCCTCGCTACCCAACATCCACCGCCGAGGCCTGAACAAGGTCGTGCCGTACCTCACGCCCCTCGTCGCGAAGGGCCTCAAGTCGGTCATACTCTTTGGCGTGCCTCTCGCACCCAATGCAAAGGACGCCCTCGGCACCAGTGCCGACGACCCCAAAGGCCCTGTGATCAAGGCCATCCGCTTATTGCGACGAGCGTTCCCTGATCTGTTCATTGTCGCCGACGTCTGCCTTTGCGAATACACTTCACACGGCCATTGCGGTATCCTGCGCGATGATGGCAGCCTCAACAACGCCTTGTCTGTCGAGCGCATTGCCGATGTTGCTCTTTCGTATGCACAGGCTGGCGCACACTGCGTTGCGCCCTCAGACATGAACGACGGTCGCATACGCGCCATCAAGTTAAGACTGATTGAAGCCGGAATTGCGCACCAGGTCTCGCTCATGTCCTACGCTGCCAAATTCTCGGGATGCTTGTATGGCCCCTTCCGTGACGCTGCAGGCTCAGTGCCTTCTTTTGGTGACAGGAGGTGCTACCAATTGCCTCCTGGTGGTCGTGGTCTAGCACGACGAGCCATTGTGCGCGATATCGGCGAGGGTGCTGACATCATCATGGTCAAGCCCGCAAGTCAGTATCTCGACATTATCAGTGATGCCAAGGAAATCGGCAAAGACATGCCAATTGCAGCATACCAGGTCTCTGGTGAGTATGCCATGATTCACGCAGCCGCCGCTGCCGGCGTCTTCGGCCTGAGACAAATGGCCGAGGAGGCGACCCAGGGTATCTTACGAGCAGGCGCTTCCATTGTAGTCAGCTACTTTACGCCCGAGTTCCTCGACTGGTTAGACAACTAAAAAAATTAACGGTGAAATCTGCATCACTGTGCGGTATGATAATAGACTGGCGGGGCGTCAGGGCGTTTGGTATTGGCTATGTCCATCTACGAATGAAATGATATCACAACCTCATCACACGAAATATGCAATGCATATCCTTCAATAACCTTGATTATCACACGTAAACATTGACCTCTCCACACGTAACAAAGCTCCTGCGCCGCAGAAAAAAGCAGACCCGATGGATTAGTATTCAAGAAGTAAGAAAAAAAAGCATCTCTGCGAAACCTTCAAGGCTCTACTCATCTGACATTAGTTTCTCCATGACAAATTTCCTTTTTCTTTGAGTCTGAAAGACAACCCTCCTCACCAGCGATAGTTCCTGCAACTACACCCATTCCAACGCCAGCACCGGCCGATATCATTCCATTGATAACAGCAAGGCCGACACCCCCAGTCGCTGCACTCTGCATGAGGGCAAAGATGCTCTGTGCCTGCACTGGACCGATTATGGACTGCATAGCCGCAGCGGCAGACCCTTTACACAAAATCTGATTAGCTTTCTCCGTTCTAGCTTTGTTGTTCACTGAGGCCAGACACACCTCCCGCAACACCGCCAGCAGTAAACCCCAAACTATTCAATACAGGAATAGTGATCAAAGACGGTGCGAAGAAGACGACTCCTGAAACGACGATAAACGTCGTCTGCCCAGGGTGTTCGGCAATCCACTGTGCAATTTCCTTTGGCAGACTCGACTCTACAATGTATAGCACATGGTCCGCAACAACCGAAGCCCCAATCTCAAGTTCCTTTGCCCTGCCCTCAATCCACGCTCTTGCTTCCTGTGATAGCCGCTCCCAATCCACCTGCGACACATGCTGGTGCGCGTGGTTGTACGCCTCACTAACAGACATTTCCGTCTGCTGGCCAATCATGTCCAGGAAGCGGAGTGACTCTCTGCCCACGCTCTCAGACACGATTCCAGCTTTCGTAATGGCAATGTGGAGAGGGTGGCTGCGGCCAAGATCTTTTTCTACCTGTTTGCCTAGGGAGTCAAGGGCCTGTCCGGCTTTTTGGCCGAGGTCGTCGAGGCCTTCGTACATCATTTTGCCGGCATTGGATAGCGTGGAGCCGGCGCCGCGGAGCCAGATGTCCATGGTGGTATATGTGTTGGAGTGTAATCTAAAGTACGAGATCCGCTGGCTTTGGCTTCGCAAATGGGTGTTTAAGCGATTTTTTTTTGAAGTTATAGGCAGTGGTTTTGTCGTGTCAATCTACATCCCTCCAGCCTTGTCACCCCAATCCCTCTTGTTACACAGAAGGAGGGGTACTGCAAGCCCCTCAAAGCAACAAAAATGTGGACCCACCATGTAGTGAATATAACTGCTATTGGATCTTCTTGTCTGTACCTTTTACCGAATGGGCGGTTACATGGCGGCTACAGCGCAGTCCAGTCACAGTAGATAAGGGTAGGCGAGAGAGTCATCAGCTGATGCGGCGTAGCATGCGGCGTAGCAATGCAGCCATCCCTATCTCTCGAGCCTCTGTGTGCCAGTGCTGAAATCCTGGATTATGATAGGAGTGTTCTGTGGGTTGCGGCGGTAGCATGAGCTTCGGACTGAATAACCCTGTAACGGAAATGGTGTAATTTCACTTGGGAGGCGTGCTATCACTTGTGTAGCTTTGGCCTTTTCCATCGTCAATACGGGCCGTGAATTCAAGACAAATCACACTTGGTTCGGCTTACAGTTGGATACACGTAGCCCCTCCACATCTCCCAATTACCGTGAGGACGAACGATGAAACCAGCATGTATGTTGTCCGTTGCACCTTGGCTTATCTCAGCACTGTCAGCAAGTGTGAAAGACTTGTCGGTGGATATTCACCTGAGACTCCTCACACCGAGGACGGCAGGCAGACAAACGTCCAAAGTTCTCAAGTAGACAAGCAATGTAACAAGTGAACGACATATCAACGAGCGAGTTCATTGGCAAGAGAACATATATCACAATTGATATAAATAACATATATACAAAAAAGAGACGAGATTTATCATTCTACCATGGTCTACGCAATGCATGCGCTTTCGCTTCCTCCACAAGCTACCAAAATCAAAGAGAAGAAAAAACAACAAACAAACACAGCGTACCTTTTTCCCTTTTGTACAGACGTAGAAAAGGAAAAGAAAAGGATACACATAACAACATATGATGAAAGGAAGACAAACCACGCTCCATCAAATGACATCCGAAAAAGTACATTGGGCCGCTTCTCCCTTTTAGTCTTGCCACAGCAGCCCCCAGAAACAAACAAAACGAAAACAATGCCATTACAAGACGTATCATGTGTATATCAACAAGAGAGCCCCGGAAAGTTTGTAAAAAAAACAGAAAGAACAAGTGGTATCGTAAACAGACAAAACTGGAAAACAAAAAGTGAGCACCGTCAAGTGAGGTACGCCAGGTATATAGAACCGCCCCGGTGTGTGTGTATCGTCCAGAATGATCCTATAGTAACGCCGGGAAAGAAGAGAGGAAATGCTGGCAGAAAGTTGGGTATGAGAGACATTAAACGTGTTTATTATTGTGGAAGCGAATGGTGCGTCGTGTGCGTATCTTGACCCGGCTCCATGGACTTCATACTTTGTGGAACAAGCGCCCCTGAGTCAGCGCTCGTTGGCGATTGCAGTTGCTGTGAAGTAGATGGCATGGAAAGTCGTGACGCGTCTTCGTGAACGTATGCGATAGGTGCCCATACACGCCAATGAAGTAGTATGATGTGTGTGATGCGGTTGGCAACGTCGGCCAATTTGGCTGTTTCCGGGTGCAGGTGGGCAAAAGCAAACGTATCAGTAACGCCGGGTCGTGCAAGGGTTGGTAGGGGTGGCATGGAGGGTGAGATGGAAACGAGGTTGGCGAAAAGATCTACCGGCGACGAGGCCTTGTGACGGTCAACATTGGCGATAATCTGAGGTAAGAGAGAGGCCTCTAGGCGTGCGGCATGATAGGCGGATCTGTGGGCAAACAACATGCGTAGGCTTTGATTGGCGTCAGCCATGCGCTCAAAGCTGTAAGTCGTTTCCTGTCCAGCGAGTCGTGAAGCATGGCGCAAAATCTCTAGCGAGAGAGCCTCCGAGTTCATAATCCATTGCTGGGCTCCGTGACCGGCGGCTTCGCCCATGATCGCAGAGAGGGCAGTGCGGAGTTGTTGGCCGATGGTGAGAGTAATAGGCCCGTTGAATCCAAATTGCCTAGCCAATGCGATGCACATGTCCATGCACACTTCGAACATGACGAGGTCATCAATTTCGGCTCTCAGCGTGCATAGCCGATCGTTGTCGAGCATAAAGGTTTCAGGAAAACCGCTCCGTCCATCTCGTCCGAAAGACTTGGCGGTGACCGCACGGGTAAATACTTCGAGTTCGAAACAGGGTCCAGCCCTTGGCCGCGGTGAGCATTGCGGTCCAAATTCTTCAATGATGTTGGTGAACCAGTTCCTGGCGGCGCTGATGTTGATTCTTGCCCGGCCATTGACGAGTCTGTCCAGGTGGTAGTGCTTTTCAAAGTTGATCGTATCTTCGATCAGCAGCGTCCTTAAGTTTCGGATCTGGTGGTTGGCGACGTCCTAAACACCCAATTAGCCTTCAATTGACAAGATCGACACTGTCAAACTCACGAGCTTCATAGCCTCCAGGATACCAAACAGTGTCTTCAAGCCAATGACAATCTGCTTTGAATCCTGTGCGGCGGCACCATGCCTGATGAGAGCCACCATCTCGTCAACCCATACATCGCGCATTGGTGCGCAATGCTCTTTGAGTAGATGTGCTATCCACTCTGCCAATCGCACAAAGTCACAGATTCCCCGCCCAATTTGCTGCATGAGCAGAGGAACATCCAGGTGCTCGTCTACTCTTGAGTGATCACGCTCGGGAACCAGACTCTTGATGACGTCGCGGATAGTTTGGAATAAGATCGGTATCCGTCGTTGGGCTTCGCGAGCCATTCGTTCAAGCTTTGCCTGAGGTATCGGTGGTGTTCCCTGAAACAACCGCTTGTACAGTTCGAGCTCAGCGATCAACGCTGTCCAGTACTTGTCAGCTGTTCTCTCCTTCTTTTGCCCTTTGACACCGTCCAGGTTCGGCCTGAAGCTAAGATCCCTATCAAAGTTGACGTCATGTCGTAGTTTAATGTTGCTGATTATGCTTTGAATGTCGAGCTCGCTCAGCGATTGCTTCGTGACTGGTGGTGTGAGCGTTGCACACAAGAAGTCTTCTGCCATATCTTCAACAGACGGCGACATCTCGGGCTGTTCGCTCAACATGATTTTCAGCATCCCTGCAAGCTCTTCCTGTCCGGGTGAGTAGTAACGCGGCGACGGAGATGTTGAAGCTCCTTCTCTTAACATAACACGATCCCGACTGTGCCTTGCACCCTGCTCAGACATGTGCCTCTCCTCGGCAGACTGGCCTTCTGATGGCGTGATGGGGCCATGCCATGTCGACGGGGATACGTCCATGCCATCTACATCCATTGCACCAGAGCGCGAGGCATAACGCTGCTCCGATGTAAAGGAAGGGTTGCTGCTGGCAGTGGTCTTTGGCGTGTGGGAGCCCATGTCCTTGGACTGGCGAATGCTACCAAAGTTCCTTTGCATTGATGATGATGGTCGAGATCTCATGAGATGACGTATGGTGGGAGCACGGTGACAGTGCAAGGCGGTATCGGGACGAGCGCGTGAGTGGTGCGCAGCGTTGATGATAAAAGCCTGGGGGGAAGCGAACGCTCAAGGAAAGCGCACAAGGTTGCTGCAAGCGCGGACTACCACAGGTTAGCCCACCAAACTATTCAAGACAGTGCGGTTTGTAAGACACAAGCTGGAAACGTGTTCATGGGTTGTTTGACGAAGGTTAGGGGGGTGCTGCTGGGACGAACGAAATGGGGCCCGAGTCAGCCCAGCACGACGACGCGGCCGTGGGGCGGAATGGTGCTTGGTGTAGGTCGTACCTTGTTCGCATGTGCCCACCTGGATAGTTGATCTATGTGGACCTGTTGATATGCAAGTTTACGACTTGACAGGTGTTAACATAGTGGTGGAGGACAAAGTGGTCATACGCGATGACAGACAGCAGCAGAACAAGGAACAATGCAGGAAGCGTAAAGAGACGGCTTCGGACGGAAAGCACTTTGCAGGAAAAGCAAAGTGCAGCAGCGCGAAAACAAGCAGAAAGCAGCAAGACAGAAGGAGAGAGGGTGGGTGCGTTACTACTGTATGTAGTGGTAACGTTGGGGGGTGGAGGGTGGGTGGGCGTGCGAGGGCTGCAAGGTTGGTTGCGGTGGTGGTGGTTGTCGTGGTAGTGATGATGCTGCGTACTTCAAACAGCGTTGGTAATGGCTGGGGGGTGGCGGGCTTCGGTCGTGCAAGCAAAAGGCGGAAATAAGAGACGGGAGGCCTTTGATTCTTGTTTAAACAAAGGGCACAGACGACGGAGAGACGGCGTGTGTGTGTGGGTGTGTGGTTGTGCTCTGACCATATGTCAAGAGAGGGCAAACCAATACTCTGGATACGTCGAGGCGATCGCCACAGAACCGCCGACGGCTTAGGGCGTTCCGCGTTGGACGTCGGGGATGGGGCGCTGAGCGTGAAGCTGCAAGGCGTGTCATCCCAACACCCACACCGCTAGTCGCCAGTAACTTTTTTTGCAGCGATGCGGGACTGCAGTAGCGCTTGTCTCGACAGCTCGTCCGACGGTCGAGGCAACGATGTGACGATGTCGCGAGCGACGAGGATGCAGCACAGGTGCAGCTCAGCAAGCCGAGACGGCTTGGGGCGGCGCGTCATTGGCCAAGGGCGTCGGGGAGAGCGCATCACCATCGCCTCACTTTTGTGCAAAACCAGGGCGAGCATTCGGGGGGCCTGCGTTGCGACCACCGGAGCCCTCAAAAACTAACTTCCGGTGCCTTTGTCTCGACGTTGCTGGGGGCCCACGCGCGCTGTGCTGTGTGCTGTGCTGTTCTGTTCTGTTCTGGGCCGGCTGCTAGACGTCGGACGTGTCCATGTATAGTATCTACTGTACATAGGCGAGCATCCACTTTGCGTGTCGAGACCAAGGCTGCTCGCGACGGGCCCAAGGACGCGTTCCCACCCTGGCCCGCCGTCCCTCTCCAGCCTCGACACGGTGGCGGGCGCCGGTATCTGCCCTGGTGGACCTTGTCGATGCTGGCCATGAATCGGGCCCAAAGCGCACGCGGGCTGCGGGTGGCATTGCGTATGTGCGTCCGCCATTGACTGAAACACGACGCCTCATCCCCCGTTCGCCCTGCACACGTCCGGCGAATTGCCGAAGCTCATCAAGTGGGCGAACCCACCGGTTGATTCGACATTCATATACTATGTCTTGTCCATGGCCGGCACGTCTTTCGTAATCTGCGCGCTGATCCAGGCACCGCCGGCAACCAAACGCAAACCGGACCCAAAGTCAAGAAAACCAAGCAAGGCCAAACAAACGCAAAAGCGCGGCCTCGCCAGACACGACCGACGAGGCAGCGAACAGGAAGCCGCTGCTAGTAGGGAGAGCCCTGGTGGATATGATGACTGCTATGGGACGTTGACGGCGCGCTTCCGCCGACCCATTAGAACCGCGTCCAGAATTGCGGAAGCTGAGACAGAGGTCATGTACATGAAGAAGCATGCCGAGGGTAAGAAAGTGCGAGGGTGACGGCGTGAGCGATTATTATGTGCTGGTGTTTGGGTTTGGGAGAGACGAAGCGACAGCGAGGATGGGAGTCAGTCTGAGCGAGTCCCTCTGCAATCACACACGCATTTGGTAGGTAGGGCTGAAGTGGGCAGTCGCATTCGCAGGTCACCTTCGCAGTTTCCCTCTTTGGCAGCAGCATCCGCCCCCGACGCGCCTTCCTCATTGACGCCGTCTGACGCCGTCTGCCGCCGTCCTTGTGCGGAAGTCGCGCCCCGTTATACGATGCAGTCTGTTTTAGCTTCCGACTAGTCGTGTCTCCGCCGCCGCTGAATGGCCACTTTACGTCCCTTTTACAGTACACAACACGTATAGTATGCCCTGTTTATGAAAATCCCAGTCTCCCCCCCAGGCATCTGAGATATGTAATCAAGGCCAAATGGTGGTGAGTCTCTGATGAGTGAAGCTGCCAGGGATGGATCGTCATGTTCCATCATCGTCATCGCTCATTTTACCACCACACATTCTAGACGGCTCCAGGGGCATAACCGAGCAGCAACTGAGTAAGTACGTACGTACTATTACCGCAGCAGCGCGTGACGTGTGTGTACGCTATATGCCTGTCTGACCTGTCTGCACGACAAAACTCACCACCCCCCAGCATAAAAAACGAACAAAGTCAAAAGGAAAGAAAGAAAGCATATCCCTCGACACTAAACTTGATCGAATGGGAAAAAACTCTATGCGAGCGAAAGTAAAAAAACAAACAAAGAAGCAAAAAAGTGATTTTCTCACCCTCCCCTCGCAACAATTGCCTTCTCAGTTCTCAGTCTTCCTTCCCACCCATGCGATCCCTAAATCCCCCATCCTCAATTCCTTCTCTTCCGCATCATGCCGCCTCCCCTAAACTCCACCCTCACACCATCCCTCCCCAATAATATACCTCTCACACCATCACGATTCCATCCCCCCCCTTCCCTCTCTACTCATCACTCCAATGCATACTCCACCCTAGCGCGCACCACGCCTACCCCTCGCCGCCAACACAGCCCTAGCCCAATCCCTCCGGTCGCCCCTCACAGCCTCCCCTTGGCAAACCGCGCACCATGCACAGCAACCCCCCACCCACCTCGTCTGACTCATTCGGCTGCCCACGGGACACGCCCGCACGGGGTTGTGCTGCTTGGCGAGCGGACAGAGGCGCAGGTAAGGGTGCGTGGGTGTAGGGGGGCAGGGGCACGATGACGAGAGGGTGAAGAGTGCTGTGCACATTTGAGACTGGAGACGGGGGGTGGTGACTGAGGTTGATTGAGGAAGTGGCTTGGGGTGGCTTGGGTGTGTATGCGTTGTCTTGGAAGAGAGGCGCCGAGCGTATGTATAGTATAACCTTGCTGGCTGGTACTGTAGGAAGACCCAAGACTATGCAATGGCGTCTTGGTATATTGTCGTCGTGCTCTTCGTCTTTCTTGAGAAAAGATATTTAGTGTCCGGTAAGAGACACTGTATCCTCACTTCACTTCACTGAGGACAGGTCTATATCCTCCCTCCCCTCGCCAACAGCAATCACGAAGTACCTGCATGTCCTTTGCTCTTCTTTCTTTCACCACCAGTACATCGTTGCCGTCAATGGGCTGCGCAATCGCCATGCGTACGACAAGCAACAAGTTTGGCTCGACGTTGTCGTTTGTCCAACAGCAGACAGACAGACAAGCTACCTGGGTACCCCTTGACGTTGACTGAGTCGATACAACCATATTTCTGCGCTTGCATAGCTCTCTGAGTAGCTGAAGTTATCGTTCTAGTGAATGTAAGTTTGGGCTTGATAGAAAGGGGGAGAAGTGCACAGAGCAGGTGGAAAGGGGGCGCAGTTGGAATAGATAAAACTGGTAATGCAACATAGCCGTATCGCTGACCAAAGGGCCTTGAACAACTCTTCGTTTCCTGGCCACATGGAATTGTCGTTGCACAGGACCTCACACAACGCTGCTTGCTTGCTGTACCGACACCTCAACACAGGCCAACTGCGTTCCTGTCCAAACTGACAGGCTATACGTTTGTCGCAAACGCAACAATCAGCCTTTGTTCGTGAGGAAGAAAGAAAATGGAGCTCAGTCGCGCGGGAATAGAATCGTATTAGGATAGTATAAAAGTGGACGGTAATAATCTAGTACATGTAGCGACTAAAGGCATCCTAAGCCGCAGTGTCCGTGGTGGGTTCGCTCTTGATTTGCTTGCTGGTGCGGCCACGCGGCGCTTCTTGTAGACTCTTTCCTTCCTGCTCGTCAGAACTGTCGTCTATGGGACTCTGGGGCCGGCTGTCGTTGAGGTTGCGACGACTGCGCGCCATCTGTTATCGATTGTTAACACATTATTCTTGCCATCTAGATTACGATGCAACGTACCCATGCGCGTACACCTCCAATCAAACCCAGGTTGTAACCGGCAGTAAAGTCTGACGATTCTCTCGAGTTGTTCGCACGAAGGATATCGAGATAGCTGAGTCGCGAAAGCGTCGATGGGGATCGAGCAGTCCCGGATTGGTCCATGGCCTCGGCTTGTGATTGCTCCCTGGTAGGCGTCCTGGCCGGGCTAGCTGGCCGACTTGATTGCCAGAACTGGCGGAAGTCTTTGCTGAGTTCTTGACCGGTTGTGGTCCAGTTTGCCTTGATGCTGTCGCGCAGCTCTGCCATGGTACGCTTGATATCGAGCTCGTTCTTCTTGAGCCATGATACGTTGAGTTCCTTTCGCGAGGTTCCGCGCTTCAATTGGCGGTCGATGTACTGGTCGTAGTCTCGCACAATCCTGCGTCATGTTAGCCTTGGAGTGACGGATACTATAGAGCGTTGCTTACTTGGTGATAATGCCCGTTGTGCTGAGTCCCTCAGTTCTCTGGGTGACCAGGAACATGCCTCGCTCCTTGATGGGGCCGTAAATGTCGTCGCCCTCGTCGGCGCCGTATGGAAGGTCGTCATGTGCCACATAGTCGATGTTGTGCTTTAGCAAGAATTCGGCAGTAACAATCCACGGGCAGTCTTCAATGACCTCGTCGACCCATTTGCAATGGCGCACGCTCTCAGCACGCTCCCTTGCTGATAGGACTGTTAGGCCCTTGCGCTTATGTGTCTCCTTGTTGCCAGTAACACCCACCACTAGGTGAACGTTTGGAAAAGCCGTCTTTGCTTGCTGCAGTGCGCGCATGTGACCCAAGTGGAACAGGTCAAAAACACCGTCTGCGTATACTCTGACCGGTCGTCCGACAGGTGGTGGGTTCGTCTTGTAGCCGACGGGGTCGACGAGACCAGCCTTTGGTGGGGGCGGCATGCGCATCGACTCTGCCTCGCCCGCCTCGCCATGCTCGTCTTCAGCAGGCGATGGTGTGCGGCGGCTCTTCTTGACGGCACGCTCCTCGTCGCCGTCGTCGTCGTCATGGGGCCCCTTTGCTACACGTACTCGCTTGGTCGACCCATTGGTATCAGCTTGCCGCTCCTTCTTGGACGCGACGGCTTGGAGGACAGGGTCTTCGGTGCCCTCGTCCGACGCATCGCGTGAGGAAGGCTGTATGGGGTCCATGGCCTCTTGCTTGACGGAGTCGACGGCGGTGGTTCGCTTTCGTTTTGGTGGCATAGGCGGTGTCGAATGGGCGCAGGCGGTGAACAACGCAGCGAAATGGAGAGAGCGACTGCAGGCGCAACAGGTCTGTTCTCGAAGGACACGCGCGCTTGGCGAAAATGTGTTGAGATGTGGACGATGGGGGAGTGGGGGCAGAGAAAGCGAGGAGCTATGTGATGCACAGCGGAAATCCGATACGGGGAAACGCGGGTGGTAATCTAATGATGGGGACTGTGGGCAGGGCCCGGATTAAAGCATGTGAGAAGTTACTAGAAGCACGCGCACACCGTCCGTTACAGAGTGGCCGTAGAAAAAAACGAAACAGGTAGGGCGAGAGATGCAGGAGATTCAATCGCGACGGAGAGGCCAAATAGCCGTTGGACACGCGTAGATTACACCTAGCATCTTCCCATTGTAAAATTGGCGGCCCTTCCTTGATCCCAATCACGATCTGCGGCCTTGGCATGACGAAAGCTCGCCCCATGCCCCTTGCGCCACAGCAGCGAACTCCCGGGAACGACAAAGACTGCCCACGTGTGGCATTTCCCATCCTGATTCCTGCATCGTCTGAGATTCGCATCTCTTAGGGGGCACGCCGCACCCAAAAAAGCAAACAAACAACGCATTCCAGCTGCCCGTCCATTTTGGCCCGTAGCCTGCACCTGCGCGCGCCGTGAAACTCGCAGTCCAACGCCGTGTTTTGCAGCAGCCGCTCGGGAAACGCTTTTGGTTTGTCGCACAAGACTGCCGACGACCCGAACTGGTGGAGCATAAACGGGAACCACTCGCAACGGCTCCCGCAAACCTGAATGAGAAACAAGAAGATGTGTGTTGCATGAGGTCATATATATAGCATAGAGACGGGAGAATGCCACATTTTGACTTGTTGCGGTTATGTATGTATCTCGGCTGGCTCATGTCCCAGGCGCAGCTGCATCATCGTCCAGTGTCCAAACCCTGACTTCGCCGTCATCGCCAGTGCTCAGCACAACCTCTTCATTATCATACCGCTTGCCCTTGTCTGCTCTTCGGGCCCAGGCCACGTGGTTGATCTCGAACACGTCGTGCGCTGAAAACAGTTCTGCGACAACTACCCATTCTGTTGGTGATTGTGTCTGCGCCGCGTCAACCTCCATTTCATCCCCATTGGTGGCCTTGGCTTCCTGCTGTCTCCATCGTTCCTGGTACACGATAATCTTGCCGTCGCTGCCAGCACTAACAATCATGCCTGTGCTGCGACTCCATGAGACCGAGTAGATAGCGCGTTCGTGAACTTGCGGCAGTATGGCTTCTTGATACCAATCCTCATCAATGGCTGCCGAGCGGATGATACTCGGTATTCCTGTATTGCTGCTCGCATTGTCGTTTCCTTCTTTTGCCTTCCGCCTCCATATCCTCACCGTACGGTCATCTGAACATGTCGCCAGCCGCGGCCCCGACCGCTCAAGGCCCTCAATGTGCTGTGTCTGCTCATCCGATAACCCCTCTCTCTTCGCCCTCCAGTCTTTCTTGCTCATTCCACTTCCCTCGAACTCGGCCCACCATACCGTTTGGTTGTGTCCATCTATCATAGCAACTTGCACCCAGTCGTCGGCGTCTTCTCTGTATAGCCTGACCGTGTCATCGTAACTCGAGCTGACCAGTAAGTCTTCTTCTGGATGCCATGCCACACACTTGACATCTCCGTCGTGCTCCTGCAATACAGCCACTGTCTCAAAGTTGTCGTCTTCCAGCTCTTCCCATACCCACACGCTCTTGTCGCGCGAACAGGTAGCTAGGTACTGTCCTGAGGGGCTCCAGGAGAGACACTTGATCTCAGACTCGTGACCATCAAGAATACAGCTGAACTGATAATCCTCTGCTTCATCATCGTGGTCGTCATCATCCTCAGCACCGCCCACGCGCCGATTCGTAAAGTCGTTCTCCAGTGCTCCGCTCTGTTCTTCACGCCGCCAGATACCGGCGCTCGAGTCGAAGCTGCCCGTTGCCAAAACACTCTGGCCTTGCGTGCCAGGCTTCCATGAAACTGTCCGTACGCTGCGCTTATGACCTCCTGTGATTGAGTGGAGCAGTGTGAAAGACGTAAGGCTATACACGCGTACGCTTCGGTCGGAGCAGGCGGTCGCAACAATCGGAAGAGACGGGTGTGGCGAAGACTGCCATGTCCGAGAATTGGAGGGCGGTGTCAGGGTAGCGAGTGGTGAGAGTTTGTGTGATCGTGTGTTTGCTGGCGGAGACATGGTGGGAGGGGCTGCTGCGGGCAGGTTGCACCTTTCGATGATCGTCAGGAACGGGCAATTGGATCGTGAGCAAGCTGGGCGAGAGAGGCGCCTTAAGCAAGTGTACTTTGCAAGCTCGTATTTTCCGCTTGCGCTCAACCACAGAATTGAGTCAATGTTTTGGATGCGCCATGGGTGGGGCACCGAAAGTTCGGATGGGCGTCATTCGCCAAGCATCCCGCCATGTGCGCCTACCCCCCGCGTTACCCTATCGGACGCCGGCACCAGGTTCCCTGGCTTATCTGCCCACGAGACTAGATGCATAATCTTGAAACTCATTCTGCCATTCATCGTGTATTTATGACAAACATATGACACGTATTCTATAGTGATTAGAAACTAGGTGTAGTAGCCCTTCTCACTTCAGAGTATGCCGCTCCGAAACCGGTGGACGTCTTGTCCTATGCCGCTACCTAACATGCCGACGGGTATTCCAAAGGGAAAGCAACGCCGCGGAATGACCATCCGTGCGAAAAAAAAAAACGAAGACGCTGTAACATAACCAAAAACACAATCTCAAAACACAATCGACTTGCGGGCAAGCAGGTTGGCAGATGGGTCTTTAGCCATAATCCCACGGAAAGTCGTTATAATAAACATCAGCTGATCTGCCAGTGTCTGCTGCTCCATGTTCCTGGCCTTGACTCTGGAGTTGAGGTTGCGCATCTCTGTACTGGCGCCATCCCTGCCATCGCCAGAGTTCATATGCTCGATAGAAGCCGCAATGAGTCCGCCCCATGAAAATGTCGAAGTCACTTTACGGATCCCCGTTAGCCTGTAGCGCCCTACCAAGAGGTCCTTGTCAGATGCTGTGTCCGTGTTCCAGGTCCGGTCGTTGGACATTGGGATCTCGCTTTGTCCACGCCATCGCCACCTAGAGCGGTAGCTATTGGCCGACATTCTGGCATCATTCTGGCTTCGTCGCAGTTTTCCAAACTCTTTGTTGATTTCGTGTACTAGTATGGCGTGGTCGATGCATCCTGGTTGCGTCCTGAGGTATGTCCGAAAGAAAGAAA
This sequence comes from Exserohilum rostratum, assembly GCA_026367775.1. Classification (NCBI taxonomy): domain Eukaryota; kingdom Fungi; phylum Ascomycota; class Dothideomycetes; order Pleosporales; family Pleosporaceae; genus Exserohilum; species Exserohilum rostratum. Next base: position 944,708 of record CP111162.1, read on the forward strand.
ACGGGACCGTCTTGAGTGTGAGACTCTGCAGTGATTGGACGTAAATCTCCTTGATGCCACAGAAAGCAAATATCTTTGCCTGGCTGACCTCTGGTTGTCCAGGCACCATATCCATCGGCAGTGCTGAGAAGACGGCGTGGTGTAGCGCCTCCTCAGGGCATTCCCGGAGAAGCTGATTGATCCGCCGGCGAAATGTCCTCAGGAAATAGTAATTTTCAATCTCTGTTTCTGATGATTTTTCAATGTGCTCCAGACACTCATTCAAAGTGAATCCATCAAACATAGAGAGAGCCCTCAATTGCTGGCTGTCGAGATGCTCGTCATCCAGCTCAACCATGGGCAACTGGCCTGGGGCCGCTCGTGGTACAATGACGTCCATCTCTTTCATACCAGGCTTCGCTTGTATCAGGAAAGAGGCGAGATATGCCCCTGTTTTGGGCATAACGTACTGGCGGTCACTAAACGCATCCAGTCGACTGACGAGATTCTCGAGTTCATCGCGGGGTATCTCCAGGCTGCGTGCTATGTGGTCGCTAACTTGCTCAATGCCCGCAAAGCTGTAGCCAAGATTTTGAAGCCGGCTCACCTCTGCTGGGTCAACCTTTTTCGTAAGTATGAGCATCTGACCCTTGCCGACAATAACCTTTTTCTCTCTTCCCAATTCCAGGTCAGTAGCCGGAAATTCTTCAGCTGTGATGCTGTTGCTTCGGCGTTTGCCCGTCCATGTCTTACGGCTCGTGTAAGTACCAGTAATCAGCACATCTTCGTATAAACAGCCCAGATTCTCAATGTTCGTGTCGAGGGATGTCGCTATCTCGTCGGCCGTGACACAAAATAGCTCCCGAAATGCGGCTGAGGATTTTAAGCCATCGTACTCGAGTAGCGAGCTACAGCGATTGACACCAGGTACGTTTTCCTGTATATATCCTGTTGATTGTAAATGCTCGCGCATGAACGGGATCATGTCTTTGATACTAGCCCAGTTCCGAGTGACCCTGAAGATCCATTGAAATACGGGGTGAGACGTATTGAACTCGTCGTCAAAGACTCCTTGGTTGAAATGCTGGGTGATGGTTTGGCACGGCATCAATCCGCTTTTACTAACCAGCAACCTTCCCGATGAATCGAACATGGAGACAGCCAGTACGACTTCCTGCGCCCTAGTCATTTCCTTTTTCCGTTGGCGTTGTTGGGTGAAGCAGAGGAAGATACAAAGAATGAGTGAAACTACACACTGGTTCTTTGTTAGTAGCAATAACCTGAATCTGCGAAATACTTACAAAACCCAGAGCAATGATGCAATTGATGTTTGCAAGTACTGTGGACCCCTGGTAATAGCCCTGAATTTCAAACAAAGTACCTGTTGTTACTGTCCAGTGCATCCTACACTTTATTAGCAAAACCTCATGACGTGTGTGCCTTTCGTCACTTACCCACAAACGCCTAGAGCAAGTAATAGAGATACAAGTATGCGCCTCCAGATATTATTCATCCACAGCTTGTTCCAACGGAAGAACAAGCCAAACGCAACAGAACAGCAGACAGCAGCCGTAGCTGCAGCGCCTCCAACATGGTACAAGTTGGCTGAAATGCTATAGTTAGTTATGCTTTTGTTCGCCAGGTAATGCTGCATCATGGCTGCACCTCCCACGCTGATGCCACACACAGCAAGTGATCCGAATCGAATAAAAGCTCCCGCTCCCGTCTCGTAAAACTTGTCGGCAGTTGAAAGGCCCAGGAAGACGGCGACGATAGCTAGAATTCCGGATAGTGCAGAGTACATTGGCTCGTAGTAGAATTGGATTTCTGCTTCGCCGTCACCAAGCATGATGGCGCGGTTGCCGGCAAAGTACATACTCCAGATTGCTACTGCGCCAAAGGACACGGAACATCCTATCAGTTGTACCCTGTCGACATCTTAGAGATAGTTGTAGGAGGTTGACTTTCCAACACGTACCATGATCGCCATCCTGCTCTTGATATCCTTCGGTGTAATAGTTCTGTCGTCGTGATACAGCCGATGAAGCTGACGATATAGGACCATGGTATTAGGTATGGGACGAATGATATGTGTGGTGTGTTTCCTATCGGGTATTTTTCCTGGACGTCTGCTAACATGGTAGTCGCTTGGCCAAACTCGTCAACGGTCGTGGTGATCCTTTATAGCGAATCATACACCTTCTACACACCGTCTGGATATATATGCTTTGGAAATTGTTACTCAAAGGCTGTCTAATGTGTCATAAGAGCAACTAGTAGGCGGTGACGTACCTGTGCGAAGGGAAAGGGTAAACTTGTCAAAGTATGTGTCCTTGGTAAGAGTCCTCTTGTGAGCCTGAGCACATTCGCATCATGAAACAAAGATACAGCCTGAAGATGGTCTTTCCTCTGCTCTTGCAGTGCCCTACGGAGAAGAAGGGGTTTTCTAAACTCAGTCACCGCATGTGCAGTCAGGGACGCGTGTCTGTGAAATTCACTCCGAGGAGATAAAAAACGGAATTAGACGTGGGTATCACTGTGCAAAAGCAACGGGCGAGCGGCGAAATTTTTCCCGATCGATCTCCAGTCTCGTACGTTGAAAGCTGATGCTTTCGAAATTGCCCTTGGCGCACAGAAAGGCATGCCTCACACCTTATTAGATGGGCTCCACTGCCCACCCGCCCCTAACATCGTAGATCCCGTTATGCCCGCGGCTTTACCGATGGAGAGGAAAATTCTCCGCACTGCACATAGTTGAGCCTAGAAGCTGGCCGTGCGACGTCGACTTCCAGCGCCACCACTCCCCATATGCTAGGTGCGGATGTACGTCGATACGTGGTGAAACACATTGACAAGACACTTGAGGTGGCTCGGCCTAGCGACAAAGTTTACTTGTTTTGGCCTGCTCAGGCGGCCTGATTATCCGGGTACCCGATCCTATTTTGTTTGATATGCAAATACTGTTCGTAAGTCCAAAACTTCTGTTGTATTACGAATGACCTCTTGGCGGTGAAAGGGCTTTGCTCACTCGGCCTGTATGGCTATGGCTTGGTCGTGATCCTACAAGCCGCACAAGAGAAAATATGGATAGAAATAGGGCTGAACTTAATGTGCATATTTTCTATTTGCCTTATTAGCGAGCGTAGCAACGCATAATTGGCTGCCAATGGCCCACCCATCTAATGGCCATTAGATGTCGAAAAGCCACATAACATCACCAAGGTCTCAGGAATGATAGCTGTATGCGAGCCATCTGTATCAGCTGATGGACATTAGGATAGTCTGATCTGCAGCTCCAATCAGTGCTGATCGTCCGAGTGGCGTTGTGTATTTAGAAGCGTCCGAGTAGTTTAAGTTTGGGCTAAGGCCGCGTCATGAACGCCCCACGCCTACAATTGCTGCACCTAGGCCTGTAAACGTGAGTGTGGGACCTCGGCTTTTCCAATTGGGGTTCAGGCAAACCTAATGATGCGGATAATCAACCACATGCAGCTACTTAATTTTCCCCGAAGACGAATGTGTTAATAGCTTGATAGCTCCTCTAAAACGTGACACCAAACACCCATGTGACTTCGCTTGCAACTCATGCCTCGCTATTGTAGCACTTGTGATTGACGTCACTGAGAATTGACCCTGTTTTTTTCAGCATGCTCAATGCCTTTAATTTAATCCCGCGGGTTCGTGGATAAACGTTGTGATCATATTCGTATGTGTACCGAAGGGGTTTTCCATCATCTGTATGTTTAAGTCGTCAAAAGCCATGGCTAATAGCTGTGTTGCTCGTCGCTGGCCAGCAGGCTCGTCTAAGTAAGCTAGGTGCCATGACGCTCGGGGAGGACCGAGTTGACATGTGCCTGATGTCCCCTTAACTGTTGGTGCGACGGCACTCGACGGAACAGGGGGTTGGTGGCTGAAATGGGGTTTTTCAACCTCGACTACGGCAGTGTGGACCGACCAGTGTAAGATAGCCGAAACTGGCCATATCTCGTTTAGTGTTCCTTCCAGATGGGACCATTTTCGTTTCCTCAAACATATCCGGGGCTGTTGTCAGTTTTGGTAGTACAGATATGAATCATAAATACCTGCGGGAATAATCGAACGATTCATGTAAAATGATTAATGCTGATCATCCGATGCTCCTCCCCTACGGGATATAGGATCAGAACAAAGTTTGGGGTCATTTATTGCAGTCTATGCAGTCGTAATGCCATCAGGCGCAGGCAATACCATTCGGTGACGGTGATTTCAATTGGAAAGATAGCTCTGCCATTCGTCGCACCGTGTGTACTATGCGAAACCAAGTTTTCAATCTACCAGGTTGGAGCTGGGGGTAGAAACTCTGCGGCACAGTCCTTCGACAGCTGTCGATCGGAGATGCGGCCGGCCCCAGGTTAGTGTAAGGCTGAAGTTAGTGTCTTGAGACTAGCACTGTTTCGGAAAAGGACCTGACAAGATACCAACCTTTAGCTCAGCGCCTCTTCTATATATACCACTCTAGACTGGCACCTCGACTCAGGCCTAGAGCGCTCGATATCTCTGATATTCTGCCCACCAGAAGAAGTCAACCGCCCCATATCAGGCCACGTCAAGGCCACTATCAAGCTAATACAAATATATTGGAGATAGTAAATTGTGATCAAGAAGCTGCGCAGCTTCATTCGTGTTCGCCCATCTCGGGCGGAAACATGGTAAGGAGGTCGGTAACGTTAAGCCTGTTCTGCAAAGAATACTCGATGGAACAAGCCTTGGCCTGTATCAAAGTACTGCCAAGCTGCGAGACCAGTTGTTTCGATATTGACCCTGATGCGGTAAATTCAAGTCAGGTTTTAATGAATCCCACAAAACAATACAATTAGGATCATATACCTAGCATGATCCTTGGAATGCCTTCCGTACAAAGCCCTTGCCTCGACCCTCACCACTTATGTAGGAACTATTGTTGATATCTCCATTAGACGAAACTTTGAATGGATGCGCTCCGTATCCTGATTGAACACCGGCTAATCTAGTCCGACGTATCTGGAGTATCGATGCTCAGTCCTTGCATTGACGAGGTGGACTTGCTATCACCTCAGGAGTCGATAGCTGACACAAATACTTTTGAGGTAGTGAGTCAAACAAAATTTCCTCTTCCGCTTCTTCAATACCTACATCAATGGGAGATTTGCGATGGTATTGTCTGTGTGGTTGGCCTTGATGACTGTCGTCGATGGCTGCTGGTCGTGCAGATAGCAGCACACTTCTGCCATCGTAGAGTTTGCTCGAGTCAGTCTGAACATGTGCATGATAATACATGCCATGTATGTCATCACTCTGCTGATCACCTCGCTCTGATAACATGTCATCTGAGTCTGAATCGACTTTATCGAAATCGAAACTGATACAAGCTTGTATTGGTAGTGTAGGATGGTTCAGAAGGGCCCTTTGTGAGTGCGACCATAATCGGTTCTCAAAACATGAACTTAGACGGGTAACGTCAAGTTGAAGGGTGCCTTTCAGTGTATGGTTGTCTTGTCGGTCCACATACACCAGAATCCCGAGGCTTTCCATCTTGGACTTCAGCGAAACCGACAATATTTTTGAATTGGCTACTTGGGAAAGGGAGCGGGCAATCGTAGGCGTTAGTTGAGCTCTGTGAGATAGAGCCTATCCAGACGTTAGCGAAATATTAAGCAATGTAAAGCGTTTCATACATTTGCGTACCCGTCCCTCCACAACGCCGGAGCTATATCGGCCAGCCCTAGACGGAATGTACTCGCTTTGGCCTTCAGTCCATGGGGTAATTTGTTCATCGTGCCCTTGATCGAGAGACGGAGTGCGCTATCGACCATGGCCAGTACGTCTACCTGAGATGGCACAGTCGAGGCAAGAAGTTTCCGCACCGTAGACTTCGAAGCAGCATGTACAAATATTTCACTTGGAGTGACAACTTCATTGGAGGCCTCTAGAGAAGTGGCGGACATGTCGGTGACGGACCGCTTTCGTTTTCTGCTTGCAGCTATTGTGTCAGGACGCGATGCATGACCACCCAATGCCTCTTCGGTTAACTCCACATCACAAACGTCTGTAGTGACATCTTCTGCTTCAGGTCTGGTGTCTTTCTGCTCGCATAAAGAGGGATTCGATTGCTTCATTGGACGCCTTCGACGCGGGCCTATCTGCAAAATTTCCATGGAGAGCCGAACTGACTGAAGTGAGGCGGACATGACGCCCTCTGGTGGCTGAAGATCCGCGACCGGCATACGCGGGAAGAGCCTGTGACGCTTTTGCTCCATGTCCTTCCCAGTTGTAGAGCCGTGATTGATAATGAGCCGCACAGTCCCTGATTCCGTGACAGCATCACTCGGAAGGCTTGGCCTCAACCTCAGTTGATGCCATATCTGGATAGGTTTAGTAGGCGCTTGGTATGGCAGTAGGATGGCTTACTGGAGCCTGGAGGATGGCCTGTGTGAGATCTTGTATCTGCTTGTGGGGTAGTGCTTTGTTATGTAATGTGAGTTTCAGGTCCATATGCATGTCGTGTCCACGGTGTACCCAGAAATCTCCAGATGCAAGAGTTTCAAGACATTGACTTGGTGTGAACTGTGCAATGTAAGCTGCATCCTGTTTTGGTGAGATGGCGATCAATGTTGTGAGCCAAAGCTCGTGATTTGTCGTGGGCGCGTCTATCACTGCGCGGCCCAGCTCCACTGACAACGACATCCTCATCCAAGATGACTCTCGTCAGTGCGGAAGAAGAAGGACGTGCATTGAGACTGGAGAAGAGGAGGCGGGGCTTAGCGGTTTGGTGGTTTGGCTTCGGACGCCAAGACTCGGAGTCAGCAAGCAACCCCCATACGTCACTCCTTCGCTCCTTCTCCACCCCAAATGAGGTTTCCCAAGAACGCGCTGCAGCGCGTCGGGCAGACTGTCAGATGCAGCAATGGCACACCATTTTTGTCTGTTAGTCGTTTAGGACCTCGCAAGTCCTTCCACTCTAGCCCATCTCGACGCACCGATGGCGTATTCCGGGAGCTGACTGCCATGCGCGTGCGCACTCCGTGGGTAGAGGCCTTACGACAGCAGCAAGCAGAAGGCAAACAACCGGACGAGAGTCCAGCAAAGTCCGAACTGCCCAAGGATCGCAAATTGACGCCGAAGCGTATGGATGACAGCTACCACGCAGTCGTTCTGCCACTAGCCCAAGATCCATGGTTGCTTGACACGTATCTCAACTCCTCAGGGCACATACGTCTTGGGACCATTTTCATGGATCTTGATGCACTTTCCGGTGTCATTGCGTAAGCATGCAACCGCTGCGCAGAATTACTTGATCGGTCTAATATGTCTACAGATACAAGCACACAGGAGAAGATGTCACGACTGTTACCGCGAGCTGTGACCGAATCACCATCCATTCTCCACTAACTGAGATATGCGACTTGGAGCTCTCTGGTCGCGTGACCTATGCGACTGGTAGGAGCAGTCTGGAAATCACCATGCAGGTTGCAAAGGCGCCCAAAGAGGGCGAAAAGCGCAACGACAAGGACGTCCTCATCAATTGCACATTCACAATGGTTTCTTTAGATCCCGTGACCAAAAAGTAAGATCCGCTGTGCCCAATGCCTTCAGGAAAACTGACAGCGCAACTAGGCCGGTAAATGTCAACCCTCTGAAGATCGAGACGGAGGAAGAGAGACGCATCTATGCTCTGGGTGAACGCAATTCAAAAGTTCGAAAAGAACGTCGGAACACTTCACTTCTTAAGCATACACCCAATGATCTCGAGAGTGATCTCATCCACGCCTTCTGGCAGAAACAGTTGCAATACCATGGTGCGTTTTGGTTCCGAGAACAGCGATATGAGTCGGCCAGCTGATTGTCGCAGATCCATATGATGAGCTTCGCAGGCCCGATAACGTGATACCAATGGATGCGACCCGTCTCCAAACCGCAACCATCATGCAGCCCCAATACCGCAACCGGCACCACTTTATGATCTTTGGTGGCTTCCTCCTCAAGCAAACCTTCGAGCTCGCCTTCACTACCGCTGCGGCTTTTGCCCACGCCCGCCCGACCTTTGTGTCGCTCGATCCATCGACCTTCCAGAACCCTGTGCCTGTGGGCAGCATACTCTACCTTACAGCCACAGTAGTGTACACAGACCCGCCGCTGATTGGCGCTCCAGGCGAGGAATTCGACGACAACTCCGAATATACAAGGGTACAAATCAGGGTTGACTCCAAGGTGCGGGATGTGGAGCACGGGCGGTCGAAGCCGACGGGGCAGTTCAACTACACATTCACGGTACCCAAGAACATTAGGGTCATGCCTAGCACATACCAGGAGTTTATGATGTACATTGATGCGAGGAGGCGAGCGGAACAGGTGAGGCAGACGCTAGAGGAAGGGTACACAGTCAGCCCGAAGACGGCGGAGGACAGTCTTACGGAATAAGAGACACAGCATATGGCAGGGGCAGCGTTGGAAAAGGCTACTGTATTCAAGGTTGCATAAACGGCGCCATGTATGTGGAATCTAGCAAATCAAATGCGCGCTCAAAATGGCCAATCAAGATATCCTGGGTGCTGAGCAACAGCCGCGTAATTCCAAACGCCATTCAATAAACCAATTTGGCAAATAGAGCCTAACAGGTGCCGAAGCGCCTGCATTGCGCCAATAACGCTCGAACCGAAGGAGAGAGAGAAAGATAGCAGAAGATTCGCAGAAAGAGGAATAGCGAGGAGCAGAGAGGAAAAAAAAATAAAAACAGCGTATCGGATCGTTTCAATGTCGCGCTGGTGCGTGAAGGCGGAGAAAGAAAGGAGGCACGTGCACGCGTGCGTTGGACGCATGGGAGAGGGGCGGCGGCGGAGAGGTGAGAGCGAGCGAGCGAGAGCAGGGGAAAGGCGGTGAGAGAGCCAATGTCCGGGAGACGGATGTTGCGCGCGCGCGCCGCGCCCGCCCATAGCCCAACAGCCACATCATGTGTGCATTGCAGCTTTCCATATTCTGCACAGGTCGTCAGCTTGTCAGCTCGCTGCTTGCATGTACTATGCGTGGGATTGCATATTGATGCAGGCCCTTTTTCCCCATTCCCCGATGCAATGCAAGATGCAGCAGCAACAGCAACAGCAACAGCAGCAGCAGTAGTAGCAATTTCCCCACTTGCCACGATGCCGCATCGTTGTCGTTGTCGTTGTCGGTGCTAGTACTTGCCCTCTCCTCCTCTTCCTCTCTTTCTCTCTCTCTTCGCATGCAATGCTACCACTTGCCCAATTCCCCAATTGCCCAATCCCAAAAAAAAAGAAAAATGAACAAAAAACTTACCATGTCGATATCACATGAATGGGAAATGATTGAATGAGTCTCTATAGCTCATCAAGCTCAAATTCCAGCGCCACATCCTCTGAGCAGTCTGTGCAGTAGTAGTTTGAAAAGCCGCCGCATTCAATCTTCATCTTGGAGCACATGTCGATGGACCAGGCGTCGTACGAGTAGCCAGAGAGGAGGCGCGAAGAGCAGACTTCGATGCTGTTGGCCCTGTTTGCATTCATCCATTAGTTGTTTTGTCTTTGGAATAGGTTGGTTGGTGTTTGTTCCACCCAATGGTGTCTTGGGAGGGCGTACCAGATGTAGTAGTCGTGGTTGCAGTAGTACCACGAGTATGTGTAGGAGCACATATTTGCTAGTAGTGATTTATTTGAATTTTGTTGTTGTTGATGTTGTAGTGTTGGGTTGAGTCGGAAGGAGTAGTAGTAGTAGTCGCTCTTTTTTCCTGGATGTCTCACGAGAGAGGAAGAGGGAGTCACACCAAGATCTATTAAATGCGAATTAGCACTGACCGCTTCTTATTCTTCTTCCTCTCACGTAGCACGATCTATGACTGCCTCGGCCTCGTCCATGCACTACCATTTTTGGTGTGTTTTCCGCGGAGACAAATTGGGTCCGAGTTCTAGACTCGATCCCAGTCGTATGGGTGTATGTCGTGGGAAGCGCGGATTGTTCGGAATAAGCATATGGGTACTCACCTTGATGGGAATGTTCCTTTTCTTTTTTTTCTCTTTTCTTGCGTTGACGATGTTGTTGTCGGTGTCACAAAAGTTGCTTTGCAGCAGCCGTAAGATAAATAGTTCAAGTTGGCGTGGGCACGGCAGTAAGACGGAGGGAGGACGGGATGGTTGAGGGAGGGGGGGCCTGGTCGCGGTATATATATAAAAAGGGCGGAACGATAATACACAGCCGTTTCTCCTCTTTTCAATACGAGGCTACTGGCAAGGGCCGCTGACTACGAGAGAGAGACACTAGAAGAGAGGGAGAAAGAAGCTAGAATAAGAGAAAGGTGTTCTCAAATGCCACACCCTTTGTGATATTCACTCTACTTATGACTAGCAGTGGGGCCCGCCCGACGCCTTCTTTTATAAACCACTCACCCACGCGCCCTGCACTTTGCCGTTGCTGGCGTACCTCTTATATGAGAGAGAGAGTGAGAAAAGCCCTAGATGGGGACAGCTACTCAGCCCGGAGGGCAACGCTTGGACCGTTGAAAGGGAGGGGGGTCCACAATCGGTAGGCGATTTGCTCGCGGTATCGTGTGCTACCACCACCCCCCGGATTCGCGATAAGCCAGGGTGCAGGGACAAACAGGGCGTTTGGGACCGGCGGCCCAACCAGACGAACGCTTTTGCGCTGCATCAGGCAACTGTGTCGGGATGGGTGGCTTGCACATGCATGTGTAAGATACGCGTGCGGCTGATGTGGTTCGAGGGCAGAGGTCAAGAGGCGGTGGAGGAGGCGGAGGAGATGGAAGGGGGGGCGCGGGCCTCGTGCCTCTCACGGCTTCTCTCTGCCTCTCTCTTACTCACCATTGTCACAGTCACATCCAGCTAGCACTGTGTCAACACTCATAGCCTCACCCCCTTTTTCCGACAAAAAAAAGGACGTCTAAAAGGACCCTGCAGCATACTCGCCTTTGGGTCCCCGTTGTCGCGTGCCCCACCACCTTCGCTTGACAAATCCCTCTCTCTTTCTCTCGAGTCTGAGTCTCCCGAGGTCCCAGTGCCCTTGTCCCGCTTACTGCTGTCCCTCGCCGAGTGAGTACCTAGATACCCCAGACTTTATTTTCATTTGCCTCCTCTGGCCTTTCGCACCGGTGACCGGTGGGACCCTGAATATGCACGAGTACACTAGCACGCCTCATGCAGGGTCTGCCAGTCTAGCCTCGTTCCGCGCACGCTTCGCGGAAGTCGCTGATTGGCTGCCGGGGCGTGCCGGAAACGATGCGAGGAGGGGCGAAGCGTGATAGCCGGCCCTTGACTAGGTAGCGTAGATTCTCAGACGCCGTGTCCCGCTGCGGGCAAAAAACCGCCTGGGCTTGCTTGACGCGATAGGCATGTGTGAGTCTGAGGCCTCGTGAGCTGGACCGCGCCGAGAGTGGCTGATAAGGCGGCGGAGTGGGGGGGGGGGGAGTGCCAGTGCTGATATTTTTTGGGTAATACTACTACTATTAGTCTGCCGGCGAAACGGGGTGGCAAGGACACTAGAAGACAGAAAGAAAAACAAATCATGTGAGCCGAACCCAAGGCGTTGGGGCTATTATTGTTGAATTCGCTGGGAAAGGGGTCCACGTTTGGTTCGACGGCAAAGACTGCTCGTTAGTGCGCTGCTGTCTTGAGTAATGGGTGAAGGGGAAGAAACTCGGCTTTCTCAACGAAGAAGCGAGCCCAGCGAAGCGCCGTTGCTAGCATGCCGTGCGCCTATCCATCACAAGACACACTATGTAGACCACTTTCAGCGATACAGCAATAGATGCTCTCTCGCTGTAGCTGTAGTCAATGTCCCAGGCAACCACATACTCACCGCCCTCTCCCTCCCTCTCCTTCAGCGCAAACCATCCGTCCTCCTCTTTCCCCGACCCCGAACACTCACTCCCCTCTCTTACACCCAAACCCACCGCACCTCGGACCTACGGCGTACCCATCCCACCGCCTCCCCCCGGCACCCGGACCCCTCTCGCACCCAGCCCACGACTCAACCTCCGCCTCTACCGCGTCTCAAACCTTACTTCCTAACATACCTCCGCAAGACCCTTTTATCCCTCCCACTCGCCGTTACCCCTCCGACATCTCTCGGGCCCGAAGCACCGCAGGCCCGAAGGGAATCCACGGTTTTGCAGCTAACCTGCCCTTTCAGGGAATTTTTCCCTTACTAACGGATGCGAAGCGTCGATAAGCGGCGTGGGTTGCGATGCTTCTCGGATGACCGGTAGTCCGAAAAGTTACGGGGTCGGGGGTGTGTTTTGGTGGGGGGTTCGGAGGCCGGTGTGTTGGCCTGGTGTTGGGGCGGAGGGGGCGGTAGCGGCGGTTTCGGAGAACCGCAGTGTGCTGGGTGTGCTTGCAGCTAAGGTTTTTCTGTGAAGACCATGATGGCAGTGCCTTTGTTGTAACAAGTCCTGTGTGATTACGGGATTGATGCAAATTTTGAACTCACGCTCATTTGCTGCTGTGAATTGCAAATGTCAAGGGTTCGGTATGTTTCTTGCTTGGAAGTGCTGAGTAAGAGTAATCTACAAGAGCGGAAGAAACTAAGCATATTCCTCCGTAATCTCTAGTGTACAGGAACAAAGAAGACGCACAGATCCACTGTGCGGTCTGTCATAAGCTTTTAGTAGTACAGTCCAGGGCTCTTCCATGCGTCTGCCATGCACAATCTCTCGAGGTCGTCATCTCCAACATACCCAGGACCACATTGCTCAGAACCTCAAGTTCATCTGCATAGGAGTCGCTAGAGAGCTACTACATCTCCTTCATTGGACGAATGCTCATTAACAGAACTCATCCTATGTATCTCATCTTCGGCTACTGTTTGTTCTTCTTGTTCTTTTTCGGGAGCGGGTTGGTAAACTTGTCCTCGTACATGTCCTTAGAAAGAAGACCCTTCTCCTGCATCTCTTCCACAATCTTTGGGGCCGTCTTCCAGAACTGTTGTACCCTCCATGGCGACGGTTCAGACGACTTCACCCACACAACACGGCCATTGATTACGGCATTGTGTTTGTCTGCAGCGGCTTGTTCAGCGCCTTCTTTCGTCTTGAAATCGATAGAGCACAGCATGCGTGGATGTGCCTTTTTGTCGCCATAGAATACTGACAAGTCGCTAACACGCTCGATACCGTATTGGTCAAAGTTTTCCGCAATGATTTCCATTCCCTTGTTCCTGGAGTCTCTGATGCCGAGTTCAGGTGTCCAGCCTGGTGTTTCGACAGAAAGAATCACTCGACGTCCTTCCATCAGAGGGCGCAGAGCTTCTTCCGCAGCATTGCCTTCGTTGATGAAGTAACGGGATCCATATCTACCTGGGGTCTCTACAGAACCCCAGCGGAAGTCGGGCTTCAAAGGCGCAACCACTATCTGGTGCTGATGAAGTTTAGATCGGTTGAGTTCCTGAACTGCTTTTTGGGCTTCCTCGGCGCTTCCCAGCTCCACGAAGCAATTGGTGTCGTTCTGGAAACTGAAGCGATCTACTCGCAATTGAACTTTCTTGCTGTTTTCTTGTTAGCTGAGCACAAGACGTTGAGGTCAGTAAATAATTTCATTCAATAACATACACATTGAAGCCTCTGCTCTTCAAAAACTCTTCAATCTCTCCTCTTGACAGACGCCGTGATATCTTCAGCAGAGCGATGGAGTTTGCTGTGTTACCCGCTGACTCAGACCGATCATCCGTAAGAGAGATTTCCGGGCCTCTTGAAGGTGTCTGAACAATGTCTTCCCACGTTTGTGCACTTGAAGTAAAAGCCCTCCTTGGCAATGATGAACTGATTGATGGGATTGCGGAGGGAGTCACGCGCACGCAGGAAGCGCCTGCACGGAGAAGGAGGTGACTCCGTGAGAATACCCTTGAGACTGCCATTGTAGATTCCGAACTCCTCTAATATGATAGGATTTTTTCAATTAGAGGGCAGTCAATGTCGAGGTGTTTGGAGTGCGGGAGGCTCGTTGACATTGGCCGAAAAAGTTCCACGCCTCTCTGCAATGCCAAGACTGTTTATCGATAACGTACCTGACCATTCGCTTGCGTTTTGGACCACCATCTCCCATACATGGCAACTCGACATTGGTGGTACACAAAGAACAACAGAGTCACATAAATTCTGTAATTGAGGTAGGAAATTCGTGATATTAAGATGCTACTTTTGACTTAAACTACGCCCTGGCACGGAACTGCAGAATTGGTCCATCCTTCTTGCTCGCAAACACATCCTGGATCTGGTATTCAGTCTCCCTATTCCTGCCCTCCTCGAGTTCCCGGCCTCCTGCCCCAAGTGTAGTTCCAGGAGCCAACCTCAGATCGTACAAGTACAAAACTCTCGCAATTGTCACTGTCAACTCAACATAAGCAAGACCCTTACCAATGCATCCGCGAGGACCAATGCTGAAGGGGTTGAATGCGGACTGAGCTGCTTGGAGATTCTTGTGGTGTGGGTTTGCAGACGGGTCAGCGAGCCAGCGCTCAGGGATGTAGTCGAATGGCTGAGGGAAGTAGTCGGGGTTGTGATGGATTGTGTAGATGGGCACACCAACATCGACTCCAGCGGGGATGTGGCGGCCATCAATGTCCATGCCTCCAGGGAGGATTTCTCGTGGAAGGGCACCAGCAACTGGAGGTGTCATGCGCATGGTCTCGTCGATGCAGGCACGGAGGAACGAGCAGCCGCTGAGCTTGGGTCCGGTAACAATTTCCTCGACATCGGTGAAGGTTTCGCGGATCTCCTTGCACACCTTCTGCATAGCCACGGGGTTGTTTGCGAGGTAGAACATTGTGCCGGCCATGGCAGTCGAAGTCGTGTCCGAGCCAGCAATAATTAGCAGATTCGACTCGCCCCACAGCTCATCCATGCTGAAGCCCTTGCCGGTTTCGGGATCCTTTGCGTTAAGCAGATAGTAAAAGAAGTCTTTGCGATCAACATCGAGGCCCAGCTTTGTGCGCTCCATGGCCTGGCCCTTGCTGTACTGCATGTACTGTGCACGCTGGCCAGCAATCTTACGGAAGAGCAGCTTGTCCAAATGCCAGTTGTGGATGGTAAGGTGTGTACCACAGATCAAATGGCGATGAGCTGCATTTCCCACGAGCTCAGTCGCGAAGCGATTGCTAGGGCTTTCCAGCATGCCAAAAGCCTTTCCAAAGACGAGATCGCCCATGATATCGAAGACAAGCCACTCACACCAGTGTGCGGCGTTCCAGGCATCGTTCCAGCCAGCATCTTTCTCGTTGCCCGTGTTTTTCTCTGACCAGTTGTTGCTCTTTCGTGCCAGGAGCTCGCAGCCGACACGTACATTGGCCAGGATGTACTTCTCCAAACTCTTAATCGCGGCGTCGCTAAATGCATGGCTCATGACTCTCCTCTTGCGCGCATGCTGTGCCTTGTCGATTGCGCTGTGCACGCTAACTGCCTTTGGTGTGCTAGGGAACGCCTTGTAGAAGGATGCCTTCTTGACGTTGGAGCGGAAGCCATAGATGGTTTTCAATCCAGTTGCAGTGTTGATGGACAGCAGGTTGGGTCCGAGACGCACATACGGACCATATTTCTCATGTGCGCGGTAGAAAGCGAGATGTCGCGAGCCTTTGTAGGCGTAGTAGGCGAGGTATATGTCTGTGATTTTCGCGAGGAAAGGACCAGGATAGCCGGCCAGAGGATGAAGGGTAAGGCGGTAGACTATGACACCAAAAATCTTGAGGTTGCGTTAGCTGTGTTCCAAGGTGGACGGCAGAGCCGCTTACGTAGAGTATCAGCGCTCCAAACATGGAGGCTAGGAGTAGGAGGATAGCCATGATGGCGGGTCAAGCAATGCTTTCTCGAGCAGAATCAAGAATGTGTAGTGGATATTATTGGAGTACACTCAATCCCATTGCCACAAAAAAATACTCTCGTCACAAGTCAGAGAAGAGCATTCAAGACACTGCAGCATTCAACAAGAGAGAGAAAAACCAGCAACCTAAGTACTCTGGCGCCCTTCCACCACCATCCGGCGGTCCCCCGAATACCCTCTGCATCTGCGATGACAAAGAGTTTGAGCACGGTGGAGTAAGTCACACGCACGAGAGCTAACGCGTTGTTGATGCAGGATCAGTGCGGGAACATTGGGTATATGTCGCGGCGCACGACGGCTACCACCGGATATCCAAGCACCGCCGCGGCGGCCAACCACGTGCGACGGATATCGAAGCTGGCGATGCCGCTAAGGCGGATAATGATGTCGTTTTGTTGTGCGACCCGCTTTTCTGCGGAGTGGAAGGCTGCGGATATTGGGCGCGTAGGCGTGGGAGGCAGAGGATGGCTGTGGGGGGAGAGCTCGATCGCGATGTGCGTGCATGCATGTCAGCCGTGGTGCCGTGTTTTGTAGCGAGCGCCCTTGCTGAGTGATGTTGATTTTTCGGCTTGGCGATTTTCGTCAGAATCCGGCTTCGATGTGTATACATCTTTCAGTCTCTGAGCTTACATCTCATGTGACTATTCGCATACATGCTTTGTTGTCTTACAATAGTGTGTTAATCTACTGCGCCTGTCAGGACTAACGTCATACTGCACAAATATCGGTCAAACATAAACCTCTAATTACCATAGAGATGTTGCTCGAAAAATACGGCACGTGATTACCGAACCAAGGAACATGGCCTCAACAAATACCTGGAACGAAGCGTCTCTGAAGATATCTAAGGTTTGGTAACAAGCAATATGATGAATGCTAAACATGCGTTGCCATCTCCAACCATTGGGATGGTTCTTCTCGCCTACTGTTCGGCTATGTCACCCAAGGATCAATCAAGTCCATCAGGACAAACATTGGAAAACAACACAAACCCATCATTTATGGTTTGTTTGTCGAATTGTAAAAAATATCAGCAGGAGTATTGAATCGCTGCATCGTACTGCTTGTCGGCCTTATCTACATATGTTGGTAGACACCAAGGTCATTTGCGCACTTTTCCTACTACAAGCTTAATGCAAGACAAGACGTAGCAAATTGGACCATTAAAGAACCGTAAACACTTTCAAGACGCGGTTTTGATTGTATAGTGACTTGGAGATGTGCCTGTCTAAACAGAGAGCAGTGACGAATAAGAAGCCGCCAAAATAAGCGGGATTCGCCGTCTTGGCAGATGTCGAGACTCGCGAACATCAACCTTCACGATAGCAACGTTGAACGCGCAGCAGCACCACGTCCACACCTCGCCTGATCCCGCTCCACTAGCTTGCCTAGTCAATTGAGCACCCATCATGGCCAAGAATCTGAAGACGACGGTCTTCTCGGTACGGCTCCCCCAATTCGATGTCGATACGCTCTAGCCCGAACGCCCCTCCACCAGCTATCCCTACAATTGAAGGCATCACGCTGATGACGTGCACGTAGAAATACACCGTTCAGCCCACTGGAATCTATGCCGCGATCAACAGGCTCTTTGCCCTCGACCCCAAGCGCTCTACGGGTGTCCCGCTGAACCCGCAATTCCGCAACCCACCCCCCGGTGCCAACGACCCCATGGACTACGACGACCCCGTCACTGTTCCCGCCGCCGATATCGCCGAGAACCCGTACTGGAAGCGCGATGTGCGCCGACGTTACCCCAGGCTCTCGACCGTCACCCAATCCGATGCGGTTGCGTTGCTCGAGGTTGGAAGCGCAGCAGCGCCCAAGCAGGAGTTGATTGGCGAGGCAGGCTCCAAGTCTCTGATGGCAGCGCAAGAGCAAGGCGCGAAAGGACTCGCTGTTGCATTTGAGAAGAACACTGGACTTGCAAAGGACGTCCTCGGTCCCGGCGGCTTGCCTCCAATGCCGAGCGGTCTGCACAACACCGGTGTTGCAGGACACAAGCGATATGAGTTGGAGAGCGACCAGTCATACGGTACTAAGTAAGTCAAACGATCTTGTTTTTCTAGATTATGATGCTAATATGAATTAGCTACCCATGCCGGACATTTGCTTAGATCTAAATGGAGTTCCTGGTAGGTAGACAAACACGATCGATGTGCTGTACATATAAAGACTTTCCTTGCTCGCTTTGATATCATTTTCTCGTGATCTCTTCAACTTGCATGGCGAAAATGACTTTGATCCATGTTTGGCTCTGAATATTCCATTTTGACTCAAACGCTCGTAATGTTGTCTCTCAACGGTGCCCATGCTGCCACTAATTATCTTTCACCTCTCACTTCACCACAAAAGGAAGGCACGATCATGATCCCATGGCTTGGCGTCGTTGCTTGCGGCTTCCTCGCTCGTCGTCATGCGCAGACTGCGTGCGCGCTACCTCCACCTTTTGCACCACAGCTTGGCCAGTACAGACACCTCCACAGTTGCCAAAGATGAGTACTGCATCTGAGAAGAAACCAACGGAGCTGGGCGCCGCTCCACTCAACTTCATCTATGCCTGTTCGCTGTGTGGCGCTTCGTTTGCCGATGTTTATGAAGGCCACAACGAGACCGTTCTGGGCCTATCGGATGGCATCAATCCCAAAGAGCGCCTTGTGACGCGACTCTTTCTCTCAAATTGTTGCCATGTGTTTTGCAGCAGCCATCTGGAAGGCGGCGGTAAGCGACTACAACGCTACATGAGGCAATTGCTAACAGGCACTTAGGACCGCCTTTTCATAGCGAAAAAGAGCGACCAAAAGCGCCTTGTCCCGTGTGTATCAAAGAAAAAGGCGAACGTGAGCCTCACTTCTTGTACTCGATCCGTGGCTTCAACAAGAACGAATACGACCCTTTGATTCCACCATCTTGGTTTACTGCACCGCCTATTCGACTTGATGGCAGCGGCAAAGATATGGATGCTCTGCGCGTATGTTGTGACCTTGTACGCATATGAATTTAGACAGCTAACAACATGTAGTTTCAGTATATCGCACTCATTCGATACTGTCAGAACAGTTATGCAAGCCGTAAACCGCTTCAGCAAGCCCTCAAGGAATCAGAAACGAAGATTGCCGATATGGAGACCCGCGCATCGCAAGAGCATGCAAAGCTGCTTAGTCTACAGCAGGAGAATGAGCGGTTGCAGATTCAAAAAGATCAGTTCGAAGCCATGAAAGCCGAAGTGCAGCGACTACAAGCTCTTGAACAGGAAGTTGAGCAATTTCGTAACCTCAATGTCAACCCACGAGATCTCAATACGTTCATTACAAACAAGGCAGCGATCAGACACTATCTGAAACTAGTTCCAATGCTGATGGAGTAAGCGGAGACATTTGTCATACATATAATCAGCTTGCTAATTTCCCTAGCCAGAACGAAAAGATGCGAAAGCGCCTCGCACAGCTGGGCTTCGCAATGCCTCTAGAACCTATACCGAACTTCAAGGGAGTCAGTCCTAGCGCATTCGACAGTGATGAGGCCCTTCCCGACAAGGATAATCGTGATTCGGGTGGCACCTTGCGAAAGACTGCTTCGAGTCATACCGTTGGTAGATCCGCGCATGCATCGGGCAGAATGGGAACGACGTCTTCGAGCCCCTATGCACGTCGGCCAATAAAGCGGCAGCGCCTCGACTCTCCTCTGATTGAAGATATGCAGCCCCCATCAAAGCCAGTCTCAAGGATGCAATCGGTGCGCAAGATATTTCCTAATCTGCGCAAAAAGTTCTCTAGTGACCGGTCCACCCCTGCGGTTGAGAATATCCCTGGAGACAAAGGTGACATTGAGATGTACGACGAAGATCAGTGGCAGAATGTCGATGCTACTCGACAGCAGATTCATACTGGGTTCCGTAGCGAGACTCCATACATGTCAGGCGCTCTTCCAACAGAGCGACCATCTCGAGTTCCAGCACAGAGAAGCCCACAACTACTCGCCAGCATTGGGATCAACAAAAACCAGTCGGACTTCACATTCCGTGCATCATCCCCTGTGAAATCATATAGCCAGAGTCATGAGCACCGTCCAACACAGCTGCCTACTGAGCCTTCGTATATTCGGTTAATGGACGGGCTTACACGCGACAATGGTGTCGAACTGGGATTGAAAGATCCTCGCGATAACTCGAATTCAAGTTATCCAGATGACGGCAGGAATAACCAGGCATCACAGTTGTACGAGAACGACCGAAGTTTGCTGGGTGCAGACCGGCAGGAGCGCTGGAAACTTGGACAACCTTCCATGCACCAGTCTCCGTACGGATCCTCGAATGCTGTTGATGTTTTCCAGCAACCTTCACAGTCTGGAACAGCCAAAATGTACACGAGCAAAAATTACAATCTGTCTAGCGCTGGCCGCGTCACTCCACAGCCTAAGCGGCATCCACGTCCCGGCCACCAGATTGAGAATGTAGTAAGTCCTTATTTTAGAAGCGGTCATAGCACGACCCAAGTCTACTCGCCATCCGGGCTCGCTGAACCTCAGGATAGTTTAGGTCGTTCCGTCGTCTATCGGTCTCAAAAGTCAAAGATGGACAGTCACCAAATTGCATGGCCTGAGCCTCGCAGCCTTAACGGGCTCTCTTTCTTCGATTCGCCAGTTAGCTTGGGAGACAAGTTCGCAAATTCTACTGAAAGGCGCAAACTAGTCGAGCTAGAGCCCGTCTCATCCCGTTATCACGAGAAGCATGACCTAGGCTCTTATGGTTTCATCAGGCGGCCAGGGATAGGACAATTGCCACATGCGAACGACAGCCCGTATGCCTGTCTAAAAACCCAGTCATCACACATTAGGCAAGCCCCGGAATATATCCGACCCGCAGCATATCAGTCCTCTTTGAACCATTCCACATACAATCGGATCGGAGAAGTTCCTTCGACTGTGCCCTTGGTCATTTCAAATCGTTCTTCTACTCGCACACAGCCACAATGGAGGAATCTACAACCCGCAGGTGTTAGAAGTAGCCAAAACGCCTTTAATAGCTTCACAGGAAATACATTCGGTGCTTCATCTAGACTAATGTTTCCAAGCTCCGGTCGGCGCAATGTTCGACGTTGAGGACTTCGGAAAAGCGCAAACGTAAGCAGATTCGTTTGGAGAGGAAGTGCGGATCGGTGGTATTGGAGTGATAATACCTCCGGCTAACTTGAGTACCGAATACCGTTGTACCGGCTCGAGATCGGCACACCCTGCTCACCCGTGTGTTCTTACGGTTGACGCACGGAGCGTTGCTCGAGGCACGATCCGTCTATGTACCCAATCAGTCGACATGGTCACTAGTTGATGTTTTGGTCCACTATGGTTTCCGGAAACGGCAACTGACCTTGTATGTACGGCTGTCTGCGTGCTATTTATTGTGGTAATGGTCGTATCAGTTGAATTTATCACGTGTGTTAAGCAATTTCGAGCCCAATGGTGAAGCTTAGTCTTTGCGCGCCTTTCCTTTTTGGAGGTGGAGGGTGGTGGGATTCTACCTGGTTAAAGCCACCGGTAGATGACAAGCTAATGCAAAAGCAGTTAAACTACAGGAGAATTAATATGCAGCCAATTTACAGAGCTGGGTATTCGGCAGACTGGGGTCTGATGACGTTCTGTTTCTTCGCGCAAGCGCTTGTTGACCAATGTTTCACGGCGGGACCTGCAATTACGGCACGCATTCTGACAACGCGACAGCTGGTGCCATGTCCCAAGCCTATATAGTCGATCATCTCCGCTTCTCCCACGAATAAGGTTCGCCGTTTTTGCGCACGCGCCGTACTGCGTGACTCGGGTTCTGATCGCTGCAGCATTGGATAGGCTTTGGTAATTAATTCCCCGCGGCGGTTCGAGAACACATAGTCTGGGGGGCATGGATGAGGCAGTTTCATATTGCCACTAAATGAATTCATTATCACGAGAAGGTGAAATTAGACTCCGTCTTGTGGTGGAGCCATGGGATCATTAAGAGTGCTCATGATCTCTTGGTATAAAACCGTCCTCCCATCGCCCACAGTGTCTGAAACACGGACAAGACAAGCTTTTTCCAAGACTTCTTATTCATTCCTTTGACCATGCTTTTCAACAACATTTTCCTTGCGGCTGCTCTGGCTAGCACCGCCTTTGCGGGCCCATGTAAACGCAGGGGAACGACGACTCCAGCTGCCGCCAACACCAACGCCAACACGAACACGAACACGAACACAAATGCCAATGCCAAGTCTAGCACCCCTTCTACCGCCTCCACCTCGGCGTCGTCTTCCCGCAAGATGAAGTGGTTCGGTATCAACGAGTCTGGCCCTGAGTTTGGCGAAGCCCACATTCCAGGTCTCTACGGCAAGGACTACATTTGGCCCGATCTCGCCAAGGTCGACATGTTCATGGACCAAGGCATGAACATGTTCCGTATCAACTTCTGTAAGCTAACAACTCTATCTCAATGTTTAAACCCATCATGTTTACTAACACTGTTCCAGTGATGGAGCGCCTAACCCCCAACTCCCTCACCGGCTCCTTCGACGCAAACTACCTGAGCAACCTCACCGCACAGGTCAAGCACGTCACCTCCAAGGGTGCCTACGCCATGATCCAGCCGCACAACTACGGCCGTTTCAACGGCCAAGTCATGACTGACGTCGCCGGCTTCCAGAAATGGTGGACCAACGTTGCCGCGCAATTCAAGGACAACGAACTCGTCGTCTTCGACATCAACAACGAATTCAACTCCATGGACCAGGACCTCGTCGTCAAGCTCAACCAAGCCGGTATCGACGGTATCCGCGCTGCTGGCGCTAAGAAGCAAATCATTACTCCCGAGGGAAATGCCTGGTCAGGAGCTTGGTCCTGGGTTTCCTCCGGCAACGCCGCTACAATGGCTAAGCTCAAGGACCCCGAAAACAAACTCGTCTTCCAAATGCACCAGTACCTCGACAGCGATTCCTCGGGTACAAACGGCGAGTGCGTCAGCAGCACTATCTTCCAAGAACGTCTTGTGGCTGCTACCAAGTGGCTCAAGGACAACAAGCTCCAGGGTGTTATTGGCGAGTACGGTGCTGGCAGCAACGCTCAGTGTATTCAGGCGCTCCAGGGCGGTCTCGACTACATGGGCAAGAACTCGGATGTTTGGCTCGGTGCTATCTGGTGGGCGGCGGGCCCCTGGTGGGGAAGCTACATGTATAGCATGGAGCCTACGGATGGTCCTGCTTGGACAGGTATCCTGCCAAAGATTAAGAGTTACTTTGTCTAAGCATGAGTAGCTGTTTTGATGGGGCTCTGGAAAATATAAAAAAGTTGGTTGGTAGTAGGGGGCTGGGGACGTCGTTCTCTTGATGAGAGGCACACAGACATTTTGTCGACTTTTCGGTTGTACATATTCTTCTTTTTCTTCTTTTTCTCTCTTCTTGTCCTAGAGACTAGAAGATTGTAGATATCGAATAAGATGTCCTTGTCTTTATTCCAATTGCTTGTTCTCTCTTCATACACAGTGCGAGATTCGTGCAAAACCTCAGAGATTGAAGATGACAACGTTGAAGCCGAGATATTTCTCTTGTATTCTATTTTTTTTCTTCAAACCCCCAAGTCCTTCATCTTTCTAAGGCTTTCCCTCCCAAGCCTTAGTAAGATACTCCTCGGCACTCATAAACTTGTAGTCGGGAAACATCTCGTTAAACTCGCTGCTGACATTCCACGCACCCCTCGCAATCGCCGTGAAGAACATGAACAAGAACTGCTTGGAAAAGGACTCGACAGTGTCCTTTGGAATAGTTGGATGAGTCAACAGTGGAACCCAGGGAAACTCCGCCTCTCCACTCTCGATATCCTTGCTAGAGACGTGATCAATCCTCCACTCTCCACCACGAATCTTTTTACCCAAGGCAATAAGCTCGTTGGTGCTGGTGCGACATCCCCTGATACCGCCGACGCGCGGCCAAGGCCTCTCCGTATCCGCCAGTGCTCGCGCGAGGATCTCAGAATCGTCTTGGATAGCTGTGATGACAAGCGGCTGGTCCCCGTTATCCAGCACCATAGCACGGCGATTCTCAAAGTCAATAAAAAATGCCCAGGTAATGAGGTCGCGCTCAAGCGGGTACGGATGCGCAAAGTAGTCCATGAAGATACTGGGCTGGAAAAGACAGTATTGCATGCCTTTTAGTTCGCCCTTGGCATCGAGGTCTTCAAGGTAGCGTCGGATGGCGTCTTTATTTTCGTAGCTGGCGACCCCGCTGTCGTTGGCGATGCCCCATTCTGAGGGTGCGAAGCGCGTTACACCGGCGGCGATGGAGGCGTGAATCAGGTTCTTCTGCGCGACATTGTCGACGTCAAGGTGCACGACGAAGAAGGAGAGGACAGTGTGGAAGCCACGGAGGGCGTTGGTTAGGGCTTCGCGGTCCGTGTAATCTACTTGGAGGTAAGAGACTTTGGGTGAGGCATGGGGTTTTGATGGGGCTGAGCGCGTGAAGATTGTGATGTCGTGTTGATTGGAAGCGATTGTAGCTTTGAGCAGGTTGGTTGCGACGTCTAAAGGTGTGTTAGTTATGCTATATAAGCATGACACAGGATATGTATGCATGCATATCTGTTAGGCGGGGTAGTTCCGCCATGGCTTCGAGTAAACTTACTTCCAGTGCCGCCGGCTACTGCGATTTTGACCATGGCTAACCTGTGGTTCGGTGGCAGATGTTGTGGATAGGAAACTGAAGTTTTATCGTGTAACAAGTCGGTTTTAGTCGGACTTTATGTATGTAGAGCTTGCAATGTCCGCTTCTTTATCCCCGCATTTACTTTGCTCTCTATTTGTTGTTCGGCCGATGACGGCATTGGGCATGACTCGCGGCAGCTTGTGCGATGCTTGATATCGTGATTATGTGGCAACCCAGTATGAATGTTTAGCAGTTGAAATGATCTTTTTGCTCTACTCGAAAATGCAGAGAATCGTTTTAGGCGTCTTGAATAATCGAAAGCTAATTCACTAGTGGTACAAACCCTTTACTCCGATAGCGGGTGTTGCAGACTTGAACTTGGGAAACTGGAGCGTGTAATGATGATTGGCTCCTTGGGCACCCTGGATGGGCGTACATGTAGGGACACTATTTGCGCAAACAACATGACAGCCCATTATTCAATGACAATCAACAGAGATGACAGGACCTGATGCCCAATGGGTATACGCTGATATATATCTTAAGAAATTTTGGCCGTAACAGTTTCCTTACGCATCGATAAGCGGAACCTCAGGCAACGGCTTCTCAGGCAGAGGTTTGCTTGGCAGTGGTTTCATCGCGTCCTCATATGCTGGTGGTCGTGATGAGCTCCCACCCTCTTCCGGGTCGTCGGTATATCTCCCTTGCCCATGCAGTAGCATACCCTCCTCTTCTGCTATTCTCTCTCTTCTCATGTTCTCCCAGACGTCTTCCATGCCGTCCCACTTCATGAGTTCGCGTTGCGCAACTATCCATTTAAAGAGCTTCTGGACACCAAAGAGTGCAAACAGACCTCCAATAACACTGACCAGAATAATCCAGAAAAGAGGCCAGAAGTCCCAGTGGACGAACTCGCCAAAAAGGTTGCGCAGGGTTCCTTTCTTGCCGTACTGGCCCCACTCTGTTCCATGGAATAAAAGGCGATGACCTTCAACTTCCCAGACGTCGTTGCCAAAGAAATGGCCGATTCTCCCCCAAAAGGACAAGGATTTCTCAACGGGAAAAGTATAGGCTCGGGCTGCAGGACGTATGTCGATGATCTGGTACTCGTAGCGCGTATCGTCTGTGTCCGACTGGCCATTGAATGGGTCAGCGGCCCCGCCGTTGCTTTTTCGTGCCTTTAGCGGCGTTCCTTTGACCAGTATCCATAACATCTTCTGCTCTGGTTTATCAAACCGCCAGAGCGGTTCATCTTCCAACCTCGTCCGCCCAATCACATCTAGTGATATTTCCCAATATTTTGCATCGTCTTTCTTATCGTCGCCGTCATAATTAGCTGGATTGGCAATGTATAGATAATCGAGCCTTGGGCGTACTGTGGGCGAAAGCGGAATGCCCAAGCACCACTCGGAAGAGCCCTTGTTTGAGTAAGGCCCACTCATGCAATACGGGTCTGAGACGCTCAGACCGTAATAGAGGTCTGCATAGGATAGATTGGTACTATACTCGGCGGCGCTGAAATGTGGCGGCGTAGGGATGGTTGGTAGGGGATATAGTGGTTCGTTATTGAGGAGAACAGTGCGATTGTCGTGGGTGAGAGTGACGTTAAGTAGCTATGGCACCGAGAAGCGTCAGTATATTCAAGACATCCTCGAGCAGCGCCAAGGACATACCAGCAGGTGGTCAGAATTCACAACTTTCTCCCCCTTCGGTTGCACATAAGGACAGTCCTTGCATTCGAGCTTCGCAATGTACGACGATCCGGGCCTTATCGCCGTGACGTCTGCGATGCGCTGCGCGCATTCTTTTTCATTTCCCGTCTCTTTGGGATTCTGGCAATCAGGAACATTTGGAATCTGGGCGCCGCGCGCAGCAGCAAAGAGGGCGGCGAAAAGCGGTGGATCAAGCAGGCGCATGACGAGAGTGGTGGTGGTGAATGGCAGAGGGAGCGGATGCCTAGGCCTCTATCGATCGGGACCTTGCCCGGCGCCTGTCAGGGGCGTAGCGCCGGCTGCGCGGTGCGCCAGTGGGGCGAGCCTAGCCGGCGCAGGGCCAAGCAGCGCCGGTGCAGTCCAGCCCAACCTTCGCCCTACCATAACCCCACTTGAACATCGCGGTACGACGGCGACGTACATGTGTTTAAGTTATCATGTGCACCATCACAGAGTCTTTGGACCTGATGTCCGAAATTAGGGGCCACGAATCATCTGTTGTAAGTGCTGCATACGCGTCAATACGTACGAGAGAGCCGCTTCATTCCTAGCGCTGTTCATAGTGCACGGGAAAAAACACTAAAGTTCAAGGCGTCGCGGACACTACTTGATACACTAAAAGAAACTACCTGCTCTATTTTTATACTGAAACTATGTTCAAACTGCCGAAGGATTCATTGGACATTAGAGCTTTTGGAATGTTTACAACACTGGGCAAGCAGCATTTGAAGTTGCCAAACGAACAAGAGGCAGACGAGCAAAGAACATACAAGGTATACTGCTTCGGGATTTCACAATCTCAAGGGCCTGGCAGAGAGTAGCAAGACAAAACGACTGGATTTCGTGAAAATATTTGATACTAATAGTGACTGGCGAATGACATAGCTATAAGCCAACTGAATTCAGAAACAGCTCCATGGTGTTTTGTTATGTACAACAAGTAATTACTGCAAGTGAGACAATAGCAATTTCCCGTCACCAACAACAAAGAAGTCAGGCAGTGATGTTCATCAGTCAACAGTTCGAGGCTGCAACCGATTGATCTTCTAGTACATAGGTTAGCTCTGAAACAAGTTTGAACTATGCTTCTCGTTGTTTCCTACCATATCACTCAGCTAGTCCAGCACCTGTATGATTCGATAGCCTTCCAGGGCCCGGCGTTGCATCTTCCCGTGGCAACACTGCATTTATACGTCGTACCCCATGGAATGCCACAACCTGTAGTATAGAATTCGCAGCGATCAGCTCCCGGCGGCGGCACCCACACCCCACACAGGTTTGTGTTCTTCCAGCCACTGATATTAGTGCATCCAGTCCCAGTGGTTTCCGTTTGCTGATACTCGCCATCACATCCGTACCATCTCACAATTGTTCTGGCTTGGGCATCCGCCAAGAGGGTCATGAGAAATGACAGGCCAATTTGAGCTTTCATGATGTCTGATGGGTGTGTACTTCTGGTTTGTTGACGTGTGTTGAAAATGTGTGGCAGATGGAAGATGAAGGTGAAAGGTTGTCGTAAGTGCAGACACCCATATTTATCTTCTCCCAGCACTTTCCCTCATCCCTCTTCTCTTTGAAAATTCGGTTCTATATCCCGTGAGCATTGACCAAGTCCAATGGTTTGAGAGGACTCTGTCACTAGCTGCAGAGTGCTGGCTCGAGGCAATAGTAGAGTCGCCAATGAGCTTGCTAAACAGTTCCATTCCAATAGTTGGTTCCAAAAAACATAGGAGGCCTAAATTAACAATGCGAAATACGATGTTGTACGACTGTTGAGGGGAAGATGCGATGCAAGATATTGCGGCTGAACAATATTGTATGAAGGCGGGGTTCAAGCTAGCGTCAGAAGGCAAGGTATTGTTACATTGTAGGAATGCGAGACACGCGTTTTCGACGATTGGTATGCACACGCCTTATTCGATGGAGATGAGATCGTTGTACGTAGCCCTTGCGGGACTGCAGTTGGTAGGCGCGTACTAGCGCCAAACCCTATGACGTCACACTATGAGATCACAGTGCTGAACACCAACGACATAAGAGCAGCTGCACGCCCGATTAGGACTCTTCTTTAATTGAAAACTCAAAAATAACCTTGAGCCTAATACCAGCCTGACTCATAGGAAGCCGTGCACTCCCAAAACACAGAGCAGCCTCCCGTACGAACTACCCCACCATGTCATCAACATTCCAATCCTTCTCTAGCTCCAGCAGCTCCACAACCATTAACGGACAAACCGTCTCAAAGTCTGAGCAAACCTACTCGGACCCCAGTGGCACCCGCGTGCAGCGTACCCACCAAGCACCAGGCGAAGCCCCGCGCGTCGAGCGCTACCAGACGGATGCCAACGGCAGGCAGCTTGGAGATTCAAGTGGCTCAGATGCAAGACGCATTCAGGATGTGACGGAAGAGGAGGATGCTAGGGCTAAGGAGTATGAGGAGAGGATGGAGGATGAGTATGCGAAGAGAGAGGGGGGTGCTTAAAGGTGGGAGTGAAAAGCATTGAGGTTACCATCGTAAGATGTGTATTATCAAGAGATTTTGGTACATATTCGTTATTGAAACTCGATGAATTATCAGCTTATCAATGCTGAGTCAATAGTTTGTGTGTTGTGTGCGAAGATTAATGCATATCAAGTGTCACCTTGGCCATAATGATCCATAGTCGTTGCTAAGAAGCAGAATCGAATGGCTCACCGCAAGTGTTGTTGAAATTCTGAAACGCAGATACACCGCTGCAGGCAATGCAGGTAAGAGTATGGTCTAGAACACGTGGCTAGGGCTGGCGCTAGCGAAGACGATGCATTGAGTGATGAAGTCTTCCTAGCGAGTCCCCACAAACTACAACACACACTGCCTGTGCATTTGCTCTTGCGACCCACACAACTACTTCCAAAGTGCACGCTGTAACCACACGCCGCGTGTCACTGCCTACATGAAGGCTAACCCCACCAATGATGGCCGCAGCGGCGTGGGGCCACCCCACCCCCAATTAGAAGCTTATGCTGTATGACACCTCACCGATAGCTTACCAGAGCGGCTTGGTTAGCTGTTCAACAAATGCATAACGCCTACGTGGTCTCTAGGCATTGACCACGTCGAACAGAAGAAAGCATTATAGTCGTTCCATTGCGGTCCACTGAAACTCTTTCTTTATGCAAATTTACCTCACGAGTATCTCTCCGCACTGCACTGCACTGAAAACATGGCACGAATCGTACACAACGTCGACCCAAAGGCGGACACGATCATCACGCTTAAGAATCCCTGCACCAGTTTTGCTCCTTGGAAGCCTGTCGCAGCCGCACCAGAGGGTGAATGGGCAGAATGGATAAAGTCGAATGAAAAGAGGAAGGACAAGTCAGACAAATGGGACAAAGTAGACAAAGTAGACTTGGAAAAATTTGAAAAACTAGACAGATCAGATAGGTCAGATAGATCGGACGATTCAGACAGGTCGGACAGGTCGGACAGGTCAGAGCGATTGGAAAGATCAGAGAAAGTGGAAAGACCAGAGAGATCAGAAAGGCAAGAGAGACCAGAGAGGCAAGAGAGATCAGAAAAACCAGAAAAATATGAGACATTAAAGAAAAATGCTGGCGTTGAGGCCCAGATTGCCCAGTTCCTAGTAGAGAGGGCTAGTGGGGAGACCACAGTACAGTCATCTGATTCCCGCCCAAGCAGAGATGCTCCTACCTCTAATGGTGTGTCAAGAACGTCAAAAGACTCGAGGGAGTCACGAGATTCACGAGAGTCAAAGCAGTCAAGGGAGTCGAAGGAGTCAAGGGAACACAGGGATTCAAGAGAGCCTAGGGAGTCAAGGGACCCAAAGGAGACAAGAGATTCAAGAGAACCCAGAGATTCACGGGAGCACAGGGAATCAAGAGAGACTAGAGATTCAAGGGAGTCCAGGGAATCAAAAGAGACTAGAGATCCAAGAGAGACTAGAGAGACTAGAGAGGCTAAAGATTCAAGGGATTCCAGAGAGTCAAGGGAGCCAAGGGAATCAAGGGAGCACAAGGACTCGAAGGATTCCAGGGATTCAAGGGAATCAAAAGAGACAAAAGACCCCAAAGATTCCAAAGAGTCCAAGGAGTCAAAAGATTCCAAGGAATCCAAGGAGTCGAAAGAACCGAAAGAGTCAAAAGAGTCAAAAGAGCCAAAAGAATCAAAGGAGTCGAACGAGTCGAAAGAGCCAAAGGATTCGCAACCGCCAAAAGCTGCGGAGCCTGAGGTAGATGTCATTCAGTACCATGTCTCTTCACGCCACTTGATGCTTGCATCGCCCATGTTCCAGCGTGCACTGGACAAGGACGGCTCCAAACAATCTGATGGACTCTACCATATCGAGGTTCACGATTGGGACCCCGAAGCTTTTCTCATTGCCCTGCAGATCGTCCATAACCGCAACAGGAACGTACCGCGCAAGGTTAGCTTGGAGATGCTGGCCAAAATCGGTGTTGTGGAGGATTACTACGGTTTTGGTGAAGCACTCGAGATTTTCCAAGAAATGTGGTTCAAGGACCTTAGGAGAGTTGCCCTGCCGACAACATACTGCCGAGATTTGGTCCTATGGATCTGGATTGCATATGTTTTCCGCGACGAAGAGATATTCCTGAAGGCCACATTGGTGGCAATCATGGATACGAAAGAGAACATATCTAGCCTGGGCCTACCAATTCCCGCAAAGATCATAGGTATGTAACGTGTTTCTGGAGACGGGCCATTCTAACATAGCATAGAACGAATCGACAGCAAACGCCAAAATGCTCTCGAGTCTATCCTCTCGGGTCTGCATAAGTTGCTCAAGAAGTACCGCAGCAGCAGCTATGTATGCCCTGAAGACCCTCAAGTGTCCTTTGGATGCGGATCGTTCCTCCTCGGAGCCTTGACAAAAGGAATGGATGCAAAGGGTCTCTTGGATCCTTGCATGAAGGCGCCATTCAACAATGTAAGCTGCGAGGATTTGTGTGACTGCCTCGACGACATGAGGTCGTCTGAATGGGCTCGTATGTCTTGGGGCCGTAAGCACCCTTGCACGCTGAAGGAAGATTTGAACGCGTGGGTCAGCACTATCGCCCGCGAGTATGGAAATCTGGGGTTTGAATCGCTCCAAGATCTGAGTGATTAGAGTCACATAGCATGTCAATTGAATGTTCGTGTTGGTTTACGTTTGATGCACGTGCGTGGCAGTGACGGCCATATTAATAGACGGATGCAGCTCCCTCGTACCGATGACGCGCGCCAGTCCCAATGCGGGCTAGTGTGTAGACAGGGGTCCAAAGTTCCGGAAACCCATGTCAGAAGTCGCTCATGACAGGTCCACGTTCACTCGAGTTACCAATCCCTTAAATGTTGACAATGCCACGATGAGCGAAACCCAAAAGCTCCTGCATGAGCATCCTTCCGACAGCGACTCAGAACTCGAACTCGAACAGAAACCAAGTCCCCGACACCTGTCGCCTTCACCCTCGTCGTCGCGAGCGAACTCCGTCTCTCCAGCGCCCCCGGGATCGCGTCCTAATGGCAACATCAAGCGACAATCGTCGTTTGCCCAGCCTCGCCCTGATGGCGCACCGAGAACTCCGAACCGCGTCCGCTTCGAAGAGCCGAGGAGGAGCATGAACGGTGATGGCGGCCATGGGGCTGACTGGGTAGAAATGGACGGAGATGACTACATGCACGAGGAAGGACGCGAGAGAACACAGCGGTTGCCTCTGCTCACGGGCATCGAGGCGCCCAGCGTAACTGTCGCGGAGGAAAACTTCAACCCAGAAGACCATCTCGAGAGCGCACGGCCACGTAGCGGAATGCGAAGCGCCTTCATGAACATGGCCAACAGCATCATGTGAGGCATACAGAAGGGTGTAAGCAAGAACAGCGGCTGACGTAGAATAGCGGGGCCGGAATCATAGGTCAACCTTACGCTATCCGCAATGCCGGCCTCATTACAGGGACCGCCCTGCTCATTGGTCTCACCATTGTGGTAGACTGGACGATTCGCCTCATTGTCATAAACTCGAAGCTCAGCGGGACCGATTCGTTCCAGGCAACCGTACAACACTGCTTTGGCAAATCGGGGCTCGTGGCCATATCCCTCGCGCAATGGCTCTTGTACGTCGTCTCTCCGAGATTTGGAAAGAAGTGTATTGACAACATACAGCGCCTTTGGCGGCATGGTAGCGTTCTGTGTCATTGTCGGTGATACCATACCAAGGGTTCTGGACTCCATGTTCCCTTCGCTAGCAGACATGTCGTTCCTGTGGCTACTCACCAACCGGAGGGCTGTCATGATCTTGCTCATTCTCGGCATCTCCTTTCCCCTGTCGCTTTACCGGGATATCTCAAAGGTAATTGCATCTAGGAACAAGACAGTGCTTCTACTAACAGTTTGAAGCTTGCCAAAGCCAGTGGTTTTGCGCTGGTCAGCATGACCATCATCATCGTGACCGTCGTCACACAAGCGTTTCGCGTGCCTGACGAGTTGAAAGGCCAACTCAAGGGCTCGATTGTCATCCGCTCGGGCATCTTCGAATCCATAGGCGTGATAGCTTTTGCATTTGTCTGCCATCACAATAGCCTTCTCATATACGGCTCCCTCCGCAAACCCACCATCGACCGTTTCTCGCGCGTTACACACTATAGCACTGGCATATCACTGGTTGCATGTCTTGTCATGGCTCTTTCAGGCTATCTGACATTTGGTGATAAGACGCTTGGAAATGTGCTCAACAACTTCCCCAATGACAACGTCATGGTCAATATTGCACGTCTGTTTTTTGGCCTCAACATGCTTACTACGCTTCCACTGGAAGCTTTTGTCTGTCGAGAAGTCATGAACAACTACTGGTTCCCAGACGAGCACTACCATCCCAATCGCCACATCATCTTCACGACTGCACTTGTTGTTTCTGCCCTTACCATGGCCCTTCTTACCTGCGACATTGGCGTTGTTTTCGAGTTGTTCGGCGCAACATCTGCTTGCGCGTTGGCCTTCATTCTTCCACCCCTCTGCTACATGAAGCTGTCGCAAAGAAGCATGATGACCTATGTGGCTGGCGCCGTTGTAGCATTCGGATGCATTGTCATGGTCATTAGCATTCTCAAGACTACGAGCAAGCTTACGATGGAGAACAGTGAACATGCGAAATGTGGTTAGACTGGATTGTTCGTAACATAGCGGTGCATTGGGCGGCGTTGAGGATATATATGGCATACACAAAGCGCGCGAGCGCATCATATAACTGCTGTCGTCTGCAGAAAAATATAAAACTTTCAAAGCATACACTGAACCTTGTGTTACAAAGCCCGTGCTTTGGCCCTTCAACTAACTGTACTCCCATCGGCCCTTTCTTGGCCTCCCACGTGTATGTAGCTGCCATCCTCGCTTCAACGGTTACACCGGCACCACCAAACCCCAAAGACCCTGTAATGAAGTTCAATCAAGCTCACTAGCTTCTCATCGAAATCTAGGAATATCAAGGGTCTTAAGCTCTTCGTATCCGGGGTACACATTACGCCGCGCAACCCTGACCCACATATACCTACTCAACACCAACGCCAACGCTAACCACTATCTTACCCTCTGCATATCGCAATACTTCCAATTAACTCAGCGTCCCTCAGTTTTTGAGTTTGCGATTGACGACAGAGCGGTCAGCGACACACGCAACCGATGACGCTGGCGGCGCGGCCTCCCTACCTGTGATGTTATTGCACAGCCGCTGATCACAGCTCTATCGGGTCGCGCAAAGACGTCATACGGGAGCGATCTTGTCTGAACCCTGCTTTTTGGCTGCAACGCACAACGGAGGAGAGTGTTTGAAAGGGGAAGTTGCGTAAGGAAGCTATGACGGGTGTGGGTTATAACGGGAGTGCATATAAGAACGTTGGTGTGGTGGTGTGTTCTCAGGGTCCATTCTCGCATCTCGCATCTCTTGTGCAAGTCTTGTCTTTAGATTGCCGAGTTCTTATACTATATACTACTACTACACTACAACAACGCATTCCTACGCCTAAATAACAAGGAGATCAATAAGATTGCCAAAATGCCTCTCTTCAGTTCCCGCCGCGAACCATCTCCTCCACCTCCACCTCCACCCCAACAAAAGACCTCCTTGTTTTCCCGGCGTCACTCTTCCTCCTCTCCTTCCACCTCCCCAACATCCCACCACCGCCACTCCTCAACTTCGCACCACCGACACAGCAGCTCCGTGTCGCGCTCCGGAACCGTAAACAGCCATTCTGGTTCATCGCAAAAACTCACATCAGGATTCTTCAACCGCTCCTCAGCGGACCCCAGTATCATAAATGCGAAGCAGAGTCTTGCGAATGCCGAGGCGGCAGAGAGGGAAGCGGATCGTGCGTTGAGTGTAGCTAGGGCGGCGGTCAGGGAGGCGAGGGAACATGTTGCTAGGCTTGAGAGGGAGGCGGCTGAGGAGTAAGTTTATTATAGTCAAGTCAGGTGAAATTGAGAGTGGAGTTTGCTAACGTCAAGGATAGGGCGCGCTTGGCAAAGATTAAGCAGGGTGAGGCGAAGGCGTTGGGTAAGATGGGGAAGAAGTTGGGGAGACACGACCATGTTTAAGTGTTGAATCGAGTTCAGAAGGGCTCAAGCTTTTGGGGATATGGCTGTACCAGATGATAGTACTGCATTCTTGCTGTGTATTGATGAAAGGCAGATGAGCGAGGAGTTTGGGTGGTTCGGTGGGATCATGTGTGAATGTTCTTTCTAGCGTTTGTACAATACCCGTTTTGTTATTTTTAACTATTGTTATCGATTTGTGTCCACTGTCATCTTTGTGCTAAAATGTCTGGGACATGTGACTTGGTCTGTTAGTAAATAATGTGATGACGACGTCCCAGTGGAAAGGGGTACGCGCTAAGTCGAAAATAAGGAGGTGACGAATGCACTTTTTCACTGCACATGTGAGATCAATCAGGGGTATCAGAGAGGAAGCATATCATTATCACGCAACAAGAAGTTCAAGCTTCACAGAAACAAAGTGAAAATATAACGTCTTCGATTTCTTAGATTTCAAATCCACGCATGGCAGTAAATGTTATTGCAAGTGTTAAATAGACATTGACCCATTGATGTTTATGTAACAAGCCCCCTTAGCTAGAAATAAACCCTAGCTAAGGAGGCAAGAGAATATACTGTGTGTGTTTATGTAGACTCAACAAACCAAAGACAGTTGAAGAGAATAAAAAAAGACATTGAGAAATTACAGGTGTGTGATGATCCAGCAACGCACGCAAACAAAAAAATTCCATCCATCCCCAAATTTTTGCTAACGTCCGACTGCTTCGTCATTTTTGTTCTTTTTCTTTTAGTAATAAGATCCCATGGTAGGCGTGGGAGCGGCGCTCGAGCAGTCGGGCTTTGTCCTCGTCAGGAGAGTCGATGGGACAGGCGTCTTGCCTGGGGGGTAGACTGTGATGACGGGAGTAGTAGGGTATGTAGGGGGAGTGGTGAACTCTCCGGGAAGACCAGGGAAGATGTTGGTGAAGGCGGGGGCCAAGCTGGGGTTGAAGGAGAGCGAGGCAGGGACGTAGACGGACTCGTATGGACGGGGAAGGTCGTCGTCGGGGATGAGAGTCAGGGTGGGGGCGGGGGCTGAAGGAGTCTCGGCTGGGTAGCCAGCTCCGTAGCCACCGGCTGGGGTCTGGGCAGGAGGTGCGCCTACGGGGAACTTCGAACTGATCGAGGCCGGGGGTGCCAATGGGCCGGAAGGCAACAAAGCAGGGGTTTCGACGGGAAAGAAGGTGCTGAAAGTGGCTTTTGGTGGGACGGACGGCGAGGGCTTAGCGGATGGAGTGCCGGCTGACTTGTCATCGAGGGTCATGCAGGCGAAGCTGATGGCCTTGGTGAGGGGGCACTTCTCAGAGTTGCCATCGAGGCTTCCAGCCATGTCGACGTAGGGCCAGCACACACGGCCATCGCCCATGTTGACCATGTTTCCAGCGACGTGAACACCAGCGGGCTTGATCGGCTCGCCAAGCTTCTTGCCGTCCCTGACCTGCTGGAAGAAAGTGCCGGCGTATTTACGTTCAGCAGTCTCCTCCCAGCTGACAATGGCGTTGGAGCTGTCAAAAGTAGTGACGCGGGCGTTCTGGCAGTCGGTCTTGCCTGAGGTCATCTGAATAACTTGCACATCGTCGGCCTTCTCGGAGATGGCGACAGCGACGTTGCGGTTTGCGGTAGACTCATTAGCACCTCCGGACACCCAGGTAAAGATGTAAGAGTCGGTATCGAAGAAGCGTGCGAGATGGCTGTAGGTCTCTGATCCGCCTCCCAGAGTCGAGTTGGCAGCAATGTTCTGGGTTTCCTCGGTGCCGATCTTGACGCGGCTGCTGTTCTTGCCGGCGCCGTTGTTCAGATACAAAGAGCCTTTGTTGTCAGCGCACACACTGGCGAATGGTACGGAGTCGGAAGCATCGAGGGCAATGCCACTGTTGAGGGAGCAGTCTGTGGCACCTGCTACGCTCTTGACAGTGCCGTTCTCGTTGACGTATTGGACACTGTCGCCCTTGTTACCCTTGACAGCGGCAAAGGAAGCGCCATACATGGCGGCATCTTCAGAGTAAACAAGGTCACCATTGAGGCTTGTTGAGCACGAAGCGCCGGCAGCATCGCCACTTGGGCCACCAAGGTATGTCTTGAAGGACTGCTTGCCAAGTGTGTAACGGTACAGGACAGCCACAGGCTCGTTCTTAGAAGGGGCATTGGCTGTTCCAGACGGCATGGGCTCATTAGTAAGAAGGGCGAATCCATCATCATGGGCGTAGAGGCCACCAGCCTCCATTCCCTCGGCCATGGTCACAGGCTTTCCAATAGGGGTAAAGGTAATAGGGTTGACGGCCTGGACGTGGACACCCTTTCCAGATGCATCCAGGTATGCGAGGTATGCGGATTGGCCATTGGGGGAGACGGCAAAAGGCGTGCGGTGGTGCTGCGGCAGTCCAGTAGAGGCATCATCCTTGATTGGGCAAAAATCAGAGGTAAGCTCCAAGGTTCCACGGTGAGTCTTCAAGCGGCTTTCGCAGAGCTGTCCGAGGACGGTGCTTGTAAGCAGAGAAAGAAAAACGAAGTGCAACATGGTGCAGCGAGTGTAAATTCAAACGAGTGACGAAAAGAACGAACGACCAGCGAACACGGGTCCAAGACAACAAAGCAACGTAGAAAACGAACAAATCCACAGCAACTTGTTCGTACAGGCAGAGCGGTAACCGCACTCGTGGGAGGCGATTCTCCTATATAAACATGCGCGCCTATGAAACAGGCCATCGACACCGGGATCCTTTAGGCCAGCCGCCTATTAGACGACGCCAATAGCGAGTCATCTCGGAGATATGCATGAAGCAACGGTGTGCGGGGGGAGCTGGGCCTGTTTTTGGACCCATTTACGCGCTGCGAGCAGTAAAAAAGGTTAAGGCGCGGACCGTGGTGTAATAAGCGTGCCTGCGGGTGTTTCGAATCGTTTCGCCCAAGAAGACGCTAGTGGAGGATCGCCACGCTAGCACCCCGATTCGTAACAAACACCTATTGTACACGACGTGGTCCTGAGGCGCATTCCATCATCGTGGCAGACATATGCTTCGCGCAACGCACCCTTCACTCCCTTTTCGGTTCGCTTCACATGTCATCATGTATTGAAACAGGGCTCAGCAAGCTCGTGGTCCCCGCGCTATTACCCCTATTGTATGCCCCCCCCTAGCATTCCCGAAGCGGACGCCTCTCTTGGCTACCAATTACCAGTTTGCTGGGCATACGCTTTCTTAATACACATCCTGGCGAATTAACGCAGCTCCTGCGAACTCTCCACAACCGCGACGACTTGCCCCGGGCTAAACATAGCTCTATTGGGAAAAAATTGCTCCACCGCCGTCTTCTGGCCTCCTATTCGCTTGCGAGTCATCCTCCAAGGCGGGACGCGCATGGATTGGGGCCATACAAGCCGGATCTAGATGCACGAGCCGCCAAGCACCGCAGGTGAACCAACTCCGTTCCGTGTGGGACAAGGTGATCATGGCGGTGCATTCTAGATGGGCTGACGAGTCGGCACGGTATTGGCAGCCAGCGGGCACAGACTGCGCCTACAAGCTAATGCGTGGAATGGGTCATTACAGGAGGGTTTGCGTGCTACAAGCTTTCTTTGACACAAGACATATTAGCAAGGACGATGCTCGTCCATCTGGGCAAGCTAAGGCGTAGGCTGCAACTTTGCTTGGTCAATTGCACAATCAAGCCTTTGTGGTGGTTGAAGCATATCCTTCGCATCCTTTTTATGCCGCCAGAGCCCTGCACGTAAGCGCCTGTCGTGTAGTCATCGGGAACAGCACCAGCAAAGTCTCAGTTTTGACGTTGTCGACCCTGGCCGCCTTACCTCTTCTGTCCTGGCATTTTACGAGCCTTGCAACTTACATATCCGCCCGATTCCTCAGGGTTCCAGGCCCTGTAATTGTTTCATGATACGTTACCACTGGAAATGTACCGCCAAGCCAGTTCCCGATTGCGAGCTCTACAATAATTTTCAACAGCCGAGTCTCTGTAAAAGAAACAAAAGATTAGTTTCGATTTCCCCAATCTCTGAGTCAGCCACGTCATTTATCGATCAGCAATCGGATCATGGACCTGGGGTTCGGGGTCGACATGCCGTACTGATAAATGGAGTATCTGACTAGGCCGATCACACTGTAGACAGCCCAGCGCCTTCTGACACTAGTAAAATCACTGTGCGTAATACGGATACCGAGCTGACGTCAGCGTATACAGGGTGCAGGTATCAGGATGTAGTACCCGATGGGCATTCGGCACATCTACTCAAGCCACCAATCTGTAAATTCTACATGGCCTCGAGTCAGTCATGGTAATTGTATCTACGAAGTGTAACAGGTAAAAAGAATACAAGTGCTGCTTGATGCAGTTCCCGAAAAGACAATACCCCTCATGCTAAACATCAGGTTATCGATTGCGGCAATAAGACAAAAAATAGAAACTATCTCCAGCACTACTACAACCTACTATTGGCAATACTCCTAGGGGGATCATCACACCACTACTAACATAGCGACATTGCGGAGTTCGGAACGCTAAATCAAATGATGTCACCCGCATACGTATATCATAACGACCAAAATACTGTCGAATAGAAACCGAAACCCCTATGCAAACTCCAGAACCTAAACAAGAATGATTTCCTTCTCCTCACTACTTTGCATCGCTTCCGTGCCCACTGCAAACGTACCCAGCCTCTCCCACGCACGAGGGTTCCGAGCTGAGACTCCCAGCACAAGGCCGGCAATAACGTTGTCGTACCGCGCGACGCTTAAACACAGTACATTCGTCTCAAGCTGACGTACCGTGTCACTGGCCCGCGCTCGACGGACCGTCCGTAGTTTTTCTCCTTGGCTAGTTTCAAACTCGTGTTCGGTAAGTAAGCTATCGTGCATCATGCGTATACTGCTTGTGCCCTTGATCAAAAGGTCATACTCCCACACTCCGTGCTCTTTGAGCGAGGACAATATGCAAAAAATGGTAGGGCCGCGTAACGTAACAGATGCATCTGATATCGCGCCTAGCGGGTTCAGTCCGACAGGCGTGGCGTTAGATGCCACAATCGTGATGAGAGATTTAAATGTTTCGCGCTCTTCCTCGTCCAGCAATGTATATGTGACGGGTGCGTTTAAGCTCGCCCAAGAGAAAGACGGTGCACGCCAATTATCTAGCGCAAAGTCATTTGGACAGCGGCCGGCTGGCCGAGCGACGTGCCACAACAAGTCTGAAGCCAAGTTGCACTTCCAGATTCCAGCAAGATACTCCGAGTGCGTTGCTTTTCTGATTTTGGTCGCGATACCCGAGATTGCGGGAAGTTTGTCGGTGGCAATGGTAAGTTCGCGCGTCGTGTAGTGCTCGATGATGCGTTGCCAGGCTTGCCACACTGCGTCGGTCTTCTTGCTGGCGACGGCTTTCGGAATCAAAGAAGGCGTTGTGGGATATGACTTGCGTTCAGGCATGCATTCGCAGCGGTAAGATGTTTTGCACTCGAACAGAAGCTCAGTGGCGGTGTAGTGCAATATCCTCGAACTGAGGACATGTTCTTGAAGAGCCCATGCACGAGATGTAAGTGGCCCGACTGGCTTTGCAGGGCCTCCATTTGGAGCATGGCTCGGATGATGGTCCAGAATCTTTCTTGCTCTCAGCGAGAACTCCTTTCCACCTGTGTTTTGGTACAATATCTTGACAGGCTTGCGTCTCTCGACCAGACACCTCGTGCTACTATCCGCAGACTGCGTTGCAGCAATAGTGATATAGCTATTCTGGTATATGCTCCCCATTTTCGACGACTCTGTCTCCCAGTCTCGCACTGAATCCTGAATGATGCAAAGACTGTCGATCCATAGGTAGCGTAGGCCGAGCTGGCGCGTAATGATGATTGCATCTTGAAACAACGGCGGAAAAGTATCGAAGGAGATGTTGACGGCCAGTTTAGCCCAATTGGATTTTGTAGCCACAAGTGGCGGATGCGATCCCCAGCAGTGCGAGAGAGCTGCGTACTGGAAATTCCTGCCGTGTGTGTCGATGAGTCTGACGGGCGAAGCACTTTTGCCTACGTCAAGCAGACGCTTGGGAGGTGAGACAGTGGACGGGCACGACAGCCTGCAAGCCCTGTGTTTTGGGTTTCCGATGCAACCCTGTATACAGCGTCGGATGAAATTGAATGTGTCATCAGACCCCGAGTTAATCGGGATATGATGTGCGGTGCCCAGACTTGGCCATGGAGGCCGTGATGCTATACATTGTTAGATGGCCAGTAAAATTTGATGTGTAAAACCTGCTCATTTGGGAATTGAACACACTAAAAATGGTGTTGACCAAGAGGTAGATTTCACTATGGAAAAAAGGATGGCCTACCTGGGCCTGCATAGATCTCCGCGATCTCATTCTTCCAGCGCTCTGCCCCCAAAGTAATTTTAATCGTGCCCTTCTCTTTAATGTCAACGTGAACTTTTGTTCGCGCGCCCCTCCATCCCTTGAAAAACGCATCGAGCACCAGAATCAGCACATTGCAAAACCTACACCCACTCTCCTTGACTTTTGACAAACTCAACGCATCAACCACAAGACACAAACTTGCGCGAGGCTCTTTGACAGTTTCATCATCATACACGGAGCTGGTGTGGCCCCTCGGGTCGAGATGGTTGCACGCGCGGCACTTTTTCCGCAGCGCCTGGCGTGACGACGTGGCCGGGCGCACAGGACCCCGAAGCGACTTTGGCAAAGGCATATGTACGTAACTGAGGCTAGAACAGCACACGTTTGGTATTCCCAATCGCCGTGTGGTGCATCGTGTGGCTCTGGCAAGATTGACGTTTGCAGGGCACACGGGACGTCTTCAGCTTGACCGCTCATGTCACATGTACTAGTGTGCATATGGATTAGCGGTAATTTCACGGTGAAATGTGGCTTTTGGGGGCCGAACAACACCAGCGTTCGTTGTTTCATCGTCCGCTACCTCGACCACAACGGGTGGATAGGAGACAC
Organism: Exserohilum rostratum; assembly: GCA_026367775.1. Classification (NCBI taxonomy): domain Eukaryota; kingdom Fungi; phylum Ascomycota; class Dothideomycetes; order Pleosporales; family Pleosporaceae; genus Exserohilum; species Exserohilum rostratum. The sequence goes on from CP111162.1 coordinate 986,449, forward strand.
GCAAAAAAATCATTGCGTGTGACGAAAAAGTATTCACGATTTCGCGTAAATTTGCATTTTCTCCGAAAAATGTAATACGTTTATTTTCTTTTGCACGTGACTACTACCGCTATTACTACTACCATAGCCATTTTTTTTTCCTACAACGGCCACAAAGAAGCTTTTGAACAACAGCCGAAGCATCAGCCTTATCATGCTTTGTGTGACACATATTTCCAATCATGAGTTTGCGATACAGCCCGGGCGGTGCTTGGCATGACACCAATTTTCTCAGCTGTCTCCAAACATAGCCCTCTCTTCCCCGCACACCTACGCAGGAACAACAACAACGGCGGCGCCCGCTGTGTGCCAAGAAGCATTGAGAGGCGCTGGCCGATAGGCCTGATTGGACGCTAAATCGCTACCATGGGAGAAACAAGATTGCCGATGCTGAAAAGGGAATCGAAAGCGATGTACGGCGGAAAGGCTGCCTTGCGCCCTGGCAGACAGCTCATATATGTCTTCCAGTAAGAAGTTAGTTGGAGCGGGCGGAACGGCTTGGCGGTGGTAGCCCGTAGTCGCGGATTGGTGCGCTGGAATGGACGTGGTCGGGATGGCTGGACAACGAGGGTCGTCTAGGTGCTAAGAGGACGTAGGGCCTACAGGGCGGGACACCAGGCTGAAAGCTGAGGAGCATGCAAGGCTGAGATTGTTGTTGTTGAGAGTTAGATAGTAATAGAAATATGTATAAAAAGCCTCGTCTTCACCTTTCAGCTTTTCACTGGCACTCCTACAAGTTCACTACCACATTCAATCGCTTTTTTATCTGTCTGTCACTATCAGATAACTCCACGATGCGTTTCACACTCGTTACCTTCGCTACCCTCAGCACTTCTGTGCTAGCCACCCAAGGCTTCATGAGCTACGACTCCTTGTTCCCACGCGAAGCTTCCCTTTCCAAACGCCAGGGTTACTACCCCTCAGGCCCCAGCGGAACATGCAGCGGCCCCGGTAACACGTGCCAGACCGCCTGTGGATCAAACTACGCCGAGTGTCCTTTGACTGGCGGCCGTGGTCCCTGTTACCAGCCTGGCAGCGGATCTACATGCTGCATTGGCACAGGAAGTAAGTTTTGCATCACCATGTTCCAACCAACAAACTTCAACTACAAGTGGGAGAACAAGAAGCTAACCAGAGTCTTTCTTTTCTTTCTCTATTAGAAACCTGTAGGTCAGGATACTACTGCACGCGCGACAAAGCAAACACCCCCTATTGCTGCCGTCAAAACGTTTCAGCTGAAGAATGCGCAAAGCAAAACAATGTCGACGGACCACTCATGCCAGATCCAACTGGTACTCCTAGCGCTGTGCCTTCTCCAAGCAACCCACCTTCCCCACCCAGCACCCCCTCTACACCCAGCGCCTCTCCCCCATCAACTCCCTCCTCGCCTCCTCCCCCTCCCCCCCCTACTACCCCAAGCACAACCCCCTCCGCCATCTCCTCCACAACCGAGAAACCCCCTGTTGTCAGCACCCAGCCCGTGCTCCCCAGCATCCCCGTCCTGGAATCCAGCAGCACTTCCAAGACACTGGTCTCGAATGTGACCAGCACTAGCAGGACGCTGCCTCAGTTTACGGGTGGAGCGGCCGTCATGAGGGTTGCGGGACAGGGTGCTGTTATGCTGGCTGGTGCGGCGGGTTGGGTTATGTTGTAAGATTGTTAATGGTCAATGGTTAATGATAATGTTGGAGTGGGGAAGGATAGGATATGGTGGATAGGAGGAAAGAAATGGAAATGGAAATGGAAATGGGGAATGGGGAATGGGGAATTGATTGGTGGGGATGTATGAAGATAGGTGGGGAGGCATGGATATAGGGATGGAAGGAATTCTTTAGTGTAGTATGATATCATTATGAATCAATGAGTTTGTTGTCAGTGATACCTTAGTACCGTCTATTTTTATTTCATTAGCAGTACAAAGTGAAGTGGGTATGTCAGAGCTAACAAAACATAGACAGTACAACAGGCTCGAACTGCCTCCCCTAGCGGCACTAATGTTAGAATAAACAATAGAACTTGTTGCGTATTGACATCGCACATGATAATCAAAACCTCCACATTTCTTCTTTCTACGGGATCAGAAACTACAGCGAACACAGCAATACTAATACAGAAAACACAGACACACCTTTATTACAAATAGTACAACAAACGACTTCCTAGATGGGCAGTACACAACATCATATTTTTGCTTCTCCCAAGCCCCTCTATAATAAAAGGTGGCTGATATATACCTACCTGATATAGTGTAGTGTGTCTGTGTAGGTATATAATATGTAGTATCCATGTGTATACTACATGAGATGGAAAGAAGGAAACAAAAAAAGAAGAAGAAATTAGGGCAGATAAATGTGTGTATGATATTGATATTCTCATCTTCCATCTTGATTTCTCTCCCAATCCATTCTTTATCCAATGCACACATACATACATACATGCATACGTAGCCCAAATGGTCTGTGTGTGTATGACCAAAACGAGAGAAAAAGCGTCGACCCATATTCGTCTCTCCCCTTGCTCCTTAATTTGGAAGGAGGGAGGGAGAGACCCCAATCAAAGCAAACGCCTAGGCTATGCGGATAAAGTCAATGGAAAAACAAAGTAAAAACACAGAGGCTGCAGCCCACGTCTATCAATGCTTTGACCACACCAATTGCACCTACCGGCCCAACCCACCCAATGATTGACCCCCTGCATGTTTTTGTGCTTCCCGAGGCGCAAATGCAACAAATCATTGAAAAAACGCCCCGGCGCCATCATGGATGTTTGGAAACAGCATTAACAACAAAAAGGAAAGAAACAAGGATTCATGCGGAAAGCGAGGGCGACTGGCTCCTTGTGAGAAAAAGGAAAAAACGGGCGGCGACCAACAGGTTCTTAAACACCTGTCCAGCCCCTCCGTCTTCTGACTTGTGTCAAATATCCGCAGTCACTCGCGCTGTCTACTTTGCGCGGGGCGTCAAAATCAGCAATGGCGGCCTTCTAGTCCGCAGCTCCTTTCCGCAGCGGCGTACTCATCTCTCCGCCACTCGTCTCCCGTCTGCGCCTCACAATCTGAAGACGTGGGAGAGGCGGGGCAGCACTTTGTGGCGGTGGTGTCGGCACACCATTTGGCGGAGCATCGTTCTCACCTACCACACTTTGTCGTCTCCTGATTACGGCTTCACTGAGGCGGCCCTGTCGTGCTTTGGGAAGGCGAGAGTTGGATTTGGAGTTTGGAGTGTTGGCGTTATTGGCTTCTATGCGAGCGAGCGACGTCGCAGCGTCGCGCGAGGGTGGCCGAGATGGGGTACGAGCTGCAGCTGGAGTTCCCGCGGTACTTTGGAGAGCAGCAAAAGATGTGGAACTGCGTACTAGCGAGGGTGTTTTACGACCTGACGAAGGTGGGAGTACGGTGGTGGGATCTTCAGCAAGATCCCACATAGTTGCTGAGGATTGGGAGCGTGCAATGCGATCGCGGCCACTCCCAAGTGATGTCGGTGTACCATTCATGGGTGGGAGCATGAATGTGTTTTTGAGCGAGTTGGGTGTTGGTGGTGTTAAACCCATACCACTACCTATCAAGGTAGATCCCGTGCTCGAACCCGAGCCATCGCGTCGGCCAGCTGACGAAGCTGGACGCCGGAGGTTCAGTCCTGCAGCGGAAGCGCGACTAACACTTCGCTTGCCGTTAGAACCTTTGTTGATACCCGAAAGTTCTACTTCATCACAGGCTCGGATAAGCTCTTCGGCCATCTGTCGCACTAACACAGCAGAGTCGTGTTCCATAAGCCAAGTGATGCGCTCATAGCACCCAAAGGCGCGTACAAGCCAGCATCCTTCATCCTTTGCATCACAGATTGTTCGCAGAATACGAAGGAAGTTGAGGCGCGTGACAGCATCCTTGTGCCCAAGTTTCTGTTCGGTGCGACTGAAAATTTCTGGCACGGCCAGCGATGCGGCAATAGGTGGCGATAGTCGGACAACCTTCTGCAGAGGCTCAAGCATGTTCTCAAAAGTGGAGTTGGGCAGATCAGCGGAAGTATACGCAGAGATGATGGCTGTGGTGAAGCTTGATTGGGGAGATAGGAGGTATTGTTCGACTCGAGCCGTCTCTTCCTGGAGCCTGGAAGATTGTTAGCATGTTGGTTGACAATAGCTGAGAGGATACACACCAAACAAAGATGGCGTCCAGGGCAGTTACTGCCCAATTGCGGTCGCCCAGCAGTGATACGTAAAACGCAAGACCTTTTGCATCCCAAAGCATCTTACGAGCCACCTTGCCAGAGTTGACCATTTCGAGCAGCACTGGTAGAGCAAACTCCTTGAGCGGACCACCCTCACGCACAACGTCCTTGAGCAATGGAATAATGTCTGACAGCGCAGCCTCCTCCTGTCTGCTCTTGTTGTGTCGGCACAAGTTATACATAGTATTGAGAATCTGGTTCGAGATTTCGCGGTGAAAAGGTGGTAATCGTTTGGGATCAGATGAAGACCTTTGACTGCGGTTCAATGAATCCCGTGATCGTGTGGATTTGAGTAGTTCGATGAGGATGTCGATTGCATTGGAGTTTTGGAGAGCTTCATGGGTCGAGGAAAGCGAGCTGAGGTTCTTGATGAACTTGAGCATGGTGATCTGGTGTGGCGGGGCCATCTTGCGGAGGTCTTTGAGAACGCCTATACAATGTTAGTCCTGTCCATTGATCACTTGTTGAGGTTATCGATTGTTGACTTACGCTTTAGGATCATTCGGTCCGCCACGAGATCCTTGACGTGACTCTCTGCCTGCGAAAAGATGAGGAAGATGTGCACAATCCTACCCACAATAAGGCGTGCAACCTCTCCGTCTTCCTCGACCATGCGGTTCAAGACCAGGCTGAGCGGATACAGCACACTTGACCTTGAGAATATGCGGCAAAAGTCGTTCTTCGGTGTGGGCCCCTGCAGCTCGAACACACCATATACACCATTGACACCAATGAGCACTAGATCGCGCTCGGCGTCGATATCCTCTTCTAGGAACTCAACAAGCACGTTGATGCCACCGCAGCCAATGAACATCTGGAGTGTCAGTGTACTTGTCTGGTACATCTGTCGCACGAATGCTGCGGCTTCTTTTCGAATGTCGCTTGGGAATTTTTTCGAAGCAAAGTAGCAGATGGTCGGGATTCCTCCAAGGAAGGATAAGCTCTCTTGTGATTCGGCATCCTCCAAGATGATGAGATTGATAATCTTCAGGAGTGGCAGCACTACCTCATTGTGTGGCCTGGTCCCGAGGATCTCCAAGATGGGCAGCATACCATGGCTCCGCAGGATGATTGACCGCTTGTCGGGCGACTCATGCAGTACTTGTAACAGTTGGTCTGCAATTTCAAGTAGCTCATCGTCTGGCTGACTGGTCTTCAAGCAGCCGACAAGACCTTCCGTCATCTTGGTTAGTCGATCATCTCGGTCTCGCGCAACATTGTTTTCCAGGTTAATATTGTCTAGACCCTCATCGAGGTTCGCGAATGGGTCGAGGTCGTCTTCGTCGGCAACGGTGAACGAACTTGCCATTTTCGATGTAAGCATGGCAAGACTGCTGTGTTCGCTTCCGCTGTCGCTTTCTGCTCGAACGGGATTAGCGAGGTGACCCTTGATGTCACCAAAGACATCGGAGAAATCATCTCTGTCATCTTCGGCATACTTTTGAATCTCAATCTGAGACTGCGTCCGTTGCAATTTGCGATTTGAGGTCGAACTCGCTGATCGTTGATGCATGTGTCCATTTGACTTCAAGTCTCGTGTTGACTTGGGACCTTGCCTCAGGTCGCTTGGATGGAATAACCGGGGTGAGAAATTGTCAGACGGTGAATTGTTGGCATTAACCATTTGCTTAGGTTGCATGGCTGGTGGCTGAGCATACTGCATTGCTGCCAGTTTTCGCTCAAAGGCGCCCTCGTCAGCTGGTAGAAGATCTGAATAATCCTCAATAGTGTCTTCACGAAACAACTGACTAGGTCGGGCTGGGGCAGCGGTCCTCGGCCTTGGAGGTTGCATGGATCTCGGGGTTGCACGAAGAAAGGCGGTTCTTGGTTGTATGTCGGGCCTCTCCTCATACTCTGAATCAGTGGCGCTAGATGCCGACCTGGAAGATCGACTAGCACTGCTAGATTTGCCATTTGCTCTTGAGCTTGGCCTCTGACCAGATGTTCTTGGAACGCTCTGGTGTTGCTGCATGCTCTTTGGACTCTTAACCGTGGCCTCGCCATCTCCATAATCAGCCATCTCGGCTACCGACTCAAAACTGGCAAAGGCCTTGAGCTTGTCGCCTGAGAAAAGACCACCAAAGTTGTCCTGGGGCTTGAGATGAGGCATTTGCAGGGCACGGGGTGATATGCTTTCGGCAAAGTCCTTGTCCCAGTTGTCATCATGATCCAGCTCTGGCGAGCGGAACGATTCTGCGGTAGGTCTGTGCTTGGATATGTTGAGATTTACATTCACCGCTGCCCTGCGGGGGGCGGCGCCAGGACCTGGTGACGACTTTTGCCCACCGTGGACAAGGCGAGAGCTTCTCCGCAGAGAGTTGGGCGACTTTAAAGCTTCGTTCCACTCTTGCACAGACTTTACTGCTTCTTGATATTCGGTAGGTTTTGTGGGTACAGCAGGGACAGTGCGCTTAGCGCTAAGAATCCATGGATGCTTCAGTAGGCGTTTCGCAGATATACGCAGAGTGGGATTCTTCTGGAAACATTCCATGAGAAACTCACGCAGGAGCTGCAAGCGTCAGGTCAGCACATGTTGAGGGCAGCAAGGTTTTTATAAATGGTCTACTCACCGGAGATGCACTACCGGGAATGGGCGGGTGCTCGTCGTTGACAATTCTGAAGAGGGCCTGCATGGGTTGTAGCTTGTGATACGGCGGCTTTCCCTCTATCAGCTCGATGACGGTACATCCCAAACTCCAAATGTCTGACGAGGTGGTGGCGCCAGAAAGCTCAATGACCTCGGGAGCCATCCAGTATGGCGTGCCGACGACACTCGACTGGTCTAGACCCGACTGCTTGGTGGCTACGCCAAAGTCTGCTAGTTTGACCAGGCCCTCTTTTGTGGTCAGGATGTTGGCACCCTTGATATCGCGGTGTATGACACCCTGCTCGTGCAGGTAGAGGAGACCGTGGAGGACTTGGGACATGTACAGGGCGACGAGGTTTTCGGGGAATTTTCCAAAGTTCTTGCAGATGCTGTGCAACGATCCATTCTCGCAGTACCTGGAGCGGTTAGTAGGTTGCCTATTGCAGGGTATGCAGCGCAGGCTCGGCTCACTCTAGAATAATGTACAGGCTCTCTGAGCTGCGGACGAAGCCGTGGTACTTGACAATGTTGGGGTGGTTGAGGTTCTTGAGCAGGTCGATTTCCATCTCCATGTTCTTGAGATCGGCGGCGCCCAGGTTCTCGAGGCGGACCTGCTTGATGGCCACCGTCTCGCCGGTGCCCCAATTGAGGGCGCGGTAGACGCTGCCGAATGCGCCTTTGCCCAGGCAGTCGCCCAGCTGGTAGTCCTTGAGGCCTGCGACATCCTGGGCGGCCTTTTGGGCGGTGCCCTCTCTGCTGGGGCGCTGGTCGCGGTCGCGGTCACGGTCACGGTCGCGGGCGTGGGCATTGTGGGCCGACGACGACGACGAGGATTTCTTCGAGTGGCCTCCAGGCGTGTTTGACGAGGGTTGCGATGGGCGCGAGTTGTTTGCGGGCGCGTGGGAGGGTTTGGGCGGTGCATGTGAGACCATATTGACTTTTGCAGCCCTGGTCGCCGGCCCAGCAGCGCTCAGCACCCGTTTCTTATGTCCGCGTCAGGTCCGGCGGCGGCCTGGCGCAGGCCGATTGTGGTGTCGTCGGCGTCGGCGCTGGGGTCGAGGTCGAGGTCGAGGTCGCGGTTGAGCGGCGGCGGTGTGTGGCTTGCTGCTGGGTGCATATCCTCGAATCGCAGCAACAGCAGCAGCGGCAGCGGCAGCAGGCAAGCAACAGCAACAGCAACGGGCACAGTGGCAGCAGCAGCAACAGCGGGAACAACAAGCGCGCACAGTCTGCCGACTTGACATCAATGGCCCGGCGGGTGTTGTTGTTCGTCCATGCGCGACCCGGCCTGGGGCTGGCTGGCTGGCTGTTGGCGGGGTCCGTCTCACGCCCTGGCCGTGAAATAGCAATTATCAGTTGGGGATCCTGGCTGCACTCCAGCGCTTCCAATCTGCGCCCAGCGAATCTGCACTTGTCGCCCAGCACTGTCGAGCGTCGTTAGGCTGCGGCCGAGGGGGCGCGAGGCATTGTCGGGCGAGGACGAGGGCGAGTGCAAAAGATGGGCAGAATGGCCTCCACCAGCGGTCAGTCCGTCAACGCGGTGTGCTTCTCGCCCGTCGGGCGCTGCCCAGTCAGTGCCTGCGACTAGCTGCTGCCCACCGCCCCAACAGCCAGCCAGCCGCCAACCGCCAACCGCCCGCCAGCAGCGCCAACAGAGCCACCAGAGCGCCCGACTCGCTTGCCAATCTCCTACCAATATGGATGCACCATGCCCGCACGCCCAGCGCCTGCATCTCATCTGCCTCCGTCCTATGACCTCACTCCCGTCCTGCCATGTGCACCGGGCCATGTCACCCTCTCTCGTCGGCCCTTCTTGCGCTCAATTGCTCCCGCCATTGCTTTTGACCCTACTACTACATACATACACCTTTGTTTTTTCTCACTGCAGGGTGCACAACCCTGCTCGCGCGTCTTCACGTGCGTCCTACTGACCATGTGCAGCCCAGGTACCACGGAGCGCTGCATCTCCAGCCTGTCGTCCATCCGGCACGCCACCCGCCAGTCTCGTGTGTGAGCAGCGTCATACCCAGCTGCTATCTGCTATCGCTCCCAACCGAGATGACCTTATCGCGGGGAATGTGGGGAAACATCGTAGCTTTGGCCACCCCATCCACGCAGTCGGCACCCAGAAAGAGCCCCGTGCCATCATCAGCTTACGCACCCTGCACCAATATGCAAATCAACTTTTCCATTTACAGTTACCTGGTATCTGCCTCGCCCATGGTTTCCGCCTTATTGTAACCTCAGCACGCCGTACTCCAGTACCATAGCCTCCCTTTTCGACCCTTCTCGCATCATTACCTCGGTTTCTGCTTAGGAGCTCACAACGTTGAGTACACCCCCGTCGACCGCGAGAATCTGCCCGTTGACATAAGAATTCTTGGTGAGGAAGATGACGGCCTGCGCCATCTCGGCATCGCTTCCCGCCCGTCCGTGTGGGACATGGCCCTTCTCCTGGATCTTCTCGTCTGGCAGGTCGCTCTTCTGGTGCTCGTCACTCTCCTTGGCTGTCATCTCAGATGGGAAATAGCCCGGTGCAATGCTGTTCACGCGGATGCGGAGCTTCTGGAACTCGGCCGACATGAGCTTGCTCAAGTGCACGGTACCGCCCTTGGCCGCGTTGTAACTGAAGTGGCCCTGCGCATCCTTGATGAGGCCCGACATGGAGCTGATGACAATGACTGACGCCGAGAGGTGGCCATGTGTCTCGGTTCCAGCTTGCAACAGTGGAAGAAGGACAACGGTGGAGAAATACACCGCTGTGACATCCGTGTTGTATGTCTCGGCCCAGCCCTCAAACGTCTCGTTGTCAAAGAGCTTCTTCTTCATGTCAGTCGCCTTTTCGGCGTCTGGGATCCCTTTTTCGCCCGAAATACCAGCACAGGCGATGAATAGGTTGATGTACTTCTCCTTGGATGCTAGCTCCTGGTACATGCGCTCCAGGTCGTCCTTCTTGGTTACGTCACATGGCGAGAGGGGGATGATCTGGCCACCTTGGTCGGGATTGTGTGACTTGGCAGCAGTCTCGAGTGCTAATTATTGGGGAAGAGGTTAGTTTGATGTTGCAGTGTTCCGGCCAGGGGTGTCCTTACCTTCTTTGCGGCGGCCAGTAATGTATACCTACTCACATGTTAGACGCGCGCCATCACGTTACGATTGTCACATACCTTTGCACCGTTCGCTGCGAGCGCCTGAGCAGCCATCAATCCGATTCCAGATCCACCTCCAGTGATTACGCAAACATAGTCTTTGACAGAAAAGAGCTTCTCGACATGGAGATCACCTGTGCTGGCTTTGGGAGGCATGGCGAAGGACTGTCTGGAATTCTTTTGCTTTTGTGGATGGAGAACTCAATTGCAAACTGATGAATAAATTTTAAAGCTGAGAGTAAGAGGAAAGAGCCAGACCCGACGCGAAATGGCAAAGTTGTTCGGTAGGTGTTTTTGATTTATGACGTACTTCTGTAAACAGCCCACCAGCTCAGTTAGGCTTAGCGCACAGCACAGCAGAACTGATGCCAGTGCATGCGCTAAAAGTGGATCTGGCTTGGACTTGGGTTTACATAAGCAGAGCTACTTACATAATCGCGGACTGCGCATCAGTCTGCGGAGACGAGATTGGACGGTTAAAGAGATTGCAGCCAATGGTAGACGTAAAGACTGTCATACTAGCTTGGCAAGCCCTTGTTGTCTCGTGCTAGCAACCCTTGTGTTGGAATCATCGCAGAAGGTCGTGTGGTCGATGCTCTTGCCGTATTCGGCTACGAAGATATCGTTTCTCAGCCTTGGGACCCCAGCTGAACCATCACTCCTATTACTCCACCACGCTTCTGGCACTTTCATAGTCCTTTGCTGCGACAGGACTGTTGTTCATATTTTTTTTCTTCCTTTCTGGGCGATTTTCCCCGCACTCAGCAGTCCTTCTCAGCACTAGGCTGCAACCTGCTGCCTACCCCTGCGTGGCATCGCTGCCTGTCAACCAACACTCCATCTTCTACTGAAATATTCGAGTTTTGCACTCCATGTCGCGGATCTACACATAATATCGCTTCATTTATACGACAAGGCCATTCATAAAAAAACATACTTATGCCAGGGCACCATGGAACTCGAGATACCTCCTCCACCCTCACATGATTGGGAACCCCGTCCCGTGACTGGGAGGGACTTGCCGGATCAACTATGGCCTGAACCGTTAGATACCCCTGGTTTTGTTCCACGCCATCTCAAGCGCGCCGCATCCAGTCGATTTCCGATCTTAGAGGTCATCCAGCGTCTGCTGTATCGTCTCAAGCCCAGCGGGGTGGGCGAGCTCGAAAAACTCCTTGCTCTGATCGGTCTGTATCAGGCGCTACGTCCTGCATACACACACATAAAAGACTTTTGTATATGGGCGCTGACGGTGCAAGTTACTGTACCAGAAAGCGATCTCGTGGCGAAAGAGATACTCGCTTGGATAGGCTCAGAGGTCATTACGAACACTCATTCACGCGATGCCATGCTGGTGACTGGTGCCTATCAAGATGCTAATGATGAGTTTCATCGCCGCATGATGATGCCTCCTCCTCCCAATATGGCAATGGACAAGAAGGATGATGGGGTTTTGTGCCTCCCGCCCATAGGGACACGGTTGTTCTGGGTCGGCTTCCGCCCTTTCATCTTCTCACGCAGGGGCGGGAATACATACAAGAATCATAGGATCATGTCTGGTCACCTGGTCGATGACAGTGGCCACCTTCAAAACGCACTCACCATCATGACCCTGGGCTGGAGTCTCAAACCATTGCAAGACTTTGTTGCAATGTGCCACGATTTCAAGATGAAACACCTCACAGGGACCACTACAGTCTACTTTGCAGGAGACAGCCGTAATGACCCGTATGGAAATGGCTGGTACGCTGAGTAACATGGTCACTCCAAGTCATTAACACTAACAAATATAGGCAATCTGTATCCAAGGCCATCCGTAAGCTTGACACTATCGACATGGATGAAAAGGTTAAATTGGATCTTGTTCGAGATGCAGAATACTACTACAGTGACGAATCGTAAGTAGTCATTCCACACCATGAGACTTTTCCTAGACACAACTCTCATCATTCAAACCCTGTGAAGGAAATCCGTTCTTACAATACTCCAGACGCGCCTTCTTCGCAGACTGCGGCATCCCATACCGCCGCGGATATCTCTTCTACGGCCCCCCAGGCACAGGCAAAAGTTCTTTCAGCGCCGCCCTAGCCGGTCACCTCCGCTGCGACATCTACCATATCAACCTCGCAAACGGCAACATCAGCGACGCAGCATTGCATCGCCTCTTCCTCGGTCTCCCCCGTAAATGCATCGTCGTAATCGAAGACATCGACTCCGCGGGTATCGGCCGCGAACACGAAGCCTGGCAACCACCGCCAGCAGACTCTCTAATATCTCCTGCAGAAGATGCAAAAATGTACAGAATACGTGGAACCGTGCGCCGCAACATGGTTACCCTAAGCGGCCTCTTAAATGCCATTGATGGAAATGCTTCGCAAGAGGGAAGACTCCTCATCATGACTTCTAACGACCCTGATGCCCTTGATGCTGCGCTCACCCGCCCCGGTCGCATCGACAAAAAAGTCTACTTTGGAAACATGAGTAAGAGTGCTGGAAAAAGTATTTTCAAACGTTTGATAGGCCGCTCAGCAATGGCGCACGACGCAGCTTTTACCATGGCGCAGATTGAACAATGGGCAACCGAGTTTGCGGAAAAAGTTCCGCCGAATACTTGTATGTCACCTAGAAACCACCTCACTTACTCAGTTTCTTTTTGGATTTAGCAAAGGCTAACAAGTGAAAATAGTTTCTCCAGCCGAAGTCCAGAACTTCCTCCAGGGATGTCGCGGCGACCCTATCAAAGCTCTAAATGACATTGAAGCATGGGTTGCAGAGACTAAAGCTGAGCATGCCAGGGAATTCGCGACTGATCCAGAAGACGACTCGGAAGTAGATAGCGAAAGATACCCCTGAGCAAGGGGCAGTGGAGTAAAGAATATGGATGGGTGGGGAAGAGAGTTTTCATAACGTTTTGCATGAAATGATTTAATGCATTTGGAGGATTGTTGAACATATGATTTTGGGAAATCTCGCAAAGATCAATTTTACACGGTTTAATGATAGAAGAATAATCAAATCATCTAGCCTAAAACAATGGTCTCACAAGTCAATTTTTCCAACAAGAACTCTAGAGTTTGAATATACATTTTGAATTAACTATTTACTTTCTTTCTCTTCTCTTTTCATCTAATTCATAAGGAGTGTCATTGCGTCATGGGCCCATCCATATCATACTAATTACATTAATAAGTCTTTTCTTTTCTTTTTTCTTCTTCATGCGGCTGCATACGCAATCTTTTTTCTCTCTAAAAGAGTGTGTGAAAAGAGAAAATTTTCACAAAAAAAAAACTGCTCAGCTTCAAGTCGTCGTCATCGTCGTTGTAACAACCAGAGCTGCTTAGCATCCACGGACATACATTCCAATAGGACTAGGGTTGTAATCCTGGAAGTAATCCAGCGCAAAATCACCACCGCTGCACATCTCGTATGAGATTCTCTGTCCAGCAGGGCAGTCAAATGTCTCGACGGTCCAGGAACCTCCTGGCATGACGTCCACAGAAGCGAGATCAGCAACCTTCTCCGGCTGCTTGTTCCAGGTTGTCTGCTCGGTAGCGTAGCCCTTGAGCTTGCTGAAGGTGCACTTGCCGGAGCCAGAAATGGTGTAGTCGGAGGTCTCGAGATCCTTCTTCTGGGGGAGCAGGAAGATGGCGGAGCACTTCTTTCCAGCGTATGATGGCGCAATGTCAAAGTTGAAAATGGTGCATGTGTGGCTGTCGACTTTGCCGTTGTACGAGGTACCATAGGCCTTGTCGGGGTTCTGGGAGTCGACGGGGACGATCAAGTGAGGGTACTCGTAGGGGCCGTTCAGGTCCTTGGGGCATGAGCCGCTGGCTGGTGGCGAGGGCTTGGGAGTTTCCTGTGGAGGGGGAGTCGGCTTGGGGATTTGCGAAGTCTTGGTTTGGGTCATGGTGATGGTGGTGACCTCGGGTTCGCAGGGAGTCTCAGCGGGCTCGGAGGGCTTCATAGGGGTAGGCGTGGGCTTAGGAGCTTCACCGCCGCCAGAGCCGCAAGAACCAGCGGAGCTAAGAGTAATCTTGACGCACTTGTCCTGGCCTTTGACAGGCTGTGAGTAGATGTTGTAGACGCCATTGTCATTGACGGGGCAGGCGTAGAATGTCGAGTCGCCCTTGTAGGTGACGCTGCCGTCGGATCCAACGGCGAATCCGGTTGTGGGAGAAGCACCAACATCGCACTGGAATTGGGTGGTGGGTGGTGTCAAGATGCAGCCCCTTCCATGGGAATCGGTGAATCCGCCATCACTGAGGCAGTAGCAGCCGTTGGGCAAGTGGTCGCCAACGCGGTTTTGGCCGTCATCGAGCTGGCCAAGAATGCCTTCAGCGCCGCCAGATGCCTTCAGTTGGAAGCATTGTGTGCTTGTGCGAGCGACGAGCGCATTGGCACCGAGGCCCAATGCGAGGGGAGCGAATGCGTATCTCATGGTAACGATGGTGGTGTGATTATTAGTATACTATTGATTAAGGTACAGTTGTTGAAGTACTCTACCAGAGGGGGGAATGGGAAGGATTCTTATACTTGTAGTCTCTGCTCGGGTGACATGACCTGGTTTTCCCAGTTTAGTCCGTAGCTACCAGTGGTACGGCTCTCGAGACCCTGGCGGAATCCCCAAAGAGTAACGACCATTGACTAACTCGTCATATCGATAAAGATGATATCAGAACGTACTAGCCTGGACACGCATTTGTGGGGACAGCTCGTATTCCCGGTTGCAAGGATTCCGTTAGTCGAGTACGCCGGGCTGGAAACGTGGCTGGTGGCGGGAATGGGAAATATCGCAGTCTCAAGTAACACAAACAATCATGATTGGTGGCTGGTGAAAAAGTTAGTACCTGGATAGGCGTGGTGTTGTTCGCTTTGCGATGATCAACCACCAGGTCTTGTGTGGGTACGATCAGCAGGAACATGTTTCCGAGGTCCCAGCCCACTGATCTGAACCATCTCCAGAATAATCCTTCAATCAATTGAGAGTGTGATAGAATTGAAGCGGAATGCAGCATTTTTGAGCCTCCAAGCCACCAGAAACGGTCTCATTCTGGTAGTAAACGCCTGCGTTGTGAGGCTGAGGTTGGAGTACACAGCTAGGCGGAGTAAGCTCCGGCGGCAAAGTCGGAGTCGCTTACTCTAGTCGACTGTGAAAACTATTGGCACTAGCATGTACTTGGAGAAGCAGGCCACCAGGTTTCTTAAGATAGGAACAACGTTGCCGAGCCTTCCGCCTGTCAAAATCTTTGCGTAATGATAGAAGAAGCATCTCAAGCCACATACCCCAGCCTTGGAAAATTCTTGAGGATGTATGCGGGGTAAATCGACAGTAAGGTTTTGAGCAGGACCAAATGCGAGTAGTCTGTGCTCTCCTTAGCGAAAGGCGACAATGCAGCTGGAGGCCTACGTGTACGCCTACATGAACAAAGCATGTCTAGTCGTCATCAATAGACTTGGAGAATGCATTCACATTCACAGTACTCGTGTTGTCTTCTCTTGCTTGGTCGATCCAGCATGGCTCGTGGATATGTCTAACGTTTGCACTTGCGATTAAGGTTAGACAAGCATGGTGGAGCAGGGATCTCCTCAGTGGCGTGAGGCTGGGCCCATGCGTCCATCCATGACTCTTGTCAAAGCGGTTGTTGTAGCGACACCTCGGTTCTGGTAGACTTGGATAGTCGGATACATTGGTCGGCGACACTGGTGGAAGACTTGAGGTTAGGACTTCCTAGCAAAGTTGCCACGAGACCGTGTCGCCCTGGGCAATTGGCCACAAAGACAAAGGCGTATAATCAGCACCGGGAATTGATCAGCGTATTGGTATCCAAGCGATACAGTCATCTTCCAAACACCGAGAGTGTATTTCTCTTTTTACGAGATCACACGCTCGACGAAGAGCATGCACAGACATGCTCCAACAGACGTGTCTCCAGACGTTGATCATTACTCCTCGTATCCGGTCCATTCTGATTATTTGCTGAGTCGTTGCGGGCCCGCCGATCAGTCATAGTATCAATCCGGTGGTTGGGGCGGTCTGCCTAGCGGTCAAGAGCGGAGAAGAGACGGGCTCGGACACTCATCAGCCGTGCTTCCTTGGGTATCCGGTGTGAGGCTTTGTAAGAAGATGTTTGGTGTTGTTGGACTAGTGAGAAAGAGCGGGCTGGATAAGGCTAGAATGAGGTCACGTTACGTCATGAAGGTTGGACTAAATTGGTCCTAGTTGATCGGATCGGGGCATGCCGTTGAGCTGCCGAAGCCTTCCGTCGATCTCAGAGGCGCTAGATCAATGCTGCATTCCTTCAGGGTCGTTGTCAGCTCTGTCAGATGGACGTGTGGAGGAATTAATCGCTGCAGTCTGAGTTCTCACATGAGCACAGTCGCCTCTCGTTGCTGAAAATCTGACTCTGCATCGTGCATATGACACTCGCGCATCTAACGCAGTTCGTATCTAGGAAGCCAATGTCCAATGTCCACGTCATTTACGAGGTTGCTGCTGCTAGCAGACAAGCTTTAATTCTCCAATTGGTAAACATGCTTCTGTAAGGTCTTCGGCATTCTCATAGCCGCACTGTTATCATAGTTGAAGTCCAAAGAACGTATTCAGCTTATATAAGACTTCTGCCCTAGTTAACTAGTTAACAACCAGTTAACTCTACCTACTTCTTAGTAGCACTGTTTCTACTCTGCCTCTACACATTTACTACTAGGGTTAGATCCACCATCACACTAGGTGAGGGCGTTTGTGTGGTGTAGGAGCTACTTCAATTGTTGTCTGAGGATACTATACGAGCCAACAGATGTCATACTGTGACAATTGAAGAACGAGAGAAGGCAAAACCTTCGTGCATGTCCTGTGGTGGCAAAAACGGAGGGGCCACTGGTCGCTCGTCGTACTGCACTGCTCGCGCTTCTTCCAGCGCTCTTCGCTCTTCGCTCGACATTGTCTTTCGCTCGTCTCCTCGTGCAATTGGTGCCAGAGAGCGGTGGTGTGAGGATTCCTGCCTCACAGGCGGCGGCTTCGTGTTTGCTGCGACGTGCACGACGTCGCTTAGTGTGTCGACGAATTCGAGCAGCGGCTGCGCATCAATGGGCTGCGCGAACCACGTGATGCGCGCCCAGGCCTGCAGCGTGGCGAGCATGAGGTCCTTGAGCGCGACGCGGGTGCGCGGTAGAGAGGGGGGAAGCATGGCAGAGGGGAAGACGGCGTGAAATTCGAGGCGCCAGATTGTTTGCTCGCCATTGACTGTGACGCATTCGACTTGGTTTAAGGGCATGTTGACGTAGATGCTAGAGTGCTCAGCAACGGCGTCCGACCTCGCCAGCTCGTCGATGAAGGATCGGAACTCGTGACTCGTGAGGTATAGGAGGCCAATAGCATGGTGGAAGATCTTGCTCCCGTGTGTTATTGTGCCGATGTGGCTGACTAGCTGATATAAGACTTCGGTGTCGCGTCGGCTGTGTGTCATGGACCCTTTCACGTTTTCCGCAGCCTGTAACAGCTCCTCGAACGCTGCCTGATTATCCAGATGCCAGTGCGGCAGCGTTTGCTTCACCGCATGCAATATCTCGCGCTGTTTGAAACGCGCCAGAGTAAGGATTTTGAACACACTGTTGCCGCGATCAAAGTTGAACAGGAAATGCCGCGGTGTGACTGGCACCAACAAGGCAGCCAGAGCAAGGCATTGGAAGTCAACACGGCTGATGTAGCCGTCAAGGAGCGCTCTCGGCGGAAACTCGCCAATATCGTATGAGAGCAGCATGACTGCGACCCAGGGTCCGGTTGTATTCTGAATTTGCTCCCGCGGCATATCCCGCACCACATCGCGAGTATAACGCCGCTCATTTAGTTTCTCCTTCAGTCTGTCATGCCTCTGCTTGCTCGGCACATTGTCCAGGATGCTCTTGATGATTTGGATATCCTCCGTATCGGAGATCTCCAGCCTCTCAATGGTGTGGACAGCCTCCATGTCGCAACCCATGGCGTTTGCCCAGATGGTCCACTTCGCCGTGGGGAGAATATCCTCCATTTTCTCTAGGTAGTAAAAATCGAACTCGCCGTAGGAATCCCTCTTCGATTCCCATCGTCTTTGGGTAGCTTCCTGGGGGTCTTCGCCGGCTTGTGCTGCAGCAGCTTCCTCGTTTGCGGGCTCGGAATCTGTCGATTCACTGCTGCTGCGACTGCTTCTCGATACTTCAGACCACCTCCTTTGCCTCATCCTTTCTCGTGATCTGCTACGGAAGCGGGCTTTGACCATGCCAAGATCAAGCACCTTGTCTCCAAGAGGTAAGCAGCCTGCAGCAAGCCAGAAGAGGTATTCTAAGCTTATTGCATCTGGTGTTAGACTTCCTCTCAGCTGCCTGTTGTACGGCGCCAGATAGAGCCTGTCTGGATCTCTGCTTTCGTTATGGGTCCGAAATTGCAGCGGTCCAATGCTTCCGTGTAGCACGCCACGCTCATCATCGTCAATGTCGTAGTCCAGTCGGTTCTTGCTCCTTTCCACAATCGCCTGCCCTTGGTCCTCACGATCACTGTAGCGTCCAAGTAGCCCCAAGACCAGGACCCAGAGTTTGTGCACCGGAAGCCACGTCTGCCCATCTTCGACGATCAAGTCGCCGGTTCGATCCTTGGATCCTGTCAGAGAAAATGCATGCAAGGCTGAGCAGAACCCGATCCATCCTGTTTTACTGGGAGGGTCCCTGAGGCAGTCGTCTTTTCTCTGCCCATTGAACTCTCTGGGAAGTTTCGGAACTTCTGTCAATCTAGGCACACGTGCACGTCTGAGGATTCTCGTGTTATGCCAAATGCGTATTCCAGAGGACACGAAGAGGTGCTGGGGGTCATCAATAGCCTTATGAGCAATGTGTCGCTCCGAACGGAGGGTGACCCATAGCAAGAATGGCGCAATGATACCAAAGAGCGCAATGAGAGCGAGAACGGCAGCCAGCCACGTGCCGACGGCGGATGCAATGTCTATACTTTCTGCCATGTTAGTGATTGCTGGATATAAGGAGAGATGGTATTTTTGCTAGCAGGCATGGGCGCGTTGTGCGGCTGAACCCAGCCATAATGCGCAATTTTGGGGGCCAAAGGCGGCCGACGCATCACCTCTCCCAATGTATCGATTCGATGGTGCGGTGCTTATGCTCGCTTCGGTGCGTAGGCATTTCCGTCATATGTATACGAGATTGCATTTCGAGCTAACCTCATTGGGGCTAACAAGTCCTTAACGACGTTCTGCCCTCGTAGCCTAAAGTTTCAAAGTTTATCCATATCTCTCTGTCTGACTATTCTTAATTTGTTCGACATCATCAGGTAGACGATAATACGAATTCTCTACAAGACCTTTCTGTACGGTTACGCTACAATGGGTATCTATAGGTGGGAAACGAAATGCCAGAGTGCCCATTTTCAACGACTACGATGCCCTCCACAAGCGTAGCCGTTACTCGCACGTATCCTCAAGTATCCCCATTAGATCTTGGATTCAGCAGATTTTCATTGATTGCTGTTTTTGTTGTTCAATTGCATAAGTGCAACGCGATCCTTGTGAACACCAAATTAAGCCTAAAAGGTTGACTTATGCACTACAAATATATTAACAATCCTTAGACGCATAGTCAGCTGCCTTACTCAATGGATGCCAACCCAGCTAACGTATCTCGTAGAATACGATTCGACGCCGTTGAGCTGATATATTTACAATGTGATTGGACCTACGGAGTAGATAGAAGCCGTGAATACCGCTGCTGCAAGATGCCTTGGTGAAATCACGTTTGGTCAGCATTGCTTAGCAGCTTACGCTTTGAGTTATGACATAGCTAGTCTAAGGCAATTTTTGCATTTTACGAATAGGGCGCGAAGGTTTGATAACGTCAGAGCCTTCTACCTAGTGTGTGGGGTTTGACAAGAATTAACTAGCGTATTTCAACGCTATGGTTGATTGCGCATTGCATGCAGTCGAACAATAGGATGCAAACGGGTAGTGAAGGTCCCCACGTAGGTAATGCATCAAATTATATCAACATTACCTATGAACCACAGTAATGTCTTGGCATCCTGTTCCGTGCGACCAGGTTCAAGTTGATACATAATCACAGACCTATTTCTACTGCTGGGATCTACAGGCGAATATTCAACAAAAGGGAGATTCTTTTGTTGGGTACTTGGTCAGCTGGGTCGTTGAAGGCATCTTTGCCAAAGTCATGAAACTGCCTTCGAATGAATAATTAATCCGCTTCTATTTGCTGCAGTGCCAACAACTCCTTCACAAACATACCCATTGCAGTTTTACTGTAGATAGTAGTGCTAAGGAGCGTTCGCATGATCAGCTATTTGATGAGAAGCAATAATCTGAGCAAAACCAGCAATGGTGCCAGCGTACAACAACGTATCACTAACGAAGACGATTCACAGTAATGTATCGCTGTAACCTAAATCATCACTTTCGCACAATGTCAGCCAGCACTGCGTTCTTTCACAATGCATGTAGGCACTGCATGTTATCACTCAAAAAAATGTTTCCCCATCTTCCACAACTGAAGCCGCAACTCAATTACTCAAATTTTCAACGAACACTAACTTCCAATCCCACAAATTCAACCATGCGCCACCCTAATCCTTTTCGTCCTCGCAAACCCTCCACCTCCCAAAATACCTCTCCCCATAGCACCCCAGAGAAACCTAAACTCACCATTTCCGCCAACAGCAAAACCACGAAACCCATAAATTTCTCCCGAGAAGCCCATTCCACCCCCGAATCCTCACTCCTAAAACCAGATTTTGATGAGGTAAGTGACGAGTCGGATTTTGAAATCGTGACGGAGCAGGATCTCGAGTGGTCCGATGACGAATTGATGGAGGATGGGCGGCCTGGAAGGCGAAAGGTAGGTGAAAGACGAGAATTGGTGATTGAGAGTGCTGAGAGGAAGAGTGTTGAGAAGAAGGGGCATAGAAAGCGGTTTAGCGAGATATTTCAAAGTATGGGTAAGGGAGCGGAGAATATGATAGGGAGGGAGGGAATGGGAATGGGAAAGTGGAATCGGGGGATTGGTAAGGAGAGGAAGAGAGAAGGTAAGAAAGATGAGGGTAAGAATGGTGATGATGGAAGAGAGGCAGAGGAGTGGTCTATTGTCTAAGTCATCTATCGTCAAAGAACTAAAGAGTAATGCTGGTTATCACTCCACGATAAGAACACTCACCATCTATCAGCCTAGCTAGCCTGAGCTTTCGGATTCTATAACAACAATTAAATATTAATATTAATTCCAAAAAGAAAAAACAAGAACTCCCAAGAACACCAGTGATCCCCCAAATTGTCGTCATCATGCACATGTTCGAACCAAGCAAACATGACAAAAACCCGAACATGTAGAATTATTAAAAAAACCCAAATATAAGTCGTTAAAGTGCATTCAGTTTGCCCATCTCAAACCCCACATCTTCTGTATCCATCTGCTCGCTACTCAGACCCTTCCTCCCGCCACTCACAAACCCCCATATGCTCGCGCCAGCAACGAGCCACGCAGAGATAACAAGTGGCACCATGACGGCCCTTCCCGCGACTTCAACAGAGCACTGTTTGGCGTAATCTGTTTGCACCATGGCGGCACCAGGCACGTCTTTGAGTTCGCAAGCCCAGGTTTCGAGGTCAAAAGTGCCCATGTCGTAGCGGAAAACAGGGTCTTGCTTCATCATGGTGGTGGGAACAGCGAGTTGAGATACGTATTCGCCGTCCCAGTCTGACGAGTTCTTGTGTGTCATGTAGATTGAGACGAGTGCGAATAAGACAAAGATGGCGTTTGAGAGGTGCAAAAACATCATGTTGCGGCGGAAAGCGTAGGATTGTGTCTGTTGCAGAATGTTAGCCACTGATGGACTTTTAATGCTAATAATGTAGAGATGAACATACCCGCTTGCCGCTCTTCCAGTCGACAATTACAAATCCCAAGTGTCCGGCAGCTGTGCTCATTAAGATGACTGCGGCAATAATGGCCAATTTTGTTGGCACTGTGTAGAGCATTTGAGGCAGGGCGCCCATGATCATAGCCTCGCGTGTGCTGCTGCTGTTTCCGGCTGCCTCGAATGTAAAGCCTGTCATTCGATTGTCTTCGACAAAGTCGTATGTAATTGCCTTGAGCGTAACGATTGATATGGCCATGGAAAAGAGGAGAATGAGGAGAATGCTATGGATTAGGCGGGATTTCCGGTGGTGCGGACATGAACTCGCATCAAGCGGTTGGTTGGATCCGGGTGTGCCATCTTGCTCTGAATGAAGGAGGGACTTGACTTTGACGATGACCGAAGAGGACTGGGCGTCGACTTTGGACATGTTTGGCGACGATTGGATCTTGACTCTCCTTCAATCGTTACTTCCTGGGATACAGGCCCGAACAGTCCGGTTAAAATCGTCGACTCGGATAATGGTGTTTGGAACGAGGCTCACGGGAGGGTCATTAAGTGGGGTGGTGAGCCGGTTGCCTATACGACACTGGATAAAGCGGAAAAGGACATAAAATTAAGACTGCTTTGAAAACAAGGACGGAGTTCGGTCAAATTACATAGTGTTAGGATAGTGCCGGACAAAATGGATATCAACATATATGCCACGTCAGCCACCAACACCGTACTGCATTCTACTTTTGGTCTTTACTGCGGGCTTAATCGTCAATGCTTTCATACCAGCATCCAGCAGCTCTGCCGTTTCTGTCAAGGGATTGCCTGAACGGTCCAGGACGTATCCGGCAATTTCTGTATTTTTCGCAATGCATGTGACAGGTGTCAAACGCTTATGGCCATCTAAGATTGGCTGTCGTAGAAGTGCGCGACAACAAGTGTAGGAAGTCCGCAACGGGCACTGGCCCCCTCACTGCAGCGAACAGAGTTATCTCTCGTCGCAATAACATAAGCTGTTAAGTGTTGGAAAGATTACTGGTATCCATTCATACGCTGGAGAGGACTGGAGTTGCTATGCGGCGTCTGTTGGAGTCACGTACTGCTGATCGTCTGCATAAAGATGGACACGATGCCCCGCGTTGCATGTAGGAGAATGGGAACATAATCAGCAAGGGTAACACAAAGAGGCGTTGTGTTCCTCGGAGTATATGGGCCATAGGATCTCTGCGTGTCGTGCAAGCCTGCAGCGTGATGGAACACGATCTGGGGCCGAGCTCGAGCTGCTATGCAGGCAAAATGTTGAGCATGATGCCAATGCCTCGGTGTGCCTCAGGTTCTGCTACACAAAAGATCGGTGAGGATGATGTTTGACCGGGGTCTTGCATCGAGGTCGGTCCATCCCGAGGTCTTTGTGAACAACAGGTCGTCGTGTGCTGTGTGAAAAGTCGGCGCACGGGTAAGCAGAGTTCCGTAAATGCTATTCTTGAGGCAAGTACAATGGGCGCTTGAAGAGTGGCTTGCATCTCAATTATTTCGGTTTTCGACGCTGATGCTGAAACGCGAACTGGGGCCTGAGGGGCTCTTGGAAGGAGAAGTGGTCCATTGGCGCTGCTCACCTACTCCACACGACTGATTTGAGTGCGATCACCAGGAAAGCAGGTGGAAAGGACGAAGCAGTGTACAGATGGTGGTTGAAGAGGACGGAATGAAGAGGGTGGATGTGAGATGATGGGGGTACGGGTGATGTCACAAGTAGCCGGGCGCTAAGTGGGTGCAAGTCGCGATCGACCCTTGACGCGTTTACACGACGTCCCTGGCCAACAACAGTAAAACCTCTCCACGATTGCCATGGCCTTTACAGCCCTCAACAGCAGGCCCTCGGCGCCCGTCGTGCCAGTACAGACTTCTGCACCGGTACCAGCGCCAGAACCAACACCAGCCCCCGCCCCGACACGTGCGCCGCATCCCCAGGAAATTGATGCCGCTTTTGCAGGTAATCACGAGCTGCGAAAACGCGTGCATGCCGCCATAGGTACGTCTCTCGCAACAATATCGATTAGAACATGCGCCAATACATTGAGTAGACCAAGATCCCGCCCAGAGTACATTATTTCGTGACATTTCGACATATATCCTTAATCAAACGTCGCAACAACAACAACAGCAACAACAACCTGCTGCCGAACCAGCGACCAAGAAGCGTAAAATAGATGACGGCAATGGCGCGCAAAACAGTGCATCCACGACTGGAGGCAGCCTCACGAGTGCTACAACCCAGGCATTCAAGATATACCCAGGCGTTAGCTTCTCGATACCGCAGCGCAAGAAGTTTACCCTCGAATTAGTCGACAAGAAGGACGGCGGCATCAGGGCTGTTGGCGCCAACGGAAGCATCGAATTCGCATTGGCGTGGAAGGACATTGATCAGATCTTCTGCCTGCCTGTGCCTGAGAAAGCCAAAAAGCAGCACAACTTTGTCATTATTCCCGTCCATGGCGATGGCGTTGCCCCTGTACCCGACGAACTCAAGGCCTCGCCACCAGAGCCTATAGTCTGGACCTTCGAGGAAGCGACGGGAAAGAACATTGTCGAAGGCGAAGATCCAGGGCCAGCCCCAATGGCTGAGGCGATCCAGCATTGCCTCATACAAGCAGGCACAGGAAGGGATGTTGTTTTCCCCAATGCCGACGAGTTTGCAAGCGCTATTCCAGAGAGCCACAGGAAGGGCGAGAAGGCATACCACGTCAAGGCACACAGGGGTAGTAAAGAAGGTGCGACACTGATCCCGTCCGTTGCACACCATGTTCGTCCACTAACTTCTGCTAGGTTATCTATTCTTCACCTCTGTGGGTATCCTTTACGGCTTTAAGAAGCCGCTCGCCTTCTTCGACTTTGCCGCCATTACCAGCATTTCCTACACCGCCGTCCTGCGCAACACCTTCAACCTCGTCATCACCACCCCCACCGGCGATATCGAATTCGGCATGCTTGACCAAGCAGACTTTGCTGGCATAAACGAGTACGTGCAGAAACATGGCCTGCAGGATGCCAGTTTAGCAGACGAGCGACGCGCCAAGAAGCTCAACGTGAACAAGGTGGGTGGCAAGAAGGATGCAGCGAATGGTGCTGAGGCCCAGGGAGCCGCAGAGGAAGAGGAGAGTGAGCTGCAGAAAGCGGAGAGAGAATTGCAGGAGCAAGAAGAAGACGATGAAGAGGAGGATGACGACTTTGATCCGGGAAGTGAGGGCGAAAGTGAAGGATCGGGATCTGATACTGACGATGACGACGATGACGAGGGTGGAGGCTATGAAGAAGGTGACACGGCCGAGGTCGAGTATGATGAGGCCGATGCCGATGAGATGCAACACTAAATTTCGCCTGCTACTTAGCACCAATACCCAAAACCACCGTTTTCTTTTGATGAGTAGCACATTGGACCATGCCATATCACTTGTGTCTCACGTGAATCTCTTCAATGAAATTGCTTCGGGTAAGTCGGGACTAGGCTTCAAGCCTGGGAGATGGGAGTTCACTGCTCTGCGTGTATCGACAACTGGCCCATCATGCAGAGGTCACCGATCACCAGCGAAAAAGACTAAGATTGAAGGCTTCAGAGATACTTGGGTGTCATTGCTTCAGCTTTGGACATATCCAGAAGTGACGCCACGGCCTATATATGCAAGTACACTCTAATACCTTCCACGTTATCCGCTATTGCTCATTTCAGCACTCCACTTTCCCGTGAACGAAA
The DNA here is from genome assembly GCA_026367775.1 of Exserohilum rostratum. Taxonomy (NCBI): domain Eukaryota; kingdom Fungi; phylum Ascomycota; class Dothideomycetes; order Pleosporales; family Pleosporaceae; genus Exserohilum; species Exserohilum rostratum. Next base: position 1,012,094 of record CP111162.1, read on the forward strand.
GCTGCATTCTTCACTGTATGAAGTAAGATACGCCATTTGCATCGCAGGGTAGCCGTTTGACTTTACCACACCCCCTGCTATATCGATACATCATTACCGCAACACCCTACAAAATTCTCTAGTCAATCACGTTTCACAGAACCTGTGTTTGTTTTTGCTCTCTCCGCACAATCTACCATCTACGCCACGCTGCCGATAGGCGGAGATGAGCATCTTCTTCCTAGCCTGCATCCTAGCAGTCTGTCTACCTATTCTCAGCGTACAACTTCCCCGCTTCTTTCGTTCTCATCCCAAAATCTCTACGTCTGGCTCAACACACGAAACAGAAAGCCGATCCCCGCTATACCAACGGACACCACCCCTACGACGTCGCTTACGATCGCAAAAAGCAGGCACAGCGTCAAAAGGTCCGCACAGGAAAAGTAGAAGGGAGGCAACGGACGGTGCGGATAGTGGAATCGGAGCGAGCGAAACAGGATCGGAAGAAATCCACATCCAACCGATATCGCCGACGAAATTATTGAGTTCGAGTCAAGAAGGGAAAGGGAAGGAGAGGGCGAATGGACAAGAGCCGGGGAGAAAGCCATGGGATCCACCATTCCCTAGACGCTTAGAGACGATAGATGGTATCAAGGATCGAGGCACCTGGCGCAGTCCACCCCCTACACCGCTACGTAAGTCGGGGAAAGAGATGGAAGCAAAAGGTGTGGCGAGAAGGTTGTTTCCTGTGGATAGCACTGAGAACGGCGAGCCCGTTGACGAAGAACGACCACCACGTTGGCCAAGCGAAGCTGAAGACCAGACAACGCCAGTGCCTATATCCCTACCCACGCAAGATCCCTCAGTGCCAGAATCAACGACCCTCACCACCACAGACTCTCCCAATGAAGAGAAAGGGCAGGGAAAGAAGCGCAACGTGATGTCGGGCGTATGGATATGCCTCGCAATTCTGGGATTCTTGCTGTTTCTATTCGCATTTGCGATTCTCATAGCACACTGCTTGGCATGGTTTCTGGTGTACAAGACAGAAGCCAGACTTGGAGATGCACAGCGAGGCATCATGAAAGGTGGAGAGATGAGACTGTGCCTATGCGCATCTTAAGAAAATTTTTCCTACTTCATCGACTCGCTGAGAATGCTAGAACTGACTTCATACAATAAACCGAATCCAACTGCTTTTCTTCTTACCCTCCACACAATCACCTCCTCAACGCCGAAGACCCTGGCTCTCCACCCATCACATCATGACCCCTATCCCCCTTCTCCACATCACTCTCCTGCGACCTCCTCGTCGCAGCCCGCAACCGATCCGGCGAAACCGCCGGCCTCTGCACCTCATGCCTACTATCCGGGTCCTCAGGCCAAGGAAAAATCGCCGCCTCATGATCATCAAAATCCTGTCCAGGATTCACAGTCTCATACTCAACCGACTTGACAATCTGATACACAGCATACGCGAGTAGCGTACCCATAATCGGCCCAAACCAATATATATAATGGTACCCCTCAAACTTGCGCGTAACAACACAGGGTCCAAATGTGCGCGCGGGATTCACACTGCCGCCAGTGAAAAATACGCCTACGAGCTCGATGACGAAAAGAGACATACCAATGCCGATGGGAGCGAGGAAGGTGGCCTTGTGTTTTTCGGCGGCGAGCATGAAGACTGTGAAGACAAGGAGGGAGGTCAAGAACATTTCTAGGAAGACGCCTCGTGCGGGCGTCATGCCGGGGCCGAGGGTGGTGCTGACGTTTAGGGGGCCTGGGAGGATAGCTGAGATTACGCCTGCGGCGGCCATGCCGGCGAGCATTTGTGTTATGAAGCAGGCAATTGCACGATTTCGTGACAGGCCGTTGATGAGATAGAGCCCTAGTGTGACCTAGTACACAATGTTAGTTCTGCATTCCGTCTCATATTTCCGGAGACTTGACTAGTGGAGAAAATAGAGAGAACGTACAGCTGGATTGAATAATCCTCCGCTTACGCGGAAGAATATCCAGACATTGACCATAAGGCTGAAGCCAAATGCTAGACTGATGTAGAGTAATACAGTTGTATCGGGGGCGTCACCAGTGGTTCCTCCAAAGATGTTTGTTGTTCCTGCTCTTGAGGCCTCGGCGCTATTGTTCGCGATGCTCGTTCCACCATAGGCGAAAAACAGAAACATGAATGTACCGGCGAACTCGGCGAGTGCGGCAACAATTGGGTTACGCAGTTTAGGCGGTATCAGTGATGACTTAGTCTTGGTGGTGTTGCTGTCACGGCCTGCGGGAGACTTTGACTTCCTGGTTTGGGATGAAGGAGGAACATCTTGGTTGTGTGAAGGGAGAAGATTCCGGATTTTCATCATGGTTTAGAGGTGATGGAATTGAACGTCTGTCCAAGGCTGAGAGTTGGTCTGATGAAGTGTGGATGCCGCAACAGTCTTTAACTGTGTTCGCTCAACACCATAAGAGCGAGTATTCCGTGGAGATATGACGTTTTTGTGTAAGAAAAAGGGGTATTTGAACAATACTTTGGTTCTCGATGTAGGAATACCGCAGCGATTAAAAGGACTCCCAATGCCAAAGTGAAACATCGGTGTAGGGCTAGAAGTAAGATTTGTACGCGACAGCACCCAAGATGACCGCATCATTCCTGAGATTTCTCGACCTGACGTGTGTTCGCAAACTGAATCGCGGAAGGGGATTCGCTACGCGAACACCACTATGCCTAGCTCTTGGCTGAACAACGTACTGCGTCCGTGGAGTATATCTCATTGCTCCCTTCCTTCCACAACATCAACACCAAGACATCCATCACCCCGCAGTCACGTTCTCTGACCACCCAATCTTTTAAACACCCTCCCTCGCACCCAGGAACAAAAAAATCATGAGACCAAGTCTTCAGTCCTCCTGGGCAGAACAGCCAGAGCCCCACTATTAGACTCCACCACTGAATATCATCAACGTCACATCCGCGGAGGAGCGCAAAAGCAATGCTCCACCGAACCAAACGATGCGCACATCCTCTCTTCTTTTTTGACAGACGTCAAACAAATGTCATACCTCACCATTCGACCCACGGCATGCAAGAACGGCTCAGGCCGCACAACGGTTTCCCACTTGTCGTGCAGAAAAGCAAAACATGTGGCTTGCAAGCTGTGGAGTCCCAGCGCTTGGCGAAGATATTATTGGATATGGCAGGTGTAGATCTGTAGATCAGTGCGTATCGAGCGGCCATGGTACCCGCAGAACGGGGGAAGCGGGAGCAGTTTGACAACCCGGGATTTGCACACGGGTGGACAATGGGCTGGTGTTGGCGGGAGCGGAAGGCAAGAGATGTAGACGCATGTAGTGCGTTGTGGCGCTGCTGTGATCGCGATTGCGGGAAGGAAGGACACACGCCGCCCGCAATGTGGAGCTGAGATGTCAATGACTCTGTGTCGACGTGGCTTTGGCGAGATTGGAATTGCAGTCCGCGGGTGTGTAGGTGTGAAGGAGCTGAAGTGCAGTTCTCGATAGCACATGGGTTGGTTCGCTTGCACAATTGGTCGGGTTTACGACTAGGATGCGTTGATGTCATGAGGGTAAAAATCATGAGGTGTGATGAAATTGGAGATATTAATATGGGGATTAAGACTGTGATTGGATGATATGCAACTGACATCAGTAATAGGTAAGCTTCTGCGCAACCCTATTCGCTGTGACTTTACCTGTTGCTTCTCGTGGAATATGGCCGCCCCCAGCTAGCAACCCAACCTAGTGGCCCATCGATCCGCATGGAACTCAATATCTGTCTGTGGCCCTGGTAGCTGATCGTCTGGTAAGCGACAGATATGTATCCACGGCCAATAAGGTATCGAACCATGTCTTCACCACCTTTAGTACTGTATCGAGAGTATTCTAGACGTTCTATGGTCTTTCTTCTCAGGTGTACTACAGATCTGCACTCGATCTATGGAATGATTTGTCTTCCTAGTAGGTTCTCCATCTTCGGTCGCATCAAAACTCTCCTTGAATAAGCTCTACTCCATCAACATACTATTTTTTCCTATGAGTTCGTGTAATATTCTTCCCCATGTTTCCCCAGGAAAACCCCTCTGTTGTCCTTGTAGCATCGCTTGTTGATATTTTCCGACTCACTTGGCGAGGGTACTGGAACGAGTTTGCGCCACGCACGGAGTTTGTTGAGAAATTCAGTCTAAAAACAATCAATGGGTGTTCTCTACCGAAGCAGGACTCAGCGCAATCTCGTGAAAATTATCGAATTATCCTTCATGAAAATCTGGTTGTCTTTGGTTTCGCCGTTGCCATTGCTTTTATGAAGGCTGTAGTACAGGCGCAAGCTGCGCACCACGTGGCTATTCTCCGTTCTCCGACTACCGATATGCGTGCATGACATCACACATGCCTTGACCTTTACCAGTTCCCATTCACAGCAAATGCAAAACCGTTGGCCTCCATCCATGGTACAAGAGCTTTTACTATTGTTTCACTAAAAGTCTAATGCCGAATTCTTTATTACGGCCATTTTCGGGTTACAGCCAGATTGGTCATGGAATAACCTAGAAACTGGTAGGGCATTCAGAAAATCAATGGTTTTGATAGTTCCCAAGCATAGGTTCTCCATACTCGGAAACACAGATGGAATATGGATATCTGGCGCAGGGATAGAACCTTGCAATCTTTGTAGGTTTTGAAAATAGGGTCTTGCCAGATTCGTGTTTTACAACGGCGTTCTTGGATATGACGATTCATTCGACAAAGCAATGAGCAAATGCCATACTATCAATCGTACTAAAGGCTGGTATGAGGATCGCAGCCGTGAGGAAGGTGGGGCCTCTCTTAGTCCCTTCCTTTTACCAGAGTGGGCAATGGTACTCCGCATACCCCATCCAAGCTTGTTTCATTGTTTACAGCACAGGTGGGTCAGGTGACAGGAATATGCCTTTTGGATCAATTCCCATCTTCCCAAATATAGTCAGATAAGTAGACCCATCTCTATCGGACGCCTCGTGATCAGATCGATTGCGTGTAGACTTCAGTCTTGGAGCCGCCTACCCGTTACCTTGCCTATCAAGTGCCTGTAAATAGCACTTGAGTCGCGGAAAAACCAATCATATCGTTTCCGAAGCCGAACCAAGAATGAAATCTATTCCGCAGGTTTGTATCGAGCGGCCAATATTGTCGGCACCTAGCCGAAGACCCGTGCGATGTGTAGCGAAATCAGGTACGTGGAAGGCTGTCTATATAGTTCTATGCGATATTGACTGCTTGGCTGCATCGATCGGACAACCTGCAGGGAATTAGGGAGATGCTCAAAGTCAGAGAGCCGTTGAAAGATTACACATCCAACAATAGCGAGCAAGCCTGCTCGAATTTTCAAAATCTCAATCAGCATCTCAACATGATAGACAACGGCGACGTGCAGTGATGTCACCATACATCTCCATGGCAACATACGAGAAATCCGACAGCAGCTTTGCTCAGAACGCAAAACCGGTATTCAGCGTTCTCAACAAACGGCTAGACATCTCAACACGGGTAAGTACGGCACGATCGAGCTTCTGTGTAAGATCTTGGTCTACTCCAGCCACGATCTCGCGATCTCCTCTCAGCATGAACTACAACAGCGATCTTCGGTGGCCCGCTGTCACAACCCACTCGCCTTGTCATGATATGCTGTCGCAAGCGCTTGGTACATGTCTCATGCCTTATCTCTTCGCATGGCGGCTCCAGATGTGCTGACCGTCAAGTGGCCCATGAAAGCCACCATGAACCCCTATTTGTACACAGACAAAATCAACAAGTATGTGTGGTGTCTCATTTTCTTGCTTCTTCTTCGTCCCATGTGCTTAATTAGGAAACACATGTGTGATATTCTAGGTGGTGTATGCACTGCTTTTTGCAAACATGCCCCCAAGCTGGAACGTGAGACGGGAGTCCCGTGGCTGTGGTCCCGACAGCAACCCCAGGGGCCTTGCGTCCTGGCTTGGGGTGCTATGTGCCGCAGTCATTCGGCTATCCCGCCAGCCGTTGATCTTCAGTGTTCAGACCCAAAAAAGACTAGAGACCTGTCCGTTTGTGCCATATATAGAACGGATCAATGTACATGGCTCGTAAACCGTATGAACTATTAGACGCTACTTAGGCTCAGGGAGCGGAAGGCAAATGTATCATGGCGAAGAGCTATCCGGTGGCAACTGATGCTACTGACGCGCCGTGTGACCATTAACCTTTACGTGCGGCATTGCGTGAATGACGATCGGCAAGAGGTTTTACCCAACCCTGCAAAGGTCTAGAATGCGAAAAGGGTGTTTCTACCGAGACGTGTGGAATAAACAAGGGCTAGTCGACGTGCGAGCTTGGCGTACTACGGGTCCCGCCCACTGCGGTCTCCAGCACGCTAAAGCACCATCCCCTTGTCGATCATTGCTTTCTCCACACCACAACTCAACCACAACCACAACTCCTCTCAACCCAACCCAAGCCAGTCCAACGCAACGCAACCCGATCCCAGGCGCGCCGAGACAGAAGACAACATGTTCCATCACTTCTGACAATCGTGTCAGTGAAACAAATTTGGCCTAGCTGCTCACGTCCCCGTCGCTATGTTTCGGAGTACCAAGGCCGATCGTCTACGCCACTCGGCTCCCCAGGTCAATTCCCGTCGCTGACTATGCAGACCATGACAAGTACACAATCGACCCTCCGTTCTTGCATGTATGCAGGGCAGTTTGCATACGGGCTGCTTACGATTGACTGGGTATGTCTCACCGGCGTGGCTATTCATAAATATAGGCAGCATGTACATGTGAGATCAGAGACAGCTGGTCTGAGGCGCATATGTGAAGGATTGTAACATCGGTGGTTTTGAGCCCGGGGCGCCGATGCTTTTGAGGGTGCTGAGTGGTGTAGGAGAGCAGTATGGCATTCGTCAGCGTCATTCGCCGTCTTACAGAGGCCCGCTGTGTACGCTGTGTGTGACTGCGGCCAGAGAACTCCGCCTTGGGGTTTGAGCATCGCTGATGAGGCAAGCGTCTGCCTTCTTCTTATTTCAGTTTCACAATGCCTTGAAACTAGATACACAGTGCCTTTTGCTTCATCCCTTATAATTGATATCGAGCAAGAGGTTGTGCTTAGGCATCATATATCAAGAGGGACTGCTCAAGACTCACGCACGCGCAGCCTAGCTCAGGTCCACATACACGGAGCGTCGGCGCGCCACCACGACGCAACCCCTCACCCATTGACCGAGGACCGATAAGCAAGAATCAATATTGATATTGGCAACATGGCGCTCCCTCCAATCGTACCGCGGTTTCGCAGGGGCCCAGGCCCGGTGTCCCCCGTCTCAGCTCGGACTTCTAGCGACTTTACGTTTACGGACGCAGCGTCGTCTCGCGTCATTTCCCTCGACGAGCGCAATTTGATCGCAAGCATTATCGCCGATCTTTCCGACAACTGCGAGACGGCTTTTGCTCGAGCACATATCCAAGCACACGAGTGGGGCCCACGGTATTCACACCTGCGAGAGCAAGATTGTTACGACCGACCGTACAGCAGACGATCGCGCCCACGGACCCGAGGCACCGCCACATCATACACGCCTTCAAATTTACGCGAGGACCTCCGTGAGATCCGACCCTATCTGCGTGAAAGCACTTTGATGGCACTAGAAGGAATATTAGCAAACGGGATCGGTATCAGAGACGACATGCCTAAAACCCCAAAAACCCCACTCACTCCACTCTCTCCTTTGTCACCACAGTCAGAAGAGGGCTACTACGTGCCCGTTATACTGGACTCCGCCCACCCGTCTGGACGCTCAACCAGAACAAACAGCGTCAAATTCGACGACGACGACGCGGACGAGCCTGGAGCTTTCTCACGCGACAAGCGACGGAGTGCTAGGAGCAACCTACGACACGGCCATCTTCCAATGGACGAACAACCAGAGAGCCAGCGGCCGCCGGCCGAGGGCGAAACGGCTCCCAGGACACCAGCCGCGCCTGTTTACCCGTCAAAAGCCAAAACGGCAGTCATCATGGTGTCGCTGTACATTTCCATCTTCCTCGTCGCACTCGACCGAACCATCATGGGACCGGCCATTCCAGCCATTACAAACACATTCAACAGCATAGACGACATTGGATGGTATGGTAGCGCGTACATGCTGACAGCCGCTGGCTTCATCCTGCTCTACGGCCGCATCTACACTTTCTTTTCCACCAAAGCGGTTTTCCTGTCGGCCATTGTCCTGTTCGAAGTCGGCAGCGTAATATGCGGCGCGGCCACCACCAGCACCATGCTCATCATCGGGCGAGCAGTCGCAGGTCTCGGCAGCGGCGGCATTTTCACCGGTGCCATTCTCATCATGCTCAACACTGTTCCGCTCGAAAAGCGACCAATGCTGCAGGGTCTTTTTGGCGCGTGCTTTGGTGTCGCGTCCGTGGCCGGGCCCTTGCTCGGCGGTGCCTTCACCCAGAGTGCGGCCGGATGGCGGTGGTGTTTTTGGATTAACCTGCCACTGGGAGGGGTTACGATTTTGGTTGTGTTTTTCTTGCTGAAGTTGGAAGAGCACAAGTCGAAGATGAAGACGTGGGGCGAGACGCTGCGGCAGCTCGATCCCGTGGGCACGGCGCTCTTTCTGCCCTCGATTACCTGTCTGCTGCTCGCGCTGGAATGGGGCGCGGCAGAGTACTCGTGGTCGTCACCGAGAATTATTGCTCTTTTGGTCGTCTTCTCGGTGCTCTTTGTTGCTTTCGTTTTTTGGCAGTACGTTACTCGACACACAACGGCTACCATCCCTGCACATATTGTTCTTCAACGCAGTGTCGCTTGTGGCGGCGCCTCCCAGTTTTGCGTCGGAGCCACGATGCTTACGGTTTCGATCTACATTCCTCTTTGGTTCCAGGCGATCAAGGGCGTTTCGGCGATGCAGTCTGGAATCAACACGATCCCGCTGGTTCTGTCAGTCGTGGTAGGCTCGATCCTATCCGGCGGCTTGGTTCAGCGCTTTGGCTACTACACTCCATTCATGATTGTCGGATCGATCCTGATGGCGCTCGGTGTCGGCCTCATCACAACCTGGACTAAGAACACCAGTACCGGCATGTGGATCGGCTACCAAATCATTGTTGGTTTTGGAGTGGGAAGCACCATGCAACACCCCAACATTGCCGTCCAAACGGTTCTGCGAAAGCAGGACGTGCCAATCGGTACCGCTATTCTCTCGCTCTGCCAGACGCTGGGTGGAGCCGTCTTCACAGCCGTAGGACAGAACCTGTACATTAGCAAGTTCACCGATGGCTTGGAGGCGATTGGCGGCATCGTTCCCCAGCGCGTGCTCGGTGCCGGAGCAACGGACCTCACCAAGCACGTGCCTCCCCAGATTGTGGATAGGGTCCTAGACGCCTACAATGTGGCTTTGACCAAGGGAACCTTTTTCGCAGCTCTCATTATTGCTTGCTTCGCACTGCCCGCGGCGCTGGGCATGGAATGGCGCAGTGTCAAGAACAAGCAAGAGCCACAGGGCGCGCCAAAGGACGTGGAAAAGCAAGCCGCGGACTCTCAGCCGCCTCAAGGCATCCTGAAGACGACAGAGCCTGGCAGCCGAGAGGAAGACGACGTCAGCACGCCCTTGCCTCCTCCGGTTGTACCATCGTGGCGAAAGACATTCCGAGCCAGTGGGCACTTCTCATCGTACCTGACTGCCAAGGTCAATCCCGATCTCCGTGGTGAATTGCGTGCGTCCAGATAGATGGGCGACGGGGTCTAATGTATAATTTGCCAAAACGACAAATACGACGTCCCGTGGCACGCGAGGACTTTCTAGTCATTCTTTTACATGCGCATCCGGCAGCTTCCGGCCCGCATTTTCCATATTTCCTAATCAAGTGTACAGTATACGTAAATGAAGCAAAAAGCGTATGTAGTTATCTGTCCATGTGGCACTAGTTTATGCAGCAACAAATACTTTCTTTTGTCCCTCTATGAGGCGCGTGCCAAAACACCGATGCAGCGATGTCACAGTGCAGCGTGGTGCAAGGAACGATGCGGTTCTCCTTGGCCGACGTTCCGGCATGGCAATGCCTTATCCAAAGCCCATGTACATACGCCCTCGAAGCAGCCGGATGAACCCGTAGATCAGCCCGGCAAAGAACCGAGGGCCATGCGGCTGAGGGAGCCATGTCCGCTTATTGCGACCAAACAAGCAAAGCCTAGCTTTGGGCAAAGCTTGATAGGGTTATGGGGCGGAGATCAACGCTAGCCCCACGCTCTCCCTCGTACACTAACAAACAATATTGGCGACCGACGCAGGCTGCGCTGTCACGAAGAGATAAGCAGCTATTCTCGTATTCAGCTACGCCACCCGGGCGTGTGATGGGCTCTTCTTACGAGCTTATTATAAAGTTCACCGGCCCTGGTCGGATTAGGGTTGCGCCCTGTTGGTTGGCGTTCCGGCGCCACGCATGTCATTGGCTGGCTCGCAGTTAAGGCCTGGGTACGAGGATCCCTATATCGTGTGCAGAAAAGTAACCTGGCTGCGAGTCGCCCGCTGCTACGACGAAACAGACCGCCGGCGTGTGAGAGGCCTTCCGCCAAGGGTCAAATAGACATTTACCGACCAGGCCGTCGCCCGCCGGCTCGCAAGGCACACTGTGTCGAGGTAGGTCAGACGTGCAGACGTACAGGCGGCTGACGCTACGCCTGAACTATACGGACTCGCAGGAGCCAGCGAATAACTCAACGTGGTCAAGAAAGCCTATATGGCGTCCCTCTACGGTTCCCCGCAGTGGTCTCAGACGTCTCAGTGCGGCTGCACCATCCAGTTGGAGGCAAGGTCAGGCCACATAGGGCTACAGGCTTACTGTTGAGTGTTGAGCACCGATTGGGGAGACGCCTAAGCCGTGCTGATCAGCCAGCTCAACCTTGCAAAAGGAACCCGGGGTTGTGCCACCGTTTCCAACTTTGACAGCGACTTGTGTCGGAGATTATAGAGGAGAGACGAGTACGACCCGCCCTGCATAAGAAAAACCAGTCTCTGTGCGCAAGAGCCTCCGAGTCGTAGTGTGGGTGTGTGTGTGTGTGTGCCTGTGTGTATGTATAAGGGCGGTGTCGTGCTGGCCTCGAATAATAAAAGGGCTGTACACCTTCAAGCCTTCTCTTTTCTTTCGTTACACACACCCCACCTCCTCCTTCCACCTCCTTCTAAACGACAACCATACACGACTTGCCCACCATGACCACTCGATCTGTCCATGTTGTGTTGAGTGTAGCATGGCAGGATGCTGGAGACACCACACGCGCCATTGCCATGGCCATTGCCTTCCGAGACATGTGCCCTCCGGATGTCGACTTGAAGATTGATTTCCTATCCTGCGGAGCCCGGTTCGAATATCAAATCACAGATGCCGGCTTCAACATTGTCCCCGCCCAGCCCCGCGTAAAGGGTATCTCAGTAGCACACGACCTTGGCTGGGACTGGCCAGAGTTCTTTGGTTCCGAGGAGATTGCCAAGTCTTTCATTGACGGACAACTTGCTGCTTTCCGGGAGCTCAAGCCCGATATCGTGTTCCATGGTATGTGGGCTCCGGCCTCGATTGCTGCACGTCTCCTCGGCATCCGGACCATCAATTTTCTGCCCGTGCCACTACACCCTGGTGCGTTCGCGCACGGATTGATCAGAGATCTCCCCGACATGATGCCGCTCTTCACCCGCCTTCCTCGCCCAGTCCGCCAACGGGTAGCATGGTGGGGCAGCGGCTTGATGATCAAGGCCCCTATCTTCCAGCAGAAGCGGCTCGGAGCGGCAGCAGCCGCCGCTGGCTGGCCAGTCAAGGGTCCCATTTCACTCTTCGACATGAACATGGCTGACCTCAACTTGGTCAATGATCACCCAGTGTTCCACCAGGAGTACCTTCACCGCATCCCCAAGAACATTGTTCTTACTGGTCCCCTGTACGCCCGCAGTGACGCAAAGCTAGATGACGACATTGCACACCACCTCACAAAGGGTCCTGGCCCATCCATCCTGGTCACCATGGGTAGCTCCGGTACGGAAGAGTTCCTGTTCGAGGCCATCAAGGCTCTCAACATGTGCCCCGACGACAACTGGAACGCCGTTGTGCTGGCCTCGAAATCCATCTGCGACATCAACAAGGCCAACGAAGTCGCAGCTGGAGACGCCCGCCTCTTGGTCACTGACCGCTTCATCCCCGCATCGGCCGCCAACGCCCTTGCTGACCTCATTGTCACCCACGGAGGCCAAGGAACCGTGCAATGCGCCCTCGCGGCCGGAAAGCCCCTGGTCGGTGTTGCCCTTCAGGTTGAGCAGCAGACCAACCTAGACAACGCCATGAACGCCGGTGCCGGTGTACGTGTGCAAAAGCAATTCTGGAAAGCAAAGAACATCCGCAACACGATCCTTTCCGTGATGAAGGACCCCTCGTACGCGAGCAACGCTAAGATTCTGGCGGATAAGCTCAACGCTATGGACGGTGCCAAAACCGCGGCCGAGGTCATGTGGAAGTTTATTCTCGAGGAGCAGCCCGAGAAGGTCAAGTCGTAGGTTGTATCTGTGAGTCAGGATAAGGTTTAAGTTAAGGGGGGAGATTTGCGGGGGAAGGAGAGTTAGTCATTTAGTCGGTCAGGGTAAAGAGGAAACATGCTCTCTTATGATATCAACAATAGCCGGGATTTTCAGAGCCTCTCGGAAACATCGGGTCGATCTTATGGGGGCGCAAACGGGGGAATTGGGTGTTTTGTGTGTGTGTAATTCCTTTCTAATTGCTGAGCGCGCGTCGATAATTTCAGAACACATTTTCTTTTCTCTGTCTCGAGATCGAGAATCCAAAGAACGGACCAGGAAAAGTGAGAGTGCCCCCAGCTTACCAGTGCAAGTACCTATATGTTATGTTCTCTTCCGCCCCGTTTCTTGTTGAGTTTCTGCAGCACGTCGGATTGAGTAAACGGGCGAGTTGTTAGGCGACTTGGCAAGGCGTTTTGCCAGTGTTGCTCGATGAGTGGCTTTTGCTGGGCTACTCTCATTGTGCATTGGTGTGGTCCAATACGTTCCCTGTCCAACATTGGCACGCCAACGCGCGGAGGTACCTATTGGATTATATAGCCAACGTCATGAAAGAAAATGTTGCATTGCTGTTCAGTCGTGGTTCGTCGAGAGGAGCCGTGCCGCATGCTGGTGAGCCTAGGCATGCTTATCCTACATATTCATGGCTGGCTGACTGATTGACTGAAGGCAAGAGGCAGAAATAATATTTCGAGTACTATTATTGTCGTAAAGTGTGTGGATAATTGCTTTGTCGGCTGGTGACGGAAGAGTTGCGTGATGGGCGTGTCAAGGGTCAAACTGAAAAGCAAGAGTGCGTTGTTGTGATGGGCAGAATTCAAGTGTGGTGTTTACAGTATCAATACAGATGGGGATACAAGAGATGGCTGAATTGGGAGAGATAAGGCAGGCCGCGGAGAGCCTCAGGGCCGTGGGCTGATTTTGGCGAGACATTAATATGGGATTGATGGACATGCAGATGGAGATATTGGTTCTGGAATGGGATTGTACTAATCTTTCCTGTTGGGTATTATCCAGATTTGAACAGATAATCAAGACGCTTTACCATTTGTGATTGTCTTGTTCAGTGTTTTCGATTTTCCAACGTACCTTAAGTGCTTCCCCCTCTGTCTGCTTGGCACCCTTTTCAAAACTCATCCTTCTTCCCCCTCAAACCTAAAACCCCACGACAGGCGAGTCCAAAGAAATCACATTGACGGCATACATCCAACAGACAAGACGAAACATGTCACAGAAGCACTACACCTTTCCATCCGAAGATACATTAGACGGCGTCTCATATAAGGCGGGGATGAGGGGGCGGTCAATGCACGACATGTAACCCCTCCATGGATGGATCCATCACCCCGCCGCCTCACAAGACCCATTGCGGCACGAGCCGCGCAGACCATGTGCGCACGCACCTGTGTCGGTGACGGAAAAAGCATGTCGCCAACTCACGCAATCCTGCTGTCCTCTCTGCCCGCTCTGCCTGAAGAGTGAAGTTATCGTCGTCTGCCACTCCCCCCAAGGCAGCGTCCCAGCCCAACGCACCCCACTGCAGCAGCCAATCAGGCCCCGCTACGTCGGCGGTCCCCATCTTTACCAAGTGCCCGAGTCACCGCACGCGCGACGACGACCGGTAGCAGCCCAGCTAAGCCCTGCGCGCGAGCCCAAAACAACGCCTTCTTTTACCTGCTAGGACCCCCAGATTTCGCGGGCCACTTCTCGCTCCGTATCCTTGGAATCCTGAGTGCTCCTCTGCCAGTCATCTAACCCATGGCCGAATTAGTTGTTGCCGGGGCCGCTGCCCCACCGCCCATGACGTTTCGCGAGCGTCTGGCCCAGTTTAGGATCCTCGAGGAAAAGAGGTGTGAGCTTATCGAGGTACGTATCTCAGGCTAAGATAGTCCTAGGCTCGTAGTGTAGAGATGCTGATTCATGTCTAGGAACTGCTCGACAAGCTCGAGAAGGTTGAAGCCCGCCTCACCCAGAGCGAACTCGACCTCGGCTCAGAACAGAATGTCAGGCGAACACTGCAGGCCGAGATTGCAGAGACGACGCGGACGATGCAGGCCCAGATAGACGAGAGCAAGGCAAAGGAAGAGGCCTTGGTAGCAAACCAGTCCAAGCGGCCCTTTGTGCTCGTCCTCATCGACGCCGATGCTGAGGGATTTTTGGTATGGCCTTCGTTGCTCTAAGATACATAAGACTGCGGGGCTAACTTTTATGCTACAGTTCCAAGACAAGTACATCACTCGCAAGGCACAGGGCGGCGAGTCGCTAGCAGACGAACTCAATCTCCGCATACGCGAATACCTGCGGGAACAGTTTGAAGATGCCGACTCGCTCGACATCATCGTGCGCGTCTATGCCAACCTCGAGGGCATGGCAAACTACCTTGTCCGCCTTGAAAAGGTGCGCAACCTGGGTCAGCTTCGTGCCTTTTCCACGGGCTTCTGCGGAAGGATAACGAGCTTTGACTGGATCGACACGGGCGTTGGCAAAGAAGGCGGAGCAGGAAGAAAGGTCAGGGGTATGTATAAACACATGCAAAGCTCTGATGGAGTACACACTAACTTGCACAGAAAACCTGTCCTTCTTCTCGCTCAACACACATCTCCGCCACATCATCGTAGCATGCTCACCGGCCGACCTCCCCGCCTCGCTCCTCACAACAATTCCCCTGGAGAAGCTGACACTCATCGAGTCCCTGCCCTTACCCCCCTCACTCACCTCTCTCCCCATCAAGACGGCCAAGTTCCACTCTTTGTTCCCGCCGCCACCACCGCCCAAGCCCGCCAAGCCCGCCCGTGGCTCGAGCGAAATCGATGTGCGAAGAGGCGACCGTGACCGCGAAATGCGCCGAGGCGACGAGCGGGGCAGTGGACCCCAGCTGCAGCTCATGGAGCAGGAGCACGACGGCGGAGGCTCCACATGGCTTGTTATCCAGCCCGAGCGCAGCAAGAGCCAGGTGGTGGACCGACGGAGCGATCGCGACCGTGACAGGCGGAGGCGGGCGCCGAGCGAGGACGACAGCAGCAGCTTGAGTATTAGCATTGGGCCTGACAACACGGTGAGCGTGGACAGTGGACGAAGGAGGAGAATCATGGGATAGGTTTAGGATGTTGTTGACATGGCGTGAAAAAGGTAGCATGGCATGGCGAACCGTAGCATTAGCGTCTTTTGTATGTAAGCCGTTGGTTGTACTAGTTCTTTTGGTTTGGTAGCAAAAATGGACTTTGTAAATGTTGAAAACTTGTTTTTGTAAAGTGTGCTGCACCTATTTTTTCAAGATGTTTGTAGTATGGTACCTGTATTCAGTACGGATTTTGCATAAGCAAAGGTGAGTGTTTGTATCAAGGATACATTTATTTCATACAATTCGACATGTAATGTATGTGTGAGATCAGGAGACCTAGTGATATTTGTTCTTGATACGACTTTGAACCCATCATCTAACAATCTGGATACCATATTTTCTCACTGACCATACCATGTCATAACCTGCATATAACCCAGTATCCTCCTTTGTGCAAGATAGGAAAAAGCCAAAAAAAAAAAAAAAAAAAAAAAAAAAAAGCTTGATTCGATTCTACCAGGGTATAAGTATGAACAAAGGACCAGATGGAGACATAGTAGAGGGGGAACAAAAATAGTCAACGTATAAACACCACCATTGTGTAATTCCTCCTATTCCTTCATCCATCCTCTCTTCAGTTCCATGCCATTCCTTACAACAATGACACAAAAAACGCCTCTTCCTTGCTCTCTAAGACCAGCCAGCCCCTTGCACACCAGACCAAAGGTAAAAATAAATCAACAAAAAATCAAATCCCCATGCTGGATTCCCCACAATCCAGTTCCCATTTCCCATGCTATTATCAAAGCCCGGATATCATGACATGCAAATTTCCCCACACAAAAATAAAAACGCCTGTCCTGTTGTTGGAGTAAAAAAGAAGAAGAACAATCTTTAACTCTTCGGCATTGTCCAATGCCGTTTACTGCCGGAATGTTATGGATAACAAACTGGTGGAGAAAGAAAAGAAAAAGAAAAAGGTCAAAACACCCGGAATCACGACGACAAGGAATCGGGCTTAGGGTCGGGCTTAACATCGGGCTTGGTGTCAGACTTTGTGTCAGGCTTGGGACTGCTAGCCTTGGCCTCGCACTCTTCTACAATGGGGCTTGCGGGTATTTCGTCTTCATCACTTGTCTCCCGGGCTTCTCTCCACTCGGAACTCTTGCGGCTGATTTTGGTGGAGCCAAGAGGGTCGCGGGGGCTGGCAAGAGGGCTGGTGGGCGTGGCGCGGATGCTGCTGATACTATCAGTGCGGCCGTGGCCAAGAAGTCCGCTACGAACGCTCAGACCGTCAGCCTGCTTGTTGGCATAGTAGCTGTTACGCTCGCTCGACAGGACGGGAGCTGTGACACCAGAAGCAGAGTAGACACTGGCGCGCTCTGCGTTGACAAAGGCACCGACGGTGCTGGGCCGATTCGAGGGCGAGTAAATGGTTTCGGGGTTGGCGGAAAGGACACTAAGTGGGAGCGACTCGCGACTGCCGCCGTAATGCGACGAAGGGGCCAGGGCGCGCATCGAGGCGTTTGTGTCTACCGAGTTGCGGCGGCGGCGCTTGGATGAGGAGGCGAGGGTGAGGATCGAGGCATTGTCGGTCAGGATGTTGTTTGCAGTGGCGCCTTGATACGACTGAGGCTGCTGTTGGGCAGCCATGTGCGGCGGGATAGCCAAAGGCGGAGGAGAGGTTGGGAACTGGTGGGAGAAGTGCACCGGCGTAGTGGCCAAACTGTTTGCGTTGTTGTGGTTCTGGGCTGCGCCAATGTTGAGGACATTGGAAGGAGCGGTCGATTGTATCGTGGTAAGCGTCGTGGTAAGCGAATGCTCGGAGCCATTGGGCGAGGAAAAGGTGCTGCCGCCGTTGACAAAGTTGCTGCCGCCCGTCTCGGCCTTTGAGCGTGTCGAGTGCAGCGTCTCCGGGAGGGTTGCGACGGTGGGCGCAGTCGACTTATTGCTCTTCTGGAGCCCCTGGCGCTGGGGCTCTGCCGTCTCCTCGACCGAGGCACAGCTGCGGGAGCGCGGCGTGGCGGGCGTCGAGACGGAGAGGCTGTCGTCGGGGGGATGTACCGTCGTGGTGATGTAGCCAGACTCTGGGTAGGGGTTGTTCTTGGGGGGAGACTTTTTGGTCGTGTTGGTCTTCTTGCCGGGAGCGTCGGACGACGAGGGCTTGAGGTTGGCGAGGCGCTTCATCCAGCCGGCAAAGGGGCGCTTGCGCGTATGGCGGTCTTTGGCCATGGTCAGCATAACGTGGTCGGCAGCAGTGGTGTCGAGGGGGGGAAGGGCGGTGCGGCGAGCAGGGCAGGCCGCATTTATGGAGCAGGCATGGATGGGGCAATGGCTGTGCTGGGCTAGTCGAGAATGCTAACTCGTCTACATACCATGGGGCCTCGACGCTGCCTCGGCCGTGGCCATGGTGTCCAGGTCGGGGTGCCAAATATAGAGCGCCCGTGTGGTGACGAGCAGCAGGTGGTTGGGCAGGGCCGAGGGCGGGAGCGCGACGTGCCGGGTCGGTAGTGGTTGTCGGTCGCGGTATGGGATATGTACTATGTCGTGGTATGTCGGGGAGCGCCTATAGCAGAGCTGGAGGGGGCAGCAGTAAGAGAGCACGTGGAACGGGGGCGGGCTGGGGCGAGGCCTTGTTGTTATGGTTATGGGCGGCCGATGCGGGGCGGTGGATGCGACGTGCGTCTTCTGGTGTTTTCGGCGGCGACGCGCACTGCGGCCGTGTGTTGTGCTGTCTGCTAGTAGAGGCGCTGGGGACGAGGGTGAGGGCGGCGGGCGGCGGGTCAGGCGTGGTTGGCTGCTTCGTCTCGCTGGCTGCTGGCTGCTAGCTGCTGCCCTGGCAGGGTCCCTTTCCCCAGCGCAGGTGCCGCCCATCGCCCATGGCTGCCGTCTGACCTTCACCACCCTTCGATTGCGTATCTTGCGCAGATCGTCATGACACGCCCCGCCCAATCTCAACCTGCCCCCCACTGTCCGCGTTGCGGCCCCAGGACATGAGCCGCCGTGGGCTGCTGAGGGGACCACTGACCAGCGACGACAATCAACGCGAGCCCGTCCTACGTCATGGCCGGGACATCACCATCACCTCCACCTCCATCTCGTCCACGACTAGCACCTCCCCCCAACATGCCATGACGGGTGCTCCACGGCCGGCTATCCTGCCCCTGCCCGCCGACGTCGTCGCCCAGATCAAGTCGTCAACGGCCATTGTCTCGCTGACGGGCGTCGTGCTCGAGCTGCTCAAGAATGCCCTCGATGCAAAGGCGACGCGGGTCGAGGTCACTGTCGACTTTGCGCGCGGGGGGTGCGTCGTTGAGGACAATGGCATCGGCATATCGCCCCTCGAATTTCGCGAAGACGGCGGCCTCGGGAAGCTACACTGTACGTCATTGTCATGGTGCTGGCAGCCGTCTGACTAGATGATTGACCGTCGTGTGTAGGTACTTCCAAGTATTATGCCACCGAGCCTATGCTCGGCCGCAACGGCGCCTTTCTCGCTTCACTCGCGGCCATGTCCCTGCTGACAATTGCCTCACATCATCACGAGTACCACTCTCACAACGCCCTGACTGTTCACCACTCCAGGGTCGTCGAGCGCCAACTGCCCGCGCCGGCCCATCACGAGGTGCACGCCAAACATGGCACCCGTGTTACGGTGCGAAACCTGTTTGGAAACATGCCGGTGCGCGTGAAACAGCGCTCCGTCGTGGCTGCCCAAAAAGCAGAAACCGAGAAATTGCACGAAGGCTTGAAGCGCGATATTGTCGGCCTTCTGCTCAGCTGGCACGGCGCCGTATCCGTGCGTGTCCGAGATAGCGACAACAAAGTCCTTCTCAACCTCAACACATCTGACTCGAGCGCTGCCGTCAGAACACCAAACAACACTGGCAAGCCACGCTCCACCCACCTCACTTCTCTTCTCAACATTTTGACCCAAGCCAACTACATATCCATTGACGAGTGGCCATCGTGGGTGCCAGCCTCGGCTTCAACTTCTACCGTTTCTGTCAAAGGCGCCATCTCACTAGATCCCGCCCCCAGCCGGCATGTCCAGTTCATTTCGCTTGGGCTGCGGCCACTTTCTGCCGATCATGGACACAATGAGTTGTTTGACCACGTGAATCGCCTGTTTGCAAACTCCAGTTTTGGCACCGTCGAAGAGGAAGCAGTCGATAAGCACGAAAAGATTCGCCGACAGTTAGATGGGCGATTCAAAAAAGACGGCTATACTAACAAGCAGCTCAAGACGCGCAAAGATGTTGATCGTTATCCCATGTTCCATTTGCGTGTTTTGTTGGCCGAAGTTGATCAGGTCGACATGTCGGAAGACCAATTCCTAAGTGATGAAGCCAATCTGCAGAACATCATGGACATTGTCGAAGCGATGATAACCCAATGGCTCGCTGCCCACCACTTTCAACCCCGCCAATCCCGCAAGAAACGTGACCACGCTGCTGAGAGTCACCCATCTGCACCCCCCAGTAATGTTTCCACAAGTCAGACAGCAACGCGCAAGAAGGCCTCCACGGCTACCACACCTAGAAAGAGAAAACGCTCAAGCGATTCAAACTCACGCGAGCACTCTGAAAGGCAGCGTCATCGAGCTTTTGCGGAATGGTCTCGTATCAAAAGCGGAAAGTCTGACTTCATCAATCTCCCAGCCAGGCCAAAATCGAAGAGTCAAATTACTCTGAGTGAACATGCTCGCACAGCTACTCAGGATTCCACAAGTAAAACTTTTGCTTCGCTTACCACGGCCCCTATTGCCCAAGGCGCGTTCAGTGCCAAGTTGCGTCAAGGTGGGCTTTCTGCAGCCGAGACTACAGATGCGGAAGAAAAGGAGAATGATGATAGTATTCTCTGGACAGACCCTTCAACCGGAAAAGTCCATGTTCTGAATGCTAGGACCGGCTGTGTTGTGCCTGATGTTCAATCGCGACCAAACACAGACCCTTCCGCACCTATGTTTGGAGCTAACCATCGACCTGTAAGCAAGTCAATTAGACTGCCATCTCGAGCTTCGACTGCAGTGGTAGGCAATACCCCTTGGCTGAATGATGTACTGCAAGACTGGGAAAACCCTGTCTTCAAACCCAGCGAGCAACGCATCCAGCAAACGACCATTTCTGATGAAAGAATTGGCCACGAACACGATCACATTAAGCACAGCTGCGCGCGAATTGCTGACAATGCCTTTGATGCAAACACTACTAGCAGTGCAAGCAAGTTCTCAAAAGAGAGCCTGCAGAATGCGAAAGTCATCTCCCAGGTCGATAAAAAGTTCATACTCGTCAAGATGCAGAATGCGTTGCCGGGACGGGACCAGCAGGGCGAGCTCTTGGTTCTCATCGACCAACATGCAGCCGATGAGCGCGTACAAGTAGAATCTTTGTTTGAACAGCTCTGCAACCCCTTGCCTAGCACTGCAAAAACCTATCAGTCGAAGCTTGGCCACAAGCCTCGCATCGAAATTGTCGTATTGGAAACGCCGGTTAGCTTCACCGTCTCAGCCCAGGAGCACACGCATTTTACCACGCACGCCGCCCGCTTCGCAGCCTGGGGTATCCTCTACGATGTGTCTACATCACAGAGTCCAACAAGCCACAAACAAGAATATCTTATTTCCGTCACGACGCTACCCCCTGCAATTTCCCAACGCTGCGCCACCGACCCAAAGATTCTCATCTCACTGCTTCGCTCCACAGTATGGTCATACGTAGAAGACAAGCATCTTGCTCCTCTATCATCTGATAGTTTGTCGGAAACGGAGAGTGAACGGCAGACTTGGGCTACTCGGCTATCCACATGTCCCCAGCCCCTTATTAATCTCATCAATTCACGCGCATGTCGATCAGCTCTCATGTTCAATGACGAGCTTAGCCATGCAGACTGCGAGCAGCTGGTTAGGAATCTCGCTGCTTGTTTGTTCCCCTTCATGTGCGCCCATGGGAGACCGAGCATGGTGCCCTTGGTGGACTTGGGCGAAAGTGGAAGTGTAGGATATGGGCTGGGAGGTCAAGAGGAGGATGGTAGTGGAAAAGAAAAGAAGAGCTTTGCACATACGTGGAGGGAATGGAGGACATGAGGAGTAAACCATATTCGTGTATATCATCATCATTTTTTGTTTAACCTTGTACGCCAAGAGAAGTTGGCTTTGGGTGCCGCAAGGTGAATATACATTTTTAGATTTTACACGTTGGAACCTCCTATGATGTGGCAGGCTGCAACCTGTTTAATTTGGACATGTATATCCATTTTGCTGTGACTTCAAGGCCAACTTCACTTTACGCAAAAAAGGGGGCAAATGAAAAAAGACTGATGTCACATTAAAACGGCGACAAATATTCATGCAGAAATTCATCACATCAATGCCCTGACGTCCATTCCATCCATAATCAACATGTCAAAACAGTGTAATGTGTCATTATTTATTCATTGATGGTATATTATTACATCATAGCGAAAAGCAAGCCTGCTCAACATGTATCCGCTCAAAAGCTCATATCATCTACTCCATGGCCGCTCAATCAAGCTGCAGCCACGGCAGAATCCCTAAACTCCTTCTTGGGCCCTTGTTACAGGGAACACGTCGAGTCGCTTAGTCAAAGGGGTTGGTGCGGGTACCCCAGTAGGTGAGGAACATGCTGAGACCGACAGTCTCGAGGACGCGGGCAACGGCACCAATGGCGATGGTGTCCATGGGGCGCTTCTCAGTGACAACCTGGGAGACAATCTGCATCCAACGTTAGTCCATGTCTTGCTTTTTGCGGTATCCATAGCGACCACAACGTACCGAGGGAGCAGCAGAAGCAAAGAAGATGAGAGAACCGAGGTAGGCAGCACCCTTGTAGGTAAGAGTACCAGTGGCGTTGATCAGAGCACCCACACCGTAGGCCTGGATGCTAGAGCCGAGGATCGAGCTTCCCCATGAGGCGGCGGCGGTAGCGGCTTCCTTGGAGTGGAAGTACTCCTCCTTGGAGTTGGCTTGCTGCGCGCGGCGGTACGCGTCACCGAAAACGGGGCCGAGGACGGCAAGGGAGACGACGTGGTTGAAGGCCGTGCCGAGGGCGATGGCAGAGGGCTTGACGGGAGGGAGGTCTATTGAGGGGGAAATTGTCAGTGACATGCTCTCCTCGCAATTGATGTTGTGTATGGCGCCATCGCCATTCGTCACGGAATTCGTGTAGATGTGTTTCGGCAAGACCAATACTTACAGTGAAGAGAAGCCATTGTGATGGTAATGTGAGATTGGGAGATGAGGCTGGGAGTTAAGCGGGAATTGGGGAGTCGAGTTGATTTGTGGTGATGGGTTTGCATTCAGTCACGGCATGCGAGCTTCTTTTGTAGTCGTAACATCCGCACCTGACATGCCAATGACGTATCTGCCAAGGCCCCACCTGTTGCGAGCACAGCGACCCAGAACCTGTCCTCTGCCCACCCGTGTCTCCCAATTGACGCAACGCGCGCCCACTTTGGAGCGGGTCTGGACTGGCAGCGCCGCAATTAGTTTGACCATGGGCGTTTTTTAGCCCATTCTGCAGACATGGCAAAAAAATTGCGGCCAAGTGACGGGGCGCGCGCTGGGGGCATGGGGCTCCCTTTGCGCCGTGTCGTGGGAGTGGGAGCGGCCAGCCGCGGTTTTGTTGATGTTGGTGTTTTCCAGATACGTCACTGCATGGGCGGGGAACCGGGAGCTTGGGCCCGCTTGTTACCCCATCTTTTACCAAATTACCAGAACCTCTGATGGGCGCGGGCAAGGCGCCTTGGAACGGGAATAGCGCTCGCATCCCGCCAACCCCCTCCTTTCGTCTGCATGCCCGAAATGAACAGGTACACCTTGGCCTTTGGGGGCGGATGGCAGAAAAAGACATGTCAACAATTCCATCCTTGGTAGCCTGCTCTGCTTACTACACATCATCACCCCCAGTGCGCGCGCTACATCGGCGACAACAGTTGCCGCGGTGAACAGCTGCCACGCTTGTTCCTTGCTTTTATTCCACCTCTAAACCAAGGCTGCATACTCTTGTGTGCTGTCAGCGGCGCCATCTCCCACCGGCGGCAATGATGATACCAAAGAAGGCCCTTGGGCTCGTCGTGCTACTGCTGCTCGGTACTAGTCTGCTGCTCTTGTCCCGCTCCACCGGAAACTCGCTTTCCGACTATGTCTTCGGGCCCCAGGCGCCCATTATACCCTACACGACGCATATCGTGCTGTTCCAATTCAAACAGGGCACCAGCGCTCTCGCTGTCAAGGAGGTGATGCTTGCCATTTCTAGACATGTGATGCGGCTACTGAGTCTTGCTTCTTACAGATCACTTCGCGCTTCTTTGGCCTGAAAAAGGAGTGCGTGCGTCCAAGTACGCGACGACCGTACATTGTGTCGATAGCAGGCGGAAAGGATATCTCAACCGAGAATCTACAGGTACTTGGACTGGTTCATAGAGGTTCATTACTCGCATGCTTACCCTGCTAGAACGGCATTAGTCATGCTTTTGTCCTGCAGTTCCACTCGGTAGAAGATCGGGACTACTATGTAAATGAGGATCCAGCCCACAAGGCTTTCAAAGAGGTGGCTGGCGCAGCAATTGAAAAGGCAACTGTCGTCGACTTTCAAAATGGCGTGTTCACGAATACCTTGTGAACTGGCGGCCATGGAACACGAATGTGGCGCTTTATCAATGGCGCTTGGACACATAGATTCGAGACGGAGATCGACAGCTTCGCTCCATATATTGAACTCCACGCAGAGTGGCTGGCTGCAATGGGCACTGTGGCCGTCCAGGTAATATTGCACATTGATACGTTATACATAGGCTGCCGAGACCTTATGAAACCTCCTTCTTGGCCTCTGGCGCCTCTACCTGCTCTTCAACCACAACCTTCTCCGCTGGCCGAGCAGCGGCCAGCTCTTTCTTCGCACTCCGTCTCCTCACGGGGTTTGCAGGCTTGTAGTAGTCGACTTCCTCAAAGTAATGCATTTCCCTCTTAATCCTCTGCTCAGGGTATACCTTCCTTGGCGGCGGTAATATCCTGTCATCCATACCCTCTTCTTGCTCTACTCGCAGCCGCTGGACCATTTCCCGCAGGCTCTCGACGCCTCCTTCGCGGAATTGTGTGACCTTCTTGACGTGTGTCGTCAGTGCGGGGCTGAGACCCAGCTTTGCAGGTCTCCGTGCGAGCGTCTTCGCTGTCAAGGCAAAGCGCATGTCCTTTGGTCCATCAACAAGTTCCAGGATGGCGGACTCGGCCTGGTCTTCCTTGAGGGGCTCAATGCGTAGCACACGTGTGTAGCCACCAGGCCTGTTTGCATAGCGCTCTCTTATGGGCCCAAATAGCTTTGGTACCATCTCGTTGGGTTCCTGACGCCAGTCAGTATGCGCATATCCCTTCTGTCCTCGCAATCCATACATAGAAGATCTGCTTTGCCCTGATCCGCGACGCCTCGGTGTTCTTCTTTCCCAGCGTAATCAGCTTCTCGGCCAGCCGCTGGGCTTCCTTTGCCTTGTGCCATGTTGTCGCTATGGTTTCGTGCTTGAAAAGCGATGTGACGAGGTTTCGCAGGAGCGCCTGACGATGCGCCGAGGACCGGCTGAGGTGGCGGTATTTCATGTGGCCGCCCGCCATGCCGGGCAATTGGATCTACTGGGCCGTCGAGGGAGATGGGCGGAGCGTGGATGCGGTCGCAATGCCTCAAGGCCTGCCCGTGACAATAGTCCATCCCACGAAAAGTTCGGGCGGCGGCCGGCGTTTACCCGACCCCACCCGCCCTACACCATTCGCCAGATTATCAAAGCACTTAACCCTAATCCGTGACCTAAGCAACGCGCGCGTCGCGTTTCTGGGCCTGAAAGAGAAACGCGTTTATAAGTGCCTGCACCCACTCACCCCTCGCACCCGGCCCTCTCTTCCAAAACCCTCAACCCGCCTTTCCTTCACCCTGCTTCGCCATACTAGATACCCGTAGGACTTTTCTAATTCAACATGTTCGTCTTCAAGCGTGGTATGTACCGCCATTCCTTCACCGCCTCGCCTTTGCTGGCCTGCAAACTTTCCTCGCCTTCTAACAATTGACTGCAGACGGACGCAGGGAACGCGTGCAGTTCGACAAGATCACAGCCCGTGTGTCGAGGCTATGTTACGGCCTCGACCCCGACCATGTCGACCCCGCCGCCATCACCATGAAGGTCATTTCTGGTGTCTACCAGGGTGTGAACACGACCCAGCTGGATGACTTGGTATGCCTGTGAACACATTTCTTACCCCTCCTTCTCTGACAGACGATAGGCCGCCGAGACAGCCGCCTACATGACCACGACACATCCCGATTACGCCATCCTGGCTGCCCGTATCGCCGTATCAAATTTGCACAAGCAGACAAAGAAGCAATTCTCTGCTGTTGTGGCGGATCTCTACAACTACGTCAACCCCAAGAACGGCAAACACCAGCCCATGATCTCGGATTCCGTCTACAAGGTTATTCAAGACCACGCAGACGAGCTCAACTCTGCTATCGTATACGACCGAGACTTCAACTACCAGTTTTTCGGCTTCAAGACGCTGGAGCGCTCCTACCTCCTCCGCATCGATGGCAAGGTTGCCGAGCGCCCACAGCACATGCTCATGCGTGTTGCTGTCGGTATCCACGGAGATGACATTGAAAAGGCCATTGAGACATACGACTACATGTCACAAAAGTACTTTACACACGCCTCGCCCACGCTGTTCAACGCAGGCACTCCATCACCCCAGATGTCTTCGTGCTTCCTCATCGACATGAAGGAGGACAGCATTGATGGTATCTACGACACACTCAAGACTTGCGCCTTGATCTCCAAGACTGCTGGCGGTATTGGTCTCAATGTGCACCGAATTCGTGCCACCGGCTCATACATTGGCGGCACTAACGGAACATCAAACGGTCTTATTCCTATGCTCCGTGTGTACAACAACACTGCTCGCTACGTCGACCAGGGTGGCAACAAACGTCCTGGTGCTTTTGCCATTTACCTGGAGCCATGGCACGCCGATGTCTTTGGCTTCCTCGACCTCCGCAAGAACCACGGAAAGGAGGAGGTTCGTGCCCGTGATCTCTTCTACGCTCTGTGGATTCCCGACCTGTTCATGAAGCGTGTGCAAGAGAATGCCGAGTGGACTCTCATGTGCCCCAACGAGTGCCCTGGTCTTGCCGACGTCTACGGCGAGGAGTTTGAGGCCCTCTACGAGAGCTACGAGAAGCAAAACAAGGGCCGTGAGACTGTCCGCGCCCAGAAGCTGTGGTATGCCATCCTCGAGGCTCAGACCGAGACTGGTAACCCCTTTATGCTCTACAAGGACGCTTGCAACCGCAAGAGCAACCAGAAGAACTTGGGTACCATTCGCAGTTCCAACCTGTGCACTGAGATTATCGAGTACACTGCTCCCGATGAGGTTGCTGTTTGCAACCTGGCTTCCCTCGCTCTGCCTTCGTTTGTCGACTACAAGCGTGGTGAATTTGACTTCAAGAAGCTTCACGAAGTCACTCAGGTTGTCACTCGCAACTTGAACAAGATCATTGAGGTCAACCACTACCCTGTTGAGGAGGCACGCCGCAGCAACTTCCGCCACCGCCCCATCGGTATCGGTGTTCAGGGTCTGGCTGATGCTTTCCTTGCCCTGCGTCTGCCATTCGAGTCTCCAGAGGCCAAGAAGCTCAACATTCAGATCTTCGAGACCATCTACCACGCTGCTCTTACATCGTCCTGCGACATTGCTAAAGAGCTTGGTCCTTATGCGACATACGAGGGGTCGCCCGTCTCCCAGGGTATCCTTCAGTATGACATGTGGAACGTCACACCTACCGATCTCTGGGACTGGGCTGAGCTGAAGGCCAAGATTGCTCAGCACGGTGTACGCAACTCGCTGCTTATCGCACCCATGCCAACTGCTTCGACCTCTCAGATTCTCGGAAACAACGAGTGCTTCGAGCCCTACACATCCAACATCTACTCTCGTCGTGTGCTCGCCGGCGAGTTCCAGGTTGTCAACCCATGGTTGCTCAAGGACTTGGTCGACATGGGTCTCTGGTCTGAGAACATGAAGAACCGTATCATCGCCGAGGGTGGTTCCATTGCCAGGATCCCCAACATTCCCGACGAGACCAAGAACCTTTACAAGACTGTCTGGGAGATCTCGCAACGAACCATCATCCAGATGGCCGCTGACCGTGGTGCCTTCATTGATCAGTCACAGTCTCTGAACATTCACATGAAGGAGCCTACCATGGGCAAGATCACATCCATGCACTTTGCCGGATGGAAGCTCGGCTTGAAGACGGGCATGTACTACCTCCGTACCATGGCTGCCTCTGCTCCTATTCAATTCACTGTCGACCAAGAGGCTCTCAAGGTCGCTGACACAAACGTCGCCCGTGCTCTACCCAAGGTACGAAAGCAGCCAGGTTTCGTGCCGGAGGCCATCCGTAGCTCTACTTCCACATCGTCATCAACCCCAGCGCCACGAACTGAGGCTAAGGGTGAGAACGGTGTGCCCGCACCGGCCGCGGACCCAGAGAGCAGGAATGCTCTCGCTAGCAAGCCATTCAAGGCTGATGTAGAGGAGGGTGAGAGCCCCAAGATGGTTGCTGCTGATGCTGTCAGCAAGCCCGACGAGGATCTTGCGGACAAGTCGAAGCAGGAGGAAGACTCAAAGGACGGTAGCGAGGCAAGGGACGGTGACATTTATGCCGATGCCGTCCTTGCTTGCTCAATAGAGAACCCTGAGGCCTGCGTCATGTGCAGTGGTTAAATCTGGGACGGGTAGGACGAGCGGAGCACCTGGATTGTGTCGCTCAGTATTTTTGTTTATGGCGTTGATCGTTTTCATGATTAGATATGCTTATCACATGGCATGGAGGAATGAGTTTATGAGTTTGGATCTCGTCATGTTTACCGCTAAGCTCTAATCCAAGTAGCGAATGTATGCTTGTTCATGACTCTGTTAGCACGGCAATGATGTGAGATTTCTAGACAAGTGCCCACATCCTTGTTCTCTCGTGGCGTATCGTTCCGAGAGCCGCGGCTCAATTCCGACACAGCTCCATGCTTTCCCCACATTGCCCACGCCCTATGTAACATCCAACTACCGGCAGCACGCCCTTGTGAGTACATTGCGGAACCAGCACAACCTGTATAAATCAGCCTCTGAACCAATTCCCGAAAACAACGAACAGGTCACGCCCCGCCCTTCCGAAAGCAATCGCTTACCCCCCACGCCAGAAAGGTAAACCGCGTCTACCCACACCTACACACACACACACACACACACACATCCCATGTGCCCCACTATACCCTCTTGTCCCCCTCCCCTCACATCAGCCAAGTCTAACTGACACCCCTTCGAATCAGCAGATACATATGCGCGCTGCCCTCTCCCTCAGCCGCCCTTTTCTTCCTCTCCTCCATCCCCGAATCCCAATCTCGACTTCAACCCGTATCGTCCATCGTTTCCCATCGTCCATCGTAAACGTAAACGTAAACGTCAAACGCACAATGGCATCAAGCACACAACAGCCGCTACAAGAATGGCTCATTATTGTGCCTGATCACAAGGGCGCGCTGGAAAAGCGAATTGCGGTTAGGCCTAAGCATCTTGAGGGGATCAAGAGTGATAGGGAGGATATGTGGCTTTGGGGTGGTGAGTTCCTCTCCTTCTTCTCCCCTCTTAATTCGCTATTTCTTATTCCCTGCGGAAATCGTTGGATTGAATGGATGGCTAATAATGATATCATAGGCGCCATGCTCGAAGAACCATACTCGGCTACCGACGCTGGTCCACCAAAGATGAAGGGATCCGCGTGTCTGGTAGCAGCTGCTACGCGTGACGAGGTTGTTGAGAGACTGAAGCAGGATGTTTATGTTAAGGAGGGAGTGTGGAATCTGGATGAGGTGCAGATTATTCCGTTTAGGAGCGCGTTGAGGAAGGCTTTGTGAGGTGATGGAGTTTGAAAGAAACGTACGCATGAGCCATGTTATGTGTGTATGGTGATCTACAGATCTGGAATGCATGGAAATATGAGCATCGGAAAACGAGTAAACCCTCATTTGTTGAGTTTGGCCATGCAACAAATGTTATTGGCTATTGTTGATTCTAATGTCAAGTGCGAAGAATAAAACAAGACTAGACATTTCTGATTGTAACGCAAAGACCAGCGCCTTGGACCTATTCAACACGAAAAAACGCCGACAATGCAATGTTCCTTATATCCACAAGTCTATACCATTTGTCCACACGTACGTATACATGACGCTGGGAAAGTAACAATATATTGTAGTAGTATGAGCCTTTACTACACAAAATCTTCCTAGCGGGAAGCTTCCTTCCTCCTACCAGTGTCACTCGAACCCGCCTCGTCGTCGCTATCGACGCCCAAGGAAAAGGTCGAGTCATTGTGTGGCTCACGGCCCTTTTCGGAGTAGCCATTTCCAGGCTTCTTCTTGCGTGCACCTTCTAGGTCGTCAAGTTCCCTCTCGTCAAAATCCGCTGCCTCAATGTCTGGTCGGCGGTCTCGTCGTCGGAAGTTGTCGAGACCCATGCCGGTGAGAAGGGACTCTCGGCCTTCGTCGCCTCCGTCCAGACCTTTGTATTCTGCGTTCTTCCGGCGACTCCGCCACAAAAGGTATCCGCAGAGACAGGCACTAATGACGGCAACGACAAGAGCCGTTTCGCCTGAGCGTTTGTAGGCCTTCCACTCAGCTGCCTTGAGTTCCTTGCTCTTGTCTTCTTCGGCTTTTGTGGAGTTGGGGTGGTCGCCGACGCTGGTCAGTGGGCCCTTTTCACCGTCAATGGTGCTGTCGGCGGGAGTACCACCGATGGCCTCAATGTTGACGCCCAGGAAGCGATCAAGCATGTCGCGGGTGCGTCGTGGGTAGTCGAATGGAACCATATGGCTTGAGTTGTAGAAGACGACATAGGTAAGGTTACGGGCTTCCTGCCAAGTTCCAGCAGGTTCGCCTTCAAACTTCCAGTCCTGCTTGGCGTTCTGGACACCAGGACTGGCTTCGAAGCCCTTTGCACCATTCCACTCAAGCCTCTCAATCATGGCTTCTGTGCCGACGTGGTTGCAGATGAGATCCTTGTCACCTGAGAAGAGCAGAACAGGAATCTGCTCAATGAGCTCAGGCAGGAACTTGACGGAAGGCTGACTGTTCTTGGCGCGGAAGTGGCCAGAGACAGCGCCATTGCACTCCTGCCAGCCAGTCTTCTTGTCGGGGTTAATGTGCAGTGCCTGGATGACATCGGCGCGGCGAAGGTAGGGAGTAACGTTGGCCAGGTCCGGGGGCCAGTTCATTCCACAGGAGGAGTCGTCGCGCAGACGAATGTCGTACATGTTGACACACTGGTTCATCTTGTCTGCCTTTGTGTTTTTGGTCTCCTCAAGAATCCTGACCATGATTTGCTCGCACTCGCCTGTATCGATTCTGTCCATGCCGCCCTCACTGAGCTTCTCAGTGCAGATCCTCTGCTGGCTTTCGACACGTGAAGCCATCTCGGTGTTGCCCTGCATGAGGCCGTTTTGGTAGGCAAAAGGGATGTAGGAGAGGTATTGATCGACGGGCGAAATCCAGCCGTTTCCAATCAAGATGCCCTTGAGTGGCCATGAGGTCTTGGCAGGGTTCTTTTTGTTGCGGTTGAGGATGGCGCGAGCAATGTAGGGGATGTGCTGTCCGGCGTACGATTCTCCGGCAATGTAGAGCTGCTGCGCGTCAGTAATTGGTTTGAGAATATACACGTCTTGTCTGCTTACATCGTCGTTCTCGTATTCCGGGAACAGGGTGAAGAATTTGTCGAGGAAGATGAGCATGTGCTCTGCCATTTGGTCGAGTTCGGTGAGGTAGCTATCCGTGTTGACGTAGCTGAAGCCAGTGCCCACGGGCTGGTCGACAAAGAGCAGGTTGGCAAACTCGTCCCACGAGCCGTTGTTGTACTCGAGGTTGCCGCCTTCACGTACTCTGTAAGGACCGACCTCCATCAG
Source organism: Exserohilum rostratum (assembly GCA_026367775.1). Classification (NCBI taxonomy): domain Eukaryota; kingdom Fungi; phylum Ascomycota; class Dothideomycetes; order Pleosporales; family Pleosporaceae; genus Exserohilum; species Exserohilum rostratum. The sequence continues at coordinate 1,043,739 of CP111162.1, forward strand.
GGCGCCGTCCATAGAGGAGCAGCCGGGGCCGCCGTTGAGCCATAGGACGGTGCGCTGCCTGTCGGCGATGTGGCGGTTTTGGTAGTGCCAGAAGAAGAGGTTGCCGTTGTTCTGGGGGTCAACCTCGATGTGGCTACACAGGAATTAGGGCTGTCTTGGGTATGGAGAGAAGGTATGCGCCGTGCTTACCCTGCGTGCATCTTGAGCAGTGGCTCGGGGGCGCCGGGCAGCGAGCGCACAAAGTAGTCTGCCTGTGTCTTCTCGGCGGCCATGATGCTGGGCAGCCAGGCGACTGTGGCGACGAGACCACCCAGCAGTGCAGTCCGCCATCGCGAGGGCGGATGTGAGGAAGTCATGGTAAGACGGCGTGTCGGAACTCTACGCCGCGGAAGATGCGGTGGGCTGCTGCTCGCACATGGGCAGGCGGGGTGAGGGGTGCTGGTGCAGCGAAGCGGAGCGTCGTTGGTGCAGAGATGGGGTGTGGGCACGGCAGTTGGGTGCGAGGCCGTGGGGTGTGTCGGGGTTGCGACAAGATCGGATCTGGAGAGAGAGAGGGTAGGGTCGGTGGGATAGGTGGCTACAATGCGTATTGGGGTGCGGCTGACAGGTCCCTAGACCAGGGGGGAATATGTAATGTTGCGCACAGCAATGGCGAGGCCCACGAGCAGCCCCAGCAGAACCAAAAGGCGACGATGCAAAAGAAAGCAGTGTTTGAGCAGGTGTTTTCAACGCGCGGCTGGTTGGACCAGCAAAAGAAAAGAGGGCTCTCCAGATTCCTTAGTAGTCAGGCACAGATGGCGAGGCTGAGGGTGGAGGCCTGTCCGAGCTTGGTTCCCAGCCAGGAACCAGCCAATCAGCGGGCGGGCAGCGTCCCCCATTCCGGCTGCATGCGTCTCCGCGTCTCGAAAAGACACGCATCGACATTTGCATCTGACACGGCTGGGCGTCCACTCTTGCTTCAATCTTGTATCATCGACGTGTTTGGGGGCGCGCGCTTGCGGGACGCGGCCATGGCGAGCCCTCTGCCACTGCACACGCGTCCCCGCCGCCCGCTGCCCGTGTTACCCGTTGCGGTAACGTGCAGCGTCTGTCCCGCACGTCAAGGGTCGGTCGGTCGGATGCCCGCACAGTCAGGCCAGCAGCGCGCTTCGTTGGACTAAGTACGTATGTATCATTGTCGCCTCCAGCCAACTCGTGCCAGCACCTCTCCTGCCCTCCTCACGCACGCCATGTGCTGGTCTTGTCGGACGTGTTCTGGAGCATCTTGGCTCCCCTCCAAGTCGGCCCGTCTGCCCACGTCCCAACTGAAGCCCTCGACTCCCGACCAGTGCTACACCACGGAGCCCTCCCAAGACGCAAAGTGTTAACAAAACATTCCCGTAAGCGGTACATGTCTACAGTCGTCGAACACTGCGTGCCACAGTGGCGCATGCTCATGTTCGGCCCTGCCCGCCCAAGTCGACGGCATTGCAGCCTCACCTTCAGTTCCGCCATGGCCCACTCTTTGGTCTTGTCGTGTTTTAAAAAAGGTCGTCGAGACTCTTTGCCGAGTCTTTGACAATCAGATCACGCATGCCCTGTTCATCTTGTCAGCGCCCTGTTGCCCCTCCCTCGAAACAAGCTATGCCCGGCAATCACGCACCTCTGGCATAATCGGCTGCCCGTCCTCGCCCTTGACGTAGCGGAACGGCATCTGCGTGCTCTCATTCTTGTTGATTTTCAAGTCTGGATGGTCAATGTACGGAATCTGGTCGACGGGCACTGTGTTTCGTGAGCATCTCGTAACACGCCTATATCTGGCCAACATATGCTGGACGTACCCTTGTCCTGGACGCAGATCCTGGTGACCCGGACAGCCGTGTCAGTCGTCATTTGCACCGGGCCCAGCCGACGGCCCTGGTATCCTTTTTTCCGCAACTCTGAAGTTCGGTCTGCGTTCAAACTGTTAGCTAATGGCCAGCCCAGCAATTGCACGGCACTGGCGGCATCACACACCTCTCGGCGGATCGTCTCCTGGTTGGCGTCAGCTGGTTGCGGCTCGGGTGAACCATGGTGAATTGCATCACGTGTGCTTACCCAAGATACCACCGAAGAGAAAAATATCGAAAGTGTCGCCGTCTTCTGGACTGAGGTCCTTGGCTGCTGCTGGGTCCAGCAGACATACTTTGTCCTTTTTGTCGGCGTAGATGTCCTCGATGCTCCTTGTCTCGACCTGGAGGCCCTTGGCGCCCTTGAGGTTGTCGGGCAGAGTCAGAGAGGTGGGGACTGACGACAGCAGGAACTGGGCACCAGAAGCATGGGACTCTGCGGCAATGGCAGCATACTCCAAGGATGACCACGCCTCGAGTTCCGGGTCCAGATGCTCGACGACAAAAGTCTTGCCAGTGTTCGTCATTGTGCCTGTGATCGGAGGTGGGAAAAAGGGCCTGGGCTAACTAGGACTTGATTATTATTTTTGGCGTGGAACTGCCCGGCAGCTGCTAAGCGAATGGGAAAACGGGCGGGGCTGGGTCTGCCGGACTTGACACCTCGGTGGCGGATGGCTATCTTGGGACGTGATTTGGGGAATGAGAGTTGGAGCCCGGCAACAGCGTGTGGCTAGCCAGTCTGCGTGGTAATCGTGGGAGGGTGACCGTCAGGATTTGATAGAGGGTGAGACTAGTGGAGCGGAGCAGCCTATCAGAGGGGGCGCGGCATGCACCATTACATGCGGGGGAGCATGGTCGCGCACTGGGAGCTAGACGGGTGCACTATGATACAATTGACGGAGCACTCTGCACTGGTGCGAGGGCTGTCCATGTGCCGTGCGGATGCACATGGAGGCAAATTGGGCTCGCCCAAGAGCAGCGCTGATAGCCTCGCCATCGAGCCAGGCCCTGGCGATCTCAGCAGTGGCAGAGGCCAATCAAGGCGACGGGTGACGTTGGCGAGGGTGCTCGGTGCGGTAACGCCTGGGACAATCCGTCGTTTGCATGCCACCCGCACGCGTAAGGGCTATATGCTACCACGAGCTAAGCACGATGGATGGTTTCGCGGCAGCGGCTCCGTTTCCCTGAATTGCTTGTGCCAACTGCATCAATGATTAACCCGTCACATTCAGCCACGCCCTTGGTAATTGCTAGGCCCGGTCCACCCATTCGCATAAGTACATATGTGCTGCACCTACCCCTCCTTGGACGCAAGCCCACCCTGTGCCCTACATCCAGTACTCGCACCAGAGAACCACAAACTGCCGCCGAGTCCTGTGCATAAATCTCGCACCCTCTGCCCTTTTTTTTTGAGCCTGCCTGCCTGCCTGCCTGCCATTCTTGCATTGCCATCTGCACCCTGATCTGCTCTTGACTGTTGCCATCTGCCGTTGTCTGCTTTGCTGCTCAAGTCCCCGCGCACAGCGTTCCGAGCATCTGGCGCACCTCGGGCGATTAAGGCTTATCGCATAGTCGACTGGATAGAGGGGTATATTCCCGTCACTCCCTCGACCCACGACTCCTCGCACCCGGATACGGCCGCCGCTGCAGCTCGAGAAACAAAAGCCCAGACTAGTCCAAAGCACGCTGACTGTCGTGCGTTGTCAGGCATCAGTGGCAGCAGCAGAAAGAACGAGCCAACGCCCGAGCTTCGTCGACACCCAATCGTCACGGCGCGCAACCACACCAGGGCACACCGGACTTCACCACCTTGTCCCTGTCTCGCTCCCCTCGACAGTACTCGCCCAACGGCGCCAGCCCAAGCCAGCTTCGACCTGCTGTAAAAGAATTCGTCTCTGCAGACCCCTTTCCGCGGCGACGCCAAAACAAAAAATCGCACTATAACCTGCCTGCAACCCCTCGCGAGCACCTGCCCCTCGAAACAACTTCGTCTCCAATCCCCCCCACGACCAGACTCACACCACCGCAACTCGCACCACCGCCATAATGAACCCTCACCAGCAGAACAAGGTCGACGTTAGCGTACGTCACAGCTGCCCTTTGCGCGGCGCCCTTTGCATCGAGCCCTTGGCTAACATGGCACAATAGAAACTGTCGGAGCAAGAGGCCAAGCTCTTCCGTCTGTACGGCAAGCTCCCCAACAAGAAGGATCTTCTCCAGAACAAGCTCAAGGTATGTCGAGCACCCTTGTGCAGACATGGTGACCCCAGAATCCTGGTCTAACAACAACTGCAGGAGCGCAAGTACTTTGACAGCGGCGACTACGCCCTCTCCAAGGCCGGCAAAGCTGGTGACGTCGGTGTTACCCAAGTCGGCCGCGAGCACCCCAACCCCGAGAAGATTCCTCACATTGCTCCCTCTACACCCGTTGGACAGAACGGCAATGGCACCGCCAATGGCTCCAACGGCAATGCTGCCTCGCAGGGCGACTTGGCCACCAGCCCTGTCAAGGAACACACATTTCTGCACCGCGAGACCAGCCTGAACCGGGAAACCTCGGCCTCGGAGTTTGAGAACAACGAAATGGCCCAGGACGCACAGGGTGGCCCTGTCAAGGCATAAACTGGCACCACGCCCGTGCTAGACCCGTGTGCCCTTCCCTTATTTGCACTCACTTGGCGCAATCTGGATGACGGTGCCCAAAATGTATCTTTACGCACCTCCGAACGACCTGACCTTATCGTCTTTTTACCGAGTCGGACACGGCGTTCAGGATAGCCTTCCATGTCAACCGAGCCCTACGTTTTCGGGCCTACAGCGCCCCATGGCCAAGACTTGGTGAGGGTTGGAGCTGTGGTGCACGGAAGCGCCCTTCACTTCTTGTGTAGTAGTAACATTTGATTGATGATGGATGACGAGAGAAAACCTGGAGCTTGTTTCGGGTAGGATATTGGAGTCTTCTGAGCTTCATCTTCACGACTTTGCTTGTGTATGCCTATCTGAGTAGAAGATAGCACAGCAATATGATTATAGAAACGTTGCCGCCCAGTCGATCCCGTATATTGTGCAGTATAGCTTTTGACATGGGCACATGAACATTCCACCAATGGATGTGGTCGTTTCATCGATCGATCTTGTTTGCACGCCAAGAGATTCCGGGATAATCACACCTCATTCGCCAGTTTGGGCTTTGCCAACATGGACTGAGAGCGTATCGTACTACTCCTCGCCACTCAGTAGCACTAGCGCTACCGTAAACCTAATACATCATACTTAGGTGTAAAGTTCGACAAGTGAGCTGATCGTGCCAAGATTTTGGGCTACGCAATGTAGTCAAGTGCATAGTAGAAGGCGCTACCCAACACCTGAACACAGTCAAGGATTTACACAATATTCAGTGCACCATTCCAATAATAGGGCAATTACCATCTGAACTATAAACTAGACGTATAACGCAAATACAAATATTGCATTTACAGCAGACAAAATGTCATTGTCTGTGATAGGGATAGGTCACAGCACAAGAATATAACAGTCTTCTAATCACGGTAGGAGCAGAGTTCAACACTGAATACTGTTTTTTCTCATGAATCTTCCCACAGCTCACATCAAATTGAGAATTTGGTCGAGGACTTGAATTTCTTGCTTTGTACTCATTCCTGATTGGAATAACAGTGAGAGGGGTTATTGGCTACTGGCGCTCAGGTGTTTAAAATGGTGAATAAACATTGCAGTGCACCAGTGATGCACGTGATGTCAAAGGCTTGCGATGCGAATATCAACCACAGGTATGACTAGCTGACTGGCTCTCGCTCCTTCTTTCCGTTGACTGAAAATATATCCCTCTTGGTTCACTCTCTCCTTAAATTTTAAGGAGAAGCATGTCCGTCTACTGCAGTGAGTTTCGCTCATGCTACACAGTGAATTTGGCCACTGCTACATGAAAGACTCAATTCACACTCTAACAACCCCTCAAGTGAATGCAAAGGCGAACGGGCGATAGAGTGAATGCGCTGCCACAACTGGTCCGACCATCGCTCACCAGGCAGTAGCACCTGCCTCCCCTACCGTACTTCTAGCCAAACCGGCCCACTTTGACCCTTCAACTCATCTACCTCCTACCTCCACTAACACCTGTCCTAAACAACCAACCAAACATATCGACCACTCAAGACCCCATTCATTTCCAAGATGGCCACTTCAACACCATCCGATGGGCATGCTGAGAAGCGCATGCTATCTCACTCTCACCTCACCCGAACCGCAAAGCGTATACGCCTCGCTGATTACGCCTCATGCGCTGCTCCTACAGAAACATCTCAACCCCAGAGCGCGTTGCTTAGGTTGCCTCAAGAGATTCGCGACCAAATTTTCACCTCCGTCTTTGAGGGTACTGCCATGGAACTACGCTGGGAAAAGTTCCTCCTTCGCTGTAAACCGACCATATCCTTCTGGGAAGAATACCTACCTATGCATAGACCGGACAGAGGCCTTCCATCATGGACGATGACCTGTAGGCAGATCTTGTACGAGGTCTTGGAGTTCATCGGTCCGACGCATACATTTAAACTAATCCGCCGAGCTCGCCGGATGGAGTGTGAAGTCTTCGAATCGCCCAACTTGCTTGTATTCTCTAGAATCAACATCCGCAGCGTCGCGATCAGGCAGCTTGTTTTTGGGAGGGACTTTGTCGTTTTCAAAGAACCGAGGAAAATGACCCCTATACTGCACATGTTCAAGCAAATGGACTTGAATAACATCAATCTGGAGCTCTATTGGCTGTACAGCATTTACAGTTTTTGAATGGGGGAAGATCAACAGGAACCTCTCACCGAGGTATGGAGTCCGCATTGGAACGGTAAATTTCGCAAGGTTAGGATCAAAATCAGGCACGACTACGATTACGATCAAATGAATTATGAGCCTCAACCGGTGATGGCGGAAGCCGAAAGATTGGCGACTCGGCTAGTTGGATCAAAGGAAAGTATTACATGGAAACACACTAGCCAGCAAGTGGAGGGGTACGATGACTTGATCTGGACGAGATGGTTGGTTGTGGAGCGAAAAATATGAACGCATCAACGCGGGTTGGAGAGCCGGAATCACCTGACCGCGAGATTTCATGGGGAAATCAGAGAGAGCAAATTGAGGATGGGGGTTTCGTGAAGTAGTTTTTTTCTACTTCAAGGCGAGGACCGGAGAGAATGAATGTAAAGGTGAGTGTTCATATAATGCGCATCGGGTGGTGGGTTGTGCAACAGAAAGCATCTTTATAGATTATCATGTAAACTACAGACAAGAGGCAGAAGAGAGCTTGAGGATCCGATCATGGACCACCAGAAAATGGAAACCACTTTCTTATGTAGAGCAAGAAATGATATCTAGTCACAAATTCTCTCTTTCTCTCTCTTCGCGCCTTGCGTGATCATGTACACCAACAGCATTAGTTAGTCAAGCCAAACACCAAATACACACTCTTACTTGCCCCTCCGCCAAGTCCGCAACGTACCCGCGAACCTCCTCCTAGTCACATACACAAACCCCATCATCAGCATAGCAAACAACACGCCACCCGCATCCATCCTCGGGTTCCCCACCGCCTGCTTCTTGGCCTCCTCATAGTACCCCTTGACCTGCTCCGCAAGCCCCTGCCCCGTCTCCAAATCCGGCATCGCCATAATCTTAACCACAAGCGCCGTCCACCCCGTAAAATGCTGCGTACGACGTCCCTGTCCCGTCTTATCATCGTACTGTTCCCACGTGAAGCCCGTATCACGATGCGAAGTAAACACCGTGTTAACAATATTCTTCCTCAGCTCAATATACATGTTGCGCGCACGACCTTGTTCCGGACCCGTGGTTTGTGCTAGGCTGAGCAGGCGCTCGAGAACAAGGTAGTTCATGTTTACCCAGATGGCGGAGCGCCAGTAGTCGTCGTCCATGCCGTATTTGGGGTCTTCGAGACTCAGACTGCGGATCCCGTAGGGGGTCCAGAGATGCTTTGGATTTTGCAATAGGTCGAGCATGGTGGGGAGGTGTTTGTGCGATGCGTCGGTGAGATCGGTGAGCAGCGGGAATAGCGAGACATAACCTTTGTGGCAGTCGTAGCTGTGCTTGCCTTTGCGGACTACGGCGTCGCAGTACATGTGGGCCGTGTCGGACCAGTGGACAGTGTCGAGGTTGTGCTTGATGCCCTTGATGTGGTTCTGGTATGTGAATGCGTTGTGTGCGTCTTCGGTGAAGAAAGCGATTTGCTCGAGGGTGCGCGCCATTATGCCAACCCAGCATAAAGCATCCAGGTGTAGTTCGGTTACATCTGGAGGCTCGGCTCGAGGGTAGTCGTCTAGTCCGCTGGCAAGATTCTTTCCAGGTGTTCGGCCTCGCCAGCGGTAGCCTTCGTTGAGGTTGGCAGAGGGAATCGAGTGCGCTTCCACATCTCCCGATTGCGATTTGCGGAACCATTCGTAGTGTCGTTTGAGAAGCGGCTGCATCTTGGTCACGAGAGCTTTGCCGGTCTCAGGCTTGGAAATGTACAGCGATTCGCGGCCGTGGTACTTGACGGTTCCCTTGAGCATCTTGACGAACTTGGATATGACCAGGTACATCGTCGGTGGGTTGGCAATGTGAGGGAACTGGTCGATGAATTCTGGTGGCGTCGAGGCTTCTGCTTCTGCGCCTAGAATTTGCTCTCTTGCGATCCAGCCATCGTCATCCATTAGGAAAAGCCAGTCGCGGATTACCTCCATTGCGAGATCTGCATCCCATTCGACGACTAGGAGAAGGTGGAAGCCTTCGTCCCACAAAAAGCCTCGGGGAAATGCTGAGCGAGAGGGCGTGTGTGTAAGGAGTTCGTACGGCCCCTTTGTTACGGGCGTGGTGTGCTTCTTTGCATCTGCCGACTTTTCCCAAAAGTTTGTCGTAGTCTCGGCATAGATGGCTTTCTTCGATGTAATAACCTTGGAGGTGCCGCTAAAGTACCCAAGGCCGCCCAGTAGATCCGAGATGACATTCTTGGAGAAGTTGAGATACGGAAATGTCTTGAAAGGAGGATTTGGGTTGAAGACGGAGAGGAAGTTTTTACCAAAGCTCTGTATGGCTTTCTCGAGGTCTGCAGTAAGGCTCGCAGCTGATAGGGGTCAGTACGTGGCACTTGCTGAACAATGTATAGGAAAGGCTTTGTCAGCCGATTAGGAGACAAACTCACAACTCATTGTACGCTTTGCTGTTTCGGTAGAATACAAAATGTCAAACTGCAAAGATTAGCAAAGTCCGCAAACTGGCAGTCTGTGACCTACTTCAAATGCACCGTGACACACCATCTGCACAAACTGCATGTTGCCTGTACCTGGCTCGTTTCGAAGCACAAGGTCAGGTGGCCCGGATTCTTTTCGGTCTTTGGTCTGGTCTTTCAATGAATCTAAGAAAGTAGCTTCTTGCGCACAGGGTCGTCAGCTAGCCGTCCACAGTGAGATTTGCGTGAGTCGGGATGGTGGCTGGAAGCAAAGTTCATATGCTGTTGACTTACATTTGGCCTGCCACAAACGATCCTCTGTCACATTCAGCGACTTGACGTATGCTACTTCACGCTGACCGTCACCATTGAGCGGAACAGGAATATGTATGCCAGAAGTGCCCAATTTTGGGTGGACAAGGTTCATGTTGATTGCATGGACGGATTTATCATCTCCTTGTCCGAATTGCTGGCGAGCATCCAGCCGGCAATGGGTACAAGCCTCCTTTTCCTCCATGCCCAGGTAGAAGATGACGGTCGTCTTCAACTCTGGTGGGGCATCAGACCTGGGTAGACCTTTTATTCTCAAGCCCCAATTGCCCTGGCTCTTGCCCTCCGAGTACTTTATGAACTCGGTTGTGATATTAATTTTGTTTCCGACGTCTTCTATAATTTGGCGGCCACCTTCTCGTGTATCGTATGCGGTCCATCCGTATCGTGCCATGCCTTCGCTTTGGTTTACATTATGTCGGAGGGCTGCGCCGTTTGTTAGCATTGCAATTGCGCTACATGGACCACTACTCACTTGTTGATACGTCCTCCAGTTTCCCCCACATTAACCCTGCGATGACACTCTTGGGCACCCGTGGGCGAAGGCCTAGGTAGAGATTTGGCCTGTATGGACCCCATTGCAGCGATTCGCTATTGGCAGAGCCACTGTCATCGATAGCGGTTGAGGGGGTAATGATGGTGAGGACGAGGGCGAGGAGGGTCAAGGGTATCATGCTGGAGAAGGACGCGTATTCACGCGTCCGACCGAACAATTACGAATTCGACGGCGAGATCGCGGTAGTACAGGGCTTCAGGACATTTTTTGACACGTCTCTAGTGGCCGTTAGCTGTCCCTCTGCAATGCGCCGGCTATCCGGACTGCAATGCCCAGCCATCTGTCTTTAAGCAGGGGCATGTGATGATTGGTCAAAGCACGCTCCTCGCGATTGTCAGGAGTGACGCCATCGCCAAACTGAACGCCTGTCCACGCCCTTTGGGTACTGCCTTTGAAGCGCAAATCAATTGCACGCGATAAGGAAAATAAATCGCGTTATTCAGCACTCCCAAATCTATGGAACTCCCGTGGGAACGCGTGAAGCCATGTACAAGTAGCGAATCAACCATCTAAGATCGCCATTACGAACATGCCAATGCCTGCTTGATCGTCCACCGCCTCACATCATAGCGGTAGTTTTGTATCCCACGCTACTTGGGCTTGCGACTCATGTATGGGCCACTGGGGATGCACTACCCGGCGCTGAGGGGCTGGCAGCGGTTCAATGCCGCTCTCCTCCCGCACGACGTCAGCAGTTCCAGCTTGGACCCACTACGCCGAAACCCCACAGCCAGCAAGCTTGCGCGGATGCGCCACAAGTAAAAGCATTTACATCCCCCATTGATATATCTGTGATTTTTGTCGACTGTGGCAGTGGTACAGAGCCTTTGTTGAACTATATACATTACACGATATTTACTCCACATTAACAAGATGGACCAGCAAGTAGAGCGCTTGGTGAACAAGACATGGGGTAGCCAAGGTCAAACTCGTAACATTAGGCGGCGTGCTAACAGCTATACAGAAAAGTATCAAGGCATTCCTGCCTCACAACGATTGATGGTTGCTGTTTCTGGAATTCCTGGGTCTGGTACGCACAAGTGCCAGAGCATTTACCATGCTTCCCTGAGCTAACATGTGCCAGGCAAAACTACATTGGCAACAATGGTATCAGCCAAGCTTAATGAGAAACATGCACAAGAATTACCAGGGACCGCCAACAGCAATCCGGTGTCAGCTTTCATACCAATGGATGGATTCCATTTGTCACGTGCCCAGCTCGATGCTATGCCAGATCCAAATAGCGCCCATGCTCGTCGCGGTGCTGCCTTTACATTTGACGGAGACTCCTTCTACAAGCTCGTTAAGAAGCTTCGAGAACCTATACTCCCGGAGACTGGGACACTTTATGCCCCAAGCTTCGACCATGCCATGAAAGACCCTGTTGAGAATGACATTGCTATTGCGCCATCGGTCCGCATTGTCATTTTTGAAGGTAACTACTGCTCACTAAACAAATCGCCTTGGAGCGACGCTGCCAAGCTCATGGATGAGCTATGGTTTGTTGACGTCGACTTTGACGTTGCGCGCAAGAGATTGATTCATCGCCACGTCAAAGCAGGCATTGCCAAGGACGAAGATGAAGCGGCAAAGAGAGCAGACGAGAACGACCTTGTAAACGGCAAGGAGATTGTGGAATCGAGGCTTGCAGTGCATGAGCTCATTAAAAGTCAGGAGGACCAATCATGGGCCCCTGAACAACAAGGCTGTGGTGATGGACAAGACCGCGGGACTAAGCATGGCATAGCAGGGCGCGTATAATATATGTGAAGAACGTTTTGGTAGACTTAGGGACGCCGGAGGGGGTGAAAAAAACAACGCTTTCCCCACATGTTCACGTCTGATCAATTTGCCAGTGCCAAATTTTGTTCCATACTAGCAGTAGGCGATTTGCTAAGCTAATTTAGCATCTTACAAAACTGGTCTAAAATGGTACACAATTCACATCCATATACGGACCACAGCTCTGAAACTGGTTATTAAGCCAATCCCCAGAATGCCTGGAATGTTTGTTTCTGCATGACCTCATTCTCCAGTGGACATCACAGTAGCTACACAGAATGTGTGAGCTTTGGACTTGCGTAGATGTGGATTACATTTCCCTTACGCAGAACCCACCCCAACACGGCCTTGGAACATTGCATTATTCCTTTGTACAGGCTCGTAGCAGAGAGCAGAAACTCCGCTAGAAGGGGCAAAAGTCCCAAAGATTGTCATTTACTCCATCTTTTTCCAATAAAGTAGTCTGAACTCTTAAAGGAACAAGTTGTTTACAATTAGAAGAGACTAAATGCCGTTATTACCGCTACATTTTACAAAATGCGCGATTTGATTTCAGCTAGGTCTTCAAAGAGAATAGCTATATTCTTTATCTACTGTGGATCTGGGGGAAATTCTGCCGAACCTCCCGAACTAGAACCGGTGTATGTTTATGCAGGTGGCTCAGGCTGGTCTAGGCTTGGATATCACGAGGTGCGTTGTAACTGGCGAGATTCGGTCATGTATACTACTCTATTCTGGATTTTGATACTTTAGAATTACAACAAATTGCACAATGTGACAAAAGGGCTGGCGTTATCTTCAAGTCTATCACAGTCAATGATGGAACTCATAGAGCTGTACTTTAGAATATTCGTTATATACACTACCTATCGTGAACTATATCGTAGTTTACTAGCCAAATATGATCCCTTATCTGCAAACTCCAATCATTGGCGAATTCTGCACACCCTTCCTCCTCCGGCTTTGATCAGGCTCACCATTGACAAGTGGTGCCCATCCTTCGGCTTTCACGTACTCGCATGCTTTTCCAAAAAGGTCCATATTGAAATCGCCCGGTTTATCAGGAAAGTATTCGCACTAGAGGATGTTAGATGTTATTGCCGTCTTTAGGAAGTATATCATGGTACATACGCGACCACTCTGCCAGTTGTAGTGGATCGTTGTCTGCATGTTGTTAGTACCCCGTCTTGTATGGGCTGTTTTAACTACACTTACATTGTACAGTTTACGGTTGCTCCAACAAGTGTAAGCGGTAACCTCCCAATTGTAACCATAGGCGGAATCGCTTCCGTCATGGCATGCACACCAACGGTTGTAATCCCATTGAGCTTGGCTAGGTAGAGCCGCAAGGGCGAAGTAGGCGAAGGAGGAGAAGCGCATGGTGGATGTAGATGTAAAAACAGATTGGTCGTTCAAAGCGCAAAATATGTCGCCCTTGACCAGGGTTTTAAGTTCTACGGTAAAGCAGTGCTCTTGAACTACACAGGAAATGTTAGTGAGTGGGACTCTGTAAGCGCTAGGTAAAATGCTGCCACATAAGACCTTCTTTCAATCGAAGAGAGGCCGAAAGATGAACAAATGACATAAAAAACAGGCTGTACTAGGATTGAACCGGTGGTGTAAGTTAGTATGCGGGGCGAATGTCCTTATCGTGTTCCTTGGCAACTTCAAGAGGCCCGACTCAGAGCCTCCGTATAGGCTTGGCTAATGGGTATGCCAAGGCTAACAGTAGGTACCAATGAGCTCATATCGACAGTATCAGCAACTGCTGCATTACTCTTACAACAAGCACCCGATGCTAAGAGACTACAGGTATCGAAACCTTAAAACTGGTGACTTTGAGTCGGTATACTACTAGGACTCAAGATCTTGGCCGCCTTACCTTCCATTTCGTCGACAGAGCTATTAGCGCCTAGTTCCTAGTGCCGTACTAGCGAACTACTACGCCATAATTGAGATAATGCTAAAGAAAGCATTGGCCGCAAAAACTCCTCTTCCTGAACAGCCTTTCCTTTTCATTGCTATGTAGATGGGTAGAGTTGCTCCATTATGGTTGTGGAATGGATTGAAGCCAAGTACAAGGAACGTAATGATGCCTCATAGAGGACAAAAATAGTCATCGAAAACAAAGCTAGACAAAGCAAGTATCTTGTAAGACCTCAAGCTATCCTATAATGGTATGCGTGATTTCTTGCTAGCGCATTTTTTAGCCTAGCCCAGGACAATAACGTTAGGCTACTACAAGCTGATATAAGAGTCGGTGAATTTGAGTCACCGAAAGTGCAGAGACAGACACGGTGGGATTAGTGATCTAGTGCGCTCGGTGAGTTTATTGGGTCAGATAGCCAGAGGATTACAAAATATTTAACTTGCTAACATGCATTCCAGAACGATAGCTATGGTGCGCTCAACATCTATATTTCTATAAGAGGCTCCTTCTGCCGAGTCCCGAGTAGTGGGTCTGCATAAACATCTCTGTTAACCTAATTTGTAATCATTATGGCTGGTAGGAGATCACAACATTTACAGAATTGTTTCTTACTAGCGATTCTCATCTTCGCGCTCAGGAATCTTATATTTGTATTAATCAGGCTGAGTATGCAGTATTTCTACTTTGCAAATCTCAAATAACGAAGTTGTTCAAAGAAAGAGGAAGACAGCATATCTGACCTGCAGGTGGGCTGTTCTTGAGAACGCACATTCTAAAGTGATAGCACGAGTGCGCTCTGCTACACACCTGATTTCTTTGTGAGATTATTTTGACATGCAGGATATTGGTGGAGACGACGACTAATTAGAGTTTAGATGAAAAAAAAAGAAACTGGTGGATCAAATTGCTGTTGCGATTAATACCAATCGCAATGTAAGAAATGAGGGACACCAGCCGCTTTTTGCCTCATCTCGGTGCTTGCGAGACAAGGAGTGAATTGAGCATCAGTTAAATGCAAGAGATTTAGGGGAGAGTTATTGCATATAGATAAAGGTAAAGGTAAAGGAAAAGAAGAATTTAAAGATAGGTTCGAGAGCGAAGTGTTACAATGAATAAATCGAGGTATTAGACTATCGTTCTAACCGACTGTGATACGGCCCAGATAGGTACCCGACCCTCTTAGTTCAGAGTCATCGTAGTTTCTTTCCCTCTAACATCTTTTTCTTTGTCCTGGATTATAAGCAGGCAGTATGTGATTTGTACAATGTTGTGTTTGATAACTGAGGTGCCTTATTGAATAGTAAGCACTAAGAAATCTCTGACTAAACTGCAAAAGCCACAATCATCAATTGTAGGGTATTGGAGTAGCGCGGGAAAACTTCTATCCATAGAAAGAATATTAAACCCAGCATTCCGTACGAGCCGCTAGAGGCACTAGCCGAAGCTATTCGCTGCTAGACAAGATGTTTAGACAGGAAGAAGCTCAACAACAGCGTGACGAAGCTACATTGTACAGCCCTTAGTTAGATGAATTCTCAGTGCTGCTATGAGCGTAAGAATACGGAGAAGTACTAAGGCGCCGCCTCTTACACTCTCTTCTCTACGTATTCAGTGGTTGCGTCCTTGGTAGTATAGTTCGTCTCATGATGTGTTGCAATCCTCTCATCAGCCTCAATGAATTCAATAGGGCGATGAAGTTGTACAGCGAGCTTGTTCCGATGAACAAAAATTCCTGGCTTCGTTTCAAAGAAACGATCGATGTCCTCCAACGTGCGGTTAGCAGTCTCTGGGTATAGAAAGTATGTGATCGGGATGAAGGAAAAGCAGATGACTGCCCAAATGATCCAGAACTTGTATCCAAGGTTCTGAATCCCGGGAAGAGTAGCCTGGACGACGGCGTAATTGCAGATCCAGTTCGTTGCTTTCGATCTCAGTCAATTATGACAAACATCGTTTGAGTTTCAACATACCCATGGCAAGAGAAGCACCTTTTGTCCGCATCTCCAGTGCATTTATCCTGGAACTTATGTCAGCCAGCACCGTTAAGATTGTCGAGAGAGTCAGCTTACTCCGTAGGATACAACCATGGTACACCAAGGACACCCATACCAAAACTTGCGAAGAACACGAAGAAGAACGACACTGCAACGATACCTAACTTGTATTTGTCTCTGCCGGCTTCTGTCCGTGCCTGGGATATTGCGATGACGATCCAGCAGATAGAACATGCACCTGCAGAAACCATCATCACTTTTCGGCGTCCGTATCGCTCAATGACAAAATATGCTAAGCAAGCGAAGATAAGGTAGTCTACTGAGCCTGCCGCTGCCAGAATACGTGACAGCAACTCGGAGATACCCAGAGCGTTGATGAATATAAAACTCATAAAGTAACTTGTGACGTTGATTCCTGAGATCTGATTCATGGCTTGCATAAATGCGCCTAAGAGCATGCGACGAAGTACTCCACTTGGGCCTTTTCCGGTGAGGAGTTGAATCCAGGTGTATGAGTTTAAATGCTCACGATCGAGGATGTCTTTGATGATGTTGTACTGGGTGATCACAGCAGGTGAATCAGGAGTAGCTCCATGGCCTTCAAGTGCTGCGAGAACCTCCAGTGCTTCTTGGTGCTTACCCTTGCGGATGAGGAGGCGCGGCGAGTCCGGTAGAAAGGGGCACATAGCAAAGATGCATAGGGTGAAGAAGAGCTGGAAGGCGAGCGGAAATCGCCAGGCTACATCGCGTGGGGCGAAGGAAAATCCTAGAGTAAGCCAGTTCGAGATGCTAAATCCGGTGATACAATTGGCTGTTCATACGCTTAGTAAGGCTCGTGAGACGATATACATGAAACAAGGAGTATTCCTGACTCGACTTACCCATTTGAATGATGACAAGCTTTCCTCGACTATTCATCTTACTTGTCTCGGACTGCCATACCCCTGCGGTAGCTGTATTCATTCCGGTACCGAGTCCAGCTACGATACGGCCGACCATCATACTCGCGACAGTCCAGCTACATGTTTGAATGATAGCACCGATTCCGATGATAGCAGAGCCAAGTAAAATTTGCCGTGGTCGACCGAAAATGTCACCAGTCCATACAGTGCTCATCGCTCCAATGAAGCATCCGATGTTGTATATGGATGTCATGGTTCCCTGCATGTCGGCAGATGGATGGCCAAAAGTCTCGAGGAAGTTTTCGGAGATGATGACATTACCAAAGACACCCTGGTCGTAACCGTAAAAGCTACCCTTTAATTAGCGCTTGACTGCGATGAAACTCGTATCGTCAACTTACATGAGCACGGTACTAGCAGCAATTGAAATCCATACTGTCAGACGCTCACCTGATCCTCCAAGATATTTGCGTGGCATGGCTGTGATAGGACGGGCTTCTCAGCAGCCGCAAAGGCTATAGGATCACGGACGCAGATCAGGGGATGTATTTTTGAAAGTTCAAGCAGAATGAGGCTAGAACTAAGCCAGTGCTAATCGATGTTTCAATCAGCCGGGCCTGTCATCAAACTATGGCACCGTACCACGATAAGATAGCGACGAGCACTGCTTTTATAATCAGGCCGGGGTTTCAATCTCGGGCTGATCGCCGCGTATTGTTATCCTGGAGAGAAAAGCTTGTTAAGCATCACAAGCATTTGGTGGTCCTAGGCTCCACAACGCTTCCCCAGACACAGCGTGTATACCCCATATCCCCAGACGGTAACGACCCACCGTGTCCACGTGCCAGTCATATGAGTGGCGATCACGGAGCTTAGGCCGAGTGCGAAGCGAGGAAACATATGCAGAAGAGCAAGCGACAGCGGGTGCGGTCACGATTACGTTGTTGGCACGGAAATGCTTGGTTGCGGAATACTCTCTTGGGAAAAGCGGTTAAAGTATCGGCTGCGGGCCACGGAAAGTCTTCCCAGCGCGGGGTAGGGAGGAAAAAGGACGAGGGTGGGGTCACCCCATGCGCATAATGTAAACAAATGTCGCTAAGCGGCATTGTTACGGGATGATCGAACTCCCTAATTTATTACGCGGAAAAAAGATAGTGCGCGAATGCTCCGTTTGGTGGTTCTATCGTGCACAAATATGTACAACGTTTAACGCTAGATCTCTTCACAGCAGTCCTTCCGACAAACAGCAGGCATTCGGCCACACCCACCGGCAAAACGTCGTGATTTGTTTCACCATGTTATATACAATATCGAGGCACAATGAGATATAAGAAGGCGAGGAAGGCCATTCAGAGTGAACAGCTACCTCGCATCAAACACTTGCACCAGCTCAAGATCTTCCACCATGATTTGGACTAACTCGTTCCTTGTCTCCCTGGCGGGTGTTACTCATGTGGCGGCCCAGTCGTTCCAGCAAACACCCGTGATGGGCTGGAACTCTTACAACCAAATGTCGTGCAGTCCAAACGCTGAGAAGATCACCACTACTATCAACTCTCTTGCCAGCCGTGGATTTGTTGCTGCAGGCTACAAGTTTTTCCAGATCGATTGCGGATGGGCTTCAAGAGATGGGCAGCGAAACTCTACCAATGGCGCCTTGAAGGTAGATTTGAAGGCTTTCCCAAATGGACTTCAACCGCTGGCCGACTTGGCAAGGTCCAAGGGAATGAAGTGGACCATGTACTCGGACGCAGGTGTAAGAATGTGCGATCCTCAGTCACCAAGTCCCGTCCTAGGCTCTCTCGGGCACGAAGCTGCAGATGCACAATTTTTCAAGTCTCTTGGTACTGAATATGTCAAGTGTAAGTTTTATGAAAGTTGCACAGTTCTATGAAAGAAAGCTTACGAATGTGCAGATGACAACTGCTACGCGGATGGCCCGGCAGCCGGCCAAAACGCTCCCAAGAATGCAAGGACTGACTTCCCGTCTCGTTTCGGCACAATGTGGAAGGAGCTCCAGCGAGTGGGAATTCCCGGAATGCTGATTTGCCAATGGGGCGTTCCCTACACCTCGTCGTCCGGCTTGCAGGGACCCGACAAGTGGACAAAGGGAATCTCCACCTCCTTCAGACTGTCAGACGACATTACCTCCGGTTGGGCTTCCATGTTTCGCATCTACAACCAAGCTGTTCATATTGCAAAGAACGGATTGACTGGCCCAGGACACATTGGCGACGCTGATCTACTCGAAGTGGGAAACTCTGCCATGACATTCGATGAGCAAGCGACGCACTTTGCTGCATGGGCTATGCTGAAGTCGGCGCTCATGATTTCTACCAACGTTCCGGCTTTGTCAAACGAATTGGTTGCAGTGCTCCAGAACAAGGACCTCATTGCGATCAACCAGGACTCACTTGTGAAGCCTGTTACTCTTCGCCAACGATGGACTGGCGACCGTGATCTTTGGGCTGGAGATCTTGCAAACGGAGACATGGCTGTTCTAGCTGTAGACCTCAGCAACTCTGCCCGAACTCTTAGCGTGCAGCTGTCTGATCTCGGCATTGCATCTGCAACGATCAAGGATCTCTGGAATGGTCAGACTACCAGCGGTTCTTCATTTTCAAAGCAAGTCAAGGCACATGGATCGGTCGTTCTCCGTCTATCCAACATCCGCCGCTCAACAGCTAGCAAGCCAAAGTACACATATGTTACCGCAGCCAGTGGAACACTCTCCTCCGGTGCAAACAAGCAAACCTGCTCGGGCTGCAGTTCCTCTACCAAGGTCGGCAACATCGGTGGCTCATCAAACGGTCGTCTGACTCTCTCAAACATCCGCACTTCGCAAGCTACCCAGACTGTGCTCATTGATTACATCAACGGACAGGTCGACTACATGGGTGGCACCAACGAGCGCGTTGCATCAATCAGCGTTAATGGCGGTCCAGCCAAGACCGTGAGCTTTCCACTTAGTGGTTACAACTGGTCTGTTGATGTCAGCAAGGACTACGCTGTAGAGCTGTCTGGATTCAGTACTACAGGTCCTAACACTATCACCATCTCGGGAGCCGGAAGCGCAAACGGACCAGACTTTGATAGGATTGGGGTTGTTGCCTAGCTATGGAGGCGGTTTTGAAACAGATGTGATAGTTTCTTCGTTCATATTGCAATACTATTATTTTTGATACACATTGTTCATTGGTGCATGTCACATTGAGATTTCGACAAAGACGGAACGTTTTTCTATTCTCATAGGTACTGCGAGGCAGTGCTGGCGATGTCTCGTCAGATTGAACCCCCGTGATAAACGGAACATTAGCATTTCTCTATAGTGAACAAGAATAAGTTTAGCGGATGTATCATCCGTTGGCTAAAGCTGTGTCTTCATCTAGCGGAAAAGAAAATCGCTCGAACGGGCTGCCCTTGGAACTTGCTAACAACCAGCGTTAAATTCGGGACGCGCCTATCGAATGTGTAACTTTTACTCTCCTTTTGTTTCTTCTTACCTTGTTGGACCGCTGTTAACAACCACTAGTTTGTTAAATCATACAAAAATATCATTGGGACTGTTCTCTACAAGGTGTGATAATTGGTGATGTAATGAACCAAGGGCAAGTTTTGCAGAGTGTTGTGGGCTTGGCATCAATTAGGCCTCAGCACTCCCGCAATCCCTACACCGGCTCGTGATCTAATACTTCAGGCAAGTACATCACCACAAAAAAACCTCTTAGCTCTAATAATATCATTTCCTAGCTGCTAAGCTCATGTGGACTGAAATCCATATCATCAAACTAAAGAGGGACTAATTCAGAAAGCCTTCGCTTCCCGTTGATATATTGCACCAGATAGAGCTCTCTCATCACTACTTAACGACGCGTTATCGCGATCTCCATGCGTATACGTTGCAATAAAATCGCTGTGAAACCCATAATTGTCTTTAAGGCGCTTAAAATCCTGGTTGCGTTTGCTACCTGTGCCTCCAATTGTAATGAGCTCCGTGTTGTTAGATCGCCTTTCTGTAACCAATCCTTTGTCAGAGCGATTCCGAGTTCCGCTGAACTGAGATGAAACGAGGAGCATAAGTGGACGTAGCGTGGGCAGACATGCACTTATGATGCCAGATGCGACCTCCACAACACACCAGGTGCACGCCGTTGCCAGTGTTCCCGTTGTGTCGGCAATATCGAATTGCATGATAGTCGCAAAGCGATAGGTGCTGGCGCAAAGCACACTGTGAATCCCAGTCAGTAAGGAAAATAGTCAAATTAAGAGATAAGAGCACTGACAATCCTCCAAGCAGAAACATGAGGATCAGAGACGCGCGTTGAGCATTCGATACTTGAAGCTTCAGCACTTGGGTAACAGGCATACACAGGATAGCGATATCTGTCAAGATGTTGGGTACGGCATTGCCAATAAAAGAGGCCTTGAGGTCAATGCAAGTACCGTCAACTGCGGAGCCCAACCAGGCCTTTTTGATCGGGTTGCACTGGAAGATGCTGACGCAGTTGATAGCGATCACCCAACCAATGGTCACGAATCCTAAGATGTATGCGCCGATCTGGAAGTTCTTCGTCGGGAAGATGCGCATGTACATCAGAAGTAGTGAGAGCTTGACCAGCCCCACGCCTGTGCAGTAGAAACATTCGAAAGCAACAAGGAGCTGTGGTGATCCGAGTTAGTAGAGTTCTACACTGCGCGATTTTGTAGGTGTAGCCCTTTACCTTTAGCACTACGGTGATGTTGTCAGGAGGCAGAGAGATAGCATGCCTTCCTAACCCCCAATGGATCACTGGAAACGTTAGAAAACTAAACACAGCTTGGCACGTATGGACTTACTAGCATAGTTGATTCCTCCAGCAATGAAGCAAACAAACTGTACTCAAGGTAAGCCCAACGTAAGCTGTCTAAAGCAGAGTTCAGAGACGCAAAGGCACCCACTAGTGAGACCACAATCATCCAGTCATCTGCTCCATAGGTAATGCCACGCTTAAAGCGAGCAGCGAAGCGTAGCGCTACAAAAATAAACGCAAGAATCAACAATGTGGTAGTCGTGTTACGTAGCCCTGGGCCTGGGTCTGACAGTTGCTGGCTGATTCGACGTTGAACTATGTTTTCAAACATCTCAGTACGGCGTATCCTGAGCGGGAAATACGTTGGATGGCTTCACTGCATATTTGAGGATGAGCCTGGCAAATAACAGGTTGGCAAAAAATGAATCGTACTTGCTGGAGGGGGCTCCTTACATTCAGAAAATGAACTACTGCAAGCTGTGCCACAGGTCATGGTGGGGCGCATTGCGTGGAGAACCTTCCTGCCATCCAATATCAGACTAGCTTATCGACGATCGCTGCTGTTACTGGACCACTCTCTGCTAGATTTCGCCCCTGTCACAGGCGTTCACACCCCAAAATGATGGTTTCGCAGTTGTCAACATTGTGTCTCTAGGTTTTCAGCGAACTTTGCAGCTGAATATGAACAAGCACAAAATGTGCCTACATAGCGTGTAAAAACTTTGGTAAGCAAACTGGTATCCATTGTTTTCGATCTACTTTGGGAATCTCTGCAGAGGTAAAATATTGACGAACAACGTGATGTTGAAGTCCGAGGAGGTCCCGTGGCATGGTAAGTTTCACACCCATGAATAGAAGCTTCGGGTCTGTCCGAGCTTCGCCTTTTTCGTTTCTCCTATTCCCAAACAATTTTCTGCTTCAAAAGTGCTAACTAATTGCGGAAACGTCGCGTGAAATCCCACTTTAAGGTCAACCGTGCGTAAAGCGTTCTCGTACGACATTTAATAAGCCATTGCTCTCTGTACTGTGTATGGCTGCGGTCTCGCTACCTCCTATTGAACTTTCATTGCCTTATCCCTCAGTTCTACATTCGTATCACTTTCAACATGTCCAAACCTGTCATTGTGTTCGCTCCTGGTGCCTGGCATACACCAGACTGCTTTGACATCGTCCGTGAACAACTGCATCAACGCAGATGGGAAACTGAGGCTGTAGCGTACCCCTCCGTAGGAGCAGAGCCTCCTAACAAAGGCCTCGCAGATGACACCGCGGCGTTGCGCTCTACCTTGGAAAGGCTTGTTGATGACTGCAAAGAAATCGTCTTAATTGTGCACTCATACGGGGGTTTGGTCGGACAAAATGCTGTCGAAGGCTTGGGCTACAAGCAGCGGCAGGCCTTGGGTAAAAAAGGTGGTGTCGTCATCTTTGTTTACCTCGCTGCTTTCGTCGCCCCAAAGGGAGCAACTATCGAGGCAATGCTTGGCGGTCGTTTCTTACCCTGGATGCAATTCGATGTTCGTACATATGCCAGATTAATCATCCCATCTCTCGCATTGCAGGACTGAAAAACAGGAACAGGGTGATTACGGTTACGCCACTACGCCCGAGACAGTCTTCTATCATGATCTCAATGACGAGGAACAGAAGACTGCCATTGCAAAGCTGAAGCATCAGTCAGCACGCATCTTCACCGACAAGGTCACTTATGAACCGTGGCATGAAATCCCGTCCATGTACTTCTTCTGTGAGGCCGACAAAGCGCTTCCGCTACCTATACAACAGCAGATGGCACAGGTATTAGGTACAGATGCGCCAACCTTCACATCAGTTGGCTCGCATTCGCCTTTTCTCAGTCAGCCCGAGGAGGTCGTTGAGGGTCTGGAGTATGCGGCCAAGGTTAGCCAAAATAAGGAGCAGAACTAGAGAACTCTCAATATTCAAAATAATGCTTTCAAGGTGCGTCCCTGAATGCAGAGACAAATGATGCCGCGAAACAGGTACATGCTTCGGGCATCTGGACCAACATCCTATCCGACGTGAGGAGATATAACGAGAAATTTCTATCTTTATTATATACAAGCTTACTATTCAAAGTTTCGTTATGTAATGAAGCTCTATAGCTCCTCAAATACCTTATTATGTATGTATATGAATTTATGGCCAAAGCTTTACGATATTTAGCACTACTCATAAGCTGTGAATCGGTGTACAAGTTACTATCATGTTTTCTAGGAAGAGAGGAACTAGGATAGAATAGTAAAAAAACACTAAATTCCTAGGGGCTTGGAAAGTTAAGTGCTATATTGAAAGAGCACACGCTGACTACATGTAGAACAGATACAATACAATTTGTAGTTAAGGTGATGCAGATAACTTGGCAGCTTGTGTCAATATTGGAATCAACGCGCTATGGAAGGAGCGGAAGACAATACCGCAGTATGTTAAGACAAAGCTACAACTTTAAAGTTTATGTTCTTTGCCAGCTCTGCTAGTATCAATGATAATTGATTTCACCTGCACCCAATCACGGAAGCCATGCTCACTATGCTCTACACCTTGACCACTCTCTACGTTGCGTATTAGCAAAAGTTAGCCAGGGTATATGAAATAGCCAACTTACGTTTCCAGCCCCCAAAAGGTAGCGTGTGGTCAAAACCCACGCAATTTACGCCTATCAACCCAGCTTCAAGCTTGTTCGCCGTTCGCATCGCGTTTTCTACATCCCGGGTGCAAACAAAGGCTGCAAGACCATACTCGGTATCATTAGCAATCTCAATCACCTTGTCTACATCTTTGAATGATTCGATCACGAGAACAGGCCCAAATGCCTCTTGTTTGAGTATCTTTGCGTTTGGAGAAGGGTTCAAAAATACTGTTGGGCCAATGTACGGGTCATTTGGATCTTCAGGACTACCATCGATAAGAACAGTTGCTTCTTTCTTTGCTTCCGCGATGTAAGACCGCACCGCATCCCTTTGGCGTTCGTGGAATATTGGCATGGACCATGTGGTTGGCAGGAGAGGGTCGGAACGCATGTTGTTGCGATACTCCTGTATAGTGGCTTTGATGCGGGGCAAGAGCTCTTCCATGATGGACTCGTGGATATATGCGCGAGTGGGAAGTGCGCAACCCTGTCCGTTGAGTGACAAGAAAGTTGTACACAAAGCGATAGCCTTCTCCAATTCGGCATCAGGGAAGACTATCACTGGGCTTTTCCCACCCAATTCCAATGTGACACTCTTCAAGTTTGACTTAGCCGCATCAATTTGGACTTGCTTGCCAACCGAAATGCTGCCAGTAAAACTGATTTTGCGGATCAGCATGTGCGACGATAAAGCACTTCCCGATTCAATGTCACCTGTGATACAATTGACAACACCTGGAGGAAACCCAGCTTTGACGGAAAGCTGTGCTAGGCGAAGAGTAGCGAGAGGGTTGGTGTCGCTTGTTTTCAAGATGACCGCATTTCCAGCTGCTAGGGCAGGACCCAATTTCATGCCAGTGCAAATGACGGGCCCATTGTAAGGTAGTATGGCAGCGCACACTCCATATGGGTAGTAGGAAGTATACTAAACAATAAGATTAACTTTGGCCTAGAATCGCAAAATAGTGGAAGTTATTAGATATTACCTTAAGGATGTTGTCTTCTGCCGAAATCCTTTCTCCATGAAATTGATCAACCATCTCTGCATAGTCTATGACATGAGTCTTTTGATAGACATTTTGTTTTGTTGAAGGAAACTGGCGACTTACATTTGATCGTTTCAGCAGCTGTACGAACTTCATAGATACCAAACTGTGCTGCCTTGCCAGTTACGATAGTTTGAAGCCATGCCAATTCATCTGCATTTTGCTCAAGAATATTGGCGAAATCGACAAGAAGCTTCTTTCGTTCTTGCTAAAATCGCAATAGAGAATGCGTCAGGTTATACCATACTTCTCCCGCGCATGTCGTGTGTCAACTCACATTGTTCAATGCTTGCCAGGCCTTTAAACCTTTAGAAACTGACTCGACAGCTGCATCGACATCCACAGCGCTTGCCCATTGAATATCTTTAGAGATACTTGGCAGAGATATATGCGTAGAAAACAGTGTACACAGAAGCTTTGAAAGTGAATACCTTCACATATGATTTGCCCCGTAGTAATTGACTTAAAAGACCGCGTCTGGCCGCCTTGACTGTTTATCCATTCGCCATGGATGAACAGCTTATTAGGAATCGGGTAACGTGACAGGTCGAAATCTAGTGTCATCTCGTGGGCCTTGAGTTGCTATTGGAACCTGATGATCTGGTAATATGAGTTGGAAATGAAGTCAAGAGCGATTTTCCAAAACGGTGTCGTAATCTGAGAGACGGGATAGAGCAGAATTTATGTGTTGGTAAAGGATGAAAGTCTAGAGCAAAGCATTAAACCATATTTTCAACTAGAAATGATGCGGTATGTTCATGCTCCGGAAACAAACTGTCCCGGTATCCATATTACGTAGCTACGTACGTACACGACAGCTCCGAATGTGACAGATGATCCAGGTACCTACGTCTTGGAATCGGACCGTTTGGAAGCTGTGCGTCTTGGAAGCAGGAGTTCAGTGAAGCCTTTGGTTTTCCGAGAATTACCAGCAGCTTGGCACCGACCGTATTGACCGTATTTCTATTTTCTTTCTGACTTCCCCACTTGTGGACTGTCGTAATGGTATAGCACTACACATGGCTATTGGTTAGTAAATTAGAACTTAGATCAACCGCTCATTAGACCACAGATCAACGTCCTCTTACATATTATGACCGGCAGATGCAATGGTTGCTACAGCAGATGCAGTAGTACTAACTGTAACGGTAATAAGTTATAACCTAACCTCTACTCAGCCGGTACCATTCACCAGCCCCTTGCCTATCAACCAATTTTGTCTTCACCACTATATATTTTGGAAATACTCATGGCTCATTACAATATCCCTCAATGAAATTCACTGTCAATGTATTCCGATTCTCCTTTAGTAAGGTCTCACGCCCGATAGATAGTAATTTCGAGACATCTTGTCGGCAATCTGAAATATGATTTAGTCTCACAACAGATGGCTCACACAGGTCAGTAACATACCCAAGAACAGCCCTCTTAGTTCTTTCCCTTGACCGCTCGCCAGCCACGCGCATGTCTGCCCGCAAAGCGACGGCCCGTCCTTGAAAAGGTGTTTGAAAAATTCTTCATCTGTGAGATCCCCATACTTCTTCTTGACGTCTTCTGGTGCACCAGCTTCGATATGTTAACAATCTGGGAACTGTATGTACACATGGTAATTGCTTACCTCCACCCATGTTGCCGCGCACACCACCGGGATGCAGTGCATACAGGTGAATCGCAGGATCAAGGCCATCAAGCTCCATCTCTTTTTGTAACGTATGTGTTGCACGAATGAGCGCTGCCTTGGAACTTACATATCCAAGTGTCATGGGTACGTCGACGGTTCCAGACCGAGAAGCGATGTTGATAATACAGCCGTGTCCGCGGTCGCGCATCCGTGGCAGAATTTCATGTATGAGCATCAGGGGCTAATAAGTATTAGTCACGCTACCATTATTTGTTCTCCTTGCTCTTTCGACTATGGAAAGATGTGAAAGGCTTACAGCTTTGAAGTTGACCTCAATCTGTTTCCAGAAGATATCAAAACTACCCATCATAAAGGGCCTCTGTTCAAAAATACCCGCATTGTTGACCAACACGTCAACCGGGCCTAACTGCCTCTCTACCTGCGCCAAAACCTCTAAAATCCGCTCCTTGTCAGTCACATCGCAAGTGAATGCTTCTACCTTGCCGCCAAAGGCTGAACATGTCTTCTTGGTCTGAATCAGGTTGTTGGCATTGAGATCCAAGATTGCTACGCTGGCCCCGGATTTCGCTAATGATTCGGAAATGGATGCGCCAATGCCTTGGCCTGCGCCTGTTATGAGAGCTACTTTCCCCGCATTGGAGCCTTCCAGGGCTTTGGGGAGGATAGGACCATATGGTTCGTGTTGAAGCGGAAGAGAGCTAATGCCGAACTGAGCTGGATCCATCGCAGTGGTAGATTTTCAATGCTTTTAACGTAACGCTGGTGGGTGTAAATGAACTTTGTTCCAGCGAAGAGAAGCTTTTTTGAACTTATGTATTTCATGTTCACAACCTAGGACGGAGTGTTTCCGTTGGCGGCGGATAATGCGGGGTGGTTTTGGGGTACTTTACCGTTGCCCCACATGATGGTGTGGGGTAACTACGGCTGAGGGACTGCTCGGTACATCTTCACAAACATTAAAGCTTCATTATCCCGCTTCATTATCAGGAAAATGGAATACCAAGTCGAAAGAATAGAAGAATCGTTATGATAGAGCAAGAGCAGAACACGTCGTGAACATGACAAGGTCTACAGGACAGGGTATAGTGTACCCGCTGGGCTGAGCTGTCTCTACGTAGTCGTAAGGTCTTACTTATCTTTACTTTTACTGTATTACTATGTGCGCAAGTATGTGCTAGTTCTTGATACCAGGCGCATTTAGACATGCTGTGCCAGTGGGCACACCGTGGAGATAGCTGGTCGACGTAGGTGGGGTCAAGAGGGAGCGACGGCTTGTTCCCGACAGACAAAAAGCGGCATGTTTCCTCCTACATCACAACCCTTCAACAAGTTCTTATGGTCCACCTTACTTATTTATCAATTACCAAAGCAGGCCTCAGAAATGCCAAGTAATGAGGGAAATTATTACCGATTGGTTACTAAAAAGCCTCAAACTCTCTCAAAGCGCCACTGCAGGACGTGGAAATGCAAGCTCCTACTCGCATGTGCGTCATGTAAGCATGACTGACCTTACATGACCCAGGCGCGAAAAGCTCCTAGCCACAAAGGTCGCTTCTTTTACGATTTTAATTAGTTCTCGTAGGTGTAGCATTGGATGTAAGGCGTCCAACTCAATTTCATATGGGTGGCCCCCAAAACCCGCCAAGGTTGGATCTGCGCTTGACCAGCATGTACGCTCCATCATTCTGCACAATCCTTCTCAGAAATTGAGATGGGTTTTGATATAAGTATACGCAAATCTCTGTCTTCACATTGTCATGCTCGAATTGAGGCATGAAAGCTTGTTCTTTGACAATGAGCACACCACGCAGAAAAATACTCGCTTCGGCACTTTCGTTACTTCATTTCATTCCATCGGCAACTGCTGAGACCAAGTGTGATGCATCTACATTCCAAAACGTAGGGATCTCTAACGGCAAAATTCTAAACGTCGCCACAAAGCTACACATAGGCCTTTCATTCGAAGCCCCCGCTGAACAAAACCACTATGCAGTCAATGTGATTGACCTTGACGCCTGCGAAGTGATCATAACTTACACTCATCCTGGCTATAACGACACCATCAATACTGTTGTATGGCTACCTACTGCTGAGAAATGGACAGGACGGTTTCTCGGTGCCGGAGGTTCAGGATGGGCTACTGGACCAGTGACCAATACGACCATTCCTTGGGCAGCTGCAGAGGGCTTTTCTGTCGTGGCAACTGATGGTGGACATATCGACACGAATGATACATGGACGCAAGTGAGTCCTGGAAACGTCAACTGGGCTTTGCTGCAAGACTTTTCTTCAATCGCATTAGACGATGCTGCAACAATTGGAAAAGCCGTCACGAAAGAATACTACGGCAAAGCACCAACCTACAGTTACTGGAACGGTTGTTCAACGGGCGGGAGACAAGGACACATGATGGCGCAGAGATACCCCGATCAATACGATGGCATCCTGGCGACTGCGCCGGGAATATACTGGAATCAACTGATGTTGCAGCTTTTGTGGCCCCAGGCGGTCATGAATGACAACGGTATGTACATTATCCTAGCATGGGAAATCAGTAGCTCATCCTGTCTAGGCTTTCCTACTCCGTGCGAGTTCGAAGCCATCAACATGGCCGGTATCGAAGTCTGTGACGGCCTCGATGGCCTGAAGGACGGCATCGTTTCTGCTCCAAGTTGTTCGTTCGACCCAACTACTGTCGTAGGTAAAACATATGTTTGCCCGTCTACAAATCAGAGTACAACGATTTCAGATACCGTGGCCACAGTGGCCAAGTTGATCTGGCAAGGCGCAAAGACCCCCGAAGGCGATTTCTTGTGGTATCCAAACAAGATCGGAGCTCCCTTCTATTCCACAGCTGTAACGACGTGCAACAATGGTACATGTGTTGGTGTGCCATTTTCTGTACCAGAAACCTGGGTTGAAGACTTTGTCGTGCTTGATCGCAAGTTCGACATCACGCAGCTTAACACGACATCCTTTGAGGAAATCTTCCATCAGAATGTTAACCGCTACGACTCTATCATCGGAACCTCGGATCCAGATCTCAAAGCGTTCCGCAAAGCAGGCGGGAAACTGCTTACATGGCATGGACTTGCTGATGAGAATATTGCTCCTGGTGCCACGGAGCATTACGCGAAGGAAGTATATAAGCGCGACCCCAACGCGAGTGATTACTACCGTCTTTTCGAGGCACCAGGTATACACCACTGTGTTGGTGGAAACGGATGGTATCCTGGGGATGGGCTGAAAGCGCTCATCGATTGGGTAGAGAATGGCGTGGCGCCTGAAAGTCTCGCAGCCAAGTCCTCAACAGGCAGGAAAGTGAATCTTTGTTTATGGCCAAAGAGTTTGGTGTATGTTGGCGGCGACCCAGATGAGGCTACATCATTTAGTTGTCGATAGGTTGGCTGTAGGGAGACATTGTGGAAGGTTGTGTTACAGTGAGCAAATTAGCGCAAACAGAAGCGAGTTCAACCAGGGTTTGATAGCATCCCTCAGCCAAGTACCTTACCACTTTACCCACCAGACACGTGTATTCTGGAATGTACACAGCACTTAGCCAAGTCAGCGCATCGAAAGGAGAGCATTTGCTCGTAACAGAATATCTCCGAGAATCCCAATCATTCCATGACGTGTGTTGTCCTGATCACCACGTGAGGAGGGGTTCCACCATTCAGCTGGATGCCTAATCGCCGCCATAGCTTTACGTAGACACAGCAACCCACCAATTCCCCAGTCTGCCGACATGGCGAACCTACTGTCGCTTCCAAACGAACTCTTGCAGCACATTGCATCTTATTTACACTGCTCCTCAGCTCTCAGCCTAGTGCGTGTCAACCGGCAGCTGCGCAACGCATGTAATGATCGCCTTGTTTTCCACAGCATCGCCAAAAATAGCCTTGAGGGACCTCTTCTCGCTGAACACGACATCAACTTGCCTCGGACAGAGTGGCCCGAGGGCGAACCCATCTTAGCTGGCTCTTCTTTCAACGAGACGGTCCGTGTGGCATACTCAGTAGAAAGATGCATACAAGCATTACTTGCAAACGACGAGACCTGGACTCTACGCATATCAAAGCGCTCAAATTGCCATGATATCAGCAACTGGTTGCCCCAGATGATGCTCCTGCATTACCCCGCCGCTCAATTCATTAAGCCTTGGGTATTACTTGAGGTTCACGGCAAATTGCAGATGCGATATGCGCCCCTGTTACATCTTACGAAGTCTACACACGAGAGTGACTTTCTCGGTGTAAACTTCGCCCTTGTCTACGCGATGCTGTCCCAGCTGCACTTGGAGCTCGACCACGAAGAACTTAGGAAGTCTTTTGGCGTCTTCTTCTCTATGATGCTTCCCACAGATATGTCAATCGACCTCATACCAGACTTCCGAACTCCCGGTGACGAGGTCGCCACCAAGATGCGACGTCGCGTCCGCCAGTACGAGAGTTTTGCCGCCAACTTTGCCTCGGACCAAGCGTTTGCAATGCTCCCCAGTTTCCTCCTCGAACTAGTGACTCCCAGCCTCAGTGGTGCGGCGCCCTTGGCCCTCCTGCCTATTCCCTCAAAAATACCATTTTCCTCCTTCATCACCACACCGCTCATGTTCCCCGATGTCGGTGACGACAACACGACAACAAGCCAGCTTTTCAGCAACAGCAACAATGACTCTACGGCCCAAATGTGTACTGCCGATTTCCTAAACGGCACATGGATAGGCTTCTACTCGGACGAGCGCGATATAGGCGGAAGACCCACTTTCGATCCCCCCATGCGCAACATCAACATGGTAGCACGTCCACCATCGCACGAGATTCTTCTCGGGACCAACCGGTCTCCCGTTACGGCAGTCATTGACCGCAAAACCAGGGGTGTAGACGCTCATGGCGAATTCATGCTTCTAGGCCAGGTCTGTGCCGATGGTAGCGTGCACCTTGCAAAGTGCTACATTGTGAATAGGTCGTCGTGGCTTTGGACTGGCAGAATGACGCCGTTTGGTATTGTGGGTGTGTGGGGACGACAATACGTTGGCAGTGATGATGATATTGGGGGGTATTTTTGGATTTGGAAGGAGGAATGGAGCAGTATGGCTTAGGCGCCGAGGGGTAGAGTTTCGTCTTATGTACAACTTATCCTGCTACTAGTAGTAGGAGGCTTGCATACAGATACATGTACACACACAAGAGTCTTAGTTCTTAGCATGGATTTGGGTCTTTGAACTAGTGACTGTGTCTTTGTATATCTGAATCAAATGGTCACCATTGCCAGCAGTAGTTATCTCCTACTAATTGCTTTTCATCAAAACACTTCGCACATTGAGAGACTGCACGTCCAGGAGTTGCCAACTCAACCAAAACTGCATCTTGGCAAAGTTATTCAAAAGTTGGGTCGTTAACTGCACATGTATAAAAGAAACTATATTAACACGCTTTTTCCTTTTTCTATCTGCCTTTGAGGAAAGAATCCGCTATGCTGGGGTATATAAAAATTCCTCCCTGGACAAACCAACAAAGACCAATTACAGCCAGAGAAAGGTCAAGATCCAGTAGGGAAACAAAAAAGAATTACTCGACATCGCCATTCTCCGTCTCATCCAATGCCTTGACGACCTCTTCCATTTCTTTCGGGTTAGTGATACCCCACACGCCGCCGCCCTTGACAGATCCTTTCATGCCCACCTCTTTGCCTACTAGATTCCTGCCAACTTTTCCTGGTCCAATACCAACATACCGCCTGATTTTTTCCTTTTCATGCAAGTATTTTATGCTCTTCCACCACTGGACTGATTCTACACAGCTGCGCGCAACAAGGTCCTTTAGTTGTTCTTTGTCGGTAAAGGGCTCGCCAGAAACGTTAGACACGCAAGGCAATATGCCTGGCCATGTGACAATGTCGCGGCCGTCTGGGGATTCCTTGTGTAGGATGCGCTTCATGGTCTCTTGAGCAGGCTTCATGAGCAGGCTGTGGAAGGGAGCGTCGGATTTTAAGCGTACGTGTCGGGGATCGTGACCACCGAACTGCCGGAGATTGGTGAGGAGGGTGCTGATGCGGGTTATATTGCCGCTGAGGACAATCTGGTTTTTTGAGTTGAAGTTGGCAATAGCGACCTGCTGGACGGCAGGGAGATGGTCGTGCGAGTCTGCCTTTGAGCCGAGGGCGAGAAACTCGCGGATGCCGCTGATGAGAGACTGCATGTGTTCTTCCGACTCGCATACGAGAGCAACCATGCCAAACTCGCCGCCTTCTTCTGCTATTGCCTCTTGAGTGCACTTGGTCATGGCCTCTGCTCTTTTGCGCACCATCTTGAGCGCGTCTTGAAAGGTGAGGTACCCGCCTGCGACCAGCGCCGCAAACTCTCCTAACGAATGGCCCAGCGTGATATCAACGCGCTCGCTCGTCTTGAAGCCAAAGTCGTTTTCGAGGATGCGCAGGATGAGAATCGACGTGGCCATGATGGCAGGCTGCGAGTTCTCCGTCTTGGTCAGCTCGGCATTGGTGCCAGACTCTATGATTCTCGTCAGAGGCAGCTTGAGCGTCTCGTCAATCTCGTCGAGAATGGGTTTGGCGGTGCTGGGAAAGGCTTCCAGCCAGGGCGCGCACATGCCGACGCGCTGAACCCCCTGGCCTAAACATGGTCAGCATGCTACGCCATTGCATTACAGTGTCAAGGAAGAAGGCTACCGGGAAAGAAAATGGCAGTCTTGGGCCTCTTTGTTGATACATGTTGCACGCTGCTCATGCCGCGCCGAGGGGCAGCCGAGCCATTTACTGCCCGGCGTCCGCATTGCATGCACCGCCGCGAGGATGCGCGGGCAACGGCGGGCGAGAAAGAGGTCGACATGACGAAAGCAGACATCTACAGCACTCTGCGATTCATAGCTGGGGGAGCTGCTGTAAGCTTCGCGGAGATGCGGAGCCTCGGGCGCGGGGACTCGCCTTAGTGACGTGGGGTCGCGACAGGCCCACTCACGCCACGGCCGAGGTCTTGCTTTTCCGGCCCGCCGCCGACTTCGCTCACTACTCCAACAAAGAGGGATGGATAATCAAATTAGAGCATTATATGTGTCTGGTCAAAAGGATACACCCAGGGCCCGCTCTATCAAGCATTCTGCACATTAAGCCCAGCGTCGACTTGAATACGCATACCCGTCATGCTTGTATTCTTCGCCAGCATCACAAATGCCGCTACGCAGTCGTCCAAAAAGACCTCGTGCTTAAGCACTGCTGCCGCATTAATGGCGTCAATCTTTTCTTTAGGGTATTTGAGTCCCTGAGGCATTGTCAGCACGTGAACCAAGAAATGAGGGTGTTGATAATCCGCACCCATTCAGTCAGCAGTAGGCCAGGCAGAACCGTATTGACGCGGATCTTGGGCCCAACTGTGACAGCAAGACACTTGACAAGTTGGAGCTGGGCTGCCTTTGTCACTGCATAAGGCATGCTGCTACCCCCCTGGCTGATAGCCTGTGAAACATACTAGTCAGTGCACATGTTTTGAACACTTCAAGTCTGTACAACACATACAGCAACGCTTCCCGTGGTAATCATGTGTCCGCCTTCAGGGTTTGCTTCAAATGTCGCCCTCGCCTCTGAAAGCAAGGCCTTGGGTACTTTGACATTGGCATTCCAGCACTTGTCCCACTCCTCTTCCGACATGGACTCCAGGTCGCTCCACTCAGAGAAGCGCGTCCAGCCCTGAATACCATCGTTAGCGAATTTAGTCCTCTACCAAGGCTAATACGCGAGAGAAATTCAAGGGATACATACCGCATTCGAGATGATGAGATCAAGGCCACCCAGTTGCTTGATGGTTTCTTGAACTGCTCGTTTGGCTTCTGACGTCGACGTCATGTCCTACATCCTTTAGCCACCACCCCTCCCGCTTTGCAAGCTGAGGGCCCAACACACCGCTTTGATCACCACTGCCTTGACTCCCGACTCTTCGCAAGCTTTCTGTACTTTCTGGGCCGGCTCAAGCCGGTTGAAGTAGTTGATGGCAACATTGGCCCCTTCTTTTGCAAATTCCTTGCTGAGATGTTCTCCTAGACCGCTGGGCTTGAATTAGCAGCTTTCTGAGCAATATTGTCCAACCAATTCAGCCTTCCTTTGCTTGGTTGCTGTCAGGTCCTACACGTGTACTCACGCTGATCCGCCGGTAATGAGAACGTTCCGGCCCTTGAGTTCGTAAGGCATGATTTGCTGCTGTTTGGGGTGTGCGATACCAACTTCAAGGTCTTGTTCACGCTTGACACTAGAGTCTGTCCTGGGTTATAAACAGTGTTTCCGAAAATATGGAATGCAGATTGAGTGTGGAAGGGCGAAGGACGAAGCGTGCTGATGACCCTTGATTGGTCATGTGTGGGGCGATAGCTTATGGAGCTACATGCACCCCGCCATAAATGTGTTTGCTTCACCTTCCTAACCAATCTAGCTACCTCGGCACACTTCATTACACTTCCCTCAAACCAATTGACCGACTGTTTTTCCCATTTTCTAGCCCGCAATCCCTGTCTGCTATCGCCATGGCAACAAACGAGAATATCTCGCGGCATAGCACAAGCGCTTATCCAAGCACTGTCTGATGCTCTACCTGTTAACCAAATACTACCCACCAGCCACAGTCACCATCCAAACACAAATCGTGCCAACTTGTTCTACATGTTGTCAAAGTCGAGTCCCCAATCATCATCCCCTCCGCCTCCACCCATGTCCATGCTCATATCCATGTCTATGCCCATTCCTCCCATATCGCCCAAGTCCAAGTCTGGCAGGTTACCCAAGTCTGTACTCATATCTCCAGCTCCTCCTTCGCCATTGCCCATGCCAATACCAGACAAGTCCAAGCCTTCGGTTCCAGTAAGTTCGTCCATACTGCGCTGAAGCGCCTTGTTGTCCATGTTTGAGATATCCTCCACCATACTAGCGGCTGCAGCGTCGTCCATGGCTCGATTCAGGTGGTCTGATATCGACTGCGATTGCATGTCGGTAATGTTAACACTGGGCATGTTGATCGCTGGTGCTTGCAGTCCGTTCTCTGCCAATGATGCAAAGTGAGCCTCCACACGTCGATGCAATCGTACAATCGTTTCCGCCGCCAAGGGGTCAGTAGCTACCAGGTTGGTTGCACTGTCAAAAGCTTGCTTGAGAATCTCACGAAGATTGATATGAGTCCGCGGTGGTGTCGGCGCTGGTATTGAACTTCCCACCCAATCCACAGAAATAGGGCTATCTTCCACAGTGGGTGCGCATATCATCGATACACCAACGTCAAGCGCAGCTGCTCCATTGCCAGTTTCAGTCTGTGCTTTCACTTCATCTACAATGGCCCGTAACGTTCGCATTGCACCCAGCATCTTCAGCGAAGCATATAGCTGTCGATGAGTATAGCTTGGCGGATTTGGCTGCATCGAAGACGTCGAAGCCCATTGCGAGAGTTGCGACACAGTGTGGCGCAGAGACGTGTTCAAGGTACTGTGTGGCGCGTTGGTCCATTGGTCTAGTTCCTTTAACGTGGCGTATACGGTACGTTCGTAGTGCGCGTGCACTTTGATAGCCTGGATAAAGGGCTCAAGCGTAGTACGGTGTGGTTCCCGCCGCTGCAACGTGCGGAAGCACTTTTCAAGGCGGCTTGACACCATGGCTATGATGGTCGAGTGCATGGCTTGCGCATCTCCAGACGACGGTGTAGAGAGTATGACCTCGTTGAAGATGCGTATGATGGCGTCCAGATCGTTATGGGTTTGGAGAAGGGCATAGGAAGCCATCCAGGATAACCCGCCAATCAAAGATGGCAAGAGGAACGTCTCTCCCAGATCTAGAAGCACTCAGTCTGGTTCCACGCGATATGGTAATGTGTCTGTATACTTACATTCCAGACCACCTTTGACTGTTTCAAACGACAAAACGCCTGTAGAGCATGCCACCACTGTCTGTTTAAACAGTGTTGGTACTATTAGGTAGAATTCTTGAGGGCGGCACGAAGCAAAGACATCGTTACTTAAGCCTTCCTTGTCAGAATCGTAGAGTCCCTTGAGCCAGCTACCAAGATGTCTGCCCTGCTCTTCCGTCAACTCATTCAGCGGTATACTCTCATGTCCGTGCTGCAAGAGCTTGGCGATAAATGCATCGTGGCCAATGCCGATGTCATGGTATGTCAGGTCATAGCGGTATATGAAAGCCATGATGAGAACAAGTATGGCTCCGAACTCGTCATAGACGGGTTGGTATTCACCTGTTGTCTTTAGAAAGCATTCCTGTCATGTCCAATGGATAACCCACCTTGATCGCTATCATAGTGCCAGTCATCGAGAAACTGGCACAATGGTCGCAATATGCTCGCTGGCGAGGTAAATTGAAGCATCACGTCCATAGCCTGCGGCTTTTTGAAGATGAGGCAGGATAGCTGCTTCAAATACATGGTGGTTTGGGTTTCGCAGAGGTGTGATATAAACTGCGGTGGGGTCAGTGTACAGGTTCGCCCGAGTGGTGAAGTTGGGTCGTACGTCTGTTACAGCAGCAACTATGGCACCAGCATTCCCGTCAAGGTTCTCAAGTTCGTCAATGTACAGGCTGACTTTGTCGAAATTCGACTTGCACTGATTTAACAATTCCTTCCTCTCATACCTTTTTGCTGGTGGTCCCTGCATGGGGGCTTCACCCAGGAGACGCTCTACGGTGCCTGCTGGTATCAGGCCATGAAGCACACAGGCATTGAGATAGTCTTGTCTGACATCTGAAAGGGAATTGTTGCTTCCCATGATGTCGTCAAAGCCCTGTGAGAAAGATGGGAAAGCGTTGGGGTCTATATGATTGAGTGCTTGCGTAATGCACATTTCAATCGTCATTGGGAATATTGAGCCCGAAATTTGTGTCAGGAGTACGGGCACCTTGTTGATCAGAAATGATTTCAGATAGAACAAGGTTTGGGTTGGTTCACTGCGATACATGGCGTTTGCGAGAATGTCAAAAGCAGCCGTGATCAAATCAGTCGCCATATTTTGAGGTTCCAGCTACTAATGGTCAGCACAGTCTGCAACGATACTGGCTACCACTTACCTTGTAGCGCGTATGCAAGTGGCTAATGATGGTAAAGTCGTCCGTAAGCGGCCGTGCAACAAGCTGAGAGCCGTTAGCCGCCGTCATGTTCAGTAGCATGACTACTTACCAAAGCGTTTAGGAAGATGTACATGCCGGCTCGGGTGTTGGCTTGAGGTAGCTCCATTACCGCATCGAGCTGAAGCGCAGCAACTTCGAGACCAGCGTGCTCGTTGCCCTCACCATTCACATTGGGCAGCTTCTCGTAGAAATCATGCTGTTTCTGTGAAATCTCTAATCTGTTTGCCAATGATAAGGATGTCTGCGACCCTGCTGAATTATTTGAAAGAAACGGAATGAAAGATGAGAGTGATTGGACGAATGCCTTGCGTACGTCTAAGCATTGTGAGTGGTGGCGCACAGTCATAAATGGGCTTGTTCTCATGGGATGGAGACGTAGACGAGAGCAGGTCGCCAGTGGGACAGCTTACCTTTGGCCTTTGAATGGTTCAGGATGCGAAGGATTTTTGAATTCTCAATGACACCAATCACAAGCATGGCGAGGCCTTCTCGCACGTTGATTGACTGTTGTTGCGGTTGCTGTATGCCAGCCATGGCTTGGATCATGGTATCGCTGGTATGCGAAGTCACCATTGCCTGCATCCATCGTGTAATAACAATGAGGGTACGCAAACCCTCGGCATTGTTGAGGGGTCGCTCTTCTGCAGCAAAAGCCTTGTGCAAGCGATGGAAAACGACTTCTTCCACCTCTGGTGGGTTGCTCCATTGCGCATCTTTGGCGTGTTTGTCGTCCCCCGTCTTGACGGGAAGACGATCCTTGGAGAAGAGGAAGGTTATTGTGAGAACATCTGATGCATCAACTTTCCTCAAGGCCAGCAATTGTTCAAGGAAGCCTATTGAGCGTGGATCGATGTTGCTGGCACCCGGGGCGCGTGGGCGAAGCAACAGGGCGGCGACTTTCCGGCCTGGCAGTGGAGACTTCGCGTGCAGCTGCGCGACGGCGGCAGCAAAAACATCAGGCTGGACGCGAGACTCGAGACAGCGATCGAGAAAAACGGACCATTCCTTGATCATGGACTCCATGGTCCATGTGTAAAAACGACGACTCTAAGATGCTGGGCTAGTGCTGGGCAGGGTAGGGCAAAGGACGCGTGCAGCGCTGGTAGAGAACAGAGGTGGCCGGGGGTGGTGGCTGCTGGCCGAAACTTCTTGGCAGGGACGAGCTTGCGCGATGCGAACCAGTGTATGTAATAGCTATCGTCTCTAATTCGTTCAGGTAATGACTACGTAAAAGGACGGAATCTCGGCCTTATTCCAAAGGATATTACAAAGTCACGGTCAACAGAAGACGCAGATCAGACACTTTGCGACTGGCAGAGGATATGCGTGTGGACGAAAACTTAGCATGGTATTGGACAGAATAAGAAAAAGGTATCTACACTACGACATGAAACCCGAAAATATGCATATCCCTACGGCCGTGATGCATGTACGCGTCCTGCGCAATTCAATGGCGGATGCCTTCCCCGGTCGCTGACCCCAGCCCTCGCAAATCGTACACGACTCACGTCAGCAACTTTGTACAACCCAGACTCAGCCCTAACACTCGACGACCATGATGCAATCGACAACGCTGTTGCTCGCAATCAGCACTCAAGAAGCTCGGCGCCGTGCCTCGTGGTGGTGGTGGTGTTCTTCTTCTTGGACATCTGGTGCTCGCGGACCCACCATCCAGTCCTCCATGGCCAGCCACTGACTCCAGGTCTTTTCGGCACCCTCGATTTCTGCGAGCTGCACTTCCTGCAGAGGCTTGAGGAAGGGCACTGACTCGTGGGGCGACATGTCGTACTGACACTTGACCTTGGCCCAACCTACGCTCTTGGCGGTAAAGAGGTAATTGCGGCGCTCGCACTCATGCATTGGGCCGACGCCTTTCCTCCAGTCCTCGCCAAAGAAGCCGTGCATGATGCCCGAGCTGTCCATGCCCGTGACGACTAGGCGGCGGATGAAGGGGACCAGAGAGACCCATGCGGGAGGCGGCTGGCCTCGCGAGTTTGCGATGGGGCCTTGGCGCGGCCAGGGCATATTGTAGGCACCAGGACCAGAGACATGAGGCAGCGGGGCAGAGGCATTCATGAGGGGATTCTGGGACCACTGGAAAGGCAGGCAGATGTTGATGAGGGCGCACACGGCCTGGACGCCATTGTCGTGCTGGGCGTGGTCGAGGAAGTAGCGCTGGCAGCTCTGGTAGGCGGGATGCCAATCGAAGATGTCGAAGTGGGGTTCAGCGGGAGGATTGGGCGCAGACGGCGACTCTCCTGATGACGAGCTGCCGTGGGCAAAAGTGCCAGCGGGCGTCTGAAAGGTTGGGTAGCCAGCGGGGAAGTTTGTGGTGAAGCCGGGTAAGCTTGCCATTGTGAGGCCTTGGCTAGTGCAGGAATGGCAGCAGAGAGGGCAGCGCTGCGGGTTGGTGGCAG
Organism: Exserohilum rostratum; assembly: GCA_026367775.1. Lineage (NCBI taxonomy): Eukaryota > Fungi > Ascomycota > Dothideomycetes > Pleosporales > Pleosporaceae > Exserohilum > Exserohilum rostratum. The sequence continues at coordinate 1,083,986 of CP111162.1, forward strand.
GGAGGGTGGGCGAGCAGCAGCTGGCACAGAAGTGCAGATTGAGGGCGCCCGTGGGTAGAGGACGAGAAGATGGGCATGGACTAGCAGGAATTGGGGGGAAGAGGCAGCCAGGGTCTAAGGGTCCAAGGCCAGATGCGGAGGGCGAATGAGATCAATGACGAAACGACCCTGTGGGCAGGCGAGGTCAGTGCTGCCGGTGATGGTGCTGGTTGCTGTTGCTTGTGCTTGGGGGGCGGCTGCCTGGGTGCGTGCGTGCGGGTGGGCAGGATGGTAGTGTTGGTGATGTTGCTGGTGCGGCCAAAGAGACGACGGCGCCAGAAGTTGCTTTATAGCGAGAGGCGCGGCGAGGCGGGAGCTCTGGCGGCGAGGCTGTCCCGTCCCGCGCTGGCGGCGTGAGGGCCTGGTGCTATGGGATGGGCGTGGCTTGGGTCACGGCGGGCTGGGGCCGTCGATGGCCTTTTGGCGATGGAAGCAGAGTGGAATGAAGCATCTGGCGGAGGGCAGTGCCCCGGACCAATGAGCAGGCCGTGGCCGACGGTGGAGCCCGGATGGAGTGGCGGTCGAGGACATGGATGGAGAGAGCATACCAGGGCCCGATACAGATGTCGAGATGCAGATGGATGCAGATGCAGGTAGCGATGCAGATGCAGATGGGAGGGCGGGTTCGCGCGTGGTCGCCCGGGCGGCACCCAAATCCGTGTACCGGGTGGCCATGTACGTGTAGGGTGTAGGTGTAGGGAGGCATAGGCGTAGGCGTGTGCGTGTGCGTGCCAAAGCTCTGTAAAGCACTCCTGCTGATCGCTGCACCCAGCGTGCCTATCCACGTCGCCCTCAGCGCCAAGGGGAACCATTGACATGGAACTGCGTGACGGAAGCCACTCTTCCCGCGACGCCACAAATACTCCAAATCTTCCAGCGCCGTGGTAGGCGCTGCCCGCTCGACACCGTCCATGTGCGACCGCGCGCCAACCGGCCGGGCCTGGGCATGCATGGGATGGCCATGGACATGGACATGGACATGGACATGTCTGTGTACATGTCTCCATATGTCCACATATGTCTAGCATGTATACAGAGCCTGTCCTGCGGGGTGCAGACACGCTGCGCCAATCCGGCAGGCGCGTTGCCGCTGCACTGGCACCTGCACTGCGCCCGCTAGTAGCATTTACGTATCTACTGTACACTTCCCGGTCATGTGATTTCCACGTGCCCACGCAGCTGTTGCTTTTCCAGCATGCCAAAGACGAATTGCTCATCAGAAACACCCATGGCCGGTTTGCTACTGCCAGATGCACAATTGCAATGGCACGCGACACGGATTCGCCAGACCTGCCGCCGTCGCCGCCGTCGTCGCCCTCATGGCCGCAAGCGAGTGACGCATGATGTAACCGGCTGCTCACCACCAGCCCGCCGAGCATACCCACCATGCACCACACCTCCATCGCCCACGCTCGTGGCTGACCCTTTTGCCCCATTGCAGCAATATATTAGTATCAAAAACACACCCACCACCACTGACAATGGCTACCTCGCCCTTCTCATTGGCCTCGCGCACAAAGGTGCGTCTGGAGATTGTCACGCACGATGCCGCCCGTCTCTGATGCACGCAGCTTGCCAATGGCCTGTCTATGCCCACCATCCAACTCGGCGTCTACCTAACGTCCGGAAAAGAGACGTACCAAGCCGTGCGCTGGGCGCTCGAGGCATGCTATTCCTGTCCCCTCGCCTCGCACATGACGCTGACTGACAATGGCAGGCTGGCTATCGAGGGTAGGTTGCACGGGGCACGCTGCCTCTTGCACAACACAGCATCAATGACGCGTGCTACAGGGTCGACTCAGCTCAAATGTACCACAATGAGCGCGAGACGGGCAAAGCCATTGTCGACTTTCTCGCAAGCGATGCAAATGTGGATTCCCTCGAGCGCAAGGACATTCACTTTACCTCGAAGCTAGCCTCCAACTCGGCCTACGACACGGCCCGCCAAGCCATCAAGAGATCGGTCAAAGAAGCCGGGCTTGGCTATATTGATCTGTTTCTGCTGCATTCCCCATATGGGGGCAAACAAGCGCGCCTCGAGAGCTGGCGCGCCGTCGAGGATGCAATCAGCGATGGCGAAGTCAAGATTGGAGGCGTCTCCAATTACGGCGTCAAGCATGTGAGTAGACTCTAGTCGCCAGCAGACAGCCAGGAGAGGAATCGTGTCGCAACGGCTTTTATTGGTTTCTCCAAACCAGCAATTCGTCTCTTCACGAGGCGCCTCACCTCGCCGAAGTCAGCTGTCGGGCGCAAACTGTAGCCTGTGCATAGTGATTGACCCATCGTTAGCTGCAAGAACTGCTCGACTCCAACCCGAGGATCCCCCCGGCCGTCAACCAGATAGAAGTCCATCCCTTCAACACGCGCAAAGACATTACTGCCTTTTGCCAGCAGCACAACATTGTCGTCGAGGCATATGCGCCGCTCGTCCGAGCCTTGCGGATGAAGCATCCCAAGATTGTCTCGCTGGCCAACAAGTACTCGTGCACGCCGGGCCAGCTGCTAGTCCGCTGGAGTCTGCAGCATGGCTATGTGCCCCTGCCCAAGAGTGTGAAGAAGGAGCGCATTATTGAGAATGCTCAAGTTGGGGGCTTCGAGATTGAGGCTGCCGACATGGAGGCAATGGACGCTTTGGACGAGTACCTGGTGACGGGTAAGTAGTTCTGCTGGTGGTGCTCGGTGGTTGCTGAGCGCGCCAATGCCCTTATTCTGCTACTCTTGTTCTTGTGCTGACGAGGCCTTTTTGTATAGACTGGGATCCCACCGACTGTCCTTGAGCGTGGAGGCCGACATGTGGTGGGCGGGCGTGGGGGTTTGGGGCTCCAGGCGTGGAGGACGGGCATGCTGTGGTGCTGCACCATTGGACGAGCATAGCGAATTGAAGTTGATAGAAGCAATACGTTCGCTTTGATCTATGACGGGGGGCTGCATCACCGCGCAGCCGTCTTGTGTTTGTGTCGCATAGATATCCTTGTGCAGACTGGATGGGTGTCGCGTGCAAGTCGTCGCCAGTCGTCGCCAGTCGTCGCCCGTCGCCCCCCGCCTGCTGCCCCCCCGCCGCCGCCCGCCACTGAGAGGGTACCCGGCCAGGCTCTGGCTGGCCGATCGGCCAAAACAGCCGCGCCCACCTCTGCGCCCGCGGCTCCCACTCTCTCTGCGTGATGGCCCAACGTAACAGACACAGGCGCCGACGTCGGCATGGCCTCTACCATTATGTACGCGCCCGCCACGAGCCTCGAGCGGCCGCATCCCGCCAGCCGCACGTGCAAACACCCCGCGATACTCAATCCCGTGCCCCCATTGGCCCGCTCCTTATCAGTAGAAAAGTGCACACCATGGTTTGCATCAACATGGCGGCCTGCTAGGCCCATGGGCCACTGAGAGACGAGCAACCCCCCAGCCGGCCGGCCTCTGACGTACTCAAATCGAGTGCGACTTTGCTCGCGACCGTCACCGCGCGACGGCATCCCGCCAGCGGCAAACGCTCCTAGCTCTCCCTCATGGCTATTATATATACCACCCGACTTCTGCTCTTGCTCTGCTTCTTCAGTCAACTCTCACCCTGCTCCATCTGACTTGCCTCATACTCTTGATTCCTCTCTATCCAGATACCCAAGTCCGACTTCATCATGTCTGAGCCCGAGTTTGAGCAAGCCAGGAAGGGTAATGTCCAATTCTCCTTCACTGGCCAACACATTGTGAATTAACTCTCGTGTAGAGCTCGTCTCCACCCTCGAGGCCTCCTCCCTCTTCTCCAAGAACCCCGAGTACAAGAAGGCTCTCGAGGTCGTCTCCATTCCCGAGCGCATCATCCAGTTCCGCGTCGTTTGGGAGAACGACAAGGGCGAGTGCCAGGTCCAGAAGGGCTACCGCGTCCAATTCAACTCTGCCCTTGGTCCTTACAAGGGAGGTCTCCGCTTCCACCCTACTGTCAACCTGTCTATCCTCAAGTTCCTGGGTTTCGAGCAAATCTTCAAGAATGCTCTCACTGGACGTATGTTGTATCCCAACAATAGCATTTGGCACAAAGCTAACACAACATCTAGTCAACATGGGTGGTGGCAAGGGTGGCTGCGACTTCGACCCCAAGGGCAAGTCTGACAACGAGATCCGCAAGTTCTGTGTCGCCTTCATGAGGGAGCTCAACAAGCACATTGGTAAGTCCTCCTCTTAGCGCACTACCGCGATCTCCCGGAGTGGGGCGCACCCCTACAACGGCCTCGCATGCTTTCCCGACTGCACGCAGACGAGAACGGGCGGGTCAATTTGGCCTTATCTTCCCGTCTACCCGTCGGCAACATTTGGTGCTCTTTTGCCATCCTCTCGCAACATTTGACTTACGTAAATTTCCAGGTGCCGACACAGACGTTCCTGCGGGCGACATCGGCGTCGGAGGTCGCGAGATCGGCTACCTCTTTGGCGCATACCGAGCGGAGCGCAACCGCTGGGAAGGCGTCCTCACTGGCAAGGGAGGCTCATGGGGAGGCTCCTTGATCCGCCCCGAGGCTACTGGCTACGGTCTCGTATACTATGTCGACCACATGATCAACTACGCCTCGGGCGGAAAAGAGTCCTTCGCCGGCAAGCGCGTCGCCATCTCTGGTTCCGGAAACGTTGCCCAGTACGCTGCCCTCAAGGTTATCGAGCTTGGTGGAACCGTCGTCTCCCTCAGCGACAGCAAGGGTTCTTTGATTGCCGAGGACGACAAGGGCTTCACTCCAGAGGTCATCAACCAGATTGCCGCCCTCAAGCTGGAGCGCAAGGCTCTTACTGCCCTCGAGAACCACAGCTACAGGTACGTCGAGGGTGCCCGTCCCTGGAAGGAGGTCAAGAAGGTCGACGTTGCTCTTCCATCTGCGACTCAGAATGAGGTCTCTGAGGACGAGGCCAAGGCTCTCATCGAGGCGGGCGCCAAGTTCATCGCCGAGGGCTCCAACATGGGCTGCACACAGGAGGCCATTGAGGTTTTCGAGGCCCACCGTCGCGAGAAGAAGAGCGATGCCATCTGGTACGCACCAGGCAAGGCTGCCAATGCCGGTGGTGTTGCCGTCTCTGGTCTCGAAATGGCCCAGAACTCTCAGCGTCTGTCCTGGACCGCCGAGGAGGTTGACGAGAAGCTCAAGGGCATCATGAAGGACTGCTTCGAGAACTGCCTGAGCACTGCCAAGGAGTACTTCACCCCAGCCGAGGGCGAGTTCCCATCTCTCGTCGGCGGTGCCAACGTTGCCGGCTTCCGCAAGGTTGCTGCCGCTATGCACGACCAGGGTGACTGGTGGTAAATGTGCCACTCGCGACACGCGACTACTTTTTGTACATCATATTTCACGATACCTTTTATATTGGACATGGCGTTGGAGAATGGGTAGTTTCTTGTACATAGATACCTTTATGAATTGAATGATCATCAAACAAACCATGACTCGAAGCATCAAATGATGTGAAATTCAACTCAACTCCTGACACATACATACTTAGCACTCACCTCATGGCGCTAGGATCAAACAAACAAAGCACTGACATGCTCATGATCCCTTGGAGCTTCCAAATGAAAAGCAATTCTATACAGATTACAGTGCATTGGTTGCACACACACGGCACTTTACCCCTCCCCCGCGACCACGCCTGAAATGCCTTTTCCGTCCCCACCTTAGCTACGCCACGCCACGCCACGCCCAAGCCCTCGGGCCAAAAAGCAATCCCATGATACCATGCTTTTCCCTGAAACGTAGCAGCCACGGTCGGAAAAAGCAAGCTAAGAAATCGAACAAGACATTACTCCGTAGAAGCATGCCGAAAGCAAAAAGCAAAGCTCCATCCATCCATACACCCGTACGTGCATGTCATCGCTAATGTACACGTCCTTACATACACGACTTGGTGAAACAGGCTAAACGACTCCTCCTGGCTTCCTACAGCTCGAGGAATCAAGCTCACACACTGTACATGCCTAACTACCTACCTCTTCAAGTCTAGCCGACCATGTTTTTGCTCTTGCCTTTTTGCCTTGCCTCGTGCCACTGGCTCTTGGCAGCGTGTGTGCGGCAACCCAGCTTTGTTATGTACTATATCCACATAAATCTTTACCTAGCAGCGCGTTGGGGCTAGTCTTTTACTAGAAATCAAATGTCATGCCTGAGATTAGCGAGCTAGCTGGCTTGCCGTGGGGGGGCAAAGCGCGTCCCTTGCCGCAAGTTGCTTTTGTGGTTTTTTTGGTTCAGGTGGGGTTGAGCACAAGAGGGGTGAGTGGGGAACGCGTCCTAGTCGCGTTTGGCTTCGCGTCTTTTTTTCATGCTGTAGTTATTTGATTTTGTGATTTTCCCCTCATAACGTACACTTGTCGTGATGATTTGCATTTTCATACAAACTCAGTGTAGGCGTGTAGGAAACCGTTTTCTAGCTTTCTTTCTTTTTCTGCTTTGAATGGCGGGAGAGTGAACGGCTTGGTAGTGGGGCGACAAGATGTTGTTTGCGTTGGGTGGGACATTTCGGATATTGAAGGCGGAACTGGACGAGTGGGGATCGGGTAGAATAGGAATCATGGCTGCAAACAGGCGGGTTGGGGAAATGTGATTTGGAGATTTGAGTAATATTCTACATCCGTCTAGATAAGGCGCCAGAAAAGATTTGAATCCCCCAATTGTGTGGTGCTGCAGGATACTCGTGCTTTTGTGGTGGGATCAAAACGGGTATGGCACAGGTACCATGGTGCCTTTCATTTATACCTCTGGAATTTACTTCGTGAGTCCACTACTACGATGAGCATTCCTCTTATTTGTATAGAGTGGTCCATTCTCGCAACAAGTTATCCACTTCATCATTGCTTGGCATGGTTGCGCTCAATGGCACATGCGCTGTCTCGTGTGTGCAGTCCCACAAGTCATTGCCAGTTCGAGAATCCCCTACAAAATGTCAATTGCAGCTCTGGAGACATGTTTTGATGCACTTACCTCTGAATCGATGAGGCATTTCTTCATTGATAGCCCCAGCAATATGCTCCTCTTCAGAATCCACATCTCCCGCAAAACCTAGAAAACTCTGTACAGAGCTTAGCAAACCCGAGTACGGGCTGCTTTGGTAACAGAGCGGTTCCATATCATCATGATCTAGCCTTACACCTCCAAATAAGGCATTTGGTCGTCCCTGTGTAGCCTTTGATCTGCCAAGTGAAGGCGAGAGAACTTGATTTTGCTTTGGGTTTTTGATCGAAAGCGATTCCGTCTGTGTTTTTTTCTCTGACACTGCTTCTTCCACATCCACCCTAATTTCACCAGAATTTGGTCCGCTGCCAGATTCGCTATCGCATAATAGAATCGGGGCGTTCATGCTCAAGCGCTCCATATTCTGTGTCCTAGTTTCGAGAGCTACTGTCTTAGAGCTGCCGAGGAGGACACGGTCGAGATGGGAGCGGGCAGTAAAATAAGATCCAATAACCATCTGGTGGTTGGCTGAATGGTCATCTCCGTCGGATTTGCTTGCTAAAGCTTGTTGTAGGCGTCCAATGTCCTCCAACAGGATTCGGACATGTTCGGCACATTCTGCGAGAGACTTGGGATCTATTGAAGAGCCGATGGCTGCAGCATTGAAAGTAGAACCAGATACGCTTTCTTCGTCCAGAGAACTCTCTTCATCTTCGACTGCAGTGCTGCTGTCGCTCATACTGAGCTTTCGCCGCAGCTCTTCATACTTCTGCGTGGAGCTCCTTTTCTTCTCGATCAATTTCTTGATCTCATCTCGCTGTTTTGCTTCTGCCTCGCGGTCAAGCCTATTCGACGCAACCTGGTATGCATGCATAAGCACTTGCATCAAAAGTTGCAATGAGCTCTTCAGCTTCTCAATGCGGTTCTGCAGTAGTTCAATCTTGTTTTCTCGGAAGGGCAGCATGAAGCGGCCCATCTTCCCTTTCTTGCTCTTGTTTAGCGTCTTCTCAATGTCTTCGAATACTCCAGAGCACTCCACGATGGTTTCATTTGCTGTCGCAACAGCAGTGTCCGACATCAAGCTCAAAGTGTCATGCTGCTTGAAGATGTTTCCTAACTCTTCGACGACGGAACTTGTGAGCCTGATTTCTTTTGCAATTTCTCTGATCCTTCGGTCAGCAGTAGCAACAGCATCTGCATACTGATACAAGGCTTGTGAAAGTTTCAACCCCGTTCCTGCCAGCTGGAGGACACTTGCGATGAGGCCAATCGCTTCGGCCATGACTGCATTCTATGCAGGCACAACTCAATAATATGACAATGCACTATAAATCAGATTGAAAGAAGGTACTCGAGCAACGGTTATTGATTGCATTGGAGGGTTGCCTAGTTGCTTGAAGCTAAGCGGGGTTGGGGCTAATCGCGTGACTCGCATGCTCCATGACGAAGACATAGCACAACAATCTCTTCTTACAAACATCTGAGCGATATATATACAGCTTCATATTCAAGAAACACAAGCATTCAAGCCCTGCAGGATACCCATGCCATGTCTTGCCCTGCCCGGTCACGGGTGGGCTTGCCCCGCCTTTCCCCAAGGAAGCTTGGCGCGATACGAAAACTGGGACGTTACGCTGGCCGGGTTCCTCCAACATCATCGAGCATCACCATCCCTGTCAGCTAGCCGCCTTGCCATCAATCACTGTGCCGCGGTACACTCTCATTGGATGCCACAGTTGTCTCTGCGCCACAGAACTACCATATGATATCATGGCGTCGAGTAGCAACAGAGGTCTTGCTTCGATGCCGTCCTCGTTGGAAGTCTTCCCCGCCGTGAGAGTCGACACGGCTTTGATTGTGTCCACCTAGCCTTTGAGTTCTCACACACTTTGTCCATTCCAAGTATCAACAACGCCGGGCTTATATTCGTCAGCAACTCGCCATCCAGGTTCGCTAGTCGCTTGCAATCTACGATCGATCTCTGGGCTTCTGCCGGCTATGGATGACGGCTTCCGACAGCCTGCGAAACTTCAGAAACGCAAGAGTCGCGAGCGACAAGAATTCGAGCAGATGAGTGGCGGGTCGACTGGTCAACCAGCAGCCAACTCGTCGCAGCCCATGGCTGCCTCCCACAATATGACGTCTGCTGATAAAGAAAAGCGCTCGAAATGGCGCATGTCCAATCCATTCTCATCAAAGGACAAGACATCGAAAGAAAGTCTCCATCATGCCCAAAAGGATGTCGAGAAGGAAAAGTCTCGTAAAGACATCGACTCGGCCTACTGCAGCAGCGAACGTAGCAGTGCCGACCCGAGCCTAGCAAACCAAGCAAGCCCAGTTTCTGGCGAGCCACACCACCGTCAACCAACAAACATCCAAGTACCCCCACTCCATACCACGCCGTCCAACGGTCATACTCAAAATGCTCTTGCACCACCTCAGAGAACTGTCCAGAATCGCTCTAGCCACGAGAATGTAGGCAGGGAAACGTATCGCGACGCTGGCACTGGAAACATAGTCACAGTTACAACTACCACGACAACCACAACCACAACCACAACTGGTCCAGGGGGGTCTACTACAGTTGAGCAGCCTCATGACAACGGCAATGGGCGTGCACAGAATGTACACACATCTGGTCCAAGTCCACCTCAACCGGCTTCACCTCAACTTGACAATCACTACCACCAAGGTCCAGGGTTGTCAGCTCAATCCGCTGCACACCATGACTTGACTCCCCCAATACCTGAGAGCAGCAACCACCAAGGCAACCGGCTCTCTCCCCAGATTTCCAATGTTGATGGATCGTCATCTCCACCTATTCCGGCGAAGAACAACATACGACACAGAGTTGAGTTGGATTCGGTTTCGCCAGGGGTCCAGCGACCAAACCCAATGGATGACAATGTTAGCCCAATCACCCCCAGCAGCCCTTCGCGTGCGAACTTTTCCTACCCAGCTCGCGCTCCTCCTCAAGGTGTTCCGCGCCAAATTCCCGCAAACGGAATGCAGCAGCAACAAGCAGGAATACCACCTGTGCCACCTGTGCCAGAACAACAACACAGAGGATCAAGCATTGCGCAAATGCCCGTACAAAATGAACAACATCCTACCATACCACAATCACCTTCAGGTCAGCACTCAGCTAGCGTACCGTCTGGCATCGACTCGAACGACCCATACAGGACTGGTCACGATCTACCAAAGCAAAGCACCTTGGCAAATCTCAAAGCCGCTGCCGCAGGCATTCATGTAAGTCTTCATTCGCCTCATTGCACTGAGGAAAGCACATTAACACCAAGCCCAGGGTGCTGGAGAAACCCTCCGCGGAACGTTCAATGATACCTTCGACCGCCGCAACCCCGCCGCCCACGCAAAAAATCAAGCCATCATTGACAAAGGACGCTCAGAAATCGACACCGCACGCGCGAGCCAATATAAAAACCAGTATCAACCCCCACAGCAGAGCCAGCAACAGCCTCCAGGTCCTCAGATGGGAACGGGCAAGCTACCTTATGCGGGGCCTCCAGTGTCGGGATCACAAATTGAGGGTAGAAGTAATAATGGACGAGGCAGCAAGTTGAGTAACATCATGAAGAAGATGAAGGAGGGGCCAACACCGGCCAAGGAAAGAGAGGTGAATCATGTGTGAAGAAAGTGGTTTCTTCTACACTGCATTAGCTCATGGATAAAAAGGCTGAATGGTTTCAAAGGAAGGAACGATTTCGATATGTGGACAACACCAACGGTAATACGGAAATGCACCATGACTTTATTTGTAATCTCTATACGCAATTGAGCACATTGCTACAAATCGAAAGTCATCGCTTCTCAAAACATTCATGCCTACAACCCAAGCATTGCACCTTTTGATACACTATTGTAAAATTGAGTATTGAATGAACATAAACACATCCGGGTAGTTTGCAATAAGTCAGATCTCTATATTGCAGCGATTCATAAAGGAATATTGTTTGTATTAGATTCATTTGCTGGCCGTTACATAACTGCTCGTAAAATCGTAAAATGCATCATATCTTGGAAAAGCAACCACTAGGCAGCACCACTTCACACTCAGCCGTTGACAATAGTACCGCCGTTGGCGTGAATGGTTTGACCACTGATCGAGCTGCTGTCGTTGCTCGCCAAGAAAACAAAGCAAGTGGCAATCTCACTAGGCTGCGAGGGCCTGCCAATTGGTGCGGTGAACTGCTTGATCGCCTCGTCATTCATGGTGGCAGGGATAAGAGGTGTCCAGACAGGGCCGGGAGCCACGGCATTTACGCGAATGCCACGTCCGACGTACTGGTTGGACAGACCGCGGGTGAAAGCGACAATGGCACCCTTGGTGGATGTGTAGTCGAGCAGATCTGGGCGACCAACATAGGCATTGATCGAGGCGTTGTTGATAATAGTAGCACCGCGCTTCATATGTGGTAGGGCGTACTTGGAGAGGAAGAAGAAAGGGTGGATGTTGGTGTCGAAGGTATGGAGCCATTGATCCCTGTACACAGTCAATATACGATCAAGTACAGAATTAGGGCCGAAACATACTCAGATAGGTCGTGAATGTCGTTGACCATCATCTGATAGGCGTGGTTGTTGACTAGGATATCAATCCCACCCATGGCCTTGAGAGCCTCATCAATGACCTTCTTGCAGTTCTCCTTGGCCTTGAGGTCAACGGCAAGAGTGTAGCACTTTTGGCCTTTCTCTTCAACCATCTTTTTGGTCTCTTGGGCATCCTTCTCCTCCTCGGGAAGGTAGGCGATAAAGCTGTCGGCACCCTCCATCGCAAACAAAACAGCGATTGAGCGACCGATGCCTGAGTCCCCGCCTGTTATGATGGCCTTCTTGCCCTTTAGTTTACCGGCGGCCTTGTATTTCTCTGCACCGCCTTCAGGTGTGGGAAGCTCGTCAACCTTGGGCATGGGATCGAGCTTCGACTGTAGCCCGGGTACTTGTTGATGCTGGACATCAGGCTGGAAGCCTGCGGTGCGCTATTAGCGTGTGCAGGTAATCAAGCATTATTTCTCTTACCCTGCTCGAATTGTCCTTTGTCGGAAGACATGATGTTGCGCGATATGGTTTCCTGATGATGAGAGTGAATTAAGCAAGTAATCTCAGTTGTTAGTTGAGTAAGAGGTAGTTGTCAATGCCGTGGTGGTTCCTGTTGAACGCGGGACTTTTATCGGCGTCGATGATTTTGAGTGACATCACAAGGCAGTCACTGCGCGCTCATGAACAAAGGTGGAGCATACCCTCCGAAACCATCAAAATCAGTTCACTATTACTTGTTCCATCAACGGTCGAGTGGCCTCAGACAATGGTGTGTTCTAAGCTGTATGAACTGGTGGGAACGCTGCCCGCCGCTTCAGCCCTACCCGTGACCTTGACACCGTTTCTGCACACCCATATGATCGGCAAGTAAGTCATTCTAGAAAATTAACACAACGGCCAACTTTCAACACGCACAGTGATAGCGAATTCTGACACGGGACGTGCTTAGGAAAATTTTGGGTTCAAAGTAACCGACTGCGCCCACCGCTACGTCACCATTCGCCAATCTAGCAACACCATTCCCTTTCACACAGCCCAGAATCCCTTGCGAAACTCTAAAACATCTCATTTCCTCTTCCATCATGATCAACAGCAAAACATTGCCGGCTTGGACGCCCAGCAATGACGCCTATGAAGCTATTCCGAGATATGACGTAACTGCCCGCCCCACTCAAAATCAGGGTCCAGTCACCACATGACGCTATGGCCGCATTTGGTCGTGTCGCAGCCCCCGATCACTATACCCCAGCCACCGACACCCCTTCATCATTGACCCGACGCCAGGAACATGGCCAAAGGATTGCAAAGGCAACGTCATCCGTCACGAGCTGCAAGAGCGCCTACAGGGTCAACAGGCCTAGACTGCGCTTGACGAGTCCCTGCATGACGTGAGATATCGACGATCGCAGCTAAGTTTGGGATATTGGGCATTATGAACTTGATTTCAGGGTCTTGGGACCCTCTATCTGATATCTTGGGTTTTGAGAAAGAGATCAGCGCCTTGCGGGCGGGGTTTGTGGTATAAGATGGAGCGACAGAAGTCTGTTGGTTCAAACATTCCAATAAAGTCACTCCCAATCTGAACTACAACTACAACCCTCAAGTACCGTCACAAAGTACTTCACCCATCTATCTCTTTTGTAACTATTACATCCAAATTCAATAACCATGCCTCTTGCACGCCGCCACGCCCCCCGTACTACCCGTACGACACGCACTGCTGCCCGCCCCTCGCTCAAAACCCGTTTGATGGGAGGCCGCAAGACACGCACTAAGCGCACTCCTGGTACTACAGTCACCACCACCACTACTACCAAGACAACCCGCACAACAGGTGGCCACGGTCGCACCGCACCAGTTCATCACCACAAGCGTCATGCTACCATGGGCGACAAAGTCAGCGGTATGCTCATGAAGATCAGGGGTTCATTGACCCACAAGCCCGGTCTCAAGGTAAGCAGCAACCCCAACTTATGAAAACAAATGGTTCTCTAACGATCTTGCCAGGCTGCTGGAACCCGTCGTATGCATGGCACAGACGGGCGCAATGCTCGTCGTGTGTACTAAACTTGCAAAACAATGCGAGCGAGATGGTTTCCTTTGTTTGTATAACACTGTTACGAATGTACGATATGAGATCAGATACCCCGAGTTCTGAGTATTTAGCATGTAATTCCAACACTTATAGTTAAATGTATTGATCTGCAAACGTGTAATTGAAAGAGATCACCATGAAACGATAACTCGAATTATGTGAAGCCCTAACATACAGTCATTCCTGGCGTGAATAACTCGTTGTTTGTCGTATCAGAGTCAGTAGGCAGAACTGGAGAATCATGGGACCAGCTTCGTTTTAGAAACACCATGAGCACTGCAACATATCTGTTCATACGTGAATGACTGTGTATCAAGATAAAAAAGATGACGAAGTGCTTACGCATTAGTCGCAGCAGGCACTTTAAACAGCTTAGCTATTGTGGCACTCAAGAGGAGCTCCGTTAACAAAAGCACAGGTCCCTGATTTCACCCCGAGCTGTCTTATATTGCTTTTGACAAACTGTAAGATCGACATTGAACCCAGGAGCAGCAAGAGCTCCATTACGAAAATGATAGGGGTGGTACATGCGTCGAGTCCTTTGTTGCTATGATGGAATGTCGTCTGTGGCTAGGTTACCGTCAAGATGCTCGGCGCGAAACACTCATCTGGTGACAAGCGGCTGCCACCTTTCTAGGAGAATCCGGAGAGGAGTTTTAAGGCGTGATACTACGGCCATCAACTCTCTGCCCTTTTTCGATAAACTCCTGCTTTTGACTAGTAATAGCTAGCAGCTGGTTACGAAACCATGCTTTAGAGTTTTCAACTTGTGGCCTTTGAGCCATTGACTGGCGCGTTAGTTCAAGCAGGGTAGCTAGCTCACTCATAGTGCACGCTATAACTATAAATCAGTTTATCTATTGCTCTAACCCGCACACCAATCTCTTGTGCATTCGGATATATTCACTCTATCTCATCTCATGATTTTCCTTCCGAATTACTATAGCTTATGCATATATGTAACACGTATCGCTGAGGGTCCTATTTCTCGTTAGGTCTGTTCTTTTCACAGTTCATACCACTAATTAGTTAGTGTTCTTGACACGGTATCGAGAATTGTTTTCAAATTGTCGTAATCGGTGGCATTTCAAGCTTTATCACTGTACCTTATGAAACTGCTATTCTAGAAGAAATTGATCCGTTTACTCCAAAGGTATAATGATACATCCGTATGCTTTAGTATATCAAGGGGAACTGGAAGAGCTGTATCGTAGAAATATTAGGTCTCTTCACAACCAAGGATATGCTGACAGAACTGTACCTACTTTTAAAGTGAGAGACAAAGTGAAGAAAATGCCGAGCCCCTCACGCATATTGAGCGCAAACGAATATGAGCACCAAATACCACACTGGATCATTGCCCCTATGAAGCTCGCATCACCACCCACAGACCTGTGTGAACAAAGGCAACCGAAAGCCGAATAATTGCCTTCCTATGACGATTAATCAAGGCCTTCGGTTCCACACATAGTTGATTAAGAAATTGTTCTTCCTATTCGTGTGTCTAACTTCAGTTGAGGATGGTATCGAACGGAAATGATCGCTATAGGCGGCAAGCCTCGCGCCTTTGTCTGAAGACGGTAAGTCGCGACATGATGCGAGCTCTCACCGGCAATGATATCGTCTGCGATCATAGTAGACTGAGCAAGCTTTGCGCGATTTCTGCGCCTCAGGCTTACAGTGCAAGGCGTGATAGACACAATCCTTGATCTGAGGAATATGTTCAGCCCAAACACGGTCCAATGCGAGTAGAGAGCGAAAAAATACAATCCGGAACATAGGGTGCTTGTATGCTTAACTGATCGATCGATCTATCATAACCGGATCAATTCGCTGAAACCTAACGTGCATCCCTACATAGCAAGACACCCTGTGTAGCGACACCAATGAGGGGTACTTTGACTTGCAAGCAATTGAAAAGCTCATTTCCTGTGTGGTGAAAGGAGGCTTGAGGGAGATGCTAGCGTCGCTCGAGGCTGGGCAACCTAAAGGCATTGGGGCACTAGGTAGCATCAATATATCGCGCACTCCCTACATTAGCCCCAATTCACTAGTATCACACTTCTTCCTATATTCTTATCATTAAATAGCAACCTACGATACCCTTTAAGTAGACAGTTAGTTTAACTTGACTGATAAGATTACAATAGAATAGAGAAAGGTTATACTAGGTTTATGTTCAAAAACTTATGTAGTCTAAGTATAAATGTAGAGAATGGTTATTAAACTATAAATGTAAATATTACTGGGATGTTGGTACCTTGAACAAGGTTACTAGCCTAACTCTTAAGTTTGTAAACCTAGAATTATACTGATTACTCTACTCCCTAGCGAAGCTATAGCTTGAAAGCTACCTTTACAACGTCCCATAGAGCAAGTAGAATACTACTGATACCAGTGAAGAGCGCGATCATCTGGCCTGTGCTATCTCGTATAGCACTAGTCTCCAGATGATTCGCTCTAATTATTCTCTCAACCGAAGCAAACGCAACAATCGGTCCAGCAAGATAGATGAATACGAAGTGGATTAACTTGAATATTGCCGCTAGCATGGAGTTCCATATCGGTGTCCGCTCCGTATCATCGCTTTCAGCCTTTCGCAATGGCTCAGGTCGAAGTAAAATAGATAGAAACTGTTTAGCTATTCCCCCTGTCGTAGGCGTTGTGTTGTCGGACATGCCGCCAGACATGCCGCCAGAGGATAAGTTAAGAGTTCGTACGATGACGAGCTCAGCTGGGGACAATACACCTTTTCGCAAGCTCTTCATGTGAATCATAAAGATAATGCTGAAAATGATACCGGCGATTATGGAAAGTGCGGTAGCTGCTTTGGTCCATGTGGCATTGTTCATATCGAATAGGAAGATGATGGCTGCTCGCGGCTCACATACTGGATGTCGCACGGTCTTGATGCCCTCATGCCAATACCAGGCTCCAAACAAAGTGTACGCTGCAAAGAGCGCATTTTGGAAGACAAGTGGGAATGTTGGTAGTAGGCCATGCACCGGACGGGCTCCAAAGTCATCCTCGTCAGGAATATCATCGTCGAGAGTCTTGGAAACAAGGTTGTATGACTCAGTGTAGAAGAGTGCAATGGTTAGATAGTAGGAAATCAAGTAGTCCACGGATAAAGCAGTTCCATCAACGATCTTGATAACAGTAGCCAAGGCCAAAGCCCCACAGACAACGTTATTTGATTTCCGTATTGAGTCGATGGAGGACCAAGAACCGAGGAGACGCAGAACTAGGCTTGCTGCCCATTGGAGATAGAGTCCGACCCGCACTCCGAGGCCATAGATGTCACCATCTCCTTCGCTCATGCAGTTTGCCGGAGCTTGTCTCGGTGCCACCTGTGTAGTGGGGAATTGTCGTGATTCAACAACAGTACTTGTTGTTACAAGCACTACCACACCAAGCAGATGGAAGCAAGGAGAGACGCCAGACGGGAAATGCATGCTTTTAGATCAAAATTGAATGACAGAAGACAAGAAAAGGTTTTTCAGGAAGATGAATGTAGAAAGGGGCGGGTGTCTGTGCGTATTGGTGGCGCTACTAGTACTAACATGATGTAGAACCTTAGTAACTCATGTATATAAACTACAATCTAGCAATTATTATGTATTATATATACTATATATAAGAAACAAGAAGATAAGATTGAACCTTAATATAATAATATATAATAACCTGTATAAAAACTATATGAAATTAATAAATCAAAAGTACCCTTACTAATATTATTAGAAAATGATATTTACAACTATTTGAATAAATTCACTAAGTAGTAGTTGTTTAAGGTTAAAGTAAAATCTAAATATTTAACTAAATAAATATTTCTCTTTGGAGCGTTAAGTATTCAAACAAATATAGATTGATTATTATAATAAAGAAAGTGTAATAATACTACAATACACCTAAATAAAAAGAATAGTATAATACTATTAACTAATAGCTTTGAATTTTGTTTATACTAACAGTCTACTATATATCATATCCTTTAAAAAAGAAGCGTTAGTTAGAAGTTTACACTATTTTACTCTCTTTGGAATATTAAAATAAAATGCAATAGCTTCAATTTAGTATAATTAAACTTAAAGAGATTAAACATGTACTTTATTCTAAGAAGGCAAAGTCTATAGAAGCGCCTTTTAAAGGTTCTATCTAACGTTATCTTAGCACTTTAGCGCAACTCTTTTTAGCGTAACTCTTTTTAGCGTAACTCTTTTTAGCGCAACTCTTACCTTTAACCTTAGCTATTAAATAGTTATATTCATCTACTATAGCTACTAATACTAATTCTTATACCTACGCTATAATTATAATATTAAAGTTATCTTCTATTAGTAAGTTAAAGTTATAAATATTAAATATAATAAGAGTTAATTCTTAGAAAGTTAATTATATCTGTAGTAGGGCTATTACTACTAGCTTTAAGCTAAATATCCTCCCTTCTAATATACTTCTAGAGGATACTAAAGATACCTCTTACTCTAGTAAACCTACTAAGTAGATAGAGAAGATAAAAGAGTAGATATTCTAATAACTATAACGCGATAGATATTAATAAGAGAAGACCTATACTAGTGTTACTAGTATGCTTAGTCTCTAAAATATTAAAATCTCTACTTCCACTATCTAGAAGGTACTAAAAGAAGTAAGATAGAAGAAGACTAAGTGAATAAGGAAGCCTTAGCTAATATAAAAGGTAAGGAGTTCTTATCTTCAGTAGGTAACTAACTATGAATACTAGACGTTAAAGAATAGAAGAATATTGCCTAAATAGATAATATATCTATAGTAATGAGCTACTAGTATAGAAGCTATAGAATATAAAGAAGAGTAGATAAGAGAGTATAAAGAAAAGTGAGGTAGAAGGTAAACTTAATCTATCTTACGGTAAAAATATAATATAGCTAATAGAGCAATAATTTAGCGTGTAGGCACTAAAGTATAGTATATCTACTAAACTACTAATAGTTTAGATATAAGAGTACTTAGTTTAAGGTATAATATCACAGCTGGAATACTTATTTCTATCTAAGTGTGGATAGGTTCTTTCATAAAATGCTATTAAATGTAAATAAGTTTAACCTTAGCTATACTAATAAACTACAATATATATATAACACTCTAATTACTAGTATATTCTATATTGTTAATATACTTTATAGTTCTGTTAAATAATATCCAAGAGAGAAATCCTAGATTCATTAGCTACTGCGTAATTGATTTAAATTAGCATTAGACAATTAATTAGTAGGCTTTTGTATTTAGCTGTTGTTTCTAAATAATTGTATCTCAACGAATATAAACAGTACTAACTGAATGCAGTAAGAAAAAAAACGCTAGAATATAACAGAAATAGTTCTAAGCTAGTAGCTCCCGCTAGTCCCGAATAGGCGATTACTAGATTCTAAAAAAACAGATTACGCTAGATAGAAAGGTAAAAGCTTACTCTCTAGCTAAACCTTTTTACATTCTATAGTATAAAGAGCTTGCTAGAACACTTAAGAAATCAAGCCTATATCTTCCAAAGAAGAGCTCTATCTCTTCTATAATCAAGATTAAGATCTATCACTAATCTTCATTAGAAATGATATACTATTATTATATTATAGATCTACTAAATAGAAGGTTGATCGTAAGTATAAGTAATAAGATTAATATATAACCTAAAGAAAAAAAGCTTAGTAGAGTAGTTTCTAGGAATACGTATTACTAGAATCTATATAGAAAAGACTATAGCACTAGTCTATAGCATGTATATTAATAAGTTTATAAGATAATTAAATTCCTCTTAATTGGTAAGCTTTCTAGCTACTCCTCTACTAAGTAAGACCCTATAGAAAAGTACAAGTAAGGCTTTGAGAAAATAAATTAAAGACTACCAAAGGCTTATAGGCTCCTTTCCTTATACTATAACTATACTATAACTAGATATAGCGTATATAGTGTTAAAGCTCTTTTATTGTTTAACTAACTTAAGTAAAGAGTATATAAATACTATTAACTATGTAACATTATATCTCTATTATATAAAGTTCAAAGTTATCTAATATAGTAAAAATAGTAGAACTTAGCTTTTACTTTTTAGTAATAAATCTTTTATAAATGATATAGAAGTATGAAGATTACTATTAAATAAAGTAGTCTTAGTATTTAGTAGGCTAATTACTTAGAAGGCTATACGCTAGGCTATAATAGCTATGTCTACTATAGAAGCTAGGCTTCTACCGCTGAAACACATTAGTAAAGAAATAATTATACTGTAAAGACTATTAAAGTATCTTACTCTAAGTCTTAAGAAAGTATAGAATATCTTTTATAAAAGCTAACAGATAATAAGACTAGTTACTATAGCTAATAAGCGTATTATAACTAAGGTCTACTATATTAACATTAAGAACATATAGTTAAGGTAAGAATATATAAAGAGATCTATTATAGATAAGTATCTACGAAATATAGGTATACTAGTAGATAGTCTTTCTAATAATTTACTAAAGTAGTAGTTTGAGAAACTTTAAGCTTATCTTAACTTTGAGAATGTAGTATTATTAGTTATTTGAAAAATTATGGAAGAAAAAGTTAAAATAAGATAATTTTATCACTTTTGGATCTCTATAAGGTGAGATAGTAAGTACTTATAAATAGTAATCCTAAAAAGCTTAAAAAGCTCCAGAGATTCTAGAAAGATTATATAAAAACCTGAAAAGAGAAAAAGGTACTATAATCTCAAAAGATTAAGAGTAAATAAAGTTAAAGTAGGAAGGATAATCTACTGATAAATCTCCTACTGTCTTTACACGATATCTTGGATATTTTTAAGCTGTTCAGGGACTTTATGAAGATTAAAAGTAAGTTTATTGTAGGCTTAGGTATAGTTATTATTGAAGAAGATAAGAGTTTTATTGAAAGCTTTAAGATCTTAAAGTCCTCTATAGGCCTCAAAGCTTTTAAAGATATATAGACCTTAGAGATATATCATAATAGAGCTAATCTTAAAGAGTTAAAATAGGCAACTAACTAGAAGAAATAAAGCTAAGGTCTTAGCCGCTGGAAAGGTAAGTTTAATAAACTACTAAAGCGTAATGAATAAAAGAATGAGACACTCTAGAAGCTCTAATAGCTAGAGCGTCCTAAGAAGCTAGAGTAGATAGGCTAAGATCATTAGTAAGTAAAGCTTAAGCAATAATAAAAGAAATAAGAACTTAGTTAAAATCTACTATAGCTTTAGAGAGCTAAAAGCTAATATTATTACTAAGTAGAAATAGAATTATCATTAGAAGCCTCTTTGGTAATAGAAATGACAATTTCAGTAGAAGAGCCTTAAACATCTATAGCTTAAGCTTAGGAAGAATTACTATCTAGTAGCTAACCTATAGAATTTAGTAATCTAGTAACTAAGGTAGTAATTTTAGACTTTAGTGTTAAGCTAACATTATTCAAAGAAACCTGATATTAAGATATAATTTAAATACTAAGACAATAATTAGTAAGTTTAAGCTTATCACGAAGTATAAGGCTAGAGCGCTCTATATAACTACCTAGATGTAATTAGCGCTTATCTGGCTCTTAAATAAGAATAAGCTTGATACTAGAGAGCTGTTAAAAACTAAGTTTAAAGTAATAATAACGCGCTTACACTTCTAGATATTATTTAGATCTTCTTAGCACTTATTCAAAAATATAAGATTTAGTCTACTAGTAATAGAAATAGAATCTTTATAGCATTTAGATCTATTTTAAATAGTTAGATGTAGCTTAAAAAGCTAACTAACAAGACTTAATAATATAGTAAGAGTAATAAACAGCTAGTTTAAAACTATAAAAGACCTAAAATAGCACTTATAGGGCACCTATTGATACTAACTAAAGAAGTAACAGCTAAAATTAAAACTTAGCTAGATAACCTATAATATATAGGGATTTGCAAAGGATTAGCTAAAAACTATAGAACTCTATATCTATAGAACTATTTAAAGGTCTAAAACTAAGAAAATACCTAGGATTAATAGTAGTAGCTATACTTAACCTACTCCTAAGAGAATAAGCTTCTAACACTAATAGAGCCTATAACATTATAGATTTTAGCGCTTATCTACTATCTAATCGTATAATCTTCGATAATAGAGTAGCTCTATACTTAGTTAACTTTATAGATTTTTATCAAACTCAATATTTTTAGCTAAAAGCTTAGTATAGATTATGTTAAAGCTAGAACCTAATGTTTTCTAATCTTAGAAAGAGGAACCTATATTAGTAGCCTAATACTTAATAAAGCTGACAGGGCTAATATAGAGGATCTAGTACTATACAATATAATAGTACTTAAGGTAGTTTTTATTAACCTAGTACCTAAAGCGTATTTTAGTTAAGTGAGAATGTATTTACTTAGGCTAAACTGTTAGAAGCTTAGCCCTGTGCCACAAGGCCACGACAATCAAAAAGGTACGAGTAATTAGCGTTCTGCTAATTCTCTGCATAGGATAGTATATATTGTTAGCCGCGCTAACATAAACGATATATTCATAGTAAGAATAATCAAAGCTAATATTATACTAGCTAAGCTCTACTATAATTAGGACATTACTTTTATTTGATATAAGCCTTCTAATTATGATCATCTACTTACTATAAATATAATAATAAGCTTCTATAACTTAAAGACTACTTTCCTAAGATTAGATAGTAAGAATCTTTACCATTTATAAGCTAGGCACTTAAGACCTACTATACTATAAGTACTAGTTAAAAACGCTTATAATGTCTATCTTAGTGTAACTAAGCGTATTAAGTACGAATAGAATATAATAACCTATACTAGTTAGGTAATCTTAGGAAGACATAAGAAGAAATCTCTACCACTATACTAGAGAATCTTATATAATCTATTGAATATACTACTTAAAAGATCAGGCGAACTATAAATACTTATAATAAAATATAACTATAGTGAAAAAATCTATATATATATTCTTGAAGGCAAAACACAAAATGATATTAACAAATTATTAAAAGACTTAAGTGGATTTATATTAATTGATATAAACTAAAGATCAATTAAATTAGATGAGATAATTATATAGTACCGCTCTTATAGAGGGGAAAGTCACGCTTTAAGATTTAGGCTAAAGATATTAGTATAGAGATCAAGCTAATATTAGTCTATACTTATAAAGTGAATAGTAGAGTAGAAAGAGTAGGCTAAGAGATTATAGTAGAAGCTATTAAGATACGCACTAGTGTAAATCTACTAGCAACTCTATAGCTAGAGATTATTAAAGCAGTAGTATAGCTCTATAATAAGAGTCTATTAAACACCTGTAATTTTGAAACTCTTAACACTATATTATATAACTTATGTAAGTAATACTTGTATTAGTAGAAGCCTAAGAATATTTAATCTTATACTATAGATCTAAGACTATATTAGAGTAGTATACATCTATATAACTACTAAGCTCATTATATAAATTAAGATTAAGTCGTTAGTAGAAGTAGGTAAAGCTTTAAAGTAAACTTAAGAGGATGTATTAGATATCTAGTAGAAGATAAAGTGTTTTAATATTTATAGAATATAGACTTTAAAGCTCAACTAAATCTTTACTATAAGATATAGATCCCCTAGTAAGTAGTTATTTTGTAAGAAAATATACTAGAGATACTAGAAGTTCAAGCTTATAAAATCCTCTATAGAATATATAAAGAAGTGATCTAAGACGTAAGTAGAGCTTAAAATGATATTATTGAATAGCTTTAAGCTATAGCTAGAGAATTAGCTCTAGTTGATTGAATTAATAAATTAGTAAAAGAACTAGAGGGTAAGAAGTAGTAAGAAGCCTAAGATCTAGTTAGCTAACTAGAGCTTATAGGAGAGACTATAGTAACTTATATATAGGTTATATATAAAGCTAGTAGAATATATAGAAAATATATAAAGTACTAAGACTAGCTAGAGCCGTTGATACTAAGGCAAATACCTAAGCCTAAGTTATACTATTACTAACATGCTAGTCTAAATAATCAAACTAATAGCTTCTAGGAGGTATATTCACTTAAAGAAGTAGGCCTATCAGATTTATAGTGTTGTGAGAAGTAATAAGCTTATAAAGGTAAATAAGAGATTTACTAGGCTATAACTAACTAAGAATTACTACTTTTACAGCTTATAGTAAGGTAGTAAGAGCTTTGGTTATAACTATAAGAGTATATAAAGCTAGAGGAGGTAATTTACTAATATAAGAAAGTCTTAGAATTTAGAGTAGGACGCGAGAATATCTATAAGTAGTAAAAGATAGAAGCTTATATACGATGTGCTCTAATAAAAGATTAGTAGTAAACTCTTATTAAATAAATTTACGTAAAGATTATAGATTTTAGAATAATAAAACAGTAAATAATACACTAAATAGTAGTTATATTAGCTCTCTAAACTATAAAAACGTATAGAATCATACGTCTATATCAAAATAATATGCGAAAACAGATGTCAAAGTAGAAAGATGTTAAAGCGTATCTATATTCGTGGCTTTTTCAATGAGTAGATAAGCGTAAGTTTAAAACATTATAAAATGTAGGTACTTAGGAATCAATAGACTAAGACTTAGCAAGTAATTGCCTAATCCTATTAAAATTAGTTCTTATCTGTAAGCTTTACTAAGATTACTACTTTTTTGAATATAATGTAAAAATTGTAGTAACAGAAGATCTCTGGATACTTAAAACTATTAACTCTACGTATGTAGCTATACTAGCTACTTAATCTTTTTGAACTTATAAAAAGGAAAAGCTTGAGAGTAATGTTATAACTCTTTATCTAGTGTAATCTATGTTATTTAGATTCCAGCAGTTGCCTATTTAGGACTAGTGCGCAATACTAGCTTAGAACTATTCTTATTTTGTACTAGAGTTATTTGCCTTACTAAATCAGGTTAGTACGGTTTATATCTATAGAAACATAACTATTAAGAAATATTAGCTAACTACTAAAGCCTACTAATTGATAATCCAATGCTAGTTAGATTAATCGCGCAGCAGCTAATCAATCTAATACCTCCTTATTACATATCATTAGGCTGAACTGCTAAGTTAAATAATAATACAATATACATTAGTAATTCGCGTATTACTAGTATATGTTAGCGTACTAGTAAAGCTAAGGTTAATTTCATAAATATGTAATAGCTTTCTATAAAAGAACCTACCCTCATCTAGATAGGAATAAGTATCCTAGCTACTCCATTACATCTTCTACAACTTACCTATAACTAAAATTTTAGTAGTTTAGTATATATACTATACACTAGTGCCTACACGCTAAATCATATCTCTATCAGCTATATTCTATGTTTATTCAAAGATAGATTAAGTTTACCTCCTACCTTACCTGTCTTCATAGGTTATAAGCCTAGCTAGTTGTTTATAGCCTGATATAGATAAACAATTTATATATTCTTAGTTTAGGCTAGTAAATAAAGAGTAAACTAGATATCTTATATCCTGTATTTAGAAATTTCTAACCTCAACTTACACTATGAAACTACTAGTTTATTAGTACCTAAATACTTCTAAGACTCTATTAGAGATATTACATATCTAGTTTTATTTAGCTTTGAGCCTTCAATTAACAGAGAGCTTAAAAGGAGGAAAATAATTTTCGAATACTATATATCTAGAGAGTGCCAGTTTCCATCTATATTTGAATTTAATAACACAAGAAGGCTTTAAGTAAAATCTTTATCAAGTTAATAGAACAAACTAGAGAACTCTTTTGGACTATTTAATTACATTGAGAGTATTAGCTAGGATTGTTTTTAGTATTATTCCCTACTTACTCTACTTATAGGAATATAAGATACTAAAGTTTTATATACGTTATTCCTTTTCAGGAAGTAGTGGGACTACCCGCGTATTTTATTGCAAAGGCAAACTAGCTAGGGGTTTAAATAAGCTTCAAGAGATCCATTTTACTAGAATAATATATATTAGAAGGCGCCTTAAAAAGGCGTTCTACTTACTATATACTAGTAATTGTAAACTACTTCAAGGAAAAAAGTAAATTCTTTTAAGATTATAAATCATTCTATATATTTATCATCTAGAAAGACTTATATAACTTAGCTATCATTATTTAATATCTAAATCTTATAGATTAGATATATACTACTATCTTAGTGCTGAGATATATAATTATCTAAAACCAATAAGTTATACTATCTACCTGCTTAGTAAAGCTTATAGGTTTACTGATAATAAACTATAAGTATAAGTCAAAAGCTAATAGTATTATAGTATTACATAAAATTTATAAGATCTTCAATTTAAGTACTAATAGTTATTTAGTTGTATATAACTAGTAGATATAGTTCTATATATGATCTATAACAAAATATTTCAATTAACTATATTAGCTTTATATTAGATTAAGCTTACTATTAGTACTATAACTGTAAAACTCTTAGTTTAATTGAAGTATTAGTGTAGATCTAGCCTCTTATATAGCAAGTACATATAAGGATAATAAATTATTAATTTATCTATTTGAATTTTAATCAAGATTATCAAGCTTATATATATAACTTATGATAACGTATTTTACATTAGGCAATCGTTAGTGAGCTATATGAAACTTAGTGTTATTGTAGCTAAGTATAACTTTCAAGCTTATAAACTATACTTTATTATTTGCTTTAGCTTAGCATCTAAGATATATTAAATACGTCTAAGCTTTCTAAGCTACCTAAGCTTGAAGGCTCAATTGATTATGATATTTAGGCTATAAGGATTGAAGCCTTACCTACTAGAGAAGTCTATTTAGACGTTTTAACCTCTAATATAAATAATCATACAGAGATAGAAAGGGCTTTACTAGAAGAAGAAGGTATAAAAGCTTCTAGTTTCATACTTCTAACGCTACAGGATAGGTCTCTACCACAAGTTAGATTTATTAAAAATCCTTTCCTAATATAGAATAGTTTGAAAAATTCATATCAAGCTTAATCTTTTACTAGCGAGTTTTTACTTTGTAGGGAGCTTATTATCTCTACTATTAAAACTTATAAGAATAACTTATAGCTTTATATTAATAGTATTAATGTATTAGTTCATAATCTAGAAGCTAAAGAATATAATCCATATAATGAATTTTTAGTAGCTTTTCTTTTGAATAAATTAAGTAATAATTTCAATAATTTAGTAGCAATAATAACTCAATCTATTAGATAAGATAAGACGACTAACGTGCGGGATCAGTAAGCTAGGCACCCTACCAAACCTAATCCAACTCTCTCCACAACTACTACCATGCCGCGACAACAACGCTCTAGATAGACTGCTTGTGAAGGTAGAATAAGTCTTACTATAGCGTCTTATTGTAATAATCTAAAATAATCTATTTATACTCTTACAAAAGCTTTTAATATACTATAATCTATACTATACACGCGTATCTATAGTGTTTAGCTATAATTAGAAATAGCCTCTATTAACTATAAGCTATTACCTATTAAAGAGTAGTCTCTAGTATAGTAGATTTTAGACCTTAACTAATGTAGTTTTCTACCTTATATTATTAACGTGTAATAAATAGTAGACGCTTTACTTACTAGACGTAGCTAAGATCTACCTCTATAGCCTATTAGTAAGAAGTAAGTATTACGCTTTATCTAGAGTTAGCTAGAGCTTTAAATAAAGTAGAGTAGAAGATTTAATAGTTAGCGCGCTAACTATAAAGACCCTACTATAATTATAGCCTAGTTTAAGCTAGTAGAAAAGACACGCTAAACGTATAGCGTTCTAGACTAAAATATCTATAATGTTAATATGACTAGATTTATAATAGGCGTTGCTAGCACGTTAAAGGTAATAATAAGCTCTAATAGAGTAAGTAGAGTAGTTATTATATAGCTAGGCAATCGCTAGTAGGTTATAGTAATTAAGTATATTAATACGTTTAGCTAGTCTCTACTACTATTTATAATACTATCTAGTAAGGCTTACTAGAGTAGCTAGTACTCTAATTTTCTACTAGACTAGGCTATTAGCGTCTTAGATAATAGCTAGTTAACTAATTAGCTTAGCGTAGACTAGGTAAAGCACTTTAATTAGTATATAGTAGCTTATATAGCTAGAGTCTATTAGCTTTTTATTCTAGATAGCTATAGTAGTTACGTAATACTAGAGTTTAACTAGTACTACGCTAAAAATAAGATTATTACTCTTTGTATGCCGCTTTATATATTATATCTTCTCTAGCTACTTAATATAAGCTACTTTTTACTACTTAAGCGGGCGTATAGACGTAAGATTAAACAGCTTACCTACTAAGGCGTCTACTATATTAACAAAATAGACTTCTTAATAGTTTATTAATAGATCTAGCTAATAGTATTTACGTAGTAAAATATCTAGGTAGGCTTTTAAGTAATAGGCCTTATCCCTTCTTATCTAAATCGCGTCCTATTATTACTTATAGTAGCTAGAACACTATCTCTACTATAGATAACTATAGACAACGCTACTACATAGATAGTAGTAGCGTAGATAGAGACGCTATAAATAGTAGTAGAGCTTTAATAGAAGGTGCGCTATCTCTATAAGTAGCTACGCTAGAAACTAAAAAGTCTAATAAGCGTTATAATACGCGAGCTTACTAAAAGCGCTTAGCTTATAATGCAAATAGTAATAATATCAGTAGAAGAAAATAAGAAGTTACGTGCAGAAGTATAGCGCTAATAATAAAAGTAGGACTAGTAGCATTAATATATTACTTCTAGTAGGGTACTCTAAGTCTAATAGGCTTAGTAGATAGCTATAGAGGTAGAAAGGGTAGTAATAGAGAGTAACTAGAACTAGACTAGCGAGCGACATTAGCGCGCGCTGCTAACGTGCATAAAGTGCTACGTTTAAGGATATACTTAGACTTTATATAGAGCTAGATAGAGAATAATATCTCTTATTTCTATCTAATATTATTGCGTTATTGTGGCTTGATAGCGTGGAGCGTCGCGTTAGGTTTAGTAGGGTGCCCAGCTTACTAATCTACCTAGCTTACTAATCCCGCACTTTATTAACTTAGATAGCATAATAGTACAACTATTAGACGAATCTAGAGCAATTAAATCAATTAAATTTCATAATCTATCTGTTGCTAAATTATCTTATCCTACTAAGGGTAGTAAACATAAACTTTAAGAATAGAGATAGTGATATACAAATGCTACTAGCTACTTCTAGTGATGATTATACTAAATCTAAGTCTAGTAATTCTAAATCTATAAATCCTAGGAAGTTTTGTAGAAACTATAATAAATAAGAATATATAAAATCTCCTTATCTTATAAAATATCCGCATTCAATGAAATTTTATATTGCTAAATAAGAAATTATACTGACTTCTTTTAGTAATGAAAAACTTAATAATAGCGCTAATATAGAATTTATACTAGATTCCAACGCTACTATACTTACTAGCTATATTAAAGAGCTATTTATTAATATTCAACCTACTAATACTAGTATTAAATAGCGTAATTTTATTAAGAATTTTAAATCTAGTGGTATAGGTATTAGTTAAATCAAACTTACTAGGACTAATAAAGTAGTGAAGTTTAAAAACATCCTTTATATACCTAAATTAAGAGTTAACTTACTTAGTCTAAGTTTAATAAATACTAAAGATTATAATCCATTCTTTACTGAAAGTAATTATCTTATTGCTAGTTATAAAGATAATAGTATCTTTACTCAAGGCAATGATAGAGAAGGATTGAGCGTTATTATTATTGCTAAATCTATGAATCTTACTAGAACAATATCTAATAGGTTAGAAGATAATAGTAATCTTCATCTAGACCTAAATTCTAATCGTGATCTCAATACTAGCGATTATATAGGTACTAGTAATTTCTAGAATTTAATAATAATTTATATAGTTATAATCTAGAAGATAGTAATATTACTAGTAAAGAAAAACTAGTAGTTAATAGTAATACTATAGATTTCCTTACATTGTAGATTAGGGTATATAAATCCAAACTACATTAAGCACCTAGTTAGTATTACTAAAGATACTAATTTAGATCTAGAAGATGTTAAAACAAGGAAACTTAGTTTAGATAATTGCATAACTTGTATACTGTGTTAGTGCATAGGGTGATAAGTAACCTAGGTGCAGAGATCTGCTTCCCAACTCCTATAAGTAGTGGTTAATAGAGGAGGTAGTAAGAAATCAATCCTATTCCTAAGTATTCAAACCTCGTTGCTACGCTGTACTTGTTTATACTGCCTATACCAGAAGATACCCTCCTACTAGCGTAGCTAGTGGCATCCTCCACACCTAGGAGATATCACAGTCTAACATCCGCCCTCACAATGCAAGCTAAACTAACTAAGAAAATTAGTAAAAAGGCTTTTACTAAAGTATTTAATTACTTAGATCTAATTTAAGTAGATATAGGCGAACCTAATACACCTAAAACCTTCAGTGGATACAAGTGCTATATTACTTTTGGATATAATTTTACTATCTACTTAGTAGTAAAACTTTTACAATCTAGAGAAAGTACAATACATATTATCAAGAATATAATAATAGAACTAGAGCTAGAAGCTTCTATTAGTTCTAATAATAATGATAGTCCTTTTGAGAATTATAAAGTAATAGCTCTGCATTTAGATAATAAATTTAGACAAAGAGTGTTAGATAATCCCTTTATTACTAAAGATATAAAACTTAGATACTCTAGCCCCTATACTTCTAAATACAATAGTACTACAGAAATTCTTGATGGAGTTTTACTTAATAAAGTTAGAGCTCTATTATTAGTAAGTAACTTCCCAAAAAGTCTATAGGGAGAAGCTATAGTAACTAAATATTATTATATAATAGAACTATTAATATCTCTATAGGGAGAAAAACTCTCTATTTACTTCAATATAAGTAAATACCTAACATAAATATTATCCTACTATTTGAGAGTTTAGCTATTAATAAACAGCATAGTTTATTTATTAATAAGCTAGATAGTAGATATTCTACTAGAAACTGTAAAATCATAGAGGATTACTTTTAGAAAGCTATTAACTTAGATAATGAAGAAGAAATATTTACTAAGTTGAATCTAAATAAAACTACTTCTAATAGTAGTAATCTAGAAACTAATCTGGGAAGTAATTTAGAAACTAATCTAGGAACTAATCTAGATTCTTATCTAGACTCCACTATCATTAAAACTAGTAGTTTAGAGAATAATAGAAGTTTAGAAAATTAAGATAGTTCTAAAGATGAATGTAATGTAGAGATTAGATCTAAATCTTAATCTAAAACTATTAAGAATGTTAAAAGAAGCGCTAGGTTAGATGAAGATGATAACTATAGCGATGATGAGCTTTTACTCATAGATACTAGTGTAGTTACTAAAAGTAACTTGATATTACTAGTTGTCTATTATTGTATAATAACGCTATACTAGAGATTATTTTATTAACTAAATACACTTCATTAGAACCTATAAACTATGAGAAACTATTGATAAATTCTAATATAGATAGCTATATTGGAGCTATAAAACTGAGGATGTATAGTTAATTATTGAATTGTAGATAGAATCTAATATTAAATCCAGTTCTAATATTAGAATTATTAACTAACGTTACGTGTTACACGAAAAGTTATACCGAAATTATACTATTAAAAAATATCAAGCTAGATCTATTGCTAAAGGTTTCTTACAACAATATAATATTAATTATTAAGAAGCTTGTGCTTCTACTAGTAAGCCTAGTATTAATAGATTATCATTATCTATCTTTGCATATTATCAGAAGCTTAGCCCTGTGCTACTAGGCTACGATAACCAAAATAGTACGAGTAATTAGCGTTCTGCTAATTCTCTGCATAGGATAGTATATATCGTTAGCCGGGCCTAACATATATTTAGATTAGGAGATCTATACTTCGGACATAAATCAAGCTTTTCCTAATGCGGTTATAGATAATAATAATACTATAGTATAGCTTCTTATAGTCCTTAAGAGCTATATATTAGATAAAGCTTTAAAATCTAAAAACAATAAAGATTTAGATTTATTTAAGTATATACAGTGATCTATGAGAACTGAAAACCTTAGTAATATAGTTTAAAAACTGAATACAGCTTTATATGGATTGATATAAGCCTTTAGGTAGTAGTAATCATATTTAACTAAGATCTTAGAATAAATGAATTTTACTATAATTGAAATTAATAATATTTTTTTATATCTTATAATACATCTATTATACTAGCTATATATGAAGATAATATTCGAGTTTTTGTGAAATCTATAGATTTATGGAAAAGCTAATATTTAGACTTATCTAGAGTCTGCAAATTAGAAACTACTAATCTAGGATAAAGTAAAGGGCTCTTAGGTGTTTTAAATTATTAGAAATACATCTACTAGATCTATAAAATTAACACAACGTAGCTTTATAAATAAGATTCTTAATGAGTATGAAAAGCTATATAATAGACCTGAACATCTACCTCTAGCTATAGAAATTTAATCACATGAAAATTCAGAAGCTATTACTATATTGAAAGATTACTGAAAAGAGATTAGTAGTCTTATATATCTAACTATATATACTAGACCTAATCTAGTTTTCCGTGTTAATTATCTAGATAGATTTATGTCTAATTCTAGTCTAAAGTATTAAAATAACCTAAATAGAGTGTTTAGTTAATTACTGAAAACCAGAGACTATAGATTAGATCTAGCTCTCTAATCTAACTCTAATACTAAGATAGATAATATTAAACATAATATTTATCTAATTAATAATAGCGCTTTGAATCAGAGTAGTAACTTAGATCCTAGAAAGTCTACTACAGGGATTATATCTGCTTTAAATACTTATAAAACAAATCATAATACTGTAATTCCTTAGCTATTTACACTATAAAAGGTAGTTACTCTTTCTAGCTTAGAAGCTGAACGTATATCTTTAAAGAAGCTACCAAGCTAAGTTTGTTTTTAAATAATCTTATTAAAGAGCTTTTTAGTTTTAAACCTGTAAGCTTGTGTAATATATTCAATAAAACTAGAGTTACCAAGATAGACTTTAATAGCGCTTTAGATCTAGCTAGAAATCTAATATACTACGCTAGAACTAAGTACGTAGATACAACCTATAACTATATAAGAAACAATTCGTAAAATAATTATATAGATCTAGTATATGAAGATACTAAGACTGTATTAGTAGATAATCTTATTAAGCCTACTACTTATCTTAAGTTTAAAGCTTATATAGATAGAATAAATTAAATTAATCTAGATAACTAGATAGTATATCTATAGCGCTTAAACTATAATAACTAGATTTCATTATTTAATACTATATAGCGGGGCTTATGATTTCACTAATAAGCTTATAATAAAAGTGTGAGGTTCAATGATTACTCTAGAATTAAGGTTCAATAGATATATTTATAGCTTTACTACCTAGACTAGATACTATTAGCTAAAAATAATTATTAACTCTAATTCTATATTATGCTACTTTCACTACCTATACTAGAAAAGAGTAATATTCAATGAAAAGCTATATTATATATAGCATTCAGAAGGTCTGAATTTTATAAGTAGTAACTTGATATATATCTAATATTATAAGTCTTAATACTAGATTCTAATGTCCTTGTATGTGTATGAAGCCTATTAGCGACTTTGGTTTTCAATTTACTATCTTATCTAAGCGTATTAGGTTTATTTAAGAACTATCTACTAGCTTTTAGGTATGTTAAGCCTAGCTGATAATTGTAATCTTGACTGTTACTTAACTGCCTTACACTTATGTAACTTTTTACCTTTGTAATTTCCTTATATAATAAATCTTGCGTATATAATAGTTATTTATTAAATATTAATATATTATTTTATTGCAATATAATTTATCGATGAAGGATAATAATAAGTTCTGTTTGAAGAAACTAGGTGACTGATTATACAAAGATTCAGGGGCGGGTACAAAGTATAAACCAGAGAGTAAGCTTATAACTTTTTATCTAGTGTGATCTAATTTATTTCAATCTTGATAAGATATCTATCTAGCACTAGTGTAGGATACTAGCCTGTAACTATTTCCATTATGTACTAGCCTTATTTTCATTACTAGATTAGGTTAGTACTGTTCATATACATAGAGATATAATTATTTAGAAATATTAGCTAACTACTCAAGCTTACTAATTGATTATCTAATGCTTATCAGATTAATCGCGCAGTAGGTAATTCATCTTAGATCCCTTAATTAAATATTATTAGGCTAGACTACTAAGTCGATTCGTAATATATGATATACTAGTAGTTAGCGAGATATATATATATTTTAGCGTATTAGTATAGCTAGGGTTGATATAAAGTATAGTTTGAACTTACTAGTATCTAAGCTAGACTTTAACATAATAACCTTAGGATCTGTATAATATAAAAATTTTAGATTAGTTTTCCTAGAAATTTTATTAATCTGTTCTCTTATTAAGTCTATACCTAGATTGAAACCTAATAGAAAATATATAGTCGATACTTAGCGAGTAATTATTTAGTAGTCTTCTACTTCTTTAGACTTCGGCGAAAGCGAAAAGAAGTATTAAAGCTTTTTAAGTGGCTATAAGGAAGAAGTAGTAAGCTATACTAAAATAGTCAATAGTTGCCTTTATTTTATGTATACTAAGGCGCTACAAGGTAGTAATGAAAGCTTAAGGCTAGTACACTAATATTAGCTTCTATTACTAGCTTGATATTAGAAATTCTTATATATTACCTATCTATTAAATATTTAAATTTATAACTTTTTGATGAAACTTGAAAAAACATCAACTGTAGCTTACTATCAAAGCTAGAATATATATTATTTTGAGGGTTTTTATTTACTATAAAAGAAGTATTCTAGATATATATTTTGTAAATTTTGATCTATTTTATTCACTAATGTTTCTAGACTTAGGTATACTAAGTAAGTAAAAAGCGATTCTATTACACGTAACTACTAGATTTCAGCTATAGAAATTATTAAATAACTTGATTCAAGCGTATATAATGATAAGAATATAGAGCTTGAAAACTAGATCTTTCTAGAGATTCTTTTTGACACTACTACCTTGTAAATAGAAGCTTATCTTTAGCTAGATAGTAATCTAGGATTATCTAGTATAACCTTAAATCTCTATATCTTTTGTTAGAGAAATAGAATTATTGAGAGATAGTTATTAAGAATTCTTAATACATAAATATCGTAACATCCTATCTTAGTAGTAGCTTCAATATTGATATGCTATTTATATAGCTATCATAGAAATTGAATGTTTAGTTCCTAAAATAAATAATTCAGGATCTAGGTTAGTATATAGATAACTAAAATATCTATAGATAGCTTAAGAACATAGATGTGATAGTAAAGAAAAGCTATATAAAGTTAAGTAATTAATATTCATAGATAGTTCAAGAGAAAGAACTTATATTCTATAATATAAATATTTTCAATCCTATATAAAAGCTATATACTTATGAAGCAACCTTTATTTAGTTACTTGTTAGAAAGACATAATATCTTATATTACTTAGAGTATAAAATATAGAATTTCAAGATAACTATATTTATTCCTAGTAGTTTCTGATTTAATCTTCATTGCTCTAATACTAATAATGGAATAAGCACTACTCTAGTAGTATATATATCGAGATTAACTAGTGATATATAGGTCTAAGGATAACTAACTTTCTTATTCTTGTTAAGTATGTAATATTATTCAAGCTTAAGTTCTTTAGTATTCAGTACTTATAAAGAGCAACATCTAATATCTTCCTAAAGAGAACTTTATCTATATACTAGTTATAGAATATTTAGAGAAAAATTTAACTTACTATTAAAGTGGAAGATTAATAAAAACGTATTCTCGTAATTATTACTAATAGTAAAGAGTATATTAGAAAAACTAATTTATTAACTTAGAGCTAAGAGTCTAAAATCTAACTAAGAGTATAATTTAGAGTTTAAGATACAGTCCTACTATAGCACTAAACTTAATTATAATAGTTATTAAAGATTCATTCTTATATGGGAGTAATAACTTTTAAGCTTTATTAAGTTAAATTATAAGATTTAGTAGTATACTGAATATGAAAAGTAGTAACTTGTTTTAGCTTTTAGTAAGTACTAATAAATCAAAGAAAGGGAGAGAGGGAAAAAAGTAAATACTAAGGAAATAAAGAAAGTAAAAGTAGTAAAAGATATTGATAAAGTATTCAGAGATATATTAAGTGTTAGATTATATATAATAAGGCACCTTTTCTACTATATAAAATAGGATTTCTATATAGTACTATAACAATCGTCTATAATATATTTATATATATATATATATACTTACTTTTACTTCTTTTTAAAATAATCTTTACAAGATTAAATATATTTACATATAGTATAGTAAACTAGACAAGATAGAAGTATAGTGAATTCTAGCTTATCTAGTACTAATGAAACTTAACTTAACCTAAACTAATATAACTTAACCTAACCTATAGGTCTATATCACCTAACTTAACCCTACTTTAGCTTCTATTTACTAAACTTACTTTGACCTATAGAGCTATATAACCTAACTTAACTTTACCTTAGCTACTATTTACTTAGCCTAACTTAACCTATTAGTCTATATAACCTTTACTCTACCCCTACTATACGTAGGTACTCTATACCTAATTACTAGCTTACTTCTAAGTTTTCTATGTAGCATTACGTTATAGTCTATTATTAGAACCTTAGTAGATACTTAGTATACTATCTACTTACTATATAAGCTCTTAGATAAATAGTGTATAATCATCACTTTATATAGCTCTATAGTACTAAGATAAGTTCTTCTTTATTCAACTACGTCTTTTCACGATAATACTTATAATAGTATTAACTATAATATTGTATAAAACTCAACAAGATTTCATAAGTATAGTATATACTTATATAGATTGTTGAAGTATACGCTAAGATTTATATAAATACTATATCCTCTAGGTATAGGCCTAGAGGTTCAACACCTCTATAGGTTTTGAATAGGTTCGTTAGTATAATTCCTATACTCGATTACTATAATCTATTATAATACTATCTAAACATACACTACCTCTACCTTTCTTTTCCTAATATATTATCCTACGTTACTTAATTACTATTTACACTTAATCTACCGTGTATTTAGCCTCTATCTAATATCAGGTGATGTCTATCTATTCATCTACAGCCTTAACTAAGTTATAGTTATTTAATAACTAGAACAAAGACTATCACGAGTCTTGGCAAGGTCTTGAACTGTATTGTGTTGAGTTCCACAAAGATCATGCAATGCTACGCACCTGGACAGAAGCTGTAGCGCAACCCACGTACGAGTCGCGAGAGAGGGAACATAGCATGAACAGCATCAATCAATCTGCTACCTACAGACCTCTATAGAAAGGTGTATAGCTATTGTTCCTTGTAGCAAATTCTCGTCTTCCTTGGGCTAGCTCCAATGACGTCGCAAGTCTTTTAATCAAGAGCAAATATCATGCTCTCAGCATATCCTTTGCCTATCCGTCTGTGCAGCGTATTCCTACTGGCAAAAGAAGCCTTTTCTCGTCTTGCCATGGTATTGTGGCAGGCAACGACCGCAGTCTGAGCTACCGTCGAAGCAGTCGGAGTCACTGAGGCATGTCGCCCCGCAAGGTCCTCGCTTCTCCTATTGTACCCAAAGATTAGAAACAAGAATCACCTATCATAGGGTTAGGCCGATTCCTACTACACTTACGAGTGCGGGAGCTTCAGGCGCAGGAACCACAACGGCTGTAGCCGCAGCCACGAAAAGAATGAACAAGGCGGTGGAACGCATGTTGATTGTTGGAAATCGTTTGGAATAGCTGGATTGAGGTTGATGTGGCTGTAGTGGTACTTGGAGTAGAACTTGGTGTCACAGGTGCGGAGTACTGTTGCAAATCTTGTAGACGGGCAGTCGACTTTTATCTTCGTAGAGACAGGTCACGTGTCCCGGGATCCTAAGGAGAGAAGAATAGCTCTTTCCCGTATTGGTGAGATTCTGCTCTTCTCAGCACCAGACTGAGTTTATTGTATCTAACGCGGACAAATGATATAGACTCTGAATTTTGCAGGTACTAGACGTTGCAGGGTAAGCCCAAGAACCGGGGGCCTTGATGTTACGAAGATGAACAGGTAAGAAAGTTCCTGTCACCCTAAGGATATCTACTATCAAAAGCCTAAGGATCGTACCTACACCTGTAGTACTGCAGCATGGGGCACACCAAGTACCGCTGATGTGAGCTATCGTGTTTGCTGACTCTTACCTGGCGCATCACTCCACCAAGTAGCTTACAAAGCACCTTACATGCAATCCCCCAGGGATTCAGAGGTTCACGGAACGTGAAGCTTGTGCTTTGATTAAATGACAAATTGAGTTTCCTCTGTAAAAATGGGGCGTCAGAGCGGGCCATCAGACTAGAAGTTGTCGTAGGCAGTGCTGCATTACACGTGTTGCACGTTGTGGAAGTGAGCCTGTCATGCGGTTGACAAAATAAGTCAGACTGTGAGACTCAAATACTCCCTGCTGAAGAAACGCACAAGGGCATCAATGTTTGTGAACCTTTGGCTCAAAGTTTCGGCTTCACTTGACGACCTGGGTATATGTAAGACTGATACGAGCGGAAAGGGCGGTACACGTTTGCAACAAGAAAGATCGAAGCTTAGGTGGTAAGTGGTTGACAGTGATTAACCGGCTAAATGTCTCATATGCAAGTGATCTACCATATACCAGAAGCTACTTCCTAACTTCGTATCGAGATTCATGTGAAATAGAATTGATCTCAATTACGTAACTTATCCTATTGTGCTAAGTGTTGTGAGTTTGCAGAAGACAATCATGGCAGGTTACAACGAGCGACTTCGCTTCCACTTCTGCTCTAAGTTAAAACATTTTATTAATTAACATCTGTCCATAAGCGTCAGCCAGTGAGCACCACTTTCCTGCTACAAACTGTCAGACTGTTGACGGTCTGTGCCAGTGAACCGGTACCGATTGGCTGGCGATTCTTGATGCATCTCCTCAATTCTAGGGTGTGCACGCACCCAAACGAATGCAAGACGCTGTCCTTGCTGCCCTATGGGCTGATTGTGGCCGCGTCATCACCATTCGGCACCTGATTCACTTATTAGTCACACTCAATTGCACGTGGATCCTATTACTTGCCCAATTCTCCTTGATTCTCCTAATAGTGTTGCCTCAAGATGCAGAGTGCAGTTAACCTAAGTGTAATGCGGTTGTAGGCTGGACCGCAAAATTCAAAGTGGAAATATGCATGATATTGAATAGTACCTTGGACAACACAGCCATTATGATACACGAGTAAGAACCACGTCTGTTCATGTCTCTTTTCTCTACTTCACATTTGTCTTCACCACCTTTCCATTCTTACATCTCTTCCTCTTCCTGTTTCCTTTCTTCTTCTTCTTCTTCTTCTTCTTCTTCTTCTTCTTCTTCTTCTTCTTCTTCTTCTTCTTCTTCTTCTTCTTCTTCTTCTTCTTCTTAGTGCACTTCCCCTGCTCTTGGCGGGGCTTCTGCTCTTCCACCATATCCCCACTTGTCTTCGCCACCTTTGGCTTCTTCTTTTTCTTCCTTTTGTCTTTCTTTCTCAAAATCTTACTTTTTTGATGTTCTTGGCTTCTCCCTTTAGCTTATACTCTCTTTTCTTCTGCTCCCTTTAACATTGGGTGCGCACTGTAAATTCGCAAGCTAGTATGTCTTAGTACTGCTGCCCAGTGGAGAATTGGAGCCTCGATAATTTGGAAGTCTGTAATTCCAATTAGATTGAACCTCTGGAAGGTGATGGAGATAGTATCACAATCGTTTTCTCTGCTGGTACTAACCACGCAAATACTCCAGATACTCCTTCGATAAACTTGGTTCAACTCGATTTAGTTGTCTCATGACTTGGGCAAGTGATCCTCTTCACGTGGAATGCCGTTCTATAAGACCTTCGCATTGGGTTGCCAGTAATGTCTAAAATGTTCGATAATCTGTTTTTTTTCGATCGTGAGATACCTGAGCAAGACCAGGATCTACGACGATAGATAGCAGCGATAATCCTCTAGCAATTGCGTTATATCGATTGCAGTTAACATTACAGCTTTGTTAGATTGACGGTTCAACTCGATTCTCGAAATGTCGGGTGTAGTGATCATGCCTGTGCTTTGTATTTCGATTCGCGGCTTGGATGACCTGGGAATCGCGCAAAGATCCTCACTAGAGTGTGGCAAAAGACTGCGATACACGCTGCAGCATATGTAGTACGAATCTCAGCTACTTGTCGATGTGAAACAGGTGATTGTTGGCAGATCAATCTGCCGACCTACGTTCACCCAACGTCACCTCCGATACTATGCCGAATCGTTCTCTTCCGGGAATAATCGAAGATGAAAATCGCATTGAACGAAATGGAATCGCAGACATGTGGGTGGAAGCCAAATTGCACTAGGCTCAGATATAGTTAGGAGCATGGCATGATTATACGAAGCTCATATCCAATCCACAACCACGTGAACACCATCTGAGCTATTCTTTTTTATTTCCTCATGCTTAGGCAACGCATTTGCTTTAAGTAGCTAGGCGAGTTTTTATAATCTATTAAGCGCCCCTATATCTTAAGAGCTATAGTTGATATTTTAAATATATAATACTTATAATTCATAATATACTATAAGAAACTACTAATAGAACCTTAGTATTATAATAATATAGAGTTTATATTAATATAAAAGTTTAATAGTGTATTAATATAATATCTTTGAAAGAACTTAGATAGAAGGCTCTTAAATATATATCGTAATAATATATTATTCTATATATATATACTTAGAGCTTCTAACTACTACCTTTCTATAGCTATTAATATTAATATCTACTTCTAGATTAGAATATATATATATATATGTTATAGATATTAGATAAAAGTAAATATATAGTAGTAAAAAAAGGTAAAAGAAATCTATATATATATATTTAAAAGCGTTTGTTAACTTTAGTATATTAAAGATAGGGAATAGGAAGGTAGCTCATATCGACCTTAACTCCGCAATAACCGGTTAGTGTGGGGGCGCAAAGGATGCAAAGGATGCAAACACCACAACTTGCACCGGCTGATCTTGTCCACCTTCCTATCGATTTATTCAATCACTCTCACATACAGCAACGACCCCACACCATGCCACCACCACGACTCTCGCCTGCCCTGCTTCGAGCGCGGCCTCAGATGCGATACCAATGCCTTAATCGCATAGCGCTCCTCCGCCGTGCATCCACCACACCGCCACAGCAAAACGACATAAAACCCGTTGTACCTTGGAAAACCCCGACGAGCGTTTGGTCCCCAGAGAACCTTATTCCTCCACCTAAAGATGGCGAGATACTACTGGAGCGCCGGCCAAACCGCGCCTTACCACCGTATGTCAAACCAAGCTCTCTTTTCACACACTATCCATATTCGTCGCATATTACAAATGTCGAGAATAGCACAGCAAGGAATCGTGCGCCGAAAACTGTTAACATGAGAGATACAGTGTCCCACCACTGATTTCCCCACAAGTCCTCCGCACCCTTCCTATCTTCATTGTCGCAATGACCGTCTCCCTCTTCGCGTTCTTCAACTACCAAAAGCAAGAGTCTTCCGTCGTAACATCTACCCTATACGCTCTCCGCACCAACCCGCTCGTGCGCGAGCACCTCGGCGATGAGATATACTTTGCGTCAAAGTACCCTTGGATTAAGGGCGAAATCAACCAGGTACACGGGCGCATTGACGTGAGTTTCTGGGTCAAGGGGACGAAGAGAGCAGGAGAAGTCAAGCTCAGGTGCAGAAGGAAGGGAAGAGGTGGGCTATATTACACACAAGAGTATAGTTTGACCCTGGAAGACGGCACGAGGTTGGAGTTGTACGATCCCCAGGGCAATGCAATTGATCCCTTCCAGGCGATTG
Organism: Exserohilum rostratum; assembly: GCA_026367775.1. Taxonomy (NCBI): domain Eukaryota; kingdom Fungi; phylum Ascomycota; class Dothideomycetes; order Pleosporales; family Pleosporaceae; genus Exserohilum; species Exserohilum rostratum. The sequence goes on from CP111162.1 coordinate 1,125,659, forward strand.
CGGTGGAGGAGTAGGAGTATGTTGAATCGACGCTGTAAACCATGTCGGGAGTGGTTTTGAGGCGTGCGAGCGAAGATGAGAAATCTATTGCCTGAAGACTTTGGCCAGTGCCTTGCTGGGGGTGCACTGAGAGGCTTTTCTAGAGCGTCATCATGAACAAATGGAAGCCGATATGAATTGGCAATCCTCTGTATAAAACATGTACAGTAGCTAAGAGCATGCACTTACACATTAGAGCATGAATGGCAATACTAAACATTGCTATAGAAAATCACCTTGTATTTTTATATAAAACACTGCATGCCACAAGAGGGGAGGGATCAAACAGGAATGAAAATGGAAATGATAGTATAAGTAGTGGTGTTGATGGTGGTAGTGTTATCTTCAGTCAAGAAGACTACATGCTCGACGGTTTTCTAGCTTCCCGGAGCACCAGCCCCATCGTGTTCCAAGCGAATCGACTATTTTCGAATATTGAGTAAAAGGACGCCCCTGCTGTACTCCGTAGCAGTATGCTGATGCGATTAAAAGCCGAATGAAAATGACAAGAAAAAAGGAAAGTGGTATCATGATTGTACTGCTCTTCGTCCTTCCCCCTCTACTCCTCAGCATCCCCAGCGACGCGTATATAAAGACATCGCTTAGAACTTGTTGCCGTTATCATAATCAACCTCAGGCCTCCTCACACTAGGATGATGAGCAAGGTTGGGCTTAACGAGGTGTGCAAACTGGGGGTTCACATTCAGAGGATAGCTGATTTCAGGCATACGTGCCGTCTCCTGCTCCTGCTCTTCGCGTTGGCGTTGCCAGAACTTCTTCTTGGCGGGCTCACCCGATGTGGTGCGCGAGTAGATGGAGGAGCAGGGGCGGTGCGGGAACAAGGTGGCTTTGGTGGGGGATTGGCTGTGGTATGAAGGAAGGAAGGATTGGCGGGCTGTTCGCAGGGCGCGAATGGGGTTGAAGTCGAATTGAGAGAGGCGATTGTTGTCAGATTCCTTATGGGCTGTAGTCATCTGGGGAGAGCCACAGTCAACGGGTGGTGTTCCCATGCGCATTGGGGGCGTGTTGCCGTGCATGTTGTTGCGGGACGAGGTGCTGCCAGTGTGGTGAGTGCTGATGGTGAAGGCCTTGTGTTTGGGGTCGTAGTGAGATCCAGTGTACTGAGATTGGGTCTCGAGGTCTTCATGGAGAGTCATGGCGCCTCTTGAGCGCACCATGCGCGCTGTAATCTTCCGAGCCTTGTCGCGGAAGATGAAGCTGGCCACAACGTTAAACACGCCAATGACAATAGCGAGGATGCCTGAAGCAACGAGTAGACGCCAAAACGGCATAGTGAGTGACTTTTGGCTTGTGGCCTCCTTGTTCATGTTACCGAGCAAGTTCAGCCCAATGATCATCATGGCACAGCCCAAAGTGACGAATCCATGGGATGGGCTAAGAAGCGGCCAGTTGCGGGCGTAGAAGTTGCGAAAGAGGGAGCATTCCGAAACGATGAAGAAAAGCCCGGCGAGAGCGGTAATGACGTGACTCGTAGCATCGAAGAAGAAGAACTGTAAGTTGTTGGCTACCGATCGCATGTCTCTATGTGCAGTTGTCTTCACGAACCTTGGAAACAATAAAAGTCTTGACAAGCATAACAACACTGCTCGCGACTACTGAAGAGAGCGCAATGATGTTGAGGGCGCGTAGGACGTTGAGGATAATGTAGCCTGGCCCTGCCAAGTGTTCTGCTGATAGAAGTGCCATTTCGTATTTCGTTTTCGTATAGAAAGTCGTGGATGCTGGAAAGTTCAAGTTGGGTCAAGAGAGTAATTGGCCTGTCCAGCAGTCAAGGGAGAGTCGAGCGCGTCGAGCGACAAGGTGTACAAAGATGGAGAGAGCGTATAGGTCAAAGCGAAAAAAGGTTAGGTTGAAGAAGGTAAGTAGAGGGAGGATCCCACGCCGTCAAGGCAGCAGCACGCCTCAGCAGGAGGAACAATGGCGAACAATAGAGACCGAAGGTGAAGAATGAGAGGGGCAAGACCCAGGTGAAGTAGAACCTCAGGACCAATGTGGCTGCTAGCCTGACGTGCGCCATTTCGCGAACCTAACAATATTTACAGCACGATTCATGGAGCTCAGTGTTCTCACAGCCCTACGTTTGAGTGGCTGTAATGAGCCCAAGGACTATTCTTGCGCTCGTGCTACCGGGAGAGGTGAAACGCTCCCCGCTGGAGTGGGCGGGAACTGCAGAAGGGCAATGGCCCAGTCAATTGTCTGTCCACTGGCAGCGCTGGTAATCAATTTGTCGCACAGCGAGATACAGGATGTTGGAGGGGCCCTGCGGTCCAGACGATGAGATGTGGTTTGGTCGAGGTGCGGCCGTCGCTTAGTGATTGGCTTTGGGGCCTTAAAACGCGCCCGCGTAGCGCAGGGATGGCGTTTCAGTTTTAGAAACATCGGCTCGCCTTGGGCCGCACGATCTGCAGGCGGCAAGATACAAGCGGGCCCTTGTATCGTTGGCACTCCCACTTTGTCCATGCGAAGCGCTACCGTGGGGACCCGCGCCATACAGAAGCCCTCATTTGGGGCCGCTTGTAGTGTGCATGTAAGGCGCCAAGATCCGTGGTGCGCCTGGCGCCACGCGAGAGACTATGGTCACCACAGAAGTTAAATCGGGGAACATATCCCCTGCTCATCTTCCATCAAACGCAGCACAGTCACCACAGCTTCTCTTGCTCTTGCTCGGCATCTTGACTCGATGCTAGTTTCACGAATTGCAATCAGTTGCACGTCAACAATGACAAATGCAGGCGCACGTAATAGGCCTGTCAGACAGGCCATGTCATTCTTGAATAACAAGGGGTACAATGCTATGATGCGCCGATTCGAGACAAGGAACCTTCCGAAGCTGCGTAGTGAGACCGACGGCCATGTCGTACATTAATTGACTGTGAGTCCGGCTCCCAGCCTTTTGCCAACTCTATACGTGAGCCGCGGTCGCGGTAGTCGACCGTTGACCTGTCCAAGTTTTTAGTACATCGGTTTCCAGATTGCGGCACTCGAGCTACTGACCAAAGTCCCGTCTCTGAATGCCAGCTCATTTCCATCGTTCATTGGTACAGCGTTGGCCGGTAGGTTAAAGATTCCCAGCAGAGACCTGCTTCTATCACAATCGCTCCTCATCGGGTCGTCCTCCCACTTGTTTGGTGTACGTCTCACCGCGATTTTTGGAGGGTTCCATGCTCCATCACTTTCGTCATGGATATCCTGTCGCCGGTACCTTCGAACGTGCCCTAGTCGTTGGTCTGAATCGATCAACTCTTTACGTGTGGGTCGCGCTCGGATCTCTGCCGATTTTTCGGCCTTGTCTTCCGAAGTCATCATCTCAATGGACCGCTGGGCGCTGCAAGGATATATATCATGAAAGCTCGTCCCGTGTTTGACCCTGGATGCAAACTCTTCCCTTCCTCTTGAAGAAGAAGATTTGCGTGCTTTAAACGGGTTAAGCAGTGAGTTATTATGGGATGTGGCGTTCACTGGTGAAACGATCAAGCTGGAGTCCTGCGCTGTTGATGGTTTTATTGAATTTCGATGGTATGATGCCCTTACGAGAGCATCGTCCCAGGTACTTTTGGCATGTCTTGTCGGCGCACTCTTGATAGCCTTTCGAAGACCAGGTTTACTCTGCCGCTCTGGCATGTGTCGGATTGTCTTGCCGGAGTAAACGCTAGACTCTGCCATAGCCTGATGCTGATTACCGTGCTCCTTGTCTTGATGTGTATATTTACTCATATGATCTCGACATTCCCTTTCATACCGAGCTTTGTCCACTGTGTTGGCAAAACTGTACACCACACGAGTCTCATGCAACTTGCCAGCCCTATGGCTACGAAATTCTTCATGCATTGAGAGGGTAGCCTTCAGACTCTTCTCCCAATTACCCTGCCCCTTTTGAAGACAGGGAAATCTTTGCACTAACCAATCAGTGATTTGCAGAGCTGTCATGCCCGGCCCATCCGTACAAGCCAGTGCTATCCTAGCTAATTCGCGGTTCGTATGTCGTTTTTGACATATGGATAGAGTTTTGTCGTTGCCAATCGGACCAATCGAATTTCTGGGGGACGCGGGTGAGTGCAAGGGTTCGAGAGTGTAATTCAACATTATGCTTTCCAAATTTCGCTGTCTGGAGTATGGCCTATGCGTAACTGCATGATCGTCGTAGGCGGGGTGAAGATGGCGTGGAGAAGAGTGAGCTTGTACATCTTTCACCCTGCATGATACAGGCGGCACAGTTATCGGCAGGTCATCCAGTGATGTCACTGGACTATCTTCCTGGTGCCGGCGTCCTTTGTGCGGTGACTGCATGGAGGCATGACTAAGAGAACCTGTTTGACGTGTTTCCATCACTTGAGACCTAGTTTTCTGTGTTTCGTTCTTAGAAACCAAGAAAACATCTGCGGCGGCGTTCGGCTGGAGATCTTGACGTGATGCAGCAGACTTGTAGGGCGTCTTGCCATCAACAACCTTCCTTATCTTCGGCTTGAGTGTCACCCGGCTGGGATCAAACCAAGAACGAGACTTAACTTCGGTTACTGGAGATACAGCCGATGAGATCATGATGCGCGTTACCCCCGGGCTACTTGTTCTGATTTGAGTGTTATGATGAGCAACAGCATCAGGAGTCTCGGGTATCTCCGACTGTTCCGTGTCCTCGACATGCGATTTCATTTGACAATCTTCACTATATAAACATTAGCGTTTTCTAGCGTCGATGATTGGAGACATGCGTACCATTCAGGATTTCCATCGTCAGGTTGCGCCAAAATTGACTGTTTCCGACAATTCGAACAAAGAGCTATTGCAGCACGCTTTTGCACTACATCGGAAGAGTCTTGGGCAACCACACCGTTTTGAGCACGAACATGAATCTGCTGGAACAACGAGTCAGAATTGTCAGGGTGGCTTAGGCAGTGCGTAGGCGTTTTAGAAACTTCTGAACAGTCAAACTGCGCTGGCTCAGATTGATGAGATGACTCAAAGACATCTTTAGGTTTATTTAAGATTTCTAGCCGGCCTGAGTACGATGTGCTAGCACCAAAAGACTTGGCCTCAACAGGCCTACCAGAAGCGATCGCTTCGAAGGGCCTCGATGAGTTTGCGGTCGGAGTAGATTGTGCGCCCCTCGGCTTAAAAATGTCTCTCACTATAGATTCTCTAAAGAGAAGCGGTTTGGAAGATGGGATGGGCTTAATGTGCTTTCCAGTGTCATTCAGACATGTTGAACATCTCCAGCGTTGCCTTGTTCTGTTAGTTTTCGCTCCAGAAACAAATCATACAGCTTACGGGTCAACTCCGTGGATCATTGGTGGCTTGCAACAACTATCGTGGTATGATCTAGCACATCCTGGACATGCAATGATTGGATTGTAACTAGTGGCAGTAGTCTTGTCACAAACTCGGCAAACAGGTTTGCAGGAGAGCTGTGGCTTTGAAAACTGCTTGGCAGGACTGAGTGCCTTTCGCACTGAGGAATGATTGTAGCTTTGATCTCTCGGCGCGTGATGTTTGTCCATTGGCCCTATGGAGCTTGAGGCATGTTCTTCTCTATGCGACTGCTCGTATGTCGTACGCTGACGCTTGATTGGAGGCGGTGATATTTCATGCGGGGGACATCTTTGCGACTCGTATTGGCTGGTACTAGGTCTAGACCAAGTCTTAGGAGCATCCAAACTGGGTCTGACTTGGTGTGATATGTTTCTGTTGGTGTCGAAATGAGATAACCGCCGGCCTCCGTTGGTGTCTCTCATCTGGAAGTGGTGGATAGGAGTGAAAAGTGGATCTGGTGCAATAGATGCGGATTAGCACTTTGTTTGTCAGTTGAATAGTTAGAAGCGACAGCGGCGGTGGAGAGTCGCATCAGATCTTTTCAGTTTGTTGTACAGCAGCATTTCGCGCCATTGGAGGCTCCTCCTTTGGCCCCGCTCCGGGTAGGCACATGCGGGCAGAAACTCGCGTGATGCACGATGCCCCAGAGCAAAGGCAAAGGCAAACCGTCGCAACGGTGAGTGCGATCTAACCTTTTACCAATAGTCATCATGCAAACAGGGTCTGTGACAGGCGGTGTCGGTGCTTACTTACTACTTGCTCTGTCGGCTGAGTCCCGTGAGACGCGCCTAGGATGGGATACGGGGTGGGCGCAACATGAGGAAAGGAAAGAAAAGGTAAGCTGGAGACAGCCATGCGGACGCAGTAGAAGCCGAGGTGGGGGTGGGGGGGATATATGGATCACAAAGAGAAGGTAGAAGACAAGACGGCGGTGATTGTCCTGGGCGCGCGGTGCACGGCGGTGTCGCGCAGAAACAAGGCTGCAAGGGTAACGGTGGAAGCGCGCCATCACGTGACGAGTGGGTTACCCCCGCCCAATGACACGGGGAGTGGGGGCGGGCGCGCATCTGGCCTCTGGGCTTTGGGCGCATGTGCTTGTTCGCTCGTGCCGGAGAGAAACATCTCCTACATACGTACATATTAGCAGGAACATTGCAGCGAGTGCGCGACTTGTTTGCGACGCAGCAATCATCATGGACTTTCTCAAGTCTGCCGTCGCCTCTGCAATATCAAAGGGCCCAGCATTTGGCTACACGTTTGGCGATCGTGTCGACTTGAACGACTCTATCTGGACTCTGCACAACGGCACAAAGCGAGTATGGCCCCGGTACCTGCACACACACAAACGCGAATCGCTGTTGACCATGGGGCGCTAGGACGACGGCTCCAAATGCAGCATTTTCTCCTTCGACATCACCGCAAACAAGTCTCGCCTGCCGCTCGCTCGCAATGCGCTCCGTAAGCTTCGAACCCTGCGCCATCCAGGGGTAGTCAAGGTTTTGGACACGGTCGAGACCGAAACATATATATACATCGCCACTGAACGCCTCACCCCGCTCAGTTGGCATGTCAAGCGAAGAAGTCTGACGGAAGAGACAACCAAATGGGGACTGCACAACATCGCCAAGACGCTCAAATTTGTAAACGCAGACGCCGCATCCATACATGGCTGCGTTCGCCCAGCGTCCATATACTTCAGCGAGAGCGGCGAGTGGAAACTGGGGGGCTTTGACGCACTGAGCTCGGTGAAAGAAGACGACTCCATCATACCGACTTATGGCAGTCTGATACCGGATGCGGCACGATACATGCCGCCAGAAGTGTCAAAAGGTGGCTGGGAAGTTGTCAAGCAGAATCCAACGCATGCTGTGGATGCATACAATTATGGCGTTTTGATCTTTGAGGTTTTCAATGGCAGCTACAACAGCAGCGACCAGCTGGGGCAAATGAAGAGCATTCCTCCAAGTATGCACCAATCCTACAAGCGCCTCCTCAACCCCAACCCCAAAGCTCGTATGAGCATAAGTCAGTTCCTAGACCAGGGAAAGCGCGTGGGCGGCTTCTTCCAGACACCATTGATTCAGGTCACGGATGACATCGAGAATCTGGGCCTCAAAGCCGAGGAAGAGCGGAACGAGTTGCTTGGGTTTGTCTCTTCTCGACTGTATCATTGCCATATATGCTGATGCGAACCAGGAAACTAGATGCTGTTGCAGACGACTTCCCTGCTGATTTTTTCAAAATGAAAGTACTCCCAGAGTTGCTCAAATCAGTAGAGTTTGGGGGTGGGGGTGCTAAAGTATTTGGCACAGTCATGCAAATAGGACAGAAGCTATCAGACGAAGAGTACGAAGCCCAGATCACGCCGGTTGTGGTACGGCTGTTTGCCAATCCTGATCGAGCCATCCGTGTGTGTCTCCTGGACAATCTACCCCTCATGATCGACCACCTTCCAGCAAAGCTTGTCAACGATAAAATCTTCCCACAGATGGTAAGCCTTAGTCCTGGTGCATTAACATCCGTTCTGATTGTCCAAAGGTTACTGGCTTCTCCGATGTGGCCCCTGTAGTCAGAGAACAGACGGTAAAGGCTGTGCTCACCGTGGTGCCTAAACTCTCGGAACGCACCATCAATGGGGAGCTTCTTCGTTATCTAGCAAAGACTTCTAACGACGAGCAACCTGGCATTCGCACAAACACCACTATTTGTTTGGGCAAAATTGCGCGCAATTTGGGTGCAAATGTAGGTTCTTTTGCATGCAAACAAAGCAGTGACATACTGATTCCTTGACAGAGTCGTGCCAAGGTACTCTCTGCCGCCTTTGCGCGTTCATTGCGCGACCCATTTGTGCACGCTCGGAACGCGGCTCTTTTGGCGTTGGCTGCGACTGCTGATCTTTTCAGCGAAGAAGATTGTGCAAGCAAGCTTCTCCCGATCATGTGCCCGTCGCTTGTCGACAAGGAGAAACTCGTCCGTGATCAGGCCCAAAAAAGCGTTGATGTATACATTGCACGTATCCGCAAATTTGCAGCCACTATGCCCGATTCCGTACTGCCATCTCCAGGAGTCGCCGCTGCTGGAGGAGCCTCCCCGCGTATGGGGACCCCCGCAAATGATACTTCTTGGGCTGGCTGGGCTATCTCGAGCTTCACAAATAAACTGGCAGCGACAAGCGGACAGATGCAGGCTGGCGCAGCAACTAACGGGACAGCAGATCAGCGACCGTCATCGGTCCCGCCAGCTGCTTCGACGACTCAGCCACCGGTTCCGCTGGCGAGCAAGCCGGGCATGACACTTCATAGTGCTAAGAGCACTGCATCAATACCTACTATTACATCACAAAATCAATCTTCGAGCTTTGACGACGAAGCAGAAGACTTTGACAACGATTGGGGTGGCTTTGCTGACGAAGAGAACAAAGCACAGGAGGAAGAGGATCCATGGGGTACTCCGGCCGTATCAAAGCCAGCCTCCACCACGACATTCGATGACAAAGGCGAGCCAGATTTTGCGGGGTGGTTAGCAGCACAATCAAACGCTAAGAAGCCCATCAAGAGCCCTCTACCAAAGGGTCTCAACAAGACAACCGCGCCGGCTACCAAGACGACCAGACCCGTGGTAGGCGGGAGATCAAGCACGGCGGGATCAGCAACAAGGAAGATTGTCGCGGCGCCAAAGAAGGAGGTTAAAAAGGAGGAGCCTAAGGCCAACGAAGAAGAGGAAGAGGGGTGGGGTGACGCATGGTAGTAACGTGGTGTGTCGTAGATGACGTCGATTGTTCAGCATAGCGAAGGCGTCTTCTAGGATAGATTGCTTATAATACATGTCTTGTTTCCAAGGCGAAGCGTAATTGTGCGTTATGACAGGTTTGGGCTCATGGTATGGTACAACGGGTACTCTCATTAGGGTTTACTCTTTTTCTTCCTTTTCACGCTTGCCAAAGGTATAGGCCAACCCACAGCCCACAACGTTGACGGCGCAGAGAGCTAGAGATGCTCCTCTTACCACGCCCCGGACGCTGAACTTGTTTTTGACGCTCTGCGATGTGGTTAGCCTTGGGGGTGTTGGTTGACTCAGGAGGGGTTGAACGTACTTGGCTCCTTCGCATAGCAAGCAAAGCGTACAGCCCACTCCATGCAGCGGTAATACCCGCCGCGTCCGTCTTGTAGTCACTGAGGTTCAGATATGACGAGAACAGCAGGACTGGCGGGAACATCATAGGGAAGGCCTGGAAGGGTCGAGCATGCTGAGCTGTGATGAGTGTCGCCAGAAGTGTCGGGGGAACAGAGTTTTCTGTTGCAGGTCAGCCATGTCTATCAGTATCATACTCAGATGTCAATGCGTAGAGTACGGCACGTGAGGCTGGGATACGAGAAAGCAGCATGGTGAACGTACCTCCCCAACTCCGTAGAGATTGGAGCATTGATTTTTGAGGTGGCCGAGACATTGATGACACTCTGAGCTCTTCAATAATTATAGGGGGACCAAACTGTGCCTGAAGACTTGTCTTGTTGTTGCAGTAATGGACGCGCAGAGAAACATGGATAGAGAAATGGTGAGGTTCAATGACGTTAGGCCCGGAAGTGGACCGTCAGCCCGTGCCAACCCAGCCTTCGGTCAACTGGCCTCGTCGGGAGACTCGCGAACTGCAATAACAGATAACGACTCCAGCCCACGACTTGAACGACAACAACACCCGGCCGGCGCTTCCGCACCACTCTCTTTCAACGCACGCGCTCCTGGCAGCTTTTGCCATCACGTTCTTCAGCCTTCGGCTGGCTGCGCATCGGCCCTTGGCCAATACGGCTGCCCGCTAGGCGGCATAATCTACCTTTCCTCCACAAAGCACACACACACCCACGCATACCCCACACAACACAACACAACAAAGACTTGCCCAACATGTCGGCCAAAACCTCTGGCTCCGACGCCAAATCACGGGAACACCACGACGGAAGTGCAGGCCGGGCTTACACGGTCGAGCAAAAAGCTGCCGTAATACGTATCAAGCAATGCGCGCCAACGGCCTACTACAAGATCCTCGGCCTGGAGGAGGTAAAAGCCACATGTTCCGACTCGGACATCAAGAAGGCCTATCGCAAGCTCTCGTTACTCACGCATCCGGACAAGAACGGCTATTCGGGAGCGGATGAGGCGTTCAAGATGGTCAGCAAAGCATTTCAAGTGCTAAGCGACCCGGATAAGAAGAAGAAGTTCGATCAGTTTGGACTGGACCCTGACGCGAGATTTGACCCGCGGGCGGCGGCGGGGGCAAGTGGAGGCGGAGGCCCGGGTCCGTTTGGAAACGGATTTGCGAGAAGAGGACCGTTTGGCGAGGAAGAGATGACACCAGAGGAATTGTTTAGGCAATTCTTTGGCGGCGCATTTGGAGGTCCTTTCGGTACGTCCACTATCACCCGCGGCATTGCAGTCTAAAAGGACGAATCAGTGAGCTAACACATTCAGGTGGCATGGATACCGGTCCAGGCTTTGTCTTCAACCTCGGCGGCGGCCCAGGAATCCGCGTCCACCAATTTGGCGGCGGTCGACCACGCAGACGCCCCGGCACCGCCGCACCCCCCGGCTCCGAAGGGCAACAAACTCTCTCTTCCGCCTTCGCCAACCTACTTCCCCTCCTCTTCCTCTTCGTCTTGCCCCTCCTCAGCTCGCTCTTCTCTGGCTCCTCGTCCACGGCCGCAGGCCCCAATCTCGTCTTTGAAACACCCCGCGCCCCAAACACAATGAAGCGCGTTTCCCCGCGGATAAAAATTGACTACTACGTCAACCCCAAGGACGTACACGACTACACGCCGAAGAAATGGCGGAAACTAGACGAGGTAGCTGAACAGCAGTACGTGCACATTACCAACACGCGGTGTCAGACGGAAAAGTACAAGCAGAGACAGGCAATGGAAGACGCCCAAGGCTGGTTTTCCGTCGACGAAAAAGCAATGAACAAGGCGAGGAACATGGAGTTGAAGAACTGCAATAAACTCAAGAAGCTGGGACTCGATGTCTATGGCGCCTAACGCTTTTTTTTTGTACCACCATGGTATTATTGCTTATTTTTCTTCTTAGGCATATGGACACATTATCGTTTCCCCGTTTACTTGCTTTGTTCAATGGTTTGGCTGTTGCTGTTGGGATGATGTTGACATATGAGCGGGTTTCGAATGGGTTTGGCATGGGAGGGGAAATCTCAGATGCACGCATGCATGGCGTACAGGGCGTTTGACAAAGCATGCAGGTGTTGCTGCTGTTACAGAGGCACTGATTTCCTCTCATTTTTCTTTTCTTTTCTCTTCACTGAAAGCCAATTATGTAATGTCTTCCTTGGCTTTCTCTGATTCCCTTTTTTCCATGTCCCCTTCTCAGCTTCCTCTTGTTCTTGGCCGTTGATGCACAAAAGAAACGCTTGCACGTCTAATTTGTTTCTTTGTAGAGATATTATAGTACAGTTATTCGTTACAACATGTTGGTTATGGATCGCTTGTCTCCCAATCCTGCCAATCATGACATATACATACTTCCATCAATCACAGCTTACACAACAACACCATCCTTCTTTTGGGATAGCTACAATCCCCAGAATTTCAAGACTCGAGTCTTGATACCCTCCCAACTATTTAACTTTGGCCTAACGTCTAAGTAAAAGTTGAGTGCCTTGCCTGCCTTGCCCTCATCCCTTCCAGCATAGAAATCAATCACATACTCGATCTTGGTGCCGCAACGATCCACAACCCAGTCGTGGCGATCAAACGGCGCCTGGTAGCCCAAGAAACTCTTCCAGCGGGCTCTGGGCGTCAAGCTTGTGCTGAGACCTGAGAAAGAGGCCAGCTTCGGGCCTCCACAAGCCTCTGAGCCACGGCCCTTTTCCCACGTTTTGATCTCGTGCCATGCACGCTCGTTGACGGCGTTGTGGATGGGCACAATGGTGCGCATGTCGGGGGCGGAGGGATCGTAGGACTTGCGGCGCATAGCATCAAAGAACATTTGCTCAGAGGGATAAATCCAGTTGCCTGTCTTCTTATCGGCGCCTGTGTCGCGCTCATTGTTGGCGGATCGTGCAGAGCCTTGAGAAAGGTCGTCGGGTAGCGCGCGTGGTATTGTACTGACTTCACGTTCGGTGCCGAGCCGTATTTGCGAGAAGACGCCTGTGCTAGTGGGAGGTGGAGATGATGTGCTTTGGTCGAGAGACGACGAGTCGCATGATTGTTGCACGGCTGGTTTTACGACTGGCTGTGAGGATGCTGCTGGCGGGGTGTCGGGCGTAGGGATGGGAGTGCCGTGAGGGTTTGGCGGTGCATTGGCGTTTTGTGCACGAGCTTGCGCCAGCCATGCCTCGCGAGTCTTGTGGTCGACGGGGCAGGCTGCCGCTGGGTCGCCTTTGGAGGACATTGTGGTGGTGGCCGATATGTCGAATTGGATCCCGACAAGTTCGCCATGGTGACGGCAGCGATTGGAGAAATGTTACGCACGGACCCTTGCGGAAGTCAGTCAATTATGATTGGTTGACCTGACACCATGATAATGTCCCGTAACAGAAAGCGAATGACAACACACGAGTTGACACATTGTAGTGTCATGTGGAGTCTTCCGGTGCATAACTCCGTTTATTCCAAACATCAATGCTACGCTGATCCGCTTTCCCTTTGACGTCCTCGCTCGAGCTTTCTAGTCCACATCCCACTTAGACCCTGCATATAAACAAGACCCCGCCAAAACCTTCTACTTTCACCGCTGCATTCCCCCTTTTCCCCTTCGCGCATTTGAAAACGAACACGTCCAACAAGATGTCTGAAATCCACCGAGCTAGCACTACCGCCCCGGTAAACATTGCAGTAATCAAATACTGGGGAAAACGCGACCCAAAGCTCAACCTTCCCACAAACTCGTCCCTCAGTGTTACGCTTGCGCAGTCCGACCTCCGCACCCACACGACCGCATCATGCTCGTCCAGCTACCCGAAAGAAGACACGCTTCTCCTCAACGGTCAATCACAAGATGTCTCGGGTGCTAGGACGCAAGCATGCTTCAGGGAGCTCAGGGCACTGAGGAAACAGCTCGAGGACAAGGACTCGAGCTTGCCGAAACTCGCAGATCTTCCTCTCCGCATCGTCTCGGAGAACAACTTCCCCACCGCTGCTGGACTGGCCAGTTCAGCCGCTGGCTTTGCCGCTCTTGTTCGTGCCATTGCCAACCTTTACGAACTCCCCGCCTCGCCCACAGACCTCTCTCGCATCGCTCGACAAGGCTCGGGCTCAGCGTGCCGATCGCTCTTCGGCGGCTACGTAGGCTGGGAGCAAGGCTCTGCTGCTGATGGCAGTGATAGCGTGGCGTTCCAGGTGGCGCCCGCGAGCCATTGGCCCAACATGCGCGCTGTCATCCTGGTTGTCAGTGCCGCCAAGAAGGGCGTCTCGAGCACCACTGGCATGCAGACTACTGTTGCAACCTCTAGCCTTTTCAAGTCAAGAGCGACTGAGACTGTCCCCAGGCGCATGAAGGAGATGCAAGACGCTATCCAGAGCAAGGACTTTGAGGCCTTTGGTAAGGTCACCATGATGGACAGCAACTCGTTCCACGCCACCTGCCTCGACACCTTCCCCCCAATCTTCTACCTCAACGATGTTTCTCGTGCTGCCATCAAGGTTGTTGAAAGCATCAACGCCGCAGCTGGAAAGATTATTGCTGCGTACACATTCGATGCTGGTCCAAACGCTGTTGTGTACTACCTTGAGGAGAACGAGAAGGAGGTAGCAGGTCTCTTCAAAACTATCTTGAACGAGAAGGATGGATGGCAGGGCGAGAGGGGACAGGCTGTCCAGGCTAATGCCGAGGCTCTCGAGAAGGTCAAGTTCGAGGCGGGACCTGCTATTGCTCTGTTGGAGGAGGGTGTCAGCAGGGTCATCTTGACAGGTGTTGGTGAAGGCCCGGTCAAGACGGAGGAGAGTCTGATTGACGAAAAGGGCGAGCCCGTCAAGAGTGCCTAGAAGCTGGGCACTTAGTTGGAGTCCCGAAAATAAGTAAATACCCTAATACAATACACGATATCATACTCTCTCAGTCACTGCAGAACTCATGGTCGATACTAACCCACATTTATTCGCTTTGACACGCATGTTAAACTTCATGCTTCTGTATTGTTCACATCGGTCCGTTGGTCTTGGCTAAACGTCATGGATAGTTGCTTGATTGTGAATAGTGAATAGTGGTAGTAATTAGGTGACCAAACTGTAACAGTCGATAGATGCGCAATTCTGCCAACCACGAATTTCTGCAAACGATGATGCTAACGTTACGCCGTGGTATCAGATTTGTTCAAAGCATACAATTCAACGCCTCCAAGGACATAGGTAAAAGAAAACAGTCATGTACAAAGGCGTTGCTTGGGCCGTCTAGTCGAGGACAACAGCGAGGACGATGATGACGAGCACAATGGCCAGGATGAGGAGCAAAATGCACGCCGTACTCCTGGCGCTCTTCTGGTAGTTGCTGGCCTGCTTGAGATTTATGTGTGCGCCTCGCGATGCATCGTGTGTGACCTCGACATTCTCCTCGATAATGTCGAGCTGCGCGCCTTGCTCGTGGACCATGTGCGCGACGTCGCGGAACAGCTCGTTGAGCTCGCCGACAGACTGCTCAATGTTGCGAATCTCGGACTCGCGCTCAATGATGAGCGACTCCTGGAAGTCGACCTCGTCCTGATTTGCCAAGCGCAGCTGCTCCTGCTCTTGCTGCTGGTGCCCCCCAAAGTCTCCCCGCTCCTCGCTTGGCGATGATGCATCTTGCAGGGCTGTGCGTGCCGCCTGTGCCGACTGCTTCTCCTTCTCGAGCGCCTGCTTCTGGAGTTGTTGGAATTCGGCGAGCGAGGCTCTGAACTCGCGCTGCAGCTTGGACTGTGTGAACTTTTGCGAGGGCTGGAATGCGTTAGCTGCTACTGCTCGTGAGATGGGCGGCTGGCTAGCATACCCCGACATCGGGCCATGTGACAATCTTCTTGAGGCTCTCGCCAAGCTCCTTGAACTTGTCCGATGTTTCCTCTACAGTGGTCTTGACGCGCTCGCGCACACGGGGTGTCTCATGTTTGGTTCCTAGCTTGGCCGTCTCTTGCGACAGACGAGCGACATTGCGAGTGAGGGCAAAGAGGTCGTCGGAGAGCTTGTCGGCAAAGTCGCGGAACTCGGGGTCATCAGCGTAGGCGGCGTCGTCCTCGCGCCGCCATGTCGTCGGCTGCGACTCGAGGGCGCTGGAGCGTTGAAACGACATGGTGCTGGATAAGGAGGCGCAACAGACGGCCTAGTGGTGCGGGGTGGGCAAGGTGCGTGGAGCCAGGCGATCAGCGAGATATCTGTGAGGGCGCAGTAGAGAGATGCAATCGTTGGTGCCTGGAGGTTGGGTGAGTGGGTGGGTGGACGGGCGCTTGGTCGGTTCCTGCGGCGATGACGATGGGCCGCCGCCGTCGACATGGCACGGGCGGGTCTGTGATTAGATAAGCAGACAGTCGGTCGTCGGTCGTGTAGCTCGGGCAATCAATGTTTGTTTGACGAAAGTCGGGCGCCTTTGATCTTTGATCGCTCGCTGCAACGCCCTGCAAACCGCCACCCGTTGCATCCGCCTGCCTTTTTTCTTTGCACTGGCGCGACGCCGTTTCTTGTTTCTTGCTATGATATAGCTCTTTTCCTCACCCATACATTCTCTCCCGCCGCGAAAAACACCCAAACATGGCGCTCGCACCGCTGGGCACCCAGGTGCGCCCGTATAGAGACTACCTGACGCCCGCTCTCCACCGGAGATTCAACAGGGCTAGCAGATACACGTTGCTGCTATGTTATGCGATCGCGTGTTGGATGGGCGAGTGGGACAACCGTACGATGAGATGCTCCAGAGCTTCAACACATGCACTAATTCACATACAGCGCTGCGGTTATTCTTTCCCCTCGGCCTCACGGGTATTCGGACGCTTCTGATCTTCGTCTCGGCCCTGTCCATCTACGTCCTTCGCGTTGCCCAATGGCACGTCGGCCGCCGCCAGACGCCCACCCGGGCCCAGACTTTCACCAAGTACTTCTTCCGCCTGTCCACTGTCGTTACCCTCATCGCATATGCTTTTTCCGCTATGATGTTTGTCGAGACATATATCTGGTCAAGGGGCCCCAAGGACAGGCTCGCCTTCATTGAGGCTGGACGCATGCACGAGCGCTTCAGGCTGAACGAGAGACCGCTGTACCTGCGCTACCTGTTTTACCTCTTGGCAGCAGCGCAGTCATGCGTGCACTTGTGGCATGACTACGACAAGATTGAGGTGCCAGCCATGAAGCCCAAGAAGGAGCGCGGAGATGCTGCGCCAGCGCGACGATCACCTAAGCCCAGACACGTCCTCACAAGACAACTCAAGGGCATGGCTACTCAGTCGAGCTCGCTGACCGCGACTATTGCCCTTGTTGGATTGGGACTCTACTTTGTAATCGCGCGCAATGTCATCTGGGGCTACTACTACAGCTTCGGTCGTTATCTATGGAGTCTCTCCAAGACATCCACACCCACGGGGCTAGCGCCTTTCCTACCTCTGTGCTTTATGTTCATCACCGAAGGAACGCTTCTTGTTGTGCTATGGGAATTTGTCAACAAGACGTTTGACGTATACATTGCGCAAGAGCCGCTCAAGAACGACCACCCCATTACAAACGACTCAAAGGACCCCAATGGCTCGCTCTTGAACGGTCTCAAATCGAAGAAAGATACTGTCAAGGTAAGACGACACAATCTGTTACTATAACAATTACTAATTGCCCTAGGCAATCGCCTTCTGGGAGCTAGCCCTCATAACCGACGCCTTTGCCGACCGCCGTAAGACGATTTACAGTGAAATGGGGCGTAAAAAGGCACCAACGCACCAGCAAACGACAGACTTGTGTCTCGGAGAGCTGAAATTTCTCATTGAACGCGTTAGTCTTGGTCTCGACCCTGCCTACAATCCTGGTGCTACGGATGGCAAAGAACAAGCGGCCGCGCCAGTCAGTTTGGTACCCCGAATTTCACAGCCTTTAAAAGACGACAAACCGGTTACTGCGGTGCCACCCAAGCCAAACACCAGGTTGGAGCATTTTGAAGCAGCGACAGCCAGCCTGGCAAAGTCACATAGTGCTCCTGGAAATGCTCAAAAAGCATACAGTCGTGAAGCTCTCAATAAGGGTATGAGCAAGGCGCAAGAAGGTGCTAAAGAGGCAGAGTCACTTTTCACAACATACTACAACAAGTTTGTATCGTCTCCAGTCGGCACATTGTTCAGGCAAACCGTTCAGCGCACAGCAACCATTGTTGTACTTGGAGCGCCGTACTCGCGGATTTCGCTCATCTGCAATGCTGTCACAGCTCTTGCGAACCTATCCGTCTTCTCGCTCAGCGAAGACTCGCTCGGTCGCTTCCACGAAGGTGTGCCTGCCATGGTGCGCGTATTCACCACGGCACTCAACAAGATTGACGAGTACATGGAGACGGTCCCAATCCATCCGAGTGATACGGAGACGCTCGCCAAACCAGATGCAGAGAGGAGGAAGGTGCCCGAGGTAGATGAAGTTCGGGAATGCCTCCGGGAAGGACTGGAGCGAATCTTGGGTAGCTTCAACGAGTACCTCAGCGGGATGGGACTCAGCAGACTAGAGATTATGGAGGCGAAAAAGGCTGCAAGTGCCAAAAAAGCCCCTGAGATGATGCAGGCCGGTTTAAGACAATGATGGCTTGTCTGACCATGCGGCATAGTGTACCGATAATGTAGATTTTGATATGCCCGCGCTGATCATGGAAAATCTAGAAAAGGCTTCTACGCGGACTTGCAGGTACCCGGCGGCCAACAATGGGTAGTGCTGTCTTGACGTGCCCTTAGATCAAGCCTGCCAATATGTGATTGGGACCCTTGGAGTGATTTGCATGAGCCAAGAACAGCTACGCGAGCAGATGACCTGCCATGGCCACCAATCCAGCCAGGCCCAGGGTCAGCATGCACAAGCTCGTCAGATCGAGGGCTTAGCACCAGGCGAAGGACCGTCTTCTCTACGACGTAGTGCGCGCCGTCATTGGTGTAGCGAGCATGGAGTGGGTGTTTCACGCATGCCCGTCCCAGTGTCTTGGTAGTATGGCCGGCCCCCAATTCCAGGGGTAACCCCCCACCTCTAGTCTGCTTTGAGCTGCTCTCACCATTGTTACGCGACCTTAACCCAGAAACGTCATGATGGGCGAGACCTGCATGGCTGCTGACGAGGCCCTCGGGAGCTCCGACGAGGAGCAAGAGGGTGTGGTATCATCCTCTGCCAGCCCGTTTTTCTTTCTTCTTCTCTTTCAATCGGTCCCCAATTCTGCTCGCACTTCCAGAATTCGCCCGGCTGGCTGCTGGCTCGAGGAAAGCGGCTTATAACTGCAAGCAAGGCGCACCCTTGAACGGCTCTCTTACCTTGTTCGGCCTTCAGCCTCAGCCTTACTCAGCCTCTCCAGGGAAAAAGGGAAAAAGGACCTGATGGATTCGGGATTCTTGTTGTGATTATACTTTATTACCCTTTTCCTTCACCTCTCGGCGCCCTTGGACACCGCGATTCCGGCGTTTTGGTCCCGGGACTGCTGCGGCCTTTTTGTCTCTCTTCTCGAGTCACGCGTGCTGTTGTTTGTGTACGCGTCGAGCAAGAAGCGCATTTGACTCGCTGGCCGACGATATCGATTGCGATTTGGTTTGCCAGGAAAACGAGAAGAAGCCGAGAGTATAATTTGGAGCAGCTGGGTGTCCGGATACCCCAGATTACGAGCTTACGCGCGACATAATGCACACGCCACTCTCCGCATGGCTTGCTTTATCGGCAGCGATAATACCTGGTGCAACGGCTTTTTACCCATACCACTATGTTGCTGATGGCGATTCTTCGTCTCAGCCGTCACGGCGTACATCTCGACCTGCTTCGAACGATAACGCACGACCTATAACGCTTCCGCTCCGTCGAATCGCTACGAACCTGCAGTCTCGAGAGAATGTGTACCAGATTGTTGCCTCGAACAAGCCGAGCCAGGAGAACAGCGTGGCAATTGACCAGGATGGCAAGGATTTGAGCTACATGGTAGCCGTGACGTTTGGCGACAGCAAGGAGGAATATCACATGTTGTTGGATTCGGCTGCGAGCAACACGTGGGTCATGGGCCAGGACTGCAAGAGCGAGGCGTGTAAAACGCACAATCTGTTTGGTACCGGTGATTCGAGTTCGCTCAAGGTATGCGTTTTGTCTGATATTTGACCATGAGCAAGAAAGTTAATAGCCCTCTCAGACGGATACCTCAAATTTCAGCATAACGTACGGTACCGGCTCCTCCAGTGGTACTCTCGCATCCGACACCATCCACTTGGGCAGCCTTTCCTCTCCACTGACTTTTGGTCTCGCAACAAATGTCTCGGACGAGTTTCGCGCCTACCCCATGGACGGCATTCTGGGCATTGGTCGAGGTTCTGGCAGCGAAGGCGACATCCACGCACCTCAGATCATGGACGTCCTCTCTTCCAACCACCTGATCAACGCTAAGCTCTACGGTATCCATCTCAGCCGCGCCAAAGACGGTCTCAAGGACGGTGAGCTTGACCTAGGCGAAGTCAACAAAAACCGCTTCACGGGCGATATCAACTACATTGACTGCGTACCAAACGACACTGGCTTCTGGGAGATCCCGCTGCAGGGTGCGAGTGTGGATGGTGCGGATGTGGGTCTTAGCAGTGCTTCTCGCACTGCCATCATGGACACTGGTACTTCGTACATTCTTGTGCCAAAGGACGATGCGGTAGCCATTCACTCCAAGATCAAGGGTCAGACGCAAAATGGAGAGACGTTTTTCGTGCCTTGCGATACGGCTTCTGTTGTGCAATTTGGCTTTAACGGCCAAAAATACAACATCTCGGCTGCAGACTGGATCGGGGACAACGTTGACAAGACCAAGAATCTGTGCCGCAGTAACATTGTGGGGCGACAGACGTTTGGCGCCGAGCAGTGGCTCGTCGGCGACGTGTTTCTGAAGAACGTGTACTCGGTGTTTGACTTTGACAAGTCGCGCGTAGGACTGGGAGTGAAGGGTGATGAAGCCGAGACGACGAGTACGGGTATGTTCTTTTCCTTTCCATGTCCATCTTTTCCACAGCAACAAATTACTAATTCATCTTGACAGACTCGTCTTCTGGTTCCCCTTCAAACTCGCCCACTGCCTCAGGCAGTAGGGCTGCTGCCGCCGCCGCCCCAACCACGACTTCGACTGAAAAAGCGCCTCAGGACCAGCGAGGCGGCAGTGGAGCAGCAACCGCCGCGCAGACGTCATCGTCATCGATTGTCGCGCTCGTGGTAGCCATTGCTGCGATTTCAATGTACATATAAAAAGAACGCAAAAGGACCTTCTGGTGCAAATTTCGTTGTACATATGGGTTTTTATGCATTTATGCAGTGTACGTGTGTACGTATATATATACAAGTATATATAAAATGAGCACTATCTATCTACATGTGACAAGCGGCCGGCTGTGTTCAGTGAATGTCAAATTTCAATGGTGTGACATGACATGACAACCCATGGAGCTATCTTTTTAAGCTTTGCAAATGAAGCTAAGGGTTGGTGACGTTTGGGCATGTCCACGTGGGTGTACGTGGAGCACGTGAGTGAAAGGAGCAACAACACTTGTTCCATGTTACGACAACAACTCGGATACACATGTCGAAGATACTTGGCTAGTTCTACCATCTAGCTAGTTTATCACTTGTTTAGCGTAACAACCGCATAAATAGAAGTTCTGCCTTTCTTTCTTTCTTTCTCTTACTAGATATACATATATACACAGGTATCCCTTGAATCCCCCAAGCCATGGGGGTTCACACTCACATTGACATCCCATGTTTACCCTGCAAACAATATACAAAAACACCCAAAAGAAACGTAAGAAAGAGAAAGAAAAAGAAGAAGAAGAAGAAGAACAAATTCATAGTATACGTGTAAAGGAAGAAATAAAGAGACCAGGATGACATGTGTTGATGTCATGATATCAGTGTTTCATGGCCGTCGTGTGGATGAGGCGCATGTTGGGACGCGCATGTTGAGGCCGATAAGGAACCACCAGTTACCATCGCGACCTCCTCCACAACAACAATAACAAGGCGGACAAGGCTGTCAAGGGAAAGGGCAAGGGCAAGGGGCCCGGGGGCAGTTCAGGCAGGATGAGGGAGGATGAGGATGAGGAGGAAGAGGGGCCGATTAATGAAGCGACGAGGGGTATCGTGTTTCAGGGTGCTGTATCGGGTGATTATAGGATGCTTGTCCCCTCTGATATGGCAGTTAAGGGCATATTCCAAATTAGTCGTCGTCGTCGTTGTTATTGTCCCTGTTATTGTTCTTGTGACAGCGGGTAAATCATGTCATTTCAAAAGTGACAGATTCAGGGAGGATGTTGCTTTGGGACATGTGCCAGTGTAAAATCATCACGAATACTCATTATCAGTAAAAAAAGAAGAAAACAAAACACAACCCAAACTATGCTCAGCGATTGGTGTGGAGCGGTTACAAGGGAAAGCTGCCAGTGTGACACGGAGTAGAGAGCAAAACAAGCACCGATTATTAGAAAGATCCTACCATTTGCTCAATCTCGATTTCCACACGCTTCTGAGAAGATAACCCCCATCATGAACTACCCCAAGATGATGTACGGTCCAAACACACAAAAGATCCAGCACAGTAAACGCCTCGTGTAGGTGCCATGAGAGAGAGAGAGACAGAGAGAAAGAGAGACACGGGCTGTTGGCGGTCCGGAGAGAGGCGACTCGCCTGCGACCTCAGCGGCCATGTTCATGTCTTGCCCTCTTTCTCGGATAGACGACTATTACACACCCGATAGTCGCCACCTTGTTGCTTCTTGTCCAGGCTCAACAAGGGGCGGTTGTGGCGGAAATCCACCTTGTAGGAGGGATACCGCGCTTACAAAATCAAGCACTTCTTGGTCTTCTTCTCTTTCCGGGTCAACAGAGCGGCGCGGGTGGCGTGCTCGAATACTTCTCGGACACCCTCGTTGGTCTTGGCTGAGCACTCGAGGTACTTTTGGGCACCAATCTTCTTGCGGACATCCTCGGCCTGAGCGTATGTTAGTGATGGTGATGGCGATGGATGGGAAATGGGTGCAAACTGACCTGCTCGGGCGTGACGGGCTTCTGCGACGTCTTGTGTAGCTCCTCAATCGTCTTCTGGTCAAAGCGCAAGTCCTTCTTGCATCCAACGAGGATGATGGGAAGGCCCTGGCAGAAGTGCAGAACCTCGGAGATCCACTGTAGTGCATGTTAGTTTGGGGGGTGCGCTGATGGCGTCACGAGGCAGGAGGGAGGAGGTACCTTTTCCTGGACGTTGTCAAGCGAATCGGGCGAGTCGACGGCGAAGCAGATGAGGATGACGTGCGAGTCGGGGTACGAGAGGGGACGGAGACGGTCGTAATCTTCCTGGCCAGCGGTATCCCAGAGGGCGAGCTCTACGTGCTTGCCGTCCACCTCGACGTCGGCGACATAGTTCTCGAAAACAGTGGGGACGTAGACCTGCAGGGACAAGCGTTAGCGAACAAGCCGAGTATAGACATCAACAATGCACGATGCGTGCGATGGCGATGATGACGGCAGTGGTTGGCGCCGTGGTTGCAGCCATGTTGGTAGTGGTGAGGTTGGAGAGTCGATGGGCGACGCGGACAGGCAGCTAGGCTGACGCGGCTCAGGGATGCGGCGAGAGGTTGGATAGGTACTGACCTCGGGGAAGGTGCCCTTGGAGAAGACGCTGTAGACGACATGGTTAGCAGCTGTGGAGCAAGGCAGAGGCAGGTGTCGCGGGCGGCATCGACGGGGCGAAGAGAGCGAGTGGGAGCGGGCACGTACATGAGCAGACACGTCTTTCCACAGGCGCCGTCGCCGACAATAACAAGCTTTCGTCGAATCTCGGCCATGGTGGAGTCTGTGTACGAAGGAGGGGATGTGCGGTGGCAGGTGGAGGAGGATCTGTAAGCAAAGAGGTGAGTATTTGGATGGAGGACTGGCGGTGATTGAAGTTGGACAACAGCGGCTTCAGGGTGTTATGGCTAGGCACCATGACCGCAACGGGGGTCGTGCTGCAACGACTGCGGCTGAGTTGCTGCTTGCGCCACGCAGCGCTTTTGCCATTGCGGACTAGGCCGGGGCAGGGCAGCGGAGGGACGTGGCTCGTACCTGGGGGTTACTAGCAGGAGCAGTAGCAGTGGCAGCAGTAGTACGAGTAGCAGTAGCAGCAGAGGGTTGGAGGGGGGGCGTGGGCGTGGGCTGCAGCAGGCAGAGGATGCGGTATGGGGGGTGGGTGGGTTAGCAGTAGTTTGGCCGCGGGCAGGGAGAGGAAGAAGTGGGTTTGATGATGGCAGCAAAGAGGGTCGGTGGTTACTAGTTGGCTGGAGGGCTAGTGTGGCCGGGAGCGAAAGAGGAGAAGGCGCGATTAGCTATCTGCTGCCTGTCTGCCTGCCTGCCTTGCCTGGCCTTGTCTTGCCTTGCCTTGTCTTGACGGTGCTGCGCTATGCTGCGCTGCACTGCACTGCTGCTGCACTGCACACACATGCCGTCACATGGCCGCCGCGACGGTACATTGTCCGCCCCCCGGGGGCGAGAGGGCCGTGTTTGGCGTGTGTGTGTGTACACTATGTGTGCATGCATGCATTTGTTCGTTTGTCGATGCATTCATTCATTCATTCACTACCATGTGCTTGCTTGCTTGCGAACCCACCCGTTGGCACGGCACGGCATGTCATGGCACTGCACGGCACTGCGCTGCTATGCATTGCACGCGACTAGATTCCTCCTGCCCGCCCGCCCTGTCTTGGACGGCGGCGTGCCATGTTCCTGGATATGGGGGGGGGGCCGCGGCCAAGACGCCCTCTCAGGCCGTCTCCCCAGCACCCATCCACCGCCAGCTCTCCCACACACTGCGCCAGCTGCTCCGCCGTGGCAACCAAGCACCAAGCACCAGCACCAAGCTACAAGCAGCTCCCTCCCCCGCAGCAACGCGTTTCAGGTCTGATACGCTCGACAGCCCGTCGTCGCCGTCTCGTGCTGCACAGGCAGAGGCCACAGCTGCCGGGGGTGTGGTGCTTTGGCCGCAACCCATGCACATTGCCTCGCGCCCCATGTGCCATCTAGACCTCTCGCGCCCTGCCTGCACACTGTCAATTCCACCTTTTCCTTCTTCTTCCTGTGCTGTTTTTTGTTTTTTTTTGTGCCCATGTCCATGTTCGCCCAACACCACGGCCCATGGCCTCGAGAGTGGGGGGGCGCCGGAGTTAGCCGCGGAAATACTGGCGCGCGGAGCCATGGCAGTGGCAGGCAGTGGCAGGCAGTGGCAGTCACAGGCAGAGAGGCTACTGCCACTGCCACTGCCACTGCCACTGCCTGCTGCCTGCTGCCGCCGGCCCTTTTGCTTTCGTCGCGCTTCGGCGGCCTTCGACTGCGCACGTGACTTGGCGAGGCAGCTGCCTGCAGGGCTGGTGGCGGGGCAGGCTAGAGAAGCTCCCGGCCCATGATTCCCTAGGCAGTAAAGGCGACTCGCAGTAGCACTGACGCAGTTCGCGCCTCTACCACGCACTACTGCTACCGTCATCTACCACATACATACTGCCATATTCAACCACATACATCCACTCCTGCCGCCACGCCTTGCATTCTTCGCCCCCCACGCTGGTCCGCGGCCTGCCAGTCCACCCACAAAGGCCACGCTCGCTACCACTGACGCTCCCATCGCCAGCCTAAAGCCCGCTGCGGCACTCCACCACCACCACAGCCATGGCCGACCAAGACGCCCAACAAGACGCCCAACAAAACGACCAGCCCACCCAGCATGACAGCGCCATGCCCGATGCTGCCCCCGCGCCCGCTCCCGCGCCCGATGCCATGTCAGATGCTGATAAAGTGAGCTCCTCCGATACCCGCCCGTCAAAGAGATCCGCTGACGACAACATCTCTCAGATCCGTGCAAAGCGCCTTGCAAAGCTCGGTGGCCCGCCACAGCAACCACAACCAGCTCCCGATGCTGCATCGTCGTCCACACCTCCCCCCAAGCCCGCGCAATCTCAGTCGCCAGCACCCAAGCCCCAGAGCCAGACAAACCCGGCCCCTCCCTCAAACCCCTTCTCGCAGCTAGGTGTCAAGACCAATGAACCGCCCAAGAAGCAAATCACCATCAAGCCCGCACAATCCTCAAGCAATGGCGCCGCCCAGAAGGCGCAGGAAATGAGCATTGAAGCATGGGAGGACCGCACCCTCAGCAACATCTTTCGGATAACGCTGGACGAGAGTCACTCCAAAGATGCGCACGGAAACAAGCTCTACTTTGTCGCCGGCACAAAGGGAGATCTTGAAGACGAAGGCCGCCCGCTTCGCTTCACCACAGACATGCTCGATTCGGTCATATTAGAGGCGGCGTCAAGTCACGCCCACGGCACAGCAGTGAACTATCTGCTAAGCTGCTGGAAGCGCGTGACCAGGGTGTTGAAGAGCTTGGTCAACAAGTCGGGTCCGAGGTTTGACGTGGTCAAGGAAGCGCGCCGGCTGTGCTTCAGCTACTGCATATTTGCCTTTACCATGCCAGACATGTTCGGCGAGGAAGCGCCTGCACAGAACGTACTGGCAGATCGCTTGCTCCTTGGGCCCGACGACGAACGCGGCATCTGCTACGAGTTCCTCACTGAAGCGAGCCAGCGCATAGGCGAAGACGATACCATCAGGGAGGCCCTTGTGGGTGCCATGGAAGACGTGAGCCGTCGTCTCGCCACAGTCTCAATGAACGGAGACTACAGACAGCACATGCTGATCTTACGGATATTCGTTCGTTTTCCTCCTCTGGTCACGGCCCTGGCGCAGTCCGACTCCTTCTTGCCCACCGAGATTGAACCTCAACACATTGAAACCCGCACTTTCCTTGGGCCCTTCTTCCGTCTCTCCCCAATGCAGCCTGAGGTGGCTATGAACTACTTTTCTGGATCGGCAGCTATTGACAAGGGACTTATTGCAAACGCACAGCGAGCCGTCCGCATGACCCTGCAGACACACCAAGAAGAGCTGTTTGATATTACAAACACCTTCATCAAGAACAAGGAGTCTCGCGAGAAGATGCTCAACTGGCTGGCACTCACTGTTAACAAGAACCACAAGAGGCGTGCTCTGCAAGTTGACAGGAAGACTGTCTCCTCTGACGGCTTCATGGTCAATGTCACCGTTATTCTCGATCGCCTCTGCGAGCCTTTTATGGATGCGACGTTTTCCAAGATTGACCGCATTGACATTGACTACCTGCGGCGGTCGCCTCGTGTTGACATACAGGATGAGACCAAGATTAATGCGGACCAGAAAACTTCGGACGAATTCTACAGCACCCAAGTTCCTGGCACCAACAACTTCATTAGCGAGGTCTTCTTCCTAACCGTTGCTGCCCATCACTATGGTCTCGAGGCCGCCAACTCCAAGTTGAGCTCGCTGCAAAAGGACGTCAAGTGGCTGGAGAAGGAACTGGCCAAGCTAGAGCCGGAACGATCAAAGTACATGACAAGCCCCGCCCAGCTTGCCGTCTTTGACAACCACATTAAGAGGGTCAAGGAGCAAATCGAGCGAGGCAAGTGCAGTATTCTAGCCATCCAGGGCGTTCTGCTCGACGAGACTACACAAGCTCGGTCCATGCAACTGATGCGATATGTCATCGTCTGGCTGTTACGCCTTGCCAACCCCGGGACTTCGTTCCCCAAGACTGAGCTACAACTGCCTCTCCCCAAAGAGCAGCCAGTGCAATTCAAGTGCCTTCCAGAGTACTTTGTTGAGGACATTGTCGGGAACTTCAAGTTCATTACCCGCTACATGCCTCACATCATCACCACCACTCAATGCGAGGAGCTGGTGAAAATCTGCATTGCCTTTTTGCGCAGTTCAGAATACATCAAGAACCCATACTTGAAGTCTGGGCTCATTACGATCCTTTTCCATGGAGTGTGGCCGATTCCAGGAAGATCCAAGGGTGTACTTGGAGACACCCTGTTTGCGCATGACTTTGCTATGAAGCACCTGCTCCACGCGCTGATGAAGTTTTACATTGAGTGCGAGAGCACAGGAACACACACGCAGTTCTTCGACAAGTTCAACATCCGTTACGAGATTTTCCAAGTCATCAAATGCATCTGGCCCAACCCCATTTATCGCGAGCATCTCGCTACAGAGGCCCGTGTCAATCTGGACTTTTTCGTCCAATTTGTCAACTTGCTTCTAAATGACGTCACGTTTGTTTTGGACGAGTCGTTTGGAGCGTTCAAGGAGATTCATGACCTTTCACGCGAGCTCAAGAATGCGCCAGCCAGTATGGACCAAACTGCGCGCCAAGAGATAGAAGAGAAGCTGTCGTCTGCACAGGGCAAAGCCAAGAGCTACATGCAGCTCACAAACGAGACTGTTGCCATGCTGAAGCTCTTCACGGAAACGCTCGCAGATTCCTTTACCAAGAAGGAAATTGTCGTGCGATTGGCACATATGCTTGACTACAACCTGGAGGCACTAGTGGGTCCCAAGAAGTCCCAGCTCAAGGTTGAAAATCCCGAGGAGTATGGCTGGAACCCTCGCCAAATGCTAGCAGAGCTTACCGATGTCTACCTCAACTTGGATGGCAAGCAGTCGTTCATTGACGCTGTTGCCACAGACGGACGGTCATACCGCCCAGAGTACTGGGATGAAGCCTTGAAGATTATCGAGCGCTTCAAGCTCAAGACACCCGAGCAGATGGACCAGTGGCAGAAGATGGCTGCTCGTATCCGGGAGGCCAAGGAACAGGCCGACATGGTAGAAGCCGATCTTGGCGACATTCCTGAGGAATTCGAGGACCCTCTGATGGCATCGCTCATGGAGGATCCTGTCATTTTGCCCATCAGTAAACAGGTTGTCGATCGAAGCACCATCCAGTCGCATCTTCTCAGCGACCCACACGACCCTTTCAACCGCACGCCACTTAAGATTGAAGATGTCATTCCCAACGATGAGCTGCGACAGAAGATTCAGGCCTGGAAGCAAGACCGCCTCGCTCAGAAAATGGCGGAGCGAAATGCTGCAGGTGGTGAAGCCATGGACACTTCGTAGATTCTTGGTCGGTTTTGTATGCACTTGTAAAGACCCAAGGAAAGGAACATGAATGATTGACGGTATCACGATACGACTTGAGTCATTTGGAAGGCGTTTAGGGTGCCTGCATGTGCTGTACATAGACGTTGTGGGCAGGGGATTTTGAGATCCTCTTTATACGATGTACCAGGTAGCATCATCTCATCATGCATGCTAGGGGGAATGGGCAAAGCATTACACAGCGTTACGTTTTTCGCTAGGAAATGAGAAACACAGATCTATGGATGGGAATGAAATCCCTTCATCGCATCACGGCCTACACTAAATGTATCAATCAATGAAGGAACGTTTGGGTATGGTTTGATTATGTGTTTATTATTTGTTCATCTTTTTTAAAATTCTATCCGAACTCATAACCGAATTATTCTCACATGTCTATCTATCTATTCAAGCTCAACAGCTCTTCGACATACCTCCGAGCATCAATGCCAATGCCTTCTGCCAGTCCCTTGGGCCCCCACCCTGCCACTGCACCTCCCATGCGCTGACTCTGCGTACTGCCATTACCATTACCGCCGCCCACTAGCCCAAACCCGTTCCACATGCCGCTTACAAAGCGGCTTCCACTACTGATGCTACTTGTGCTGCTACCTCGCACGCTACCCTGGGCCGCATGCCCAAACTGCGTGTCGCGCGCTCGCCGCACGAGAAACGCTTCTCTCAGGTCTTTGGTGTTGAATGGCGCGGACGAAGCCGTAGATTCATTCGGTGTCGAAGAACGAAATTCTTGATTATGATCTCCATCTTGATCTTCTTGACCTTCTTGACCTTCTTCTCGTTCCTGCTCTTCTTGCTCTCGCTTGCGTTGTCGTTGCTGTTGAAGCAACGCTGTATCATCAAAGTCAACGTGCGAAGGCGGCAGCCGCATCCATACGACCCACCACCCGCGTGATGTCTTGCACGTGCGCTCAATCTCTGTAAGATTGCGGCGCGTCGAGGCAATGGTAGCCAAGATCTGCGAGTGGACATTTAGGGCTTCGATTCGCGTCCACCCTGGGTAAGCGGCGCTGAGGCCTTCAGCGAGGAGCGTGCCGGGGTCCGGGATGTTGGGCACGCTGGAATGCACCGTGTAGGTGCGGGGGTCAAAGACGAGGTCGTAGATGGGTTGGGTGTTTGGGCCGGCGTTGGGGCCAGAACCACCCATGGATGCTTCGGTGGTGTAGTGGCTTGATACTGCTAGCAGACGCGCGGCGACGTTTGCAGGAGATGTGGATTTGTCGAGGGAGCGATGCAGGGGAGAGAAGAAGTTGTGGATGTCGCGATAAAAGGATGCGACGCCTAGAGAGTGCGTGCGGTGTCGGAAGAGAAATGTGTAGATGAAGGGGCGGTGCTGGAGGTATGGTTAGTGCTGTTGGAAGCATTGGAACAACATAGTTTGGCTTACAATATAGACTACAGGCCTCAACCGGGATAGTGCGCCTGCAGCTGTAGGGGGTATGTTCATTATCTTTTCGTACGGTGGAGTCTCATCTGAATCCGCATCAGGCGAGGCCCGTGACGAAGCGTCTTCGTTCTCGACCTCAACATGTATAGTTCGAAGTGGTATCCGATTATTCCAGTTGCCCTCGTCATTGTCATCATCGAAATTCAAGTCCTGCATGTCGCCTTTGAGTCCCACGAGGAAATAGCCGTCATTTTCCAGTCGAATCTGTTGCTTCATCCTCTCTTCAGCGTGGTCCACGTCTGGTGCTGGTTCAACGTAACGCATAGCTTCTGGTGAAGGGCTCCGCTGTCGTACAGGCTCTGGTGATGGTATAGTTGCAGAATCCGGTGCTGGAGTAGCCTCCTGAGGGCTCTCTGTCTTCTTTCCACCACCCCACGCCGTGCCATAACCGAGGGTCATGTACTTTGCCCATGTCTCCGTGTCACCCAGAGATGCCAACATAGATTTGGATTCGGCTGCTGGAGAGTCTTTTTCAGGCTTCTTGTTGTCGATGGCGGCGGTAGTCTTGTCGAGAGAACTCTGAGCCGCTTTGACTATGGGTGGAGGTATACCTAGGGGTAGTGCCGAATCCTGGCTTGACGTAGTCAGGCGCGGCCTATCACTTTTTGTAGGGCGTGGTTCTAGTGCTGGTTCTTCTGCTTCAGATACTGGCTTTAGGGTTCTCTTCCGTCGTCTTTTCCTATCGGACGTGGGGTTGTCACGCACGCCATACGCATACTCGCCATAATAGTAGATGCTTTCCACCCAGTGGGACAAATCTCGCAGCGACTTGCGACTGACCGCCCCAAGTCCCGAGAACACGACACCGTCTGCAGCTTGAACATGCCTCCCGGCTCCTATCCATGGGTCCAGGTCACAATTCTCAAGCGTTTTCGGGTCCGTGGATGTTTTGGCTTGTTGCAATTGTGATGCCTCGCCGAAGCGGGACACCATGACATCGACCAGGCCTGGCGTCCTCCGGGCAAAATCTTCCAAGACATCGCGCTCACTGCTGCCCCATTCTTCTTCGCCAACCCCCATGCCCAGTTCCCCACCTGCTGCCAGCTTCATGCCACCATAGATGTCTACCGCAGGGCTTCCGTGGAGAAGCACATCCCAGCTGGATGCAAAGCGAGACCAGTACTTGTCCAGTATACTGCAAAACTTTGTGCGGCCATGCTTGGCAAACATGCCCTCGAGTGATAGGCCATGGTGGAGCAGGAAGATGGACTGAGCGCGGACGAGTTGCTGGATGAGGAGCGCCGGCGGACTGACTTCGCGCGACGAGTACTCAATGGCAGGCTCAAGGGTGTCGGTGCTGGAGTCTTTTCGCCAAGGTCCAGTGGCGGGGAGTTGGGTGAGGTCAATGGACTGCGGTCGTGTTAGTCGGCGGCAGTGGCATGTACACGGGCAGACCTACAGCCAGTATCCACCACCCGTCCTCGAGCTCGTGCAGGACAATGCGCGATTTGTCCGTCTCGACCGAATCAACCGCTTCGCCCTTGGAGAAACTCCTATGCGTGAATTAGCGCCAAGGCCTGGACAGCGGTGCCTTTTCGTGCGCCCTACTTTGCAAAACCCACCATGCCCTGTGCTAGCCCAACCTGCCGCAGCTTTTCGTTTTCCTGCTCACGCAGCTCTTTCTCTCGCTCCGTGTCGCCATGCCTGAGGCGGGAGCGGGTCCTTGCCGCCTTGGAGTAGTAGAAGACAATCTGCTGGTCAAACGTCTCGTCCGATGTGCCGAGGGCGGAATTGTAAATGGCCAGAAAGGACAGTTGTGCGGGGACAACCTTGGGGATGGCGGTGGACGACATTCGAGTGTGGGCCGGTGTGCGCGATCGCGAGGCGCGTTGGCCGGTGGAGGGAAAAGGACGTGTTGCGTCACACGTGCGTATGTAGTAGGGTGCGTAGAGACGACGTGCAGTCTGCTCAATGCCTTGCCAGCCACCACACCGCCGCCGCAGCGGCGCCAGAGACTATTTGTAGTCGACCCATGGTCAAACCATGGCCTGCCATCGCGATATGGTGCCGAAATAGCCAAGCATAGGGCCGCTTGTCGTCGTGGTGGAAAGATGCCCCACGATAATCGCGATCGCAACGTCCGCATCCCACAGGGCGCGGCACTTCCCGCTGCCCATCTTCAATTCTGAACCATGCTGTGGCGCCTACCAGCCTCTGTCCGCTCGCTGCTGCTCCCAGCCCGCCGCCGTTACGCCTCAGCGGCCTCGTCGGCCGCCGACCCTCAACCGCTGCGCATCCTGTTCTGCGGCTCCGACGCCTTCAGCATCGCGTCGCTGCGCGCCCTGGTGCATGTGAAGCATGACGTGCCCCGGCTTATCGACAGCATCCATGTGCTCCACCGCCCGGCCAAGCCCACCGGACGAGGGCTGAAGACGTTAAGACCAGGTACATGCGCCTGCTCGCGTTCCCAAGACGCTCCGATTGACCGAAGACAGTTCCCATCGAGCAAGTGGCAGCGCATGAACTCAGCCTCCCGACCCATGCGGTCGATACCTTCACTGGCTGGTCGCCGCCGACACCGGTAGACCTCGTCATTGCTGTGTCCTTTGGCCTTTTCGTCCCGCCTCGCATTCTCAGCTACTCGCAGTATGGCGGTCTGAATGTGCATCCGTCACTCCTTCCCGACTTGCGTGGACCAGCGCCAATTGAGCATGCCATCCTGAAGAGGCGAAAGTACACGGGTGTCTCTGTTCAGACACTGCACCCAAAGCACTTTGATCAGGGCATCATCCTCGCTCAAACCCCACCACCAGGCATTGAAATCTCCACAGAAACCACGTCACAGCAGTTAGAGAGACAGCTGGCGGACGTGGGCGCACAAATGCTGGTAGACGTTGTAAAGTCACGCAGATTCGTACCTCCGCTCAAGGATGCCGGATGGTACGCCCAGTCCAATCACCCTACTGACCACGCGCCCAAAATCACAAAGCGTGACCGCTTCATCGATTTTGACAAAGACACATTGGACGACATTCTTGCCAAACAGCAGGCATTGGGCGATCCATGGTGTATACTGCCCAACGGCGACCGCCTCATACTTCACGACGTCATCGACACGAATACCGCCGATACCTCTAATCGCAAGCCCGGTTTTTTTGTAGGGCCAGATGGCAAGGAGCCCTTGATTCGGCCGTCCTGCGGAAGAATAGGTATCCTGGCGAAAAGTACGTACGAGGGAAACAAACAGGGCCATGGTAACGCAAAATTGGTTCGCATACTAGCCCAGGGACAAGCGCCGGGATAGCCCTGCGCTTGCAAACTGTCAATAAACGGCTAACCGTAAATCAACTACATTAAATTACCAATCGTATGATCCTGCCATTCCTCTTTGGTATCCTGAAAGTCCTCAATCTCCTTCGTCACCCGTACACTCTTCGATGCCGTTAGGACCTGATCCAAAGCAGCCGGCAACCCCACCGAATCTGAAACCTCATAAAATAGTTTTCGCGCTCTCTGATTAGGAGTCTCTATATTCTCGTTCAGTACCCTCAAAATTGCTAGAAATTCAGTATCGGAATTCGCGCCAAGCATTTCGTTATTGACTAGACGACAGAAGCCCTGGGTCCATTGTTGAATTTCGCGCTTCAGCTCTTCAAGTTGCAGCTTGCCCTCAGGCTGGGACTTGAAAATGTAGGGTATGCATTCGTGGAGCTCATTGATATTTGGTGCGGCAACTTTCAAGAATGAAGGCTTTGAGATATTTTTTGGTGGGAGGTGACGCTTCTTGAACGCCTCAAACTCCTTTGCGCCAAAAGCACGGCGTCTAGCGTTGAGTTCGGAAAGTTTTTTGTCTACGGCACTGTTTGTCAAATTTATCTCTCTCGCGGGTTCTTCATACGATGCCAATGGTACTGCTAGACTCGCACTTGTACCGACTGTGGACACGAGTCCCGGTCCATCCGCGGCAGAATCCAGTTGGCCGAGCAATGACGATCGGCTCAGTGAATATGCAGCGACGAAAGGCGTGTTTGAAAGTTTCATTCTAAACGGCACGTTGCTGGATGCCACTTTCATATCAGGGTTGGGTGGAGGGACATTACTGCGTATCTCCTGAAGTACGGTTTGGAGTGAATCGTCTGCATGTGGTCTCCTTAAAACTTCCTCTAGCAATGAATGCGTTTTCTCGTGGCCTTTTCGGTTCTTTTCATCTGCAACTGCAGAATTCGCCCTGCAATCTGATCAACTTCGAATTAGCTTGGGGGTACGGATACAGCAAATACCAGATCACAGAAGTCAATATGAGATTGATCGCATCAGTATGCGATTTGAGCTTCTCGCGATACTGCTGCAACGACTGTTTCTCATAATCCCATCGTACCCTGTGCCAGTTGACTTGGAAGCTTTTCTTCATATCATCCAGTGTACGTCTCTTCTTGCCGTTGCTCACTTCGGTTTGTCCTACAGTCTGGGTCTCAACTGAGCGGTACTTCTCCGTCATTGTCTCTAGTTCTTGCAGAGTCGCCGCACAAGAGCTTATCATCCCATCCAATTTTTCTTTGAATTTGGACCCTCCATCCTGGAACCCTGGCTGTGCAAGCACTTCGCCGGAAACTTCTCTAAGATGGTCTAAGGCGCAGTTCAGACTGAA
This sequence comes from Exserohilum rostratum, assembly GCA_026367775.1. Taxonomy (NCBI): domain Eukaryota; kingdom Fungi; phylum Ascomycota; class Dothideomycetes; order Pleosporales; family Pleosporaceae; genus Exserohilum; species Exserohilum rostratum. The sequence continues at coordinate 1,160,259 of CP111162.1, forward strand.
CAGGACGTCTCCTAGTTCTTTCAAATCGCGTGATGCTGCCTTTCTCCCAGAACTGATGCTTGCGTAAAGACCGTACGCTAACTGGCTAACGAGAACTGATCTGGTTAGCGCTCTGTGCTCATACGTTGTAATCCACCTACTAATATCGCCAACTGAAAACCCAAACGACATTTTGTTCTACTGAATACTCGAGCTTGGGGGAGTATGAACAGCGATCAGGCTGAAAATTCCGAAGATGGGGGCGAAATGCGGCTGATACAACCCCGCTTACAAAGGGAGGCCGGCAATCATGAAGGCTAAATCTTACCTTCAGCCTGGCAGGCTCCATCCTCCACACTGTAAACTGCACAAATCCTTTAACATTGTCTTAACTCTTGCGAAACCTTGAAGATTTCATAGTCGCTACGATGGCACAAACTACATCCACAAGCTTGCGTACTGTCATTATCGAAGGTCTTCGCAAGGTTCGAGATGTCGAACAAGACGGCTGGGAGGCGACCTTTGACAAAAGCTCTGGACTCTCAAAAGTCTCCATGACCCTTCGTGAGGATGACACTTTGGATGAACTATGGAAAAGAATTGAAGGTAATGCAATTACTAAACCGCCTCCATGTGGTCTTGACAATCAGTAGTCTGCGGTTTCCAGAGGCCTCGCAAGGTAGAGAACGGCGGTATTGAATTTGACCCACTCATTCCTGCATACTTGATCAGAGACCACGATGAAGTCCGCGTGGTAGCAGATGACGAAGCGTCCACTCCAACCACAATCAAGATCAATGAGACGCTAATTTCACATGCCAACACACACCACATAGAGGTCCTCGAATTCAATATTGACGCAATGGAAACTTCTCAATACCAGGTGGAGAACAACGACGGGTTTCGCATATCTTTCGAACGAACTCTCAGGATGCCTGACGACAACAAGCTCCATCAGCTACCCGGCTCACTAGGTCAATTCCAGCTGTTCAGTGTAGACGCATATTCTGAACGTCTACCAAACAAGATCAAAGATGCAGGTGGTGTTTTCTTTTCCATGTGGCAAAGAGAAGCCATGTGGATCAATTTTGAACAAGACCAGTACAAATATGCCGTCCGTGTCTTCATGGGTCGTGTGAATGCCGTAAGTGGACGACAAATGGACGAGGGACAAGATGCAAGTGATGGTAGCAATGCGCAAGATTACGTTGTCGTCCCTGGCCAAGACTGGCTGGATGGTATTTGTGTAGCGCCAGGCGTTGTTCGTCAGTTCGTTGCTATGCCACGTAAGTGCCTCACAACTATTAGTGCAAATATAGCCATGAATCGCTCCAGAAAATATACTAACACCGATCAAAGTGGGCTCTGGATATACTGTCGAAGGCCAGAAAACGTCTGAAGAAAAATACGGAGGACTGCAAATAGAAATCACACCAGAAATGAAGGCAAACCTGCGATTCTGGTCTTACGCAAAACATGATTTCATACGCCTGCTGGATTGGATGGGCTGCTGCGATGGGCTAGATGAAAACAGTACTCCTCACGAACTCGGGTGCAAGGTAGGAGACGTCTTGAAATCGTATCCGACTGATGCAGTATACCAAAAGCATTTTCGCATTCAAGACTTGGCCATGTCCGACGTACGGGGAAAGGGCGAGAGCGACGTACCTCAGAAGATTGTGTTCATGGCACATTACTTTGAATTCCTAGAATCCCCAGGATTTCCCGACGATGAGCTTTTAAGCGAGGCTCCAAGAAGATATATTCTTTCCGACGATTTTGATGAGACTGAAAGATCTTCAGCCATCCCTGTCACTTTTACAGAGACATCTCCATTGAACATAAGCCCAGGTTTAGCTTATTACCCCCCAATTACGAAACAAGAACACTATGTGGAGAAGACATCGGCACCGCTTCAAGAAGATTCGGGCGTACCAGAGATAGTGGCTGTGTCCAACAAAGAAGCAACCACAGGCGAAGAAGATGTCAACCCCGTGGAAAACGTAAAACTTGAAATAAAAGACATCAAGACTATGGGTCTGGCTGCCGGCGGCAAACTCAGTACGTATATGTCTTCGCTTCCCTTCTGCCTGACTGACAAGTAGTAAAGTCCAAGACATATACAAAGACCCCTATCCAGCCATAACCTGGAATCACGCCGCAGCCCGCATTCTCAACGTGCACATGCTCGACCCAGAAAGCTTCGAAAAGGTCACACACATTGTGCCTCAGCCTCCACCAATTGACATCAGAGAATACGTTGATGCCGGCGGCCAGTTCTACGTCGTCGAAGAAAAGGTCAACGAGCGCATTGAAGGAGGTGATTTCGGTAATGTAAAGAGCGTCAGCCAGATGGATCAACATGTCGGCATTACCACTGAACCAGAGTTTGATCCGTCGAAGCCCAAGATGTGCACGACATGTGAGATACGCTTATGTGACTGCATGTAAGTTGTCCACCTTCCCCCTTTCACCACCCCAATATATTGACGACGATCAAGTATCCGCCCATGCGACCATCAATTCTGCAACGTCTGCATCAAACGTCTAGAGCAGAGCGGCGAGGCCGAGTCTAGCTCTCAGCAAGGACGTTGGAAGTGCCCAACATGCAACACCCCGGTCTCACATGTCGCGGGCTTCTCAGCTCCTATGAATCTGCCAGGCGAGGAACCGGTGCGCACCAGGGTTCCTGTGAATGTGCTCAAGATTGAAGATGGAAGGATGAGGTTCTCTAGTATTCACACATCCAGGATCTAGGTTTCTGAACTGACAGCCATGGACATCATTTGACGTCGTAACTCCAGAATGCAATGGAGTAGTATTTTTTTCTGCAATTTATCATAACATGATATTGTCACATATTCTCACAAAATAATTGCATATTGCATCATCAAAAAACAAATTCCCACAGCCCTCCACATCGGGAAAACCCTAATCCCATACACTACAGTGCATTCCATGACCCAAACTCTCGGTATCGCACAAAGAAAAATAAACATTCGAAAAACAACCCCTGCTCTGCGCACTTCCACAAGTCTTGTTGTGCATGTACAAAAGAAGCGCAAAAAAATCAACTCCCCCGGAAAGGCTCGAACTTTCAACCTCCTGATGAGCTACAAGATGCTGTAACAGTCAGACGCGCTAGCCAATTGCGCCACGGAGGATTTGTTGAAGAAACCAGAACTTAGTATGTAAATGTACTAAGTGTATGGTCGTGTCTAAGCATGCGTTGAAGATGGGTTGTGTGCCAACGGTGGGGCAGTCGCGATGCGAACGTGTGTGGGGATTAAAAGCGGGGTAAGGCGTCGCACGCGTGTTAGTCGCGCAGTTTCTGAGTTTAATTCCCAGATAGGCATTTTGAGTGACCAAAGCTAATATTAGTCTGGTGCAAGACTCACCCTCCAAAAACTTCGCGACGTATTTGACTTTGTGTATTTGTGCGCGTGGTGGGGGATAAGAGAGCTCGTTCCTTTTTTGTTGATGTTACATCAGTTATGATCAGGCCACTTCTGTTAGCGGATAAATTCACAAAATATTGACTTTGCGTCGTGTCGTGGTGGTAGTGATAGGCATACACTAGTGCTAATTTTTCCGGTGAAGGGGTGAATTTGACTTTGTGGAAAATATACTATATCTTCTATTGCTTTCTAAATACGGATTTATGTCTACGCTTGTCTAGAAGTCCTTGTTACATCGTTTGATCGTAAAAGCCATGAAACGCGACCATCTGGTGTGTCTGCCAGTGCCATGTCACCTCAATGGCCTCATGGGCACAACTGTGTCCTCGTGATCACTTCGATCAACATCGTACGCTGTAGACATGAGGCCGATCTCTTCCTCTCTGTCTCCTCTTTCCCTTGGTGCCACCTTGTTCGGACCTTCCTTGTGCATCGCAACGTATATGGCGGATCCCAGAATAAGCGAGGAACCGATGATGGAAAGCGTGCCAGGAGTCGTGCCCCAGACGAGCTTGTCAAATGCCAGCGCAAACAGCATTTGCGTGTACAACATGTTGGTGGCACGAGACGATTTCTCGTATTGTAGTCCGGCAGCTAGAAGGAATTGCTAGTCGACGTCAGTCAAATAATGTGCAGCAAGCATAGTACATACCATGACGAATCCACAAATGCCGAGGAATATCAGATAACACCAGTCCTTGAGACTGTTTGGAAGTAGAAAACCGACTCCTGGCATGGTGGCCATGGCTACGATGCTGACAATGGTACACCAGGTCGCAAAGTAATTTACAGAGATAAGCGGGTGTGCTCGCTTTCCAATCCAGCGAATGGTAGTGTAGGCTCCAGTGGCTCCGAATACACCAATCATGGCTATCCCTACTGCCATGGCTCGCTGTGTAGGTGTTACAGAGTCATAATCGACAGCAAGACGATCGGAAGCAGGAGTGGTCATGTTCGACGGAGCCATGTCCGAGTCGGCACTGGCAGGAGGTACAGGCTCGTTGGAATGAGAAAGAGCAGTAAAAAGAGAGACGGGTCGGGCGATTAGAACAACGCCAAAGAGCGAGACGTATGCTGCAATCTGCTCCATACGTGTAAATGGCTCATTGATAAAGTAGGAACATGCCCAACATGCGAGACTAGGTGCAAGAAAGGTAATGACCGTTGCATCGGCGAGAGGCAGGTAGAGTAGAGAATCTGTCAGAAGTGAGCATAATGTACAAGGTGCACAGCAACCACCAAGGGTACTAGATAGCTGCAGACTTTGAATAGCCACTGTACTCATGTACAGCCCATGGTCACTTACAATACATCCCAAAGACCCCAAAAAAGCCTGTTAAGCCTCGGGCGATTAGCAGTGGACGCACTTCCTTCATGCCGAAAGGAAAATGTTCCGTTTTCTTATACCACATGTACAAGGAAGCACACAAGACTGTCAGGGTCATCCTAGCAAACAGTATTTGAAAAGGATGGTAGCCTTTGCCTATGGAACTATCAGCAACGATGCCAACACTGCCGTTAAGAATCCCTTTACCATTATTGCCTTCTACTTCCAGCATCCTAGTCGTGACATTCATCAGGGTCCCAAAAAACTGCGCCATCAAAACAAGAGCTAAGCCTTTGTTGGTGATCCACGAGGCCTGTATCCTCTGTTTCAAGGTTTGTGGGGGAGCAGGCGAGCGAGAAGCATGTCTCGCGTGGTAAAGCGGAACATAGTCTGGATTTCGGCCAAGTCGTACATTGTTGAAATCGTCTATGGATACGACAGAGGGGTTTGGAGATGGCACACGAATCGCCCCGCGCGTGACCCTCCGTGTGTCTTCGGCTTTATCGTCGGGTTTAAGCGACGAGCCAGCTACCCGCTCGCGCTCGAGGAGTTGCTGTCCAGATTTATCATCGTCTCGGATCCGATTTTGGGCTGACGGCTGGCTCATGGCGGTGCATGTAACAGTTCTGACAGAAGACAGAAGGCTGGAGACGAGGTCGTGGAGACATAGTGGAAGGCGCCAGAAGTTGGTGGCTTGTTGGGTCTTTGGGGCGCCACGCGACACTGAGGAAGGCGGCAACTCGACGAGTCACAACCATCGACGCCGTTGCAGTCCCCACAGCCCCCTCATTCCCCATACGTTCGTTCCATCATCGACCCGCTCAATGCCCGTTGCAAAGACACATCCACATCCGCCTTGGTTGAAAACGCATCTAGTCGGTTAGCTGGTCCTGTGTGCCCATGGTTCAGAATTCAGTGGAGCAGTCGTTTGGGATCATGTCTTCACAATGACGTCTGCTACCCCACGTGAGCTCACGTGAGTCACTGTACGTATGTATATGTGACTGTCGATCGACAAGATACCAAGCGATATCCTATCGGCTCTCGCCCAGCGTACGGACACAGGAAGCCGTTGGAGGGTGTCTCCCATCAACAGAATAGGGTTTGTGCATAGCTGTTGGCACCCGCACCCCCGTAAAGGTTTGTGACTTTGGGCATAGCGCAAACTAACGTATCAGTTTGCTGGTTTACAAATAAGAATATGTCGAGGCGGCATTCTGTTCGCCTAGGGACGTCCAGGACGCAAAGTTAATTCCAGAAGGAGAAGAGGTGTCCACAACGCAAGGTCAATGCTGCGGAATTTGAGTATTCGACGACTGCTCCGTGTTGAGACCCCCATGGAACCAAGACGAGACGCTCCAACTGACTCTACGTTTGGCTTTAACCAAACTTTGACCCTGTATACCAGTATACCCAGCCCGGTCAGGTCGGCGAGCCTCGCGCGGGCAGCGCTCTGGCTAGAAAGGGCTGAACCGGGCCTTCTATTCGTTATAGAAGCCAAACACACTTTTACAACCTATTACTTTGCGCCGAACGCACCGAACTCCCGAACAGGGTCTATCTGCGGCTTCTTGCCCCCAGTCCGGTGGTCTGATTTTTTCATTCTGATCGACTGACCTTTTCCTTCTAGATCTCCATGCCTGCGCAAAATGTACTGAATTAGTAAGAGATGACGCTGCAGTCCCTGCAGAGCGCTGTCTGGGGTAGTCGATACAAACCCTACAAGTGTGCTTTTTTTCGAGGCGCAATGCACGTACTACGAGGATTCCACACCGATCAACGGCTCGAGGTCTGGATGCCATATCGCACCAAGCGATAACGGCAAGACATATGGCACAATCACATCTCGCTTATGCCCTGCGACACGGCCAATAACTGGTGAATACGAGGCATCACTTGGCACTTGGTGCTGCACGTCTGGCGTTAAGCTATCGTGGGGGTTTCAGCGGGTGGGCTCGTTATGCCATGGCTATGCCTAAATCAGGTGTGACATGCAGGTAGCAGCACCACTGGGTCAGCGACTCCACGCAAGCCTTCTCCGCTACAGTGTGACCGAGATGCCGCTCGCAATGTCCACACTCAGTCCTCCAGCAATAAGACTAGTCAGCCGTTTTTGATTGGCGGGCCGCGGCATCCATCCGGCGTGAAGCGGCTTGCAGCCGCCACTCGCCACAGCACGACGTACATACAAGCAGCATTGCTTGTATATCATCTCCAAACCCTATTTGTTCAGTACACAGCACAGCTGAGGCGCCTACCCTGGCCTGTCAAGCACACGTTTACTTCCGGGGATCGCGGAGGATCAGCTGGGGTCTCCATTGTGTCACACGTAGGCGAGTATTGGGCATAACGGCAGCTGTCAGCGACGATAGGCGAGTCCCTTGCACGAACTACAACAGACTTGGATCGACATTGCACCCTGTGTGAGTGTGCGTACATGAAGCTGTATTTACACCACTCGGCAGCAGGAATAATGAATCAAGCGCTTGGTATCGACTACTCTGACTCGCAGCTTACTTCGGCATTCGTGGCTCGATAGCACGGCAGTGGGCGCCATGATGGAAGTGACAGTGACAGTGAAGTGACGGGGACTGTCTCTTTGCCGCGCCGAAACACGGCGTCCAATGGACATGGGCTTTGCTCTGTACCACTCCAAGGAGCAACGGAATTCCCCCTTATGGTCGATCTGCCTCAGGGGGTCCGAAGCGTGGAAGAAGCCAAGAAGGTTTTACCGCTCGACAGATACCGGCGGCGACGACCTCTAGCCTCAAGCTTCGAATTTCAAGCTTCGTAATGCCTCTGTACTGTACAAGAAGCATGACATCATTCCGCCGAGAAGTAAACCTTAAAAATTTCGGATTCCTGCTATCCACCGCCGGGCCCCCCTGGACGGCGAGGTCGCCTGGCCGGGACCCGACGGAGCCATTTTCTCCAGTGTTGTCGCGTGCGTGTGCGCCTATTCCTCGAACCCATGTAGGCCAACCCCAGCCATAAAACGACCACGGTCCAAAGGGCACATTACCCGCGTTTCAGGCCCGCCACGAGGGGGCAGCTGGCACGCAGCGTGTGCACGGATCCATTGCAAATCTCCCGCTTACACGCACACCCCGCGGGAGCGCGCGTAAAAGCAAACGACCATCCTTGGCCAACAGCAAGTCGAGAACATGGCCTTAAGCGCGCTATGCCACTCCGACTGTGTTTGCTTTGATGCCCAAACGGGCCAAGACGACAACGGTTGCAGACATGACTTTTGGTCGCCCTCCTGGTTTGAGGCCTGCAATCTCGTAAGGCGGACATGCGACCTTAGGTGTCTGCTTTGCCTGTAGGCTTCTGGCTCGCGCCTCCAATCGTCAATCCCACCAGGTTTCAGGCCAAAGTGACCACAGAGGACCATCTCTATAGCAAGGGCAGTATTAGCACGATCGTGCATTTGGGCGGTATCTAGACGGGCGCTTCGCGGCGTCTTAGCCACGTCCGCTCACTGACTACAGACCATGACACAAGTCCTCATCTCGGTACGGCCGACGCGATAAGCTCAGGGAACACCCCGTCCTAGCGGGTGCGCACTTGCCCAAAAATAAAGTGCGAATAACAAGAATCCAAATCACCACCACCAAAAAAGAAAAGAGTGATATAGCCAGCAGCACATCACATCACAGCATCGGGTGGAGCCTGGATGCCTGGGTCATCGGTGGTCCGATATTTTGGCGGCCCACCACAACTACCACATGTCGGGGTGTCGGATGGCTGCATGCCCGCTAATTCCAAAAGTGCCAGGGGAACCTGGGACATGGGGGTCACACAGCAGCGGGAAAACCGCATGAATATAGACCATGAAACGGCACATGAACTGTTGCAAGCGAGAAGGGAAAGAGGGCTAAGGTTCGCTAAAGAAGGGGAGCTCGCTCGCCTACATTACCGATTAATACCACCACTGCCTCGACCACGGGCCTTGGCGAATGCTTATGAGAATTGCAAATTTAGACATGGGGGAGTATGCGGTGGGGTGGATGGACCAAGTCTTTTTCGAGTATGCAGGTCGCAGTGGGCTAGCAAAAGGACGGAGATTTGTCGTATTTAGCTGCAAAAAGTGGGACGTGGCCTTTTTTGGGAGGGGGGGGCCAAGGGCCAAAAAGAAAGACCGAGATCAGATCAGAGCCAAGACACAGATGAGGGCGGAAGGAAACAGCCACTATCCGCGCAATTGGGCTTTTCTTCGGATGTCGGTCGCGCGGCGTTTGCGCCCGCGCGTCAGGGACACTCGGCGGGCCTTTGCGTTCGCGCGGAGGGTCGAGGGAGGGGAGGGGTCACCTGGATGTAGTAAGATTAACTCGTCTTTTCTCGGTCGGTGGTCTATGGGTAGTACGTACTATGTATGTACGTACTATGGGGGTGTGTGAAGGAGGGTCTATGCTTCATCGCTAGGACCACGCGCTGCGACAAAAGGAGGAATAATGCATTGGAACCGCAATCTAGGTGGACTACGCGGATTTCAACTTGAGGAAAGAAAGTGTGGATTACGAGCCCACATCACCACCCCTCCCAGCCCACACACGCACCCACACCCCTTCGCCAAAAGTGACAGGACAGGTACCCGATTGTGACAGCAACTACCCCAGACACGCCTCCCCCCCACCTATTGTTCTTGCCAAAAGCCACATCGCTTGTTGCATCAGATTGTGGCACACAGGCAGGTGCCGGTAAACCTTCCTTGCGACTCCAAACTGACCTCCTACTCTCCACCTGCCTTCGCCCTTTCCCCTAAGCGGGTCCCCGCCCTATTACCGCCTTAACCCGCATTTGCGCGAATTCGTGAGCCCCACTGTCACCGGCGCGGTTGACCTGCTCACTAGAAGCGGTAAAGATGCTTCGGCCATGGTCTGCACCACCGTAACTCTCACTGTCATACACGACGGTGTTGTTGGCCGCTACAATGTTCCTCTCGTATATCGGATATACGGACGGTACTGGCCGCGCTTGGCCGGGCGCACTGCAGCCCTTCTGGACCACCGTCGCAGGGCATCCGCTGTTAATGCCGCTCAACGCCAAGTGCTGCTCTGTGGTCCCTGAGCCATATGCCACCTTGGTGCCAGGAACCGCTAGGTAGGACCCTGTGCCCTTTTGCGTATTGCTCACCGCTGTACCAGCAAAAGATGGACTACTGGGGAAATCCGAGGGTAGGTCACGGTAGTTGAATGTCTGCCATTGGTTTGCAAAGGCCAAGTTGCCCAGCTGCTCTACTGATTTCCCTCGCGTAATACTTGCATCAATGGTAACATTACCGTCTTGTGGGGCATTGTAAGACGATTTGACCCAGAGGGGATACTGGAAACTTCTGGAATAGCCCACGGACCCGGCTTGCTTGCCAGTACTAGATAGTTGTACGATCTGATCATTTCCTTTGTTGCTGAGCGTTCCAATAGTGGAGAAGGTCAAATGCTGACTCCACGCAACCGTTGTTGATCCTTCGACTGTGTGGAACGTCGACTCGGTGTGGAAGCTCCGGACCACTTGGATTGTGTAATCCAAGGAAATAAGACTACCGTTTGGATCTCGATTCGGAGCAGAGTGCACGTGAATATCGGCCATGGAACCCGAGCTGGGTCGTATTCCCTTTACAGCTTGATTATTGGGATCAACCCAAACAAAGACTTTACCAGTAACAACCCAGTTTGAACCAATCGCCGTGGTGAATTTGCCGGTGCCTTTACCATTATCGTCGATGCCAACAACTTGGATTTCAAACGTATGGTTCTTGCCATCATTGAGTAAGGGTATAAATGGCGTGATGTCGATTTCGTCTTCCTCGAGATCGAATGCGTCGATCCCAACAACGGGCCGCCAAAGCGCCGGGACAATGCCTCCAGTGAAGATGATCGGGAAAGGCCACGCAACCCCAGCCAGTTGACCATCAATCAGAAGTCGCAGCTCTCGGAAAGGCGAGTGTCCGTACAATGTCGAGTCGTTACCAATGACTTTCGTGTCAGATGAAAGCACATTGCTCCACCAAAACTCTTCCTCAGCTTGGCCGCAAGCGGATATGGAAAACACCGCCTTTTTAGCATTTTTCGGTAGCAACACTGTGTCGACAGCTCGAGTACCAGGGACAACAAAGGCGCTTGAGACATTATCAGCAGATTTTCGAGCAGATACTGGGATGATGACATCTGCGGGCGCAAGGGTGTCTTCAGCGGTAAAGAAGGTTGCGGTCAACGTCGTATTCCAAGCTCCTGTGTACTTGTCATCAATGAGGTTTCCCAGATCGAAGATGATCTTCTGTTGCGTCTTCCAAAGGGTAAGGTAGCTGCTCATGTCTTTGACATAAGTCCAGATGATACCATCTTTCGTTGGCTCTGCAGTTGAAGTACGGAAGACCTCGGTGTCACCAAGGAACATTAGAGCGAGCCTGTCAAATTGTCGACCAGCGGAAGTAACTGTGAAGTTGATGGTGATCCTGTTGAAACTGCAGTCCGGTGGCTTGTATTCACCAACAAATGGTTGACCGTATGATCTGGCAAAGGTATACTCCATTAGAGTCTGTCGACACTCGCTGACCGGACTGAGGACTGGCGGCGTGACTTGTAGGCACTGAAGTAGGGAAGATCCGTTCGAAGCATTGTCTCTCAAGGACAGAGTCTGGGAATGGGGCTCTGTCAAGGCCGCGTGGACAATGGAAGTGGATTGGCATATCGTGATTAGCATTAGAGACATGATTATGAGGTGCAATCTAGGTGCTGCTCGCCCAAGAGATTTCCGCTTGTTCGTTTCTATCAATCCTCCATAATGCCATCCAAAGTCTCTATCACTCTCGTGACTACGATCACACATGATGCCCCGTACCGTTTGGGGCGACGGTGGTTGGTGAGATGAAGCTGATGATGAAGCTGCTGCTGCTGATAATGATGATGCGCACAACGCCGTAAACTCCGTAATCATAGGTATCTTGGAAGAAAAGGTCCCGATATTTGCTTTTGGTATGCCGCTGAAACTCCGAATGAGCAAAACCAATGTCGATGCGTGACTGTGGACAGGTGTCAGTGGCTACGTCGAAGCGAGAAGGCAAGTTGGTCTGTACCTTCTGAAACAAAAGAGGGGCAACTACTGCCTCTTATAGCAAAACGAGGAATAGTTGCCCGAAACAAAAACCAGTGCGCGAGCGTTCGAGGCAGGCACACCCACGGAGGCTTGTGGTGCAGTCGCTGCGTTAGGTTTGTTGGGGTCGGATAACGAGCGGTAAACACTCGCGTGCGGGGGATATTCATTGGTTGCCCTTGTGATTGTCCCAAAAGCGCTTAGTGGCGCTTCGAACTAAATCATTGTCCCCAAACCGGGTTCGATAGTAGTTCAAGAGCGCAAACTCGTCTGGAGGCAGGACATAGGACTGCGGTTGGGCGTTGAGTTTTGACCAGACTTCGGCCAGGCGTTTTTCGAGGAATTGGGCGAGGCGCTGGTCAACTCCGCCTTCGCTATTTTGGGCGACGTGAACCGCCTGGCCGAGGGAGAGGTAGCCGTAGCCAGCAATGTTTTCAGTGTTACCACCCATGTTGATGATGATGATGTTGTTGTTGTTGTGAAAGTAGTAGTAGTAGTGGTGTAAGATGAGATAAGGGTAGATTGGATGGCGCAGGGCTAAACGAGAGAGGAAGGTAGAAGGCTGTTGTTGATGTAGGTAGTGTGACGGTGGCAGTAGTGGTGGCTAGATAAGGAGCGTGGTGGTATATAAAAAGGGTTAACCGAGAAGAAGAAGGCAGGTAATGTGACACGGTGCAGGGCAGGCGAGGGAGTAGCGCGGCCAGTGATATATATACCAGAGCATATTAACAGTCAAGTTTATGAGACGAATCCACGTGGAGAAACAGGCAGATCCTAAGCAGGACCTCATGCAGCTACGCAAGGTGTGAGCCTAGACGAAGCCTCAAACAGTTGGCTCCGGGAGCGTGCCGTTTTGGGCGCTGTCAAGCTGTGAGGCGAAGGAATGGGTGTAACACCAAAGCGCGGTGTCGTCCCGCCGAATAATGTGAGAAGCAAGCAAGGGCCCCTGTCGGCAGGGAAGTCACAAACGGCGCCGAGGAGAGCAGGGGCAGGGCGATCAACTCCAGAGTCCAGCCGAGCTAGCAGGGGGAGGGGCTCGACGCCGCCCTGTTCAAAGAGGAGCCCTTGTCCGCTGCCTTGGGACCTCAGTAGGCCAGCGGAACCGCTCGTGCGTGCGGGCCAATGGGGCCATTGACGCGGCTGCAGGAGGATGATGTTAAGCCCAGGTAAATGAATAATGGTACCCATATATCACTCGTCAGCTCAGCACCTAGAGCGCAAACTTTGAGACTGGTGCGGTTGCAGGGTTGTGGGAACGCCGAAAACTTTAAATGATCAACTTGCAAACCTTCGCAGGTCCTCGCAGGCAAGGCGCCGAGCCGCGTTGGACGCATCTCTGACAAACTGCATGATGGTGGAAAGGGGGCGACTTTGTGCGGTGACAGCACCAGTGTGGACAGCCGATGCAGTGTCAACGTCGTGCCCGAGTTTGGGAATGGCAGCAGCACGCACACCACAGCACGCCTTGTCAGGCGTGAGCATGGCAAAATACGCACAGTAGCGAATCGCCGACTACCCTGTCCGGCCCTGTCCTGCCCTGTCCTGCCTTGCCCTGCCCTGCCCTATCCTAGGAGTACACCGCGCATGGGGCCATGAGTGATACCTTGTCAGAACGGATTAGGCTAATGTAAGACGTTGGATGCTGTTAGAGGCCCGGCTGTGGCCGTAGGATTCCAACGCCCTTCACCACCACTCGGCCTATGTACGCTGCCACTGCTGTCCCCCAAGACGTTTGTTGCTGCTGCGTAGGCGCCACCGCTCATTACACGAACACGAGCCCATGCATTGATGGTGGTGAAGCTACGGGATGATGCCAAGGCCACAAGTGGTGAAACGTTCGTGTTGAAGGAACTTGTGCAAATGGGGCCCGCTCCTGTTCCACACAGCGGCGCCGCCATGGCTACCAACGAACGGGTTCGCAAACAGACAGAGTTGGACCCGCACGGTTGATGATGAAGCTACGCGTGGTGCCCCGCATTTTAGAATTCACCATGCAAAATACATGCTGTGGCATTTCAACACGGCACGCGATCGTCAATGCGGGCGCAACTATCAAATCCTTTGTGATGGATGTGATAGAGGCTGGCAGGCGGCGGCGCCACACGTCAGGTCGACTTCAAGCGCGTTCGCAAGGGCGACTGGTCGGCACCCTGGGCAAGCCACCGCTATGATGCTCGTAAGCAGGCGAGGGCGAAGGAATCGAGCGAATATGCAGAGCATGCAGCGCATGCATGTGCGCCGCCCACATTCCATCCGCAAGGACGCGTCCGGCTAGGCCTGTTTGGACATGGGCTGCAACACATGTTTGCGGGAAACACGCTTCGAGAGTTCCCGACGAAGGTCTTTGCCATTGCTGGGCTAATGCAGGCTGACGCTTCTGTCAGGCAGCTCTATGCGAAGCTGGGAGCGATGGCAATCCCAGTTGGCACGCCCTTGGGTCATGGTGGTAACGTCGCAGAGTCCCAGAAACAGGCGCGTCAAGGGTGACGAGCCGCCACAGCGGTTCCCTAGCAGAGACGGTAGGCCTTGAGGAGATTGGGGTCCAGCTCGGCAATGACAGACGAAACGTTCCTGGATCTTGACGTCGCTGGCGCCACCTTTGCCTCACACCACCAGGGAACCTCGACATGGCGTCTCATCACCATCGTGATCCGTCTGATGGTTCAGACACCATCTGACCGTCTATGTGCCTGCGCGACTCAGTGGCCAAGTGCCGAGCAGGGCCGCGTCGCGGACACAAAGCTTCTAGTCGGGTGCCTTTTGCAGACGGTAGCTTGTTGGCCTTTGGCACCGGTGTCGGTCGCTGAAGGAAAGTGTTGCGTGCCTGGCCTTCGAGACGAGACGAGGGATGCATGCAACGGGACAATCACCCGCTACCACGATGCCGCTCCTGGTCATGAGGCTCCGCGGCGTGACCCTCTGCAGTCGTCCGCGACCAGCGCCGGAGGCGAGCCATGCGCCGTCGATGGTTGCGACATTTGCTGGAACGCAAAGAAAGAGAAAAAAAAATAGTGTTGAGTTGTACCGATCCGCATCGTCGCGATGGAGCGATTGGGGCGACCGCCGCCACCGCCCGACAGGGCAGGCAACGTCTGCCTATTTTCTTGGGGGGCCTGGGGGCGGGCGGCGGAACAGGCATCGGAGGTGGCGATACTGTTGTTCCGGCGCCGGACCCTGGCCAAATTATCGACAACTGTGACGCTGCATTAACGTCGGTTTTTTTTGGCGTGACCTTCTGGAACAACACGCGCTGTGACGGCGTCTGAGACGACTGACGCCCACGTGAGTAGCGTTTCGCTCACTTTGACCATCTTGAACCGCTCATGCAATGAAGCCACGCGTCGCACGCATTGGGGCCGACAAGCTTCTCTCCGCGAGTGCCACCAGAAGCTGTACAGCGCGGCCCGCAGCGCCTTCTCTACGCAGCTTCTTCACCTGGACGCCACCGTCGGCCCAGCTAAGACCGCTCAAGACGCCGTTTGAGCGGAGCTCCCTGCTCTTCCTCCGCTATCAGCGCTCGGTACTTGGGCGCCGCTTCCGATCCCTTCGCTTCAAGAGCGACAAGCCCAGCGCCCAGTCGCACAACCCCACGCCGCACCTGGGCAGTCCAGAGCCGGCTCCCTCGGTATCGCAGCGCCTCAAGAAGCTTTCGCGCGAGTACGGCTGGACGGCGCTCGCCGTCTATCTGGGGCTGTCGCTCATCGACTTCCCCCTTTGCTTTGTGGCCGTCCGCTTGCTCGGGACCGACAGAATCGGCCACTATGAAGAAGTCCTGAAGGAGGCTCTCTGGAGTGTGGTCCGCCTGGTTCTGCCCAACGCCGGCAGGAAGCCAGTAGAAGCAGGCGCCGATGAGGACATTACAGAAGCCACGGCGAGAGAAGGTTATGTGGAAGCGGGGAGAGCCGTGGGACACAATGGTGGGGCAGATGCATGTATGCAAAACCTTCTGCTCTCAGCATGCAACCACAGCTAACAATTCATTACAGCAATCTGGACCCAGCTTGGCTTGGCCTACCTCGTCCACAAATCCTTGATCTTCTTCCGCGTGCCGCTTACCGCCGCTGTGCTCCCCAAGGTTGTCAAAACCCTGAGGAGTTGGGGTTACAACATCGGGAAGAAGACGCCTAAGACCCCGCCTACGTAAAGATCACAACCACTCACCCTCAAGTCTATGGCCACTCCACCACAATCGGCATCACTAAAACATTCGCACGGTGTTCTCTAGAAGCCGCGCCTGTACATTCTAATGCATTCACGACTCTGTAACAATACACATACACATGTAAGATTGGGATATAAGACAAGTAGTTTCTCTCTACCCTCCATTTTCTGCGCCAACAAGTGTGGCGGCCTGTGTCTCAACCCACACAGTCATTACTTCAGACTTGATCTTGTGCTTTCATAGTACCGTCTTCGTCGTATACTTCATAGTCACTCTTGTCTAAAAACCCCCCCTTTCTCGCTCACAATCTCATGGTGGCCCACGTCGCCAAGTCTTCAACCGTCGATTGCCAAAGCCCACCAGCTAAGCTAGTTGCGGAAAATCACACTCCGTATTTTCATTAAGAAGCTGAACACACCAAGCTGCCGCCAAGTGCACCGTCGGAGTAGAACCCCTCCTCGACAGATCAGGAGCGTTTCTGTCTGGCTGGATCATCAAGCGTAACGGTGCCATCAACATACATGACACACGGGCAGACCATATCGAAACCTAATCTCGATCGCGGAATACTTCCATCGCATTACTAAGGTGGTGTTCGAGGTACGGAGACATTGACTCCCGGACTCCCGAAGACAAGCCTCCTAGCCGGAAGCCGACAAATGCACACCATTTTTCAGCTGCAGGCTTACACGGGCTGTAGTCTCACATTCCATAAACCTTCCTCAAGTGTATGGAACTTTTGTAATCAGGTGCGCGTCTCTCTGACCAAGGTTGTACCCAGTTCTACTTTGTGGACTTGCAGTCGCTTCTAATCGCCCATCGGGCCTATTCAAATCGAAACCTTCCCTGTTCACGGATCCGGCTTTGGTCCCAGGAAACCCTCACTTACCCGATTCGTATCGGCAAGCGGTTCATAGTACGATCAACGTGCGATATCCTTAAGCTCGGAGCAAATATTTCCTAAACCTTGGCACCTGTGTAATCGATAAAGTATATGACGCAGGAGCACATTGTTGTCGCCTTTCAGACTCGGGTGGCAGCATCCGCGTGCTCTTGTAAAAAGAAAGTTGGCACTACATTGGTGTACGCGTAGCCCATGTTTTTGCTCGGTACGTGACCCGTCCGTCTTCGAGAAGCGGCTCGACGCTCGGGGTACCAGCGCGATGTTCTAATCGAGTAGTCTCCGAGCGCTTATTTACCATCACATGGAAATGATTCATTCCCGTTGCCAACACTACACTAAGTTTTGTGGCAGTGCATTGTCCATGAAACTAACAACAATCCCTTTCCACGCATTGCACGTGGCTGCAATCTCATTCCGTGCCGTCATTCATGAATCATTGTGGTCGGCGAAGTTGCATTTGCTGATCGACTGTCGGTGACGTACGCGAGATTTGGCAGGTTGCTATACACGTGCGCATCCAGTCTGCAGTAGGAGATAGGAAATTCCCGAGATGGCCTATGCCGGTGCACCCACCCCGTCTCAGCTTCCTCACTCTGCTCAACGGCTCGGAAACACAGGGTTGAATTCGTGCATGAAGGGTCTCTGACGCATCATTTTCAGCTGAAATCAGCATCGGGATGCAGGTAGCATGTCGGTCGCTACATATTCCCCTTTAGGGACATATGCAGTCATACACCATCAGCGCAGCGTCTGGCTTACTCTACGTACCAGACCCGTAGCATAGCGTAGGCACACACTACTAGGATTGTGGACGACAACGCAGCTTGATGTAAGACTCTGCATAGGGCCTTTGCAGGAGCAGCGTCCTCACCGCTATAACATTGCGGAGCACGTCTTGAATCACTTATCGTAGTGTAACCCAGGGAGGTAAGCATTACTGCAATAAGCACCCCAGGGTACAGCAGACACATCTTCACAGCTGTGAAATGCCTGTGCATTCTACAGTCAACCTATGGCTCATTGAGGGGAGCACATGGGTAGCTGCAGATATATGTATGAACGCAATGAGACCTGAGTAGCCATTCAAAATGTGACAGCCAAGTCAATTAAACGTTCACGGTGTCACTCTTGGAACATTCTTAGAGGGCTTATATCGAAGGTAGAGCTGTTCGAATAAGCGTGACAAATTGGTTCCTGTATCAAAAAAAATGCGCAGCATCGCAATAGTTACGCGATGCTTCCATTGGGGATGTGAGGATGCAATGCATAAGTAAAAAGGTCTCAGCAACAAGAGAACATGCAATAAAGCTGCCTTATCCCTGCGGAAGTAGGGCATAGCAATGCGCAGCCGCCTTGCCTACCAATATTACACCAGATTCGCGGAAGGGTGTCTATGATGAAGCTGCTCCCTAAGGCAAGAGCACTCGCAAAATGCCGCCGTCGCGTTGCGGATGTAGGTGGAAGGGTGCACGAATGCACGGCAGAAAACTTTCCAGCTGTAGCAAATTTCGTGGCCCATGCTGGCACGTGCCGACACTAGTCCTGATCGGGTATATACAACCGTCTCTAACCCCTTTCATCAGCCTCGTCCACCTTGCTCAACACCAAACTTTGGGCCCAAGACCGAAACCGTTGGCCATGTCAACCTTGGCCTGTGACTCTGCGCAGGATACCCTTCGTTGATACAGACAGCTATGTCCCCTTTGGATCTGGAGAATCAATCACAAGACGGCATACCATGCCCCGTTTCCCATTGCGCATCTTTCGCCTCCCCTACACACGCGCGGCACGCCGGCGACGCATGTACACCATGCTTGTCGCCGTAAGCGTAGTGATACTGTTCATCCTGCCCTTTTACGTCATCTACAAACCCCCAAACCTTCTCATCCGTTATTTTCAGCAAAGATGGCCAGATGTACTATGGCACGTGCCGGCTTCCGCTCTACGCCGGGATGGAAAAGAGATGGAAAAAGTGGTTGCTTTGACGATTGACGATGCACCTTCGACGCATACGCCAGAGATTCTCAAAGTGCTGGGAGAGCATAAAGCAAAGGCGACGTTCTTTGTCATCGGAGGTCAAGTCAGCGGACGAGAGACGATTCTGCAAGACACTGCAAAAGCCGGGATGGAACTGGGGAACCACGCCATGCATGACGAGCCGTCCCGCTCCTTGACACCCTCAATCCTTGATGCCGAAATCCGAGAAGTGGAAGGGTATATCAATCGGACCTACGACGCTGTTAATCTGCCGCATCCGCCCAGGTACTTTAGGCCTGGCTCGGGCTTCTTCAGCACGAGGATGCGCAGACAGATTAAGGAGATGGGCTACCACATGGTTCTCGGGAGTGTTTATCCGCATGATCCGCAAATTGCTTACCCGAGCTTGAACGCTCGGCATGTGCTGAGTATGGTGCGGCCTGGGAGCATCATCATATGTCATGACCGACGAGAATGGACAGTTCCAATGCTGAAAAAGGTGCTTCCAGAATTGAAGAAGAGGGGCTACAGGGTTACCACTGTTTCCGGACTATTGGATGCGGCGGGGAGGACTAAGACGGCTTGATCTATAACAAACCGTTGTCAACATGGGGAGTTCCGCTTCCAGGATCAGTTTCGGATACTCAAGCCGATGCGTCCTTGTAACTACACCAGCGATGGCGAATACATCGTGTAGTGAGGAGACCCCGCATCAAAGCTTGCCCAGACTGAGCACGTTATTCATCACAACTCTGTCGCATTTTTTACCGTTATGGGGTCTAGTGCCCCAGATGCACACCAACGGAACCTTCCCTCTTGTAGAAGTAGAGGCATTCGTTTCACGATTCCGCCGCGATGGAATAGACCAGGGAATGCTGACACCCCACGTATTGGAAACCGGCGCAATGGCTTTTCTTGTTAGTGTGTCCTATTGGTAGCTGCGGTCCTTCTAATATTGAATCTCGCAACGAGGCACGGGTTGATTTTGTGAAACTATCAAGTCTTTCCTGAATGCTATGCGCAGATGGCGTGATAAACACGCCATTGGGGCTGGTGCAGCTAAGAGTATCATGAGAAAGTTCTTCGGTGGTTGCAGCCTGAAAAAGGTTTCATGGTTCATGGTTCGCAAGTGCACTATCTCGATTAAGTTAGGAATTGCTAGTGCAGTAATCGACGGTTGATGCTGCCTTGTGAGCACGTGAGTGCGGGACTAGCGCGATCGCGTTCCTTCCGCCTCCCAGTCCATGGCGCGGCGCGTCATTCAACCACCAGGCCTCCACCACACCCGAGCGGCGACTGATGACAGCCACGCCGTGACAATACAAAAATGCCTGCGTATGTGAAATCCACCCTGCGTGCTCATTGTTTGTCCGGTGGTGCAATGAACGAATCCGAGTTAATCTTGTTGCAGGCCGGGCGATCAATACAGTGGCGGCAACGTCCAGAACCCATTCGAAGAGCGCGCCGTGAACGGCTTCACAGCATCAGAAATTGCCACATTGCAGAGTAGACTGAACAAGCAACTCGGTCCTGAATACATATCACAGCGCCCCGGTAATGGTGGCGGTCGAGTGGCGTACTTGGAGGGGAACAAGGCGATAGCACTTGCAAACGAGGTCTTTGGCTTCAACGGCTGGTCAAGCTCACTAGGGCAGGTGCAGATTGATTATGTACGATTCAGCGTTTCAGTGGGCAAAACAACGGCTAATTAGCGTAGGTCGACGAGCACTCTAACGGCAAGGTCAGCCTGGGTCTTTCAATAGTAGTGAGGATCACATTGAAAGACGGCACATACCACGAGGTATGCATGAGTGCTTGTAGCCCTCTGATTCATGCTGATACAGTTCCAGGACATTGGGTATGGATCAATAGAGAATGGTAAAGGCAAGGCCGCATCGTTTGAGAAGGCCAAGAAAGAGGCCGCAACAGATGGTTTGAAGCGTGCTCTACGCACATTTGGCAATGTCCTTGGTAACTGTCTATACGACAAGGAATACCTCAAGAAAGTTCAAGCGATGAAGGTCAAACCAGTCAAATTTCAAGAGGACAGTCTGTACCGGCATAGCGACTTCGCACCCCCACCACAACCCGAGCCGCAAGCGGTAGTCAAGCAAGAACCTCAAAAGACACCTGCCAGGCCTGGTCAGGTTCTCCGCACGCGTACCGACCAACTTAACAACCAGTCTTTCGGTGCCGACTTTGACGATGAAGCCGACGAGAATCTATTTGATGGTGTTGAAATGAGTGAGGGCCATGGTGACGAGTTTTCCCTGTCAGACACCCTTTCTGCTTCAGATACCACGGGATTACGTGCTGGTGAGCCAGCCCAACCAAAAGGTGTATCGTCTGGCCGTGCATCCCCTGCAACAAATGCAGGACATCCTCGACAACCCAATGGCAAATCAATACCAGCAGGTCGTGGCCAGTCAGTAGCACAACAGCAACAACAGTCCAACCAAGTACCAGGAAGGCCTTCACCGCAGGTACAGAATGGCCGACAGCCGCAGACACCAGTTCAACAGCAACCACGACCAGTACAAAACAACGGACGTATGCCTCCACCTGCTGCAGAAAATGGTGCGGCGTCT
Organism: Exserohilum rostratum; assembly: GCA_026367775.1. Lineage (NCBI taxonomy): Eukaryota > Fungi > Ascomycota > Dothideomycetes > Pleosporales > Pleosporaceae > Exserohilum > Exserohilum rostratum. The sequence goes on from CP111162.1 coordinate 1,181,746, forward strand.
AGGCCTGTTGGACAACAACAACCTCAGAACCAACAGGCTTCTAACAACCAACCCCTCCGTCCCACGCCTCCACAAGCACAGCAACCACCTAACCAACAACGCCCAGGACCGCAGGGTCAGGCAGTGACAACACCTGCTTCGAACCAGCGACCACCTGTTGGTTTTGTGACCTCCCGCGCTGCCGAACTCCTTCAAGCATCCGAAGTGCCCTCTTTCAACAATCTTCCACAATTCAATCCCAATGCGGAATCCCCTATTCCAAAAGAGAAACGCACTCCTGGTATCGACCACGCGCGCAGTATCCCCATCAAACGTGAAGCAGTCGGTGCCCCCCCTCCTCCTCAACCTGCTCAGCAAAGACCTGGCGTCACATCGACAGGCTCTTTCAACCGCCCCAACATAGTAAACCCGCATCTCGACGCCAACCGTCGAATCGGTATGCCTGGTGCACCCAACTACGCCATGAGTCCTAGTGCAAATCGTGGTGCTTACAAGCCTCCTACGTTTGCCAACGGAGCTGGGCCAAATGGCGTAAAGAGGGAGAGAGCGGCATTACAGGATGTCAGTAATGTGGGTACAAATGGCAACACAGTCACAGAAGGCCCAGACCCAAAGAAACCGAAGGTCGATGCTCCGGGTGCAGAAAACACCACGGCGGTTGCGAACCCATAGTAGAGCAAAGAAGCTCATGAATGAACTCGCGGTTTCTTTAACAAGAAGAAACTTCTAGTATTTCCATACAGCATTATCATTATCATGATGAGCGAGGTGTTTGGGCGTGACTCGAAGAAGGGGAGTGACTTTTTTTGGGCGTTAGGGACCGCAAAGATCATGATGTATTGCCATGCAGTGTTTTAGGGGAATCATACATAGTTGATGGCTAACCAAACCAAGATATGTATTACTGATGCAGAGTTAGCTGATCATTAATGTAAATGAAGTAGGAAGTACTATTTCCAAAACTTCTTTGCTTAGTGTGTGACTTTTAACCTAATTTATGGTTTTTCGCCTGAATACCTATTCTTCAGATGATGTTGTATTGTTATTTTTCCTTCTCTCGTTTGCACGTTCAAAGGTTGATGTCAAGAAAAGCTTGATTATGAAAACAGGTGAAGAACCACAAATAGGCGCACTTGAATAAACAATATTTTTTCTTCTTTCTTTCATCTTTCACATTTTCAACTTCATCTCCGAGCAGTTCCATACATACATCCATACACACCAATGCCACATTTTTGCCATTTCCAATACATTAAATAAGAAGAAAAAAAGCAAGATACCAAGTCAAGGAGAGCGCTAATGCCATACGACAAGGAAATAAATACGAAGCCCTAAGATAAAACTCCCTTCCTAGAAAAAAACCAGCGAGAATGAAGAATGTGGTGAGCAGTGTGGAGAGAGACAGAGAAGAGGGAGTTGAAAAAAAGTGGCATGAATACGATAATCCATTTGCCCTCTTTGGATTGATGCTTTGGTCTGTTGATGCACTTCCAATCTCTCACAGCTCTCTTCGCCTTTGCCGTTTACTACTGTCAACTGCCAATTGCCATCATCGTTTACTACCATAACCACCACCATTGCTGCTACAAGCTCATTCTGCGCGATCTTCAGGGGGGAGAGGAAAATACATCTGTCAGCACTAGAATCACCAGAGCCTTTGCAAATAAAGATGTATATGGAGGACGAGGGATGCAGGAAGAAGGATAATAAAGAAGGGAAACCCCTAGATATTCTTAGGGATTACCTCTTCTTGCTTCCTGGACGGGGTTTACATTCATCGCCTAGAATAGGGTGAAGCTTGATCTTGATGGGATACTGCTGGTTGTTTCCTCCGTAGCCTTTGCTCCAGTCATAGCTGACTGCGTATGCGAAAATGTTGCCGTCTTTGCTGAAGCTCGTGGCAACGATGCTGCCGCCAACTTCCGGGTAGCCCTTGAGGCGGTGCTTGGCGTCCTTGTCCCAGAAGTGGAAGGTACCGTCGGAGCCGGCGGTGGAGAAGGTGCCGTGTTGTGGGTGGAAGGATATGGCGTTTACAGAAAAGACTTTGGCGGTTTCGCGGTTGTTGGGGTCGGGGTGGCGGTGGCATTTGAAGGAAAAGTTGAGACTGGAAATATGTTAGGAGAAGTGCATGGTCGCGTTGGAAAGACGAGGTGCTTACCTGGTGTCCTTGTCCTCGACATACTGAATGGCGCATCGGCCTTCAATGGAACCAACGGCGAAACCAGTCGCATCGGTGAAGCAGCTGACAACTCTTGTCTGCCACTTAAGAGGACTAGTAATGGTCTTGTAGATGGTGGTTGGGTTGGTCAAGTTCACCATGTGGATATGGCGCTCTGCTGTCGCAATGACAAGCAATTGGTCCTTGACGTCCATGCTGTAGACGCGCTCTTGACATTGCAGGGTTCCAACGGGTTCGGCGCCCTGCAAGTCCCAGAACTTGACTGTCTTGTCCCACGAGCCGGTTGCGACATAGTCCTTACCGCCAGTTTGGAACCAGCGTACGCACTTGATGGCGTTCTCGTGGGCTTTGGCTTGCTGGGCGGGGACAGTACCGCTGGCTGGGGCTGTGCGGAAGTCGACAATGTTGAGCATGCCTGTTGAGTCACCGGCTGCTATACGTGTGCCATCCTGTGTGATGTTAGTGCTCTATTGCCGTTTCGGGTCATTGATTTGGTAGACGCACCTTTGACCAGCCCACACCAAGAACGTGGCCCTGGCATTCAAACATCCACTTTCCCATTGCACCGTTGTTGTTGACTTCGTAAATGTAGACTTTCTTGTCCCAGCTTCCGACGGCGAGAAAGTCGTTGGTTGGCGAGAACTGGATGTCGGATATGCTGTCGCTGGGGACTTGGCCGGCGGGAACTTCAACATCTTTGCTCGTATCGCCGGTGGTAGAGCTCGTCGCCGCGGGCGCTGCGGCTTGACCGAAAAGCGCCATCGTGTGTGTCTAGGTGTGGCTGGTTGCGCACGTCAAGATGCGGTGATGTCTTGTTGTGGAGCTTTGCGCGAGCTGCGATGGTGCAAGCGGCTGCAGTCGAGTAGCGAAAGGACTCGGACGCGCTCGGGGGGCGGGTTTCTGGGCACGACGAGGGATGCGAGAGCTGGGGGAAGTGATTGAAGGGGTGCGCAACCAAAAGTCACTGTCGATTCTTATGTTCCTGGCCTCCAACGCGCCTCAGCGAAGAAAGAGCGGCTGCACCAAAGCTTCCCAGGCACCCTTGTAGGCACCAGGCCACTTTCTGCCTAGCCTGCCTAGCGCGCGGCCTTACGATTGCCCGACCCCATCTAAAAAGTTTCCCTTCGTCCCAGCCGTCTTTTTCTCTCCAACGTTCCTCGCTCGAAGAATCGCAACGAAGCACACACACAGAGCGCACTTGGTGCGTCTCTCTTCCTCATGCTTTGGGAGAAAGTCCCCGGACATCGATCTTCGCGATCGCACTTTTAGCAACGAACCGCCATAGAAGCAGCGGCTTCCATTACCGACTACGGCTCCTTTTCGCGTCTCTTTATCCGCCTGCACTCTTGTTCATCGGCTTTCCCGACGCTGCGGGTGGAGGGGCTGGCATCTGGATGATGACACGAGTCCGTTGGCTACCTTGCTCGCATGCCAAAGGTTGCTGGGGATAGGAGGAGGAGGGAGATGGCGGGGAGAGTCAGGTATGGAGGGTCTTCTCGTCCAGTTTATGGTTATGCGATTGCCTTTCCTGCACTTTGGTGACACAAGGTGCGCTGGAGGGTAACTCAATGGGGCTCATTCTCGATGCGAGGAACGTTCACACCACATACTTTTCGGATCTGAGGGTAGCCGCTCTCTGGCTACTGCCGGAGACGACGGGCTACGCCGTGCTTGGTCGAACAAGCCAGGTTCATCCAGCCATACAAGGATTCATATGATGAGAACCATGGAAATAGAGTCAAGCTCTGAGGCTGTCTGAATCCCAAAGTGGTAGGACGGCCTTTGCTGAATTTTCTACGACGGTATCTGAAGAACCTTATGGCTTATATAGTTTGCTCTGAATCGAAGCAAATCATGTTTATTTTGAGTCTTCCCAGTTGCTTGTGAATGGTATCGTGTCTTTGTAGTATTGTTGTCGTTGTCTATACTGGTTGGGTGTCGTGCATCGCTCATGCGTCGGCGCCGACAATGAAATCCCTGACCTCCTTGTACGCCTTGTCCAAGTCCTCGTTGATGACAATCTTGTCATGTGGTGCTTCTCCGCTGTGCGCAAACTCCATCTCGACCTTGGCCTGGTTGAGCCTCTTCAGAATGGCCTCCTCCTTGTCCGTTGCCCGGCTCCTTAGTCGCTGTTCCAAGACCTCCATGGATGGTGGCTGCAGGAACAGAAATCGCGGGCGGGGGAATGTAGGGTGGTTTGCGACTTGCTTTACGCCCTGTAGACTGTTAACATACCATCTCTTGCAATATACTGGTCCTACTACGAACCTCCATCTCGATGTCCAGAATGCAAATCTGGCCCTTCTCGGTAATGTCATTGATCGCCTTGACGCTTGTTCCATAGTGGTTGCCGCCAAACTGCGCGTGCTCGACAAATCCTCCCTTCTCTACCAGGTCCAGAAACTCTTCCTTGGTCACAAAGTAGTACTCCTTGCCATTTTGCTCGGTGCCTCGGGGCGCACGCGTGGTATGTGATATGCTGAAGCCGAATTTTCCAGGAAACTCTTCAAAGAGGCGGTTCAGAATGGTCGACTTTCCAGCACCAGAGGGACCGCTGATTACGATGGGCTGGTTCTTGGAGAGAGCGTCCTTGGGAAGGGCGGAAGGGTCGGTGGGGGCCATGGTGAAGGTGTTGGAGGTAAATGTGCGCGAGGGGAGGCTTCTGAAGGCGCTTTGGAGGGATGCGGTGCGGGGGATTAACGGCGAGGAACACGTCACGCGCGCAATGCAGCTTTTGGAATCAATCAGCAGGCTCCTAGATAGCCGGGAGAGAATCAATTGCATGCCTGTTGTGAGCTGGGCCGATGCGGGGTGTTGATTGGCGGTGAAGCTAGGGGTCTTTGGTGTTTGGTGGGGCGCTTCGAGGTGGCATGGCGGGCGGGACTGGTGACATCGCGTTTTCGTGTGTGTACTGACCTCATCGAGCCGGAAATCTGCCCGCTGCTTGCCAACCCTCGCCCATGCTCCGCTGATTCGTGCGTGAATCGAGGCTTTGGAGCTAAGAGGCAGTCAATATGGTATGTATCCTTCAATTCTCCACGAATTTCACCCTAATGGTCTGCAGTCGAAACAGTACCTTACCCTCCACACGGTCGAGTCGGCGCATCCAAATGCGAGTGACATCTTCGCTGTAGCGCCGACGAGCACACAGCTGCTTTCTGCCTCCGGCGCAAGCAGCATCAATGTCTACGACACCACCAAGCCCGATTTTCCAGTCATACAAACACTCGACAAGGCGCATCCCCTCGGCATCCACCATCTAGTAACTGCGCGCGAAGACAAGGCACGGCGCGCTGCGAGTGCTGGCTTCGAGGGCAAAGTCAAGATATGGAGCCAGAATGAGGATGGTGTATGGAGTGAGGACGGAGAGATTGTTGGTGGGTACGCCTTGCGCCTTCTTTGCCGTCGCAAGATGGCTGAGGACGTCATTGCAGCGGGTACTGACCTGCACCCTAGACCAAAACAAGCCGGGTGAGGTATGGGCCATTGCCATGAGCGCAGACGGACAGTATCTTGCCAGCAGCAGCATCAATGGCAACATCAACGTCTGGAGCTTGAACAAAGAGGAGGGCATGCCCCGGATACGCGAGTACGAGACCAAGGGTAGTTTCGGACTGTGTGTGGACCTGGTATGCTATGACTTTGTGAATTACTATCTAGAAATATTACTGACCGGTAATTAGAGTCGTGACGGTAGTTTCACAGCCTCAGGGCACGAGAATGGTTCCATTTACGTCTTCAACAACGACACTGGGCGTCTTGCGCACTCTCTAGCTGGCCTAGTACACCCAATTCGTAGCGTTGCCTTTTCTCCAACCTCGAAGCTGCTTGCAGCAGGCGGTGATGCGCGCATCATTGCAGTCTACAATGTTTCTTCGGGCGAGCAGGTTGCAAATCTCACAGGCCATGGTGGCTGGGTACTCAGTCTCGACTGGAGCGATACTGGCGAGTATTTGCTATCAGGGTGAGATAGGATCACGAGTTGACATATGCTGTCGCTAACTTTCTCCAGATCCCACGATTCAAAAGCAAAGGTCTGGCGATTTGAGACCAAGACCTGCGTCACAACTCATTCACACGGCGACAAGCCCCTCTGGAGCGCAAAGTGGTTACCAAAGATCCCAGCAAAGAGCGAAATGTTTGCATTGGCCGGAGGAAACAACACTATCAGCTTCTACAGGGAGGCTGCCGGTTAATTAGAGATTCGGTAGGACCAATCATACTTGCTGCAAATGCATGAAGAGCGCTATTCCATATCGCTCATCGGAACATGATATCACGTGGAGTCATGAAGCTGCTGATATGCTCTTATGATACCGGCGGGCCAAATAATATAGATATATTCACAGAGAAACTTCTATGAAATAGAGTCCAGGAACTATCTCGTAACTACTGCTAATATGCGATTGATTAAGATAGCATGGATGCAGTACTGAAGCATTAGAGAGCAATAGTGAAAGAACCAGTGAGAGCGGCCGTAAGCATGGTAGTATCCTATTCCGGTATGTCAAGATGTGACAACGCCCTTTCTTGTCCGGTTATGGACGTGGATACTGCAAACGAAGACGCAACGACCATGGTTCAAGGTAACCACAAACATCAAAATTTCTTCCCACATGAGCTGCATATAAACTCCCACTTTCCTCATAATTCCTCCCAACCGCTCTCCAAAACAACGCCAAAGGACGAAAACACAATTCTCACAATGCAGCTCTTTAAAGTCTCCCACACACTCATCACCGCTTCCTCAGCCTCCGCAAAGGAAACTGACTCTTCCAACCCACCATCCCGCACCCAACACTTCAACACCGCACACCACCTCCTCTCGGAAATTCAGCACATCATCCCGGAAAACCCACCGTATTTCACGCACTCATCTCCACCTTGGACGCCCTACCACTACAACCTCTGGCACGCCCTCATTGCGCGGTCCCAAGGCCTCAAAACATCCCAATGGCATCAAATTGACCTACCCGGTTTCCTCTACGAAGACATGACAAGATGCTACAGCAGCTGGATCACCACCGGCCACATCAGCAAAGAAAACATGCGCGAAACGCTCGAGACACTGGAATATACATCCGCAGGAAAGAAACTAGCAGCTCTGCTCGACGGCGAAAAAAAGTGGTTTATCCGTCTCGACCAGATGTCTCCGAAAGACAGTCCTATGGGCGGCCATTTACCATCATCAACACCCCAAGAGGTATTTCAGAAAATCTGTTCGTCTACGCGCGCATATAGCTGTCTTTTCCACGAAAAGGAAGATGCGGAGGCACAAGGCAGACAAGCAAGATTTACACTTGTACTGAATAAATGGGATGAATGCATGGATCCGAAAGGGGAATTTAGGGTTCTTGTTCCACCACCTGCAGCAGCAACAGAGGGGTGTTTGGAGGATTTCAAAATCAGTGCAATAAGCCAGTACAGATGGCCCGTCGTCTTCTCACTCCCCTGGGATTTCTCGCTCGAAGAAACGGTAGCAAACGTTCATGCTGGTGCACAGAAAGTCCTACATGAGATCATAACATATGCAAAGCAAGAACTGGATAAAGAGATTGGGGTGTTGTTGCTGAGACATGGTTTCACGTTTGATGTTGCGATTCAGCAGGATGGAAGCGTGCATTTGGTTGAGATTAATCCTTTTGGAGCGCTGTCTGGGTGCGGAGCTTGTTTATTTCATTGGGTGAGGGATGCGAGGGTGTTGTATGGGATGGAGGAAGAAGAGGTGAGGTTTGCTGTGACGGTGGACTGATGTGGGGACAAACATTGCTTTAATTTTTTCCTACTCTGGGGGTTTATTGATGGTATGCGCTATATTTTATGTTTCGGCCCTATGGGCATGTGTCCAGGTTAAGCAGACGAACACTTTGGAGCTGTTCCTGTGAGCTTCGATTGGGGCGGTCTTTGTAGCGCTGACATCATATCTCACCTGCAGTCAATAAAAACGACAATGCAATTACACTTAGTGGATTGCAGCATTAGGTGGAGCCGCAACAATGCTTGCCATTGCCATTGAAGGCTTGCATATTGTCTTTCTAGCAAGTTCACAATACAGTACCGAATCAAGTTCTAGCCTCAGATGTTCCCGCACCTTTCTGGCTCTCCCGCTTCTGGGCCTCTTCACTCTCCAGCAGCTCTTTAAGCTCTTTATAATTGACAGGTTTGGTCATGTAGTGATCAATACCCGAACTCCATGCCTCGAGTTTGGCACTTGAAGATGCGAGTCCGGTTAGCGCAATGATGCAGCTACGCGGTAGATTATTGTCTCGTTCGTGTTCTCGAATCGCACGGGTGGCTGTCATGCCGTCCATGACCGGCATGGACATGTCTGTCATACAATAAGCTTCTTTTCAAAGAAATTAAGACTGCAATGCATTCGTTCATCCGACAAACACAGTCTCACTCACCCATTAATATCGCTCTGAAATTGCGTGGGTCTGCCTGGTACGTTTGTAACGCTTCCAGGCCGTTTGATGCTTCCTGGAACTGCAAGTTGTTCTTCTTCATGAATGCAACAAGTAGCTTATAATGTCAGTAATTTCGTCATTTAAAGTCGAGTTAGACTTACTCTTCGATTCAACACATTATCATCAACAATGAGCAAATGAGACACGTCCGAGTCTAATTCCTGACGTGGGGAAGTTGTGGGCTGTAGTGTGGGTGACGCAACTGGAGATTTGGCTGGATGCTCTGCGGGCCTGACTGCCAAATGACCACTACTGGATTGCATGGAGCTGGGCGGAGGAGTCGGACAACTTGAGTCTTGGGCTCCAGGAGATACAGCTCGGGAAAGCGGACTAAGCATTCCTGCAGGCCGCACATTCTCATCAGGATGATCATACCGATCCAGGCATCTGTTCAAAACAACGGCTAACTTGTAAGGTCCGCATCTAACAATGTTAGTCAACTTTCCAGGCTAGGAGAGGGACGGTACTAACGGTTGAGTCATTATCTCCACCACGGATTCCTTGTTCGTCACACGGACATCTGAACGTAGAGTAGCTGCTTCGAGTGTATCCATACCAATGAAAATAACCACAGGAGCTCGCTCACTGCGAATTCGTCGGCGGCGAATGGCATCGAGGTAGTCGAATGAGAGTTCAGGGCAGATGACCAAATCTGCGTCATGAGGCTCCCAGTCAGTAGTCCTCACAACGTCCATCTTCAAGCAGTTTTCAAGGGTGTTTACGAGAGCATTGGTGAAGCGCAGATAGCCTTCGTCCGTCTGCGCACCATCAGCATTGCCCGCAGACTCAGATCCTGCTATCTTCTTGCAAAGTATGTATATCTTCCGGCCTTGTAATCGTGGAAGAAGGGATTCGAGCTGTTTGCGCTCCACCGTAAACGATTCAGAAGGTTCCGGCCTGGTCAATGCGAGCTTCACAGTCATCTTACTTCCAATCGAAGGCTGGCTGCTGACTTCAATCTTCCCTCCACTCATGTCGAGGATTTGTCGAACTATGCTCAATCCCAGACCTATACCGGGCGCATGAGGATTTTCTTGACAAAACGGTTCAAATATCCGGTTGGCGAGAAAACTTGGACTCATGCCCAAGCCCGTGTCGGTAATCGTAAGGGTTATCGCTGACGGTGCATTGCTGTTTTCTGTGGGTTTGCCAGAACGCAGGGAAACATGGATATCTAAGAGGCTGAGTTAGTCGACTAAATATTTAAAGAAATTTCTGCAGAAAATAAGAGTAAGTCCGCATCTGTAATGGTATCGCTGGTGAGCTGGTGTCCTAATCGGCGAGGCTGAGCTCGGAGAATACGTTGAGTTGGCCCCGTCGCCATGGGACGGGTCTGTAACTAGCTGGTTGGCTATTCTGCCCATTGCAAATTATGAACTGTATTGACTTACAGCCAGACTCTGTGTATTTCACAGCATTGCCGAAAAGATTCATGACTATTCTTCTCCATGAACCAATTGGAAAGGAGAACAACCAATCATCTTCCTGTGCCACTTCGAGTATGATAAACCGTGCTCTCCGTTTGGGATAGTGGGCCAGTTCGTTTTCCGTGTTAGATGAGGCTTCTTCAATGCGTTTGGCAGTAACAGGTATGTATGAGGATCCTGAGAATACAGCCTCCACAACTTCTTCCGTTGCGATGCCTATGTCGAATGCAGGGTCTTTCCTCCTCCCACTCTTTCGAGGTTTGGATGATAGCCGTACTGTGTTCTCGCTCTTTATCCTCTTCGAGGAAATGCTTTTCTTCGATTCACTAATTTTGGCATAGTCCATGACGTGGTTGATAGTATCGAGCAGGGTAATTCCGCAACCGTGCAAAGAGTTCAGCATACTGGCTTGAAACGAATCCAATGGCGTGTCTTTGATGAATTCCAATGTACCCAGTATTCCATGCAGAGGAGAACGTAACTCATGTGAGATGGAGGCTACAAACGTCGACTTTGCCTAGAAGATTGTCAGCCCATGATGCTGGAAAGGGCAACATGCCAAGATAGCTAGTCATGCGACACGTGCCAGTCCTTTGGCTTACCTGACTCAAAGTCATAGCGTCTAGCCTTGACAATTCCCTCATGATTGAATTGCTAAAGATCTTGAAATATGTCAAATCAACAGATGGAGAGAGCAGACGATATGGATCGTTGCTCCAGCACAAACAGCCTGCAAACCACCTTGACCTCTCAAAATCCCAGAATGGGATGAAAGCCACGCTATATGCTTTGGGAAACATTTCCTGGATAGTCTCTGAGCACCTCTTTGACCAGTTCCTTGTCGGGCGCTTGGAATACGCCGTTCGTGGCGGTAGCTGCTCAGGAATGTGGGGACTGGAAGAAGTGTCGTCGGTCGATGATAGGGCAGTGCCGTTTGCCGCAAAGGTAAATATTTTACCATGCGGATACTCACGGAGCATATGGGAGAGATCAGACTCCAACATTGTTCCATATTCTGTATTTTCCTTTCCTTTCGGAGTTGCCACACCAAGCAACTGACCTAGGTTTTGGTGAGTGAGATTGGTCGTTGTCTCATTACCCAAGCCATGGATTGGTTGCTCTTACATGTTTTAGAGCTTGAAGAAGACTTGCTGCGTGAATTGCCTTCAGTACTATTGGAACTTTCGCCCTCGCTAGAAGTTCGTGACTGGTAGGATTCTGATGGAGAATCGGTTCCGTTCGTGGTTCTAGACATGGTATGGGCCCGTCGTTGGCCTCCATTCGCCGCAACGCTTGCATCGAGTATGAGGACCCCATCTAAACCACTCGAAGCCATCATGACATTGGCAGCACGGGAGAACATCGACTTGGAGTCAACCGGTAGAATGGAATCTTGCAAAGTTCTGATTGCGCGATGTCGTGTGGATCTTGGCGTGGCTGTTCCAGGTGTCGCAAAAGACGAATTGTCCGGTACTGGATCGTCCACTTCCATTGTATCACTCTCTTCTGTAGGCTTGAACTCTTTTTCCGTGGTTGGAGATGAATTCAAAGATGTCCGAGGTATTATTGGTGGGTCATGCTGTTCACTCTGCTGAAAGGGCAACAAGGCAGTCGCGCCCTCGGCGAAAGAGACCAGACCGCGTGTAAATCTTTCTCCTCGACTGTATTGGTCTCTGATGGTGTATGTGTTCAGGTAATCGACAGTGGTGGATGCTAGATCCTTGAAAAGGGCAATTTGGTCGCTGGTAAGGCCGTTGTGGGGCTTGTTGTCGAAGATGCTTAATGTACCAACTATCGTGCCGTCTGGAGACACGAGTGCCACGCCAGCGTAGAATCGCATATCAAGGGGTTTTTGAGCATGGCCCTGAAAACAAGATCTTCCATCTGCCTGAAGATCTTCAATAACCAATATGTTGTTCTCAAGATTGGGATCCAGCACATTCTCGCCCAAACCCAAACTGCGCGGAATGCTCACGTTCCCAAGCCACAGCGCATTTTGCGCATTTCCCGGTGCTTCTGGACGAAGGGAGAGATCGCAAGTAGCCTCTGCGAGGATATATTGTCTTTCGCTGTCGATCAGAGAGATCATGGCCCGTTGTCCTCCCATGCGGATAGCGGTAAGCTGACACAAAGCTGTGAGAGTCGAGTCCCGAGATGGACGGGCGACATGAGTGGCCAAATCATCGACGTGTGGTATATTGCAAAAAGCGGCTCCATAATGAAGCCGAACATCTCGTTCTCGTTTCATGTCGTCGTGCCTCGTCTTGGTGGCCCCGCGACTGGTAGGGAATTGACTCATGGTAATAGGTGCGCTTCAATGCGCCACAGGAGGCAAATGACGTCCGCAAGCTTCCTTAAGCCCCATGCTCCGTTCTGGAGAGTTTAGAGGGAACGCAGATACAACAATATTTACCGATCTCCGCGCATCGTGGGGCGTGAAGTTGAAAGTTTGCAGGTCGCCACAGCAGAGGAACCATCTCGACCGCCGGTAGTCTCGCGCCACGGGCATGCAGATCACTAGCGCATTTCCGTACACTGCATGGTCGATACTAGTGCCACTACCTAACTCGATCAGGTGATGCGCGGCAGATGGCATTGTGTGATACGGATCGCGCATCTCCATGTTTCCCAGTGGCAAACGTTTTCATAGGCTAGTCTCCCGAGCCAGTGTGGATCTTCAAGAAATCGCCCTGGCACCAGGAGTCCAAGAGTGAGGCGCCTAGGCTCTTTAGAGAAGCTGCAGCTGCAATGACGACGTGTTTTTGCGCGGCCCGTTTGGTAAGGCAGTGCCAAGTACGCATATCTCGGTGTCTCGATGTCTCGATTTCCTCGTAACAATGGCATGCGGATCGTCTCTGTAGAGTGCGGCAAGTCCTACAAAACCGTGTAGGTCTTGACATTCTGCTGCGCTATGAGCGATTACAGGGGCCAGTTCTGTTTTTGGAAAAAGCATTCAACAATCTTCATGTTGTCGAATCGAATGCGCAAAAAAGGACATTGGTAGCATCATAGCAATAGCACAATCTTTCAGGGCGATGGCAGGGTTCCTTATCGATAAACAGCACAGACCACCGTGGCCGTCTCGCGCGTCCAGTCGCGCCCGCGCTTCGCCTCCGCGTTCATCCATGCCAAACCCCTCACACTTCAACTTTGTTACTACTTCTCACCACTCGCACAGTCACACTTCATATACCCAACCAAACCCACACACAACTCAAACCACAGCCCTCGCAACATGATGCTCACAACATCTTTCTTCTCGCATCCAGTGCCGCATCACTCCCCATACACGCCACCACGATCATCTCCATTATCTGAGCGTTCTGGAAACATGCAAGCCCAAATTTTCGACTTCAACATGTCATCGCCTATCAAGGAGCAGTCCACAACATCACATCGGACATTCAAGCCCAATCCTGTAATGCAAACGCGCGATGCGGCGACAAAGAGACGGAGAGACATGTTCTTCAAGCGAGTGCAGAACAACCGCGACGACAAGAAATGGGAATCGCGTGGGGAGCAGGTATGTCATCATATATTACACGCCTGCCAAACAAGAAACTAACTTCCTCAACAGATCCAACAACTAGATTTCATGTCAGAACGAAAACGCTGGGAAGCAGAGAAGGCGCGTCAAGCACCACCCGAGAACGATGACATCATTGAGGAACCTGTCGAGGACGCGCCATTACCTACAATGTTCAACAATGCCCCGCAATTCGAACCTCAGATGACCGAGGCTGATTACGTCGCGGCTCAAGAAGAGTACGAGCTTCAGCAGTTGATCGCGTCGATGGAGCAGGAATCGGAGTCGCGATCGCAGCATTACGGCAGCGACGACGAAGACTACGATTCGATATTCATGGAATGTGCCATGGCTGAGAACGGCCAATTACAGCATCAGTCGTATTCTGCACAAACACAATATTCTGGCGAGGATCAGATGGACACGGACATGATGGATTGTTGAGGTGTCCGTGGCTTGGGACGCATATATTTAATGGGCACCAGATAGCCCGGAAACAAACGTCCAGAAATCGCTGCGTGTCAGCATTGTATATTATACCAGCGGAGCATTAATAGGCATCACATTGTGTCACACTTTTTTAGACCGGAAAAGGATCATATGTATTGGATGGGTATCTGGAAGAATGAAGCAGATAGGTAACCGCCCGAGGAAAGATTACTGTGTTGGGCAACCCTGGTCTATATCGTGCAGCGCTTCTTGAGCAGCATTCATGTCGCCGACCAGATCCGGCGGCGGAGAGCCTGCGGCTTGCATCTATAGCTTGTTAGTAAACATCACACTAGACGTTCAACAGGAAATGTCATACCTTCTGCATCCTCTCAACAATATATTCCCGGTCCTGTGCATTGTCGTCACTGTAGCCCTTCCTCTCGAACCTGCCCACAATCTCCCGCACCAACGTCTGCTGCTCCACATATCTCTTCAGGTCGTCCTTCTCCACCTTTTCCTTGTTCTCCTCCATCCACTTGGGAAATTTGTCGTCGAGCTCCTTCATAGGTTCGTACAAGATGTCCTTGTTCGTGAGCTGCTCCATCATGCCCATGAGCACTTTGCTGAAGTCCTCGTCGCCTCCCTCTCCACCAAAGCCACCGGATTCCATGGACGCAAGCATCTGCGCAAGAATGTCGTCTTGTCCCGAGGACGCGGCAGCCGAGGTAGCGGTGTCGGACGAGGACTGCATCCGCTCCATGGTCTTTTTGATAGTCTCCTGAAAGTTCTTCTCAGCCTTTGCAGCAGTCTCTTTTTCAGACGCAGATGGTGCTGCTCCTTCGGCCTTTGGTCCTGCGGGTCCAGCTGCATCTAGAGGGTTTGCTCCGCCCAGCTCGGCACTCATCTCCTTCATGATGTCTTCGAATTGCTTCTGGAAGTCGCCTTGGCCAAGAAGTTGCTCCATTTCTTTTTGCAGCTGCTTCTGGAACTCTTCTTGATCGTCGAGCATCAGCTCCGCCGGCGATGCATCCTCCGGTGGCCTGCCCGGGCCAGAGGACGAAGGTGCATCGCCAGATTTGGGGTACGCTGCTGCTATGGATGAAGCGGTCGGTGCCTTGGCATCAAGCTTGGTGTTTGCAAATTCATCGAGCACATCATCGAGGTCAGACAGGTCGTCCTCTTCGGGATCTGATGCTACCTCGGGTGGAGGAGGGGCTTTGGCTGTGGTGGTGGGTGTAGCTTTGGCCGGCTGCGGCTCTTCTTTTTTCTCCGTGGTGTCGGCCATGCTTGGACTCCCGCGCTGGTGGTCGGTCAGGTAAATAGACAACAGGATAACGCGCAGGCCAGAAAGTCAAGGGTAAAGGAAGCGCATGAGCCAAACATATGTCATACGTGCAACGAAGCCAGCCTCGGCCCGCGCAGCAACAGGCATGCTCAATCACATAAGCGGGGGCCATGCTCTAGCGCGGGGCAAGATCGCCCATTGCACCTGCCCAAGTTTGCCAGTGGGATCTAGGCCACAGGGCAATTCCAACGCTGTGGCGCCCCCGGCAGGCACTGTTGTCGTGTCACGTGCAACCGTAACTCAACTTCACCTTGTTTCATTCCCGCAGCTGCGCTGTCGCTCACCTTCACCACGACTGCTTGCCTGTACATAGCCACGACACCCACACTCTCTATCAGCCTGCGATTGACAACCTGCGATACGCCCGTCGCGAAGAAACACGGCTCGCTTGCACCACACCCAAACAGAACCCGATAACGGCCAGCTCAGGCGCAAACGCCAGCGTTACAGTCAGGCCCGCCATGTCCCTCTGCATCAACCGACTCTCGGAAGAGAGGTGCGCGCCCAAGCTTTCCTGCATCTTGTTTCTCTGCTAACGGCATTCCAGAAAGTCATGGCGACGAGACCATCCCTTTGGCTTTTTCGCAAAGCCCATGCGCGGCGCCAACGGCATGATGGACCTTAAGAAGTGGGATTGCGGTGTCCCCGGCAAGGAGAAGACCATCTGGGAAGGCGGCTTGTTCAAACTCGAGGTCACGTTCCCTGATGAATACCCAACCAAGCCACCAAAATGTATGTTCTTCCTTCAGCCTGAGGCGCGTGTGCTCGTAGACAATCAACAGCAGCCGCCACCAGGTTTCCGCCACCTTCCGAGAAATCCTATATGCTAACGTGTCGAATCTAGGCAAATTCGTGCCGCCGCTATTCCACCCAAACGTGTACCCATCCGGCACCGTCTGCCTGTCGATCCTCAACGAAGAAGAAGGCTGGAAGCCCGCGATAAACATCAAGGAGATCCTTTTAGGCATCCAATCACTTCTCGACGAGCCCAACCCAGAGTCCCCCGCGCAAGCCGACGCCTTCAACCTGTTCAAGAAAGACAAGGCCGCGTACGAGCGCAAGGTCAGACAGATTGTCAAGGAAAACCCAGCGCCATAGGATGCCAATGGTGACACGCGAGACACGGACGAAAAAAAGAAGGTGCAAAGGAAGCTGCGTCGTTGGAGAGAAAAAAGAAAAGTGCCGAAGTAGCAGCTTTTGTAGGACTCACTTGCCCTCTTTTTTTGTGTGTGCTGGAAAAGAAAGAGAGAGGGCCACGGCACTCGCTAGCTATACTGCCGTCAAACATGGCGACCAAAGGGAGATGAAACACCAGCTTGGTAAGCCATGGCCTGCGATGTGTACAAGATTATCCGCAGCAAAAGTGTGCGTGTGTGGTGCGGACGGAGAAATGACGTGGATTGCTCTTGTTTACTTGTTTGACTTTGTTTGCTTCGGCGAGAAGATATCGGCATGGAGCGTTCTTCTCTTTTTTTTTTGGAGGGAACGCTACCATTACGGGATTCTGGCGTCTGGGGCTTCCATTGCCGAGGCGAGATGAGGTGCTCGAATGGAGAAACAGGCTTCCCCCCCTTCTGGTTTTTTTTCTTTGGGGTGGGCTAGGATATCGGACTTCTCCTTAGATTCACGAAGTACCACTTTTGGAAACTTGTATGCAGCATTGACTTGAACGAAAACCATTGTTTTATCGTGACCATACGCGCCGGACGAACAAAAACGTTAGCGTACATAAGATGAATTAAAATTGCTTGATCCTGAGAGAAAAACATAAATAAGCAGCCTGGGGTGGTAGGGAATATTGCAGCTCAAATGCCACGTCCACCCAAAGGACATTTTGTGGTATAGTACAAAGCTCCCCGCTGTTGCAAAGCTTCACCGCGACTCCAGTCCAATTTCATGTGCCCCTTGTACCAATCCTCCCCTTGAGCAAAACGATCGAAATCGAAAGCAAGACAATCCTTTGTTTGTAGTAACAGACCCTACACCTAGTAAGGGCGGTATGCGGAACCTCCTCGGCCTCCACGGTACCCACCGCGGTAGCCACCGCCTCTAGGGGCGTAGCCATTGTACCCACCGCGTCCGTACGGCGAGCCGCGACCACCGTATCCACCTCGCGGACCACCTCGGCCGCCGCGACCGCCTCGTGTCATGCCGGGGAGGTTTGTTCGCTTGGGTACAACCTGACGTTACATTAGCTTTTGAGGGATAATGCAAGGGGGAGGCTTATTCCAATCATACCTTGAGGTTGCGATTCCGGAATTGGCTGTTGTCGAGGACAAGGGCCTCATTGACCAAGTGTGGTTCTGTGAACTCGACATAAGCATACCTGCATACGCTCATTAGCGTTCCGATCTTTCTGCCAAACTCTTGCCAGGTAGCGAAAGATGATGCTACAAGTGTCGGAAGACAAGGGAAAAAAAGTCAAGGCGCGACTGGGATTCCGGCTCTGCGCGACTTGCGGCGCGCAATTGGCTCGGAAATCCAAGGACGCGCAAATCTTCAAAGAAAACCTCCTCTTGGTACTGACCCTTTGGGATGTCCGGTGAACTTGTCGAGCAATATGGTGACGCGGTTGATGCTACCGATGCTCTGGAAATGCGCCTGGATCTCCTCGGGACTGGCCCCGTAGTCTACGTTGCCGACAAAGACACTTCGCGCGTCGACGTCCTCCTTGCTCTCGCGCATCTCATGGCGCTCGTTGTCGATGGCTTGCTGCATCTGACGCAGCTTCTGGGCCTCTTCCTCCATCTCTTGCACGCGGCGCCTCATGGCCGAGATTTCTTCCTGCGTTGCGCTGTTAGTGCGTGTCATCGCGGTATTTTGGTCTCAACGCGCGCAATGCGCCAAACACATGCAGGCGGTGGCAAGTCTGTTGCGAAAGCAAGAAATGGGTCGGGTCGTACCTCCTCATTCGGGTCTTCTGCGGTATCGAGACGCTCATCTTCCTCGCGCTTCAACTCAGCCTCTACGTCGGACATGATCGCGGTGGTGCTCTGGTAAGCTGGCTGCTCGGTGGGTGAGTATATAGGCGCAATTCCATAGGCTACCGACTTACGAGGCTGCTGTGAATTACTAGGGATGTGGCGGTTGACTAGGCCGGCGACGTGAAGCGGCTGTCTGTCTTTGATACAAAAGCTTAGTTCAACAAGCTAATGCAGCAGCGTTTGCCGGGCCGTGAAGACTGAGGTACAAGCAACGGCACCTGAGGGTGAAGGGCAATGGTGCTCATCGGAAATGACGAATGGCGCTGGGGAAGCTCATAGCGCGGCGCTAACCAAGGCAGCGGAGCCTCACTTATGTCATCACGCGCTAACTCGGTACTTGCGGAGGACAGCTTCACTTCTACTCCTTTTCCCTACACGGTCAAAGCTAACTGGGACTTTTCTTGCCCCAGACAGAAACGTTCTAGTCGTGTCATACACATGGCTTTTTGTAGCTAGAACAACACTTGGGGCGCTTCTGTATCTTTCCATTAGCGAGCGTGCTTTGTATTCCTCCGCCTCCACATGCCGAGATCGCTCTCAGTCTTCTCCTTCGTTACGAGAAAGGTTCTCGCCCACAAGCAGTCTGAAGAAGCACACGATCCTGCCAGAGTTTTTGAGATGAATTTTTCTTCTGGTCGGACAGTTGGATATATTGGCCAAGTTTGCGCATTTTTAGTATCGGGAAGCACAGGCATTGCAATTCGGTCGCATAAAGACAAGGCATGTCTCATATCAACAGCTTCGATGTCTATATGGAACATACATAATTTTTGTTGAAAATGCAAAACTCTGGGACGTTTGAAGTACCCAGGAGTTCATAGGAGATCGTATGACATCAGCAGACGGGACGGAAACACTGGTCTACGACGAGCTTGTAACCTGACAGAAGTATTATGGAATTGATCCAGTCTTGAGATACCTTCGATGTGGCCTTGTTGGAGACAAATGGAAAAGTAGAATTTGGTACGGCGCCGACACATTGGTTGCGGAACGGACCGAAACTACGATCCAGAAGTCTGGGTTTTAATACATGTATGTTGCTTCTATGCTGATCGCATCAATCACACCTGACATGCTTGTTTCACTGAAACAGGACTGAACGGAATTGGTATGGAGAGTGAATCCAATCAAGACTTGCTTAATATGCATCATTTCAAGTCTGGTAGTATACCTTTAGAAATTACATGCCATTGTGAGGCCATGGCTGCCTTCAATTAGATGTAGCCTGTTTCGAGGTAACAAAAACGCTCTCAAAAGCTGGGGTATATACAAAACAATGACAACAATACAAAATGCGAACACCACAAAATACAACAATCGATGCCAACATTAACCCACCAATTCCTCGGCATCCACATCCTCCCCACACCCCACAAAATCTGCAAGCACTAAACCCTTCAATCTCGCAACCCCATACTCCACATCCCTAATAATCGTCTCTTCAAACCCACACGCATGTTTCCTCGGATACAACTCATTAACCTGATCAAACGTCTCCCAAACTGGGGACCTCAGCGCCCTCACACTCTTGCACACCTTCTCCAAACTAAACCCATCAAACGGCGCAGTCGCATGAGTCCCCATGACACCGATACTCCGCATCTGCTTCATGAGCGCCCCAAGCAGCAACGAGCTACATTCAAACGACATGTGCGATCCTACTCTACACGTGTATGCGTCGCTGAACTCGTCGATCCAGCAATTGCATGTTTCGATGAGCTGCTCCATTGCTTCTACGCGGCGGGATTCTAGTGTTCCTATAGTACGTTAGTATTTTACTAGATAACTGGTGAATACAGATTCGGTATGATGTACGTACGTAATATAGCGGACGGAATACCCAATCCCATGTCTTGAATAGTAGCTTCAGGGCAGTGTCGCAGCGTAATCGCAGTCGCCTTGCGGAAATCCTTGGGGAACCGAAATACCCACGCTACAAACATCCACAGGATGACGTCGCGGTCGTAGGCCTGTGGCATGGGGTGCCGGACTCTCGCACGCCGAATCCACGTTTCGGATATGAATTCAAAGGCCTCGGTGCAGGCATAGTGCGTCACTATTGCGGCTACTTTGGCGAGAAGTTCTAGTGATGGGTCCTTGGGTATGCGGCGGTAGCGCGTGTGCAATGTGTTCAGCAGGATTTCAAAGGCTTCTGGGTCCCAGTTTGAGGTTTTTAGGTGGTAGAAGCCGTGGCTGTCTTTGCGGTTGGTGGTTGAAAGTTTGATTTCGCGTTTGAACTTCGGAGATGCGGTTGTAAGGTGAGCTGATGAAACCTGGTATACGATGGGTGTGGATGTATCGTGCTTGGGTAGATTGATTGTCATGGAAGGGATTGAGTGATGCTCATCCCATCCGCCTGGGACTGAGGGAGCTGGTGCTTCACTCCGCTCAGGCCGCTCGTCCTCATCGTGCTCTACGTCTGTTTCTTCCCATTCTGTCCAGTGGGGTGATTGGTCTGAACCGTCGCTGGATTCGCAGGGGAATTCTTCACTAACGTCTTCGGTGCTGATGTCTCCTAGATCACTTGCAGCATCCACGGGCTCCGTCCAGACTGCAAAGACAGTGCCGGGGTTTTCCAGAGTCAACAATGTATCTCCGGCTGGATCTATGATGATGAAATCACTCCGAGGCGAAGCCATGGTCCGTTGAACGGTAGGCAGTAGAAAGTAGAATGTAGAGGCTAGCCGGTATTAGTGAAGCCCAAGTCCAATAGTGTGCAGCTGCACCTTGAGAATTGTACTATGACGCACGAAGGATATGTGGGTAGTTTAGTCGTTGATTATGGTATTGGATTCGTTCTGTAAAAGCAATTGTAGGCCGTCTCAATCGTATTGACAAATTTCTTCGATTATCGTGACTTCATCAAGAAAACATCAACACACTGGCGCGGGGCACGAAGACAACTTTAACAGTCAACAAACAGTCACATCACCAACTAAACCACCTGCCAAAACAAACACACGCAACCCAGAAGTTGGCCGTCTCATCTTGGAGACAAAGAAAAGGCGGAAGAACCGAGGTTCCCGCTTTGCCTGGGTAGGCAACCCCCTTGTTGTTATGCTCAACACCTGGGCCGCTTTCGGTTCACCTCAGCGCGTATCACATCTACATGCACTCGCTGCCAGACAAGAGAATCTGGCAGACGGGGTTTCAGGCTTCGTACGGTTTTGGCTGCTGTGTGCGACTGTGCGGCGGCGATCGCGCTAAGCCGCAGAGGGTACCTAAACTTAAGTGCACACCACTGGTGCTGCGCTCGCGCTCGCGATCGCGGCTAAGTCTTGGGGATCGCGAAAGCGACACTTGAGCTTAGCGTAGGTGGTGGTTGTAGCGTAAAAAAACACGTGAATGGTCTGTGGTTGTCATCAGTGCCATCATCGAGTTGGTTGGTTAATTGGTCCTTCATGATGGTGTTGAGGTGGTTGCAATTAGCACGGTGGAAGGCTTTTGCTGGGACAGGTAAATGCAATAACTTCTGTAGCTATCATCCTCTTTCACTGGACTTTCTTGTAAATACTCAACCGGCGTTTTTCTGCTACAATTCCAGTATCGACTTATAGAGACGGTTGTATGAGAAGATATGTCTGCACCCCAAGGCACCAGCTCGCCAGTTTCGGCCTTGAAATTGAAGTTCAATTCATCTTCGAAGCCTTTGCAGGTCGAGTAGAATACTTTTTAAAGACACTGTTAAGATTGAAGGGGCGTCAGGAACTACCGTGATGAACTTTAAAGCTGCGGGAGCAAAACGGGCAGCGGCGTCAAGAGGCGAAGTGCACAGGGAAAACCCGTGCAGATTCCAAATGGAAAGAAAAAACTGAAATGAAATTCACATCTTCTAGGTTTGCTCTCCACTCGGGCACGTCCGTTGGCTTGGTTTTATAGTCGCGTCTGTGTGCCCGTAGTAGCCGTCGCCGTGGATCCGGGAAGCGTGCTAAACCCTTATTTCGCAATGCCGAGACTTGTATTAGTTATGGCCGGCATTGATATTGAAACGCTAACAGACTATTCGTTGTTTCATGGGAAAGCTTGCTGTGAAAATCCAGCATTGTTCAGTTTGGCAGCTGACCGAGCTGATCAGCCACTCTCATCTTCTAGGTCGGCGACATGTATCCTCGCAATTCTTTTACTTTCTCAGACGAGAAACCTCGCATACTTCTATCGAACTCTATGAACTCGCAATAGAATCCAAAATTGGTGTACGTTCCCTCCGGCATCGATACCCGTCCAATGATACAGCATCACACTCGAGAACCGATAAGCCATCTGCAAACTCGACCAGCACACCCATCAAACCACGTGGCTGAGGCTAAAATGTTGATCAATACGTAGGCACCGCGCTGGTGCTCGGATGTGGGGGTATCCACAAGAAAAAGCATAGAGGAGCTAGTTGAGCAGCCGGTTCGAAGCGACAGCTAAAAGGGGTTAAAGGCAGTCCACGACAACGCTCCATGTGAGCAACACGCCGCATTCCGGCAAACCATAACAACCACCTATTTCTGATCAGGCCTAGCAAAAAACAAAACAACAAAGGCACAAAAATAGCAAGATGGCATTTTGGACAAAGAAATGTTCATGTGGCGACGCCGTACCTGGTGTACCATTGAAAAACCTCGTTTTGGGCTGAGATACTAGAGATTGCTTTTTATCCCAGAAGCGGCACTTGGATATAAAGCCATGTGGTTGAGTTTGCGTAGACGAGACGCCACCTGGCGAGCGAATGGAAACAGCGGGCCAAGTAAGGTAAGAGGGATGTTCCCTGGGTAGCAAGTCCAATGAGAAAAGGGGAAAACAGCCACATCGGATAAGTGCATTCGCAGTCCAGCCTCACGTATCGTTTCAAGGGTGGCGGAAGCCCTTTTCAACCAAGTACCGCAGTATACGTCTTTGTCCACGTCAGCGTCGTTGACAGACTGGTGATGTCAAGTACCGTAAGAGTATGTAGTAGCGAGAGAGTCTACGCGAAAGTACCCCCCGTTGCAGTCATGACCTGCTATCTCATGTGCCCAAGCATCTTCCCCCCGATAGACGCGGCGGATAGACCAGCAAATCCCCACATGAATGCAATCGGACCGGATCTTTGTAAACAATCTCATTGAGATTATTACCACTACATGCGCGACAACCATCGCCAATATGCTCTTCCTTTGTTCCTTGAAGTGAGAATTTACCGTGAAACACCAAGCGTAATTGGCCAAATGAATAAACCGCATTTCAGGCCCTCCTCGCAAATCACCTTCGCCTCAGCGAAGAAGAAACAAGTCCCAGATTCTAGGTACTCCCAGTACCACGGTTCTCTCGATCTGTCTGTTGATCATCACCACCACCACCACCACCGCCGCCCACTTTGCTAGACGATAGGCGCACCACACCAACTTAGTGTAGCCCCGCGATAGCCCCAAAAAAGTTTCGTCACAAAGAAAGAAAAGGGCAAAAAAAGTCTTGGAAGAGAGAGAGACATAAAGTTTTGCCCTGGTGGGGGTAAACTGAACCCGCTGAAGGCTCCGCGGAACAAATAACTCACACCAATAAATCGTCGCTCGGATGGCTCCGACATCCCCATCCCTCACCTTTCTCCACAAAGCGGGCGTTTCAGGGGTCCAAAAGCTGTATACCGGGTCGGCGAGGACAAGGACAAAGAGAGAGGAAAAAAACGGCCAAAGAGAGAGAGAGGGAGGGGAATCTACTAGCCGATAATAGTATACGTAGTTAGTTGGTCTGGTTTTAGGGCTGGGCTTGCTGGTTAGAGTTTGCGGGTCGTGGGGCCCGGCAGTGGTAGCGCGTGTGGCGGCGCTGATCTTGGGGCGGGACCTGGCCTGGCTTTGGCCATCGAGACTCTTGTTGGGTGGGGAAAGATGGGATGAATGGAGACTCAGGCATCCAAGGGGAGAATTTCTGATGTGATGCAAGTTGTGGGTCGGGAAGGGGGGGAGAGAGAGAATATGTGTGTGTTGGTGTGACTGCTGCGTTCCAAGGGGAAATTCTGCTTGTGAGAGAAATTGTGGAGCGGAGAGTGTGAGCCATGTTCCGAGTAGAGATTATGGGGTGGATTAGTTGCTGGGATGGGCTGAGGAAGCTGAGATGCTTTGCTGCCTGCTTTGTGCGTCACTTGGGCCAGATCTTGTCCAACTTATGCAGCATTAATAACGTGAATACCATTAATTTTTTTTACAGCTGCCATTTCGGCGGCGCCGCAAGAGTCTGTACATTTGTACTCAAACCGGCGTTTCTTTGCTCGTCGCTGAGCGGATCGAGGCCCACGCTGAACTGAGGTCCCCTCGCATCTTGCTCTGCTTCATCTTGCGTCAACTCCCGCGTGCTCGTAGCATTACTCTTCAAACTGCCCCTGTCTCCTGCATTCTTGTGCTCAAGTTCGTACGAGAGTCCGTAGTCTACGCGCTCCTCGACGACCTGCACTTCGTAGCTGACAAAGATGGCGCTCAGTGACTTTTCGACAATTGGCCAGAAGATGGGCATGGATGCGCAGATGATGGCCAGATCGATTTCGAGACAGGATAGGATGATCATGGTTGGGGTCCACCAGGTGTAGTCGACATAGGGATAGGTTCCGCCTTTGTATTGAATGATGCCGTGTAGACGCCCGATTGAGGTACCAACAACCCTGTTACTGTTAGTATGATGCTGTGTACCCCTGAGCAAAAAAAACTTACACTGCGCCAAAAGTGAAAACACCAGTCATGGCAATGACGTTCTTCTTCCTCAAGTTGGGTGTCCGGAATAGTATCATGGGAGCGACAAAGATGGCGATATCAAGGACCATGTTGGTAGTGGATTGGGCCTTGTACATGTTGATAAACCCTTCCAGATTGCCAAAGCCAAAGCCGTAGCACTTGGCTGGGAAGCTGCGATCCCAATAACCACGGACTGGGAAACAGGGGAACCAAGCCATGAAGGCAAAGGCGGTTCCCCAGAGCGCGACGATGGCAAGGAGGAGCAAACACACCCATCGCATGCCGCCGGCCTTGAAGATGCGCAGATACTGAAGGAGTAAAGCGACTTTGATAATGCCACAGTTGGATACATATGCTCCCAGTTCGACGTAGTACAACTATCCAAGTTAGTAAGTTGTTCTTTTGTAGTTCAATGGTATATTGCTTTTTATGCCAAGGGTACATACTCTTAGATAGATGACCAAACGGTCGAGGGGAACATAGAGCATGTGCGAGCCCAGACCATAATCAACCGCTGGTGGAGTCAGCCAAGTCCGTTTTCGAAATACGATCGACTTACATATGCAAACCAGAATAGTTGCTGCAGTGTTTGTGACCTGGGCGAGCAACACAAAGGCATCGTCCCAGCCGAATTCCTTGACTACCTTGATGCGTACCCACAGACGAAAAAACACGGCGAGCCAAGCTACAGTCTGTGTATGGTGTCAGTTGGCGAAGCTTGATAGGAGAAGCGGTCAGCGTACCAAAAATGTCATTGTGATGCCGATGATGGTCCCTTTTCTGTTGGATAGCGGCTTGGGCTCTGTGGCAGAGGGCGGGGCCGCCATCATCTGGAAGTAGATGTCCTGCCAGGTAGACATGATTGCGGCGAAGGCGAGCGCCGGCGCTGCTTTCTCTCTGTCTCTCTCTCTCTCTCAAGGACTCAGGATCAAGAAAGGTATACGGGTTCGGCCCACTTGAGCTCGGGCGGGGGAACGCATGCCCTAAAGACTGCTGGCGGGCCGTCTGCCCTTCTATTCCAAGAAGCTGGTTCACAAAATCGGCCCCGTTGCCAAGCTAGCGTTATGCTTTGTGTGCAAGGGCAATGCAGGTGAAGGTCTGCCGGAAGGTCTACGCTAGCGGATAAGCGAGTGTCAAGAAGCGGGTGACAGCATTTGACAGGTTTTCCGCGCAAACTCTAGATACCAGGATGGCGTCAAGGGCGGACTGGATTGGTAGATCCGGCGTCCATGGTGCAGGGTCGGCCCACGTCGCTGTGACACGACTCAGGTTTCGATGGCGCGCGGGGAACATGCGCCTCAGGCGACTAGCAAAGGCCTAGTACAATGTAGGCCAGCTGTGTTCCTAGGCCGGTACGCACGTATCTACGTAGCAGGACAATCTGTCAGCCGCAGGGACCAGGGGTTGCGGACAGCACTGCAAAGACTGCAAAGACTGCAAAGTACATGATGCAGTATACTTTTGACGCCGCCGTCTTGTGGCTCGACACGCTCTCAATGCGGTCTGTCTAGTGTGTAACCTGCTTGGCGACACTGGCTCGCCGCCGACTGACAGGCAAGGCGGCGGTGCCCTTGCGTAGAGGAAGGCGGATTGGGGCACAGCAATCCTGCGTGCTCTGGCTATCTTGGATCGGGGCGTTTTGGGGAGATTGTTGTGCCGGAAGCCAGCAGCCGGCAGCCACAGCGGCGTAGCAGGAAACATGAGCATGCCGCTCCCAAATTCCGATCCAGTCCCACGCCGCCCACAAAGCACTGGCCCCGAGATATCATGTCCTATACCACGACGACTACAACAATGGATTGAGTGCGATCGCCAGTCTCATGCACGGCGGCCAATTGCCCGGGCCAATGAGGCATGCCCATCTGGAACCACGAATCGGATTTGATCGCTCGCAGGATTGTTCTCTCATTTCTTGCGCAGGGGTGCATCCGGCGCTTGGCCAGGATGCTGACTACTGTACTCTCAGGTACCACTTCTCGCACTTAACAGGTGCCATAGCTGCGTCACCATGCTTTGATTTTAGTACCTGAGGCACGCGAATCCGAGCACGTAGCAGCCACAGAGGGCCATGTGGCATTGCATGGCTGTCGTCCTTTATGTGGTAGCATTCGCGACGACTCCATCGCCATCCAAGTCTCTGCATGTACCGTCTGCAAACCACTAGTAGTCGCACGGGCAATGGATACGGCGCGCGTCGCCCCATGGTCGCCGCAGCCTTTGAACAATGTGGTCTGACGCTTGTCCACTTTCCCACATCACCTGGGCTTCGAGAATGAGGCCGTCCGTCCATTTTGGCCGCGACAGGAAAGACTGCGTTATCGGCGGGCCGATGGCGTTGGCGGGGCCCTCTCTGAACAGAGACACATGGGCCGATGGACCCATTCGACTTCCTGACTCTTCTTCGTACACGCCCCATCCAGTAACGGCGCGACTTCGGGGTCCAGCACCAAAACTCTTCGACGTAATTGCTCGTGGGAAAAAAAGGCCCCCTCCCGGGAACAACGCAAACCGTTCGACTCCACCGCGAATCCTGTCTCGATTATATTGACTTTGTTTTGAAGTCCGTTCAGCGCAACGGTTTGTAATGCGGTTGTACGTGTCTGACTAAGGCGTTGTTGCTGGCAGCTCGTACTCGGACGCCGAGTGCATGTCTCTCCGAGAAGATCTATCCGAGCACACAACACCGTGAACCTACAACCGGTGCAGTGGCAAGCATGGCGATTCCAGGCTAGCGGCACATATCAGCAAAGAAGCTCAGGAAACCAGTCGCACCCGACGACATGCGTGGAAGAAAAAAAAAAGTAGTACGATGTCCGGAAACTCGTCGTAGCAGAGTCGGCACGTTGTGTCGAGAACGCGCGTGTATACCCACAAGTTTCAACCTCGTCCCCGAGACCGTTCGCGCGCATGGACTCCAAATGGACAATCGATTGCGAGGTTTCGGCAACCGGGCGATCGAGCGGCCGCTGGTTTCGGGAAGTGGGGGGTTCCATTGCAAGGACAAATAAATACTGGAGCTGAAACTTTTCTACGTACTACCAACAAACGGTACGTGGCTGCTTGATTCATATTGCTGGTGTTAACATGCATACGTTATGGCTTATAGCTCGGTGTGGCGCAGGGGGTCGGTGTAAAAATGCACGTGACAGGACCAACGTCAATCCCCATCACCGTAACGGCATACCTAATACACTGGTCGAAAAGATGTATTGGTGTTGTTGTATCGAGTACATGTCTCATGGCGGTCAAGCCTTCACATTACCCGGACTGGGAAGGTAGTAGTCAGTACTATGCCGTACCCCCAAGCACACGCGTACCCTGCAGTACGCCAATGCCGCCCCCCGTAGTCAAGCGGGGAACACTTGCAAAGCTCCCCCCAGCCCAGTCCAGTCAGCAACGAACTACAACTACACTACGACTCAGCTTGGTAGCAATGACGAACAAGCTTCGCTCGGCAGAGTCATGTTAGCACCTCCCCATTGACGCGCCAAATAAGGTTCGTACATCATACGACATTTGACAGCTGTAGGCCTGAACCTGCATTTGGCGACTATCTGTCTGTGGTGTGGTGGTATTCAGCCGCAGATATGGCATAGGGTTTGTGTGGAGCGAGGTAGGTGTACCGAGCGGGTGGTGATAACTATCAACTCGACCAGATGACTAAGTGATGATTGATACCCGTGTCTTGTGTACAAGCATTTTTTGGATAGGGGGGGAGGCTGGGTTCTTATGCAGGGGTATACCGGTATCTATTGCTTACCCAGAGTGTCGGCAAAAGAGCATGGTGATACGTCTATTGGTAATGACTTGCATGTACCTAATAAAGCTTGAACATGTTACCTCCTTGATGCAAAGTGCCCTGTGGTTTAGAGAATTTCATGGTAGAACACTCACGCTGTGTCTGTGGTGATGAACCCCAACAAACCCCAGGAAATCCCCAAACCCGCTTGTCAATGCCGTGCGGGGCAGTTGGGAGAGAGAAAAAAAAACCTAGCACACAACATACATGCAGCGTGTTTCCAACCCGTTCAACCCATCCACTCACCCACCCTTCTTCCCACTCCCCTGGCAAAGCAAAAAAAAACCTGTTATCCCCCGCGTTCCTGTTTCCAAATGCTCACGCCATCCGCTGTAACCTCGAACACAGTCACATTGCTCTTACCCTACCATAACATACGTACACAATGCTTACTGCCGACTCACACACACACATACGATCTACACACATCCCGTCGCATGCAGCCTAGCCCCAGTCAAGCAAGGCGTGCCACAAACCCTCCCCATACCCCAGTCCTTCCTTCCGTCCCATTCAGGATACTACGCCCGATCCCTCCCCTCCCTTCCCTTCCTTTCCCCAGCAAACTGACACGCAAACCGTCGCATCATCTGTATGTGTCACCTTACAATGGTGATCACCCACGACTGTATGTACTTTACCTGCATACGTCACATCACACACACATACATGCAAACAAACCCATGTTCACGATGTATTAATCGCCCCCTTTCTTTTTTTCTTTTTTTCTTTTTTCTTTTTCCCGTTTTTACGGGTTTGGCGCTGGGGCCCGGGATGGGCTGTTTCTATGGCTACGACACAGCGATGATGATGATGTGCCGTGTTTTAGATGTATGCATGCAAGTGATTGGGAAAAAAGCAAAAAAATCGATCTTATCGGGTCAGGAACATGATCCTTTGATCCTTCGGTTTTTTTCTTTGCTTTTTGCTTCTGGCCCGCATCATACATGTTTGTTTGACCGGGAAGTTGTTGCCTCACGTTTTTCTCTCTCAAAAGATGGACATATTGCAACGTAATCAACTGTGACTCGTATGAGAAAGCCAAAGAAAAAACACTTACGAAACAGCAATATCCGACCATCCATTCACACTGTAACACACATCCCCAGGGGACGTGTTTCTTGCCCTGACACCCAGGAGCTATATCTTAAAACATCTTACATCATCTGTGCTGCGAAAGAACTTAGAGTCAGGTACATTTCAACATGACTCTTTTCACCTTACTACTGTGCCGAGGTGATTGCGTAGTCGTGTGAATCTGTGTGTGGGGACCAGGACTACGTATGCTGTTTGAGAATGTCAAGAAACTTCAAGGTATGCAGATATAGTCTTATCGAGGTTTCTAAAGTGAAGGGGATGTAGAGAAGATGGAGGGTATGAAGGTTTGGCAACCAGAGAGTATCGTGAATCGTGTGTGAATGTGTTAGGGAAGTAGCATGTATTGCGCATTTCCGATTAAACGACTGAAGAGAGAAGGGCAGCTATTTGTTTAAAAGGTGTCGAATGACAGGTATATGAAGCACTTTGAAGGTAATCTCTAGCGGAGCATTAGGGCTGTCAGAGGCTAAGATAACTGAGCTAAGTAGATGGCCTGGAATTAGAGATAGGACGTGCCAGCACTTGTACTCACAATCCACCTTGTCGTATTATTAAATTGTCGCTTACCACTCATCGCACGGATACCTTAGGCTACATTCCCACCTCATCGCACCACCGTATTGTCATCTAGCTGCCTGCCTGCCTACATGTCGCTACATATCATCCCGTCGTCATTCATAATTTGAAAAGTTCTCCGGATGTGTGCGGCTTCCACCTAGTCCTTCAAAGTTCGTGCTGATATCAGACTCTGACAAAAAGAAAAAATCGCGCCAATAACAAATCCATCTGGATGCTGAGCCCGGACAAGGGCATGGACGTGCACGCGTTGTAGTGGCGGTGAAACAAGGTCAAAAGAACATAGAGTTCAATGAAGCACCGCAACTAGCCCTTCTGAGGAAAAGTCTACTCTACGCAAGAGTTCTTATGTTTGTTAAAGGCCATCGCTCTTTATAGACACTTGTTATTTATGTATAAATACCTACGTATATTTTGTATACAAAGGCATAAGTAAAAGTACCCAAGAGTTATATTTATATACTACATACATAGTGTTGTGAAATCCGCTGCAACTGCGCGTTGCAATCAACATGACCCCAAACTGTATTTTGGCTTTCTATAATATTTCACCGATCTGACTGTTACCAAAAGTCTGTGCTGCTGGCATTTCGAGAACCCAAGGTCTGTAAGCACTCCTTCTGTGCGTCTATGTAGTACATAGATGCCGCTCTTCCCGCTTCTTATGTTTCCCACCGTCTAGCTTCTTCGCATCTAGTGCTGCTGCAACTGCTCGTACTTTATTTCATAATTTACCTTTCCATAACTTCTAAGAGCGCTACAATCAGGACTTCAGTATGGTTACGCTTACCTGGACATGGGCAGTAGCTTTGACGCTCCTGCTGCACACTACGTTTGCGGACCGTGGGGAAGTCAGATGCGGCTACCCAGACTGGCTGAAACCGAAAGACCGCACTAAGGTATGCAGGTCCAATGGCCTTGCGCTTTGTCTACCGAAATCTATTGCTAACTTGTGCTTTGTTAGCGCTTCAACAACTGCGGCGCGGACGACGTTAAGTTTATTCATGACGTTTCTTGTCTTGGTAACTACGATGACTGCGATGCCTGTAAAAACTATGTGCGCTTAATCTACTCTCTATAATGTTTATGTAGCTAACTATTTATGCTCCAAGTGTCCGGGTCACCATAACGCGGCTGTATTATCAGCGGACTGGGGGAGTGGGGACTGCGATATATTCTGCGTTTGATTCTGCTACGCGGGGGCAACTTGATCGCTAAGATGTGCGGATTAGTAGTATGAAGGAAATGTGGTATATTCTTAAGTAGAGGGATATACTATATCATATTCTAGATATTGGCTTAGGAATTCCCTATAGCGGATCAACTACGAAGCAACATACGTAAACGCGACAGCTACGTCAGTGCCAGTGTCCCTGCGGTCCAACGGCGTTATCCCTCAAACACAGCAGTATTTCCTGGTAAAAACGCTCGAAGATCATAACTGGGGTCTCTTCGAAGAAGCTCCCCATTTATCCTACACACATACGTGTTTTCCCCATCGGAGTTTTCCGTTCACCCATCTACGTACTACATACAGGCGCATGTAACAAGTACCCCCTTCCTTCCTTCATCCACAGAAACACACATAATCTCCGTCACCGTCTCACAAGGACGGCAAAGAATAAGCAGCCAAGGCGGTTCTAACCATCCATCCGGTCATTCCCAGGCAGATCCTTTTGAAATAGCAGCAGCAGTAGTCACCGTGCCCATTATTCGCCGTAGCAAATACAGTACCCTAAACTGCACTTGCAGCCCCATTGTTGTCGCGGGCGCGGTACCCGAAATCTCACCGTCAGCATCACTTTCCCATTCCACGACGCCGGCGCTACCAAAGAGCCGCCGTGAGAAAGAAAAAAGCCAAGTTTGAATGAGCGATCATTACTTTGCCCTTCTTCTCTTTGCCGTGCTGACCAAATGCGCCAAGAGGAAAGATGTGACACTTGGTGGATAACCCGTGGGGAAAGGTTAAGTGGGTCATGCTGAGCAGCGACCAGCACCACGGTAAATGAAAGGAGTGTTTCATGTGCGTGATTAGCGTTCGGAAACGGCACATGGCCATTACTTTCTCGGTCATTTTTTGGTGCTATCGCTGCTACACGCGGGCTGTATCGGTGTTTGACCGGGAACTCGTGTACCCACGTGGTGCACCTGCCCGGTGGTTTTGGTGCGGCCTTGTCTGGTGTTGTGTCAAGGACTCCCCTCGTGGTAATCCGATATGCACGAAATTGCGAATCATGTTCGGCAGATCCCTGGCTACCACCCCCACCTGCCGTACCTTCTGTTTTTGAACAATGGGAAAAGGCTGTTTGCGCAGGTGATTGTTCGGTCGAAAAGAATTGGAAGATCTGCAAATCACTAGTACATGAACACCATTGACTCGATACGAGTACGCGTACGCCCGAAACATCAAAATTATCAATTATCGATTCTCGATTCAAGAGGGCCGTCTGCTATCAAAGAAGCCGGGTCGCTGGGCCTCCAACTGACTCGGCACTAGTTTCCTCAGCACAAGCAGCACAGATTCTAGTTCTTGCTCGTCGGCAGTAGTCCATAGGGTGCGGATTTCCTCCCAAGCCTTCAGTGTCCTTTCCGACGACGTGCACCTCGCAAAAGCCTTGAGCGCTGCGATTACAGAAAGACTGGATATCCATGTTCTTTCGAGATCTTCGTGGAGGGCCTTAAGATAGCGCTGCCAGATCCTTTCAAGTTTGGAGGCCGTCCAGGAAGAGTAGCGTACGCCACCAAAGGCGTTGAATCCATGGAAGATGACGATGAAGATGGTCCCGTCAAGCGGCACAGAGTTCCACTTCATCTCCTTTAGCAACTCATCGACCCGATCAATGTCACCTGCTACTCCCGCGTGATGACGGATCAAGACACCGTAGGTGCGCGAGTCGGGCGCTATAGGGGCAAAATCCTGCAGCTTCTTCAATTCCTCCTCTTGGCCCTCTTTCCTCAGTCTCCATGATTCGTCTCGAAAGTGCATTCCTAAAAGACGACGGTCACGCCAATTGCGGTTGAAGAACCTGTGGCCCGGCGCAGGAGAGACACGCAAGGCATGGAGGCGCTTCATGCGCTCGAAGACATGTTCAGCAGCCGTAGGCTCTCCTGCGCGAAGGAGAGCTGCTATCACAGCATTCATGACTACCGTGTCCACAACCTCTCCTGCTGAAACTAGTTCTTGGTATGTTTTCCTGACGGCATTACCGTTCTGCAAAACACCATAGTAGTACAGAAGTGATACACGGTGGTGACGGTGCATTGGCAATTTTCGAGCCTGCATTTCCTTGAGGAAGGTCTCAGCAAGGTTGTATTTTCCCGCCTTTACAGAAACCGTAAAGAGCACATTGAATGTTACGTAGCCGCCCTTTATGCCAGCTCGTTGCTCCATGTCGCGCCAAATCTGGAGGGCTGATTGAAGGCTGTCTGCAGATACTTTGCCCATTGCATTCCCAGAGAGGTGTATTGCCGATGTCCATTCTGAACGAAGGATATGTATGTGCGCAGTCTTCATGTCATCGAGGATGGAGAGGAAGCGCTGCATTGCGGTTATGGTAGGACGTTCCACGACGGCGAGGTGGTGAAGGAGTGCTCGTATGGTGTCAATGTTGAGGTATACAACTCCAGGCGACGGCAGTTGCTGGTACGTGGTGAATATTTCTTCATGCGGCGCTTCTTCGTCTTGCAGCAATTTCTCCAACTTTTCGATATGGGTGGCGTCTGCTGGGTCGCGGAGGGGCCATGGTTCGTGGCTGTCCCCAATGTTCCAAACGAGCTTCCCGTCGTCTGGGATATCTTCCTCAGGCCCGGTCTCGAGCTCCATGCCATAGTAGTCGACCAATGCCTGTAGTTCTCTCTCTGCGAAGCTCTTGACTTTGTTCAATGGGCCTTTTCGCTGCGGCTTCTTCTTGGAGGCATTCTCGTCTTGCTTTGACCAGGTGCTGCTCCGCCGTGTCGCGCCTTGCCTGTAGGAAGCTGTGTCTACCCCGCGAAAAGTCGATATTTGTCTGGCGTGCTTGGGGCACGACGCCGCCCGCACCAATGCATGGATGAAGAAAGAGTCCATGCGGGCCGTGAGGGCTGCCAATGGCGGGGCATTGTCTATCGCCTTCTTGCTGGGCCTTCTCTTTGGTGTCTTTCTGTCAAGGGCTGGGCACAAAAAGGAAAGAAACGGGCGTGCGGTGGTGGCATTCGAGACTGCGGAGGTCCGATCGAGGGTGCGGAAGAGGGACATGAGAGGTCGAGCATCGTGTCAGAGGCGGTTCAGGCGAGGTCCATGGGTGGCTGCGACTACAATCAACTACAGGGAGCCCATTGGCGAGCTTCGTAGAGAGAGCGGGGGGATTGGTGGAGGAGCGTCGATGCCCGCACCTGCGCCTTCCAAAGATTTCCCACGTCGCGAAGTCTTGGCAAAATGTTCGGAGTTTGCGCGGGCAACCAAACCACCTCGACAATATCCACGCCGCGACCCATTGAGCCTCCCGCCCCGGTGCTGCCCCTCCGAAGCCCCTCTAGGCAGCCGTCACATGCCATAATCTCTGCGGGCACATAACCATCGACTCTGCCCGCCATGGGCCGCTACGACTTCCGCCCTCTCCGCGTCCGCCAGACTGCAAAGGCCCTCTTCGACGCCAAGCGAAACGACCACCTGCCACAGTGGTACAATGTAGTTGGCAACATTCCCCCGAGCGAGACGCTCGCCAGGCCGGTGCTGCGCATACCCAAGATGCGCAAGGCGCGCAAAGCCAGCAAACTATTCAAGCCCCTCCCCATCGCATATCCCGAAGACAAGCTGCGATCAGAATTCTTTGGCGACCACCCATGGGAATTGGCACGGCCGAGATTGGTAGTGGAGGACAGCGGAAATGACTCGAAGAACTACGACTGGAGCAAGATTGTACAGCCCGGAAAGCAATTAGACGGCGAGAGGTGGGTCGCTATACTGCCTCATGACTATACATGCTGACCCAATGCAGCGTCGTCCAGCGCCAGATGTGGCTCATGAAGCACGCCTCACTCTCCAAAGCCTCGGCTTACGACGTCGCCCGCCGTGAATTCTACAAGCATCGCCACCTCTCCGAAATCCGCTCACGCATCGCAAAGGAAGAGGCCCAACATGTTGGCGCATACTTTGGCAAGGGTCCTCTTGAGATTGGTATGGAGCTTGAAGACCGCCAATGGGAGAACTGGAAGACCTGGGCCACCAAGCAGATTGAGGATGAGTCGGCCATGCGCGCCCAGATGTTCAGCGGACAGCAGGATGAAGGTGCCGGCGTCGAGATGAGCAACAACGAGTATGATCAGGCCATTGAAGAGTTGCAGCCTGTTGCGCCCAACAACCCACAGGGACAGAGGCCCATGGGTGGGGTTGCTGCGCATGCCTAAGCCTGTATTGATAGTGTATGCGTAAAGTACCGGTACGACTGATTGAAGAAGTCCAAGGATCTTGTGATGACCGCGTCATTTTGGAGCGAGATGTTTGGAGGCTCAAGTATGGCTCTCCGCTCACATAACGCAGCTGCCCAGCTACGAATTTCATGCCATGTCAGATATGGCTGCGTTCCACTCGCAAGGGGGGAATATCCAGTCGAAGAGACGAGTTGTGTTTTGAACGAAGCAAAAACAATAATCCAGCAGTGACAATATGTACCAGAAGATTGAAGTTTAAACTGATATTCTTTATATTATCTCCTCACTCCAACACCATCCCTTTCAAATCAGACACTGGCATTCACATGTGTCCAAATGTAGTGCATAGCTTTATTCCTAGTCAAGCACGGTGGTATCTACGACATTTCTCAAGAACATCATGTCGCTTAGTCTAACTAATGACTTTGACTTAAAAATGTGAGATATGGCCATACCTTTTCGCAGAGACAATTGATGATTAACTCTACCAACATCATCAGTGTCTAGCTTGGCTACATGCTCTCCAACAACTGAAGAAATTAGCATGTTCTTAAAACCAGCACGGGAAAGCAACGATGAGATTTCCTTAAACAGTGAGACAGCATGTCATAAAAAACACATTAAATTCTATATTTACCAAATCCACCATCTCTACCCCAATTTAACATCTCAAATCTTACCCAGTCCCGCACCATTCTTCACCACCTTCTCCACCTTCTCCAGTGGCGTAAGTTTATACCTATACGGCGCCCTGGTAAAATTTCCCACCTGAGTAATATTAACGCCAGCCTTCCCCCAATCGTTCTTGGCCCCCAGATTCGCAAAACCGTCGATTTCAAAGTCACCGTCGGGACTCGTGTTGGGGCTGTCCTCTGGAATAACAAGACCATATGTACTCAGTGCTTCACGCGTCTTTCCGCGGAACACGTTGCCCTCGACGAGGACTTGGTTGTCGCTGCGGGAATGGATGGCTTGGTAGAGAAAGTCGACGTAGAGGTTGTTGTAGATGTGTTGGTGGCCGAAGCGACCTGCGGGTCCACGAGTTCCCTCATGTCGCCAGTAGTTGTGGTGGTAGGTAATGTGGAGGTGTCCTTGATCGACATCGCGAAGGGCATCGCTGTTTCCAACCAAAGAGCTCTTCCAGTGGTCGTGGAAGTAGTTCCACGATACGGTGATCCAGTCTGAAGCACGGATAATATCGACTTGGCCGTCGAAGGCGTCCGGACCGAGCTCGGGGAAATTGCCGCTCGTGAACTCGTTGTGGTCGATCCAGATGCGCGTGCTGTTACGGATGGTCATTGCATCGTCGGGGATGGATGTAAAGCCAAAGTTGCGGATGATGACGTTGGATTTGTTGTAGATGTTTAGACCGGCGCCGGTGATTTGGGCGCCTTTGCCTACGCCAATGAGGGACTTATTGGAGCCGACTTGCACGCGGGAGGTGAGGTTGAAGTTGCCTTTGGCGTAGACGACGAGAGGCTCGGTGCTGGTGACTGCGCTGATGAATTCAGCGACGGTTTTCACAGTGACGCTTTTGCCTTCCTTGGATTGACCGCCAGTAGTGGTGCCGATGGGGTTGTCTTTTGCGAAGCCGACGAGACTGAAGTCGGCGCCTGAGGGCG
Organism: Exserohilum rostratum; assembly: GCA_026367775.1. Lineage (NCBI taxonomy): Eukaryota > Fungi > Ascomycota > Dothideomycetes > Pleosporales > Pleosporaceae > Exserohilum > Exserohilum rostratum. Next base: position 1,219,293 of record CP111162.1, read on the forward strand.
TGGCAGTCACGCTCAGAGCGAGAGAGCAGAGGGAAAAGACGGTCACCTTCATCTTGACTTGCACAAGGTGCCGATTGAAGACGTGGATTATACTGATCACTTGGATGCAGACTCACGAGCGGTACTACTTCCATTTTATGTTCTGCTATGATCGACATCCAAGATTTGGAGGCGCAAAGCTATCGCGACTTGTACACTTAACACACTCAATTCTTCCGGCAAATTGCCACTTGGCGCATTGAAAAGCAGCCTCAAAAACCCCTAGTATGCAGTCGCCATCGTCGCTTTGCTGAATTGTTGCTTGGCTCATCTTGGCTAAGGTACGGTGTGCCGTAGGAGGTGAAATGACGATGCCTGATATTGAGGTTGTGGCTTGACCAGATGGTGTTGAGTGGTGGAACTTTGCAAGGCCATACTTAGCGTGGCTGATAGGGCTAGGTACACGGACAGTCCAAAGAGCGGGGAAATTTGGGGAATACGACTTGGCGCTGGACTTCTACCGGTTCTCGCACTTTTCCTTTTTTGTGGCGATGTTTGGATTTCCTTGTCGCAAGGTTGCGTTATGTATGGAGCGGTGTAAGAGTATTCGAATATTTTTGGGTGTCGTTGTAGTTGAATCGAGGAACAAGGATTGAATTGCAAACACAAAATCAGTTCTCGGTATGCGCTCAAGCGAGACTTGAGCAGCTCTACTTTGCTGAAACCCTTTTTAATGAGTCGATTCGGTAGACCCCTAAAGTGTAGATTAATTCGGTACGTTTTCATCCAATACCATTGTAGTCTCAACGGTCTCAGAATATATTTCCATAAGCACGGACATCTGTGCTTTGAACAAAGTACTCTTGTTTCTTACTACCACTGGCTTATTAAAATCATGGTTTTGCTGTTGATTATGGTTCGCGTAGGAATCAAGAAAAAATCACAGTCTCAATCGCATAATAAATTCACCCACATCCATGGGAAACTGGAAAATAAGATAATACAAGTCGACAGTGCAGTACTGCGATCCAGTTAACGAGGAAAACTTAACTTTAAATTTTAGCTCAGTTATTCGGGTTCCAGAGTAAGCACTGAAACGCTGCTCTAAATTGGAAAAGGAAAAAAAAAGGCTCAACCCCACTTCGCTTCCACTCCAGCGCATCACCATCCACATCCACATTCTGCCCCACACCGCTTCGCTTCTCTTCTCTTTTCCAACGCCACTTGATTTTCTCAGTTCTTACCTTTATATATAGTCTAAATTGTTTTCTTTTCATCAAAGCAAGGATCAGCAGTTCATCTGTTCTTCCAACATCACAACTGGGCTTGTGGTTTAGTGGTATAATACTCCCTTAGCATGGGAGTGGTCCGGGGTTCGATTCCCCGCGAGTCCATCATTTTTTGCAGTCCCACCAACCAGTGGGTGGTGCTGGGGGGAGGTTGAGGATACGGCTGGAGTGGTCACGTGATGCTCTCTGTTGCTGATGTCTCAACATACCAACAATAGTTTTTTTTTTTTTTTTTGATTTCTACAACTACAATTAGATATACTTAATCGATTACCCAGGAGTTCTTCTTTTGCGTTTTATTTCATTCTTGCAAAATTGACAGTTTGTTGTGTTGTGGTAGGAGTTTTGGTAGGAGACGCGGGTCACGTAGCGAGCGGCAGCGCGGCAGCGGGATCTGCGCCACGTGCTGTCTTGCCATGTGCTGCTCACCCACGTACGGCTCGCCACGTGCTGGTCCCTTTCACCGTTATGGCAGTTGATATGAGGAGACAGCATTAGGTTTTATCTTGATATCTTTCCTCCCTAATCAATCCTGTCAAGTCGGTGATGCTAGCTACAATACAGTATTTAGCGACTGCGCCTTCCTCTCAAATCCAGCTTCGCCACAATTTATGCTAGGCTGCACATAAGGATCATGGAACCCCACCTAGCCAGTTTGGTCTAGCGTTAGGCTGCCAGTATATATTCAATGAGACGACCACACATAGCTTGCGCACTATCGGTACCTCACTGAAATTCAGCCTTGCTTCACTACACATCCTTTTTCACTCTTTCCATACGAATGAATACTTGCACAGATATGTTCAGTATTCCGAAAACACAGCTTTTAACCACGGATATGTATCAATATACAGCTCTTACATCCGAGAAATCGGATATACGACTCTTGACACTACTGAAAGGGAGTGGTCCTGAACTCGAATGCAAGCTCTCCTCAGAGTCGCTACACGACGTACATCCTCCATATGAAGCTCTTTCGTACACATGGGGTAGCAGTGAGCTTGTTGAGTGTATAACACTTGATCAAAAACCATTTTGGATCACAGACAACCTGCATGCGGCGTTGCAGAGCTTGCGGTTGCACGATCGGGATCGCATTTTATGGATCGACGCGATTTGTATAAACCAAGAAGATAAAGTAGAGCAGAGCCATCAAGTTCAGCAAATGGGACAAATCTACGAAAGGGCTGAGAAAGTTCTCATCTGGTTAGGCAAGGCGACGCCGCAAATCATCGCCTTGATGGAAGCACTTAACCAATCTCGAGACATCGATTCTGGTTGTGACAACGAGCAAGAAGTCCTCAAAGACCAACCCGGAAAAGATTATTCCAAGGGGATGAAGCAAATTTTAAACCGAGAATGGTTTACCAGGGTTTGGATCCTACAAGAGGTAGCCAAAGCCCGCATAGCCGATGTCTGTTGTGGTATTCGAGCTATTTCAGCAGAAAATTTTGTTCGCGCACTTTCCTTGATAAAGCACGAGCCTCCGCCGCACTGCAAACCTGTACTGGATATAATGGCAAAGTCATCCCAGTCAGACTCCTGGTGGGCGCAAACACGCGACTTACGCACCCTTCTGCGCAAGTTTCAAGCGAGCAAAGCAACCGATGAGCGGGACAAGATATATGCCCTGCTCGGCATTTCTTCGGATTCTCTCGACGCGAAGAATATTGTCGTAGACTACAGAAAGTCGACTCCTCAAGTTGTTGACGAGGTTATGACATATTTGCTCCAATCAACGCAAACAAGTCAATTGGAACCATTTACTGTTCCTGATATCCTCGATATTATGTGTTATTTTGCGACAGTGGACGTTACCTTTTTTGTAATGGCACAAAAAAAAGGTACTTCACGGGCGACCTCCATTGATGAAGAATCGGAGCAAGAAACTGATGATGAATCAGAACACGAGACGAGTGAGCCAAATCAATCTGAGTTCGAATTACCAGCTATAGGAGTTTTCAACGGCCCAACGATGCTCTTGTTTGAGGAAAGGACAACAGAAAACCTTGACAACAAGAAGACGTGTTATAGTCAGATAGTCGAGCTCATGCTGGACCAGCAGTCTAGCAGAGCTTCAAACTACTATGACATAGATCCGAACCAACTGCCTAGCAGAGCTCGACAAGACTATGATAAAGGGCTGCACGTATTTTCGTGGGGGAACGTGGAGCATCATGTGAAAGTGGTTGTAATTCATGACATGGAAAAGGCCATGGCGAAGGCTGTAGTAAGAGAATGTGATCAAGTTGTTAGACAGTTGCTGTATATGAGAATGGGAATCGAGGAAGAAGAAGGATGTGAGGTATACGCATTAAAGGAAGCTGCAGAACAAGGACGCACAGGACTATTGCAGTCAATGCTTGACACAGGCGTAGATATCAATGCCCAGAGCAAAGAACACGGCACCGCACTTCAAGTTGCTGTCCGGAGTGGCAACGAAGAAACAGTATTAACGCTGCTTGAGGCAGGCGCAAATATCAATTTCCAGAGCGAACAACTCGGCACTGCACTTTACGCTGCTGCTGCTAGTTATAGAAATGAAGAGATAGTGGAGATGCTGCTTGATGCAGGGGCAGATGTCAACGTCCAAGGCGGGGAATATGGGACCGCACTTCAAGCTGCTGCTACTAGTTATAGCAGTAAAGAGGTAGTGAAGATGCTGCTTGACGCAGGGGCAGATGTCAACGTCCAAGGTGGAAAATGTAGGACCGCACTTCAAGCTGCTGCTACTATGTCTAGCAATAAAGAGGTAGTGAAGGTGCTGCTTGACGCAGGGGCAGATGTCAACGCCCAAGGTGGGGAATATGGGAACGTACTTCAAGCTGCTGCTGCTAACTCTAGCAATAAAAGAATAGTAGCGACGCTACTTAATGCAGGGGCAGATGTTAACGCCCAAGGTGGAAAATATGGGACCGCACTTCAAGCTGCTGCTACTAGTTATAGCAATAAAGAGATAGTGAAGGTGCTGCTTGACGCAGGGGCAGATGTCAACGCCCAAGGTGGGGAATATGGGACCGCACTTCAAGCTGCTGCTGCCAAGTCTCATAATGGAGAAATAGTAGCGACGCTACTTAATGCAGGGGCAGATGTCAACGCCCAAGGTGGAAAATATGGGACCGCACTTCAAGCTGCTGCTGCCAGTTATAGCAATAAAAAGATAGTGAAGATGCTGCTTAACGCAGGGGCAGATGTCAACGCCCAAGGTGGGAAATATGGAACCGCACTTCAAGCTGCTGCTGCCAAGTCTCATAATGAAGAAACAGTAGCGACGCTACTTAATGCAGGGGCAGATGTCAACGCCCAAGGTGGGAAATATGGGACCGCACTTCAAGCTGCTGCTGCTAATTTTAACAAGGAAAAGATAGTGAAGATGCTGCTTGACGCAGGGGCAGATATCAACGCCCGAGGCGGAAGATATGGGAGCGCACTCGGAGCTGCTGATTCCACTGGAAATACTAAAGAAGTGGTACAGATGATGCTTGAAGCAGGTGCAAAAAGAGACAGTGGGTATATAAGGCATGATTGATCTAAGCTCCCGATCAGCTTTAGAATACCCCTTCAATACATTTCGTATCCTCATTTACCAACCAAGATAGTATCTCATATCCAAAATCTAATTAAGCTCTACTATCTCCCTCTTTTTATAGTGTATTATCATAGCAAGACCTCGGTAGATTAACTAGCATACTACCTGCCCGTAATATACGTTATAGCTATGGATTTATCAACCATTTTGTCGCAAAATGTGGCAGAAAGAATCCCGGTCCTTTGGTATACATGGTGCAAAAGATTTAGCGTGATAACTAAGTCTGAGAGAGGAAAGCCAGCATTCGCTACATGGTAAGCACTGTACATACAAAAAATGCACTACTACATTTATTTATCGAAGTAGGGAATGCTTAGTGAGAGAGAACAAAACAAATAAACGAGTGGTGAGAAGGAAAAAAAATGGCATGTCGCGTCATGATTATATTCACAGGTAATAATTTTTTGAAGGTCATTCTGGCTAGCGAGTAAAGATAGCATGGATAGTTACACGTATCAAAACAGCAAATCGCTTCATGCCCCATTTCCTAGCCACTACTACTCAACGGCCACCTTCTCCCATTTGAGACCATCATCCAAGCTGCCCATGGTAGTACCCCACGCATCCTTGAACCAGTTCTCTCTCGGTTTCCAAGGGCCAACGTCTGCGCAATGAGGTAGTTTTCCCATGGCCGTCCGGATATACGTGCTGTTTAGTGGAGACGCCGAAATAGTCTTTTTCTTCTCGGCATCGCTAATAACAGGTACGACGCTGGTGTATCCATGTTCCTGCTGGTGCTTCATGAGGCGGACAAAGAGGCGGGATGATGTGTCTGAACCGAGTGTCCACGAGGCATTCCAGTATCCGAGGATGTTGCCGAGATTGGGGAACGAAGTAAACATGGAGCCGCGCCACATGTACTGCGAGGGGACATCGACTTTCTTTCCGTCAACGGTGGTTTCCATGCCGCCGAGGAAACGCATGTTGAGGCCTGTGGCGGTGATGATGATGTCAGCGTCGAGCTTCTCGCCGCTGTTGAGCTCGATGCCGTCGGCGACGACGCTCTTGATGGTGTCGGTGACAATGTGTGCTTTGCCGGAGCTAAAGGCTTTGAAGTAGTCGCCGTTGGGACACAGACACATGCGCTGTTGCCAGGGGTTGTAGCCGGGCTTAAAGTGCGGGTCTGTGGGAAAGTCGGGTGGGAGTTGCTTGGAGGCTTGCTTGATGAGGAGCGAAGAGGCTAGCGATGGGAACCAGACGCAAACTGTGTAGAGAGCAACGGGCACGAGAGTGAATAGGAAGCCTAGATGGACGAGTCAGTTGCTGCTGTATAGTAAAGAGGGAGGTGGCATACGCTTATATTGCTGAGTAAACCACTGTGGAGCCCAATCTTCGAACCAAGTCTTGTCATTTTGCGAGACGCTCAAAATGTAACTTGGGCTCCTCTGAAGCTGCGTTACGCTTGCAGCGCCGCCATCGACCAGTGCAGGTAGCAGCGTAATGGTTGTTGCACCAGACCCAACAATCACCAATTTCTTGTCCTTGTAGTCGAGATCCTCGGGCCAGAACTGTGGGTGCACAAGTTTTCCCTGGAAATTGTGGAGGCCTGGGATGTTCGCATTGAGGGGCTCTTCGTAATTGTAGTATCCGGTGCCCGTAATCAACCACTTGGTCCACAAGGTTACTCTTCGCGGCTCTCTGCCGACATCGTTGCCAATTTCTACTTCCACTCTCCAGCGCTGCTCTTCGCTCCTCCAATCGGCTGCCAGAACACGGTGGTGGTACCGAATCTTCTTGTCAATGCCAAATTTCTCTACTGTTTCATGCAGATAGCTCTTGATGCTCTCTCCACTGGCAATGGGACTGCCCGAGTGCCATGGATAGAATGGAAAACCGTATGTGTGCAGATCTGTGTCGGAGCGCACGCCGGGGTACTTGAATTGTGACCATGTTCCACCGAGTTCATGGCGGGCTTCGAGAATGGCGAATTTAGTATCTGGCAGCGACTCTTGCAGGCGATAGGCAGCGTTTATGCCACTGATGCCGCTACCAATAATTAGGACGTCAAAATAGGAGTCGATCATGGCGGGCTGGCGAGGGTGTGGGAGTGGTGTGAGATGCGGATAGGTGGAGGGGGGTGGGCAGGGTCGTGTCCACAACCGGGCGTAATATCGCGAAAGTACGTAGTCTTAGCGTTTAGGAGACGACCGAACAATGCAATACCGATGCCGGTATATGAATGAACATGCAAGGAAGCACTTTCAAAGGGGACCCGATGGTGTTCCCCAGTCGAAACTTTGTACCGTTGGCTGGCGTCTCCGCTCACTCCCCACATGCCATGGTGCGACGCCACGCCTTGCACAAGTCGCATGCACTATTCATCGGCTGCACCTTGTCCGGCATCGGGTTACCGACGGCCACTCCCAAATGGCTTGTGATAGGAGTCGCCATCGTTGCCCCGTTTCCGCTGGCGAAGCGGTCAATACAATAGGTACGTCACCTCATTGGTTTTTATTTTTTGCACCGAGGCACTTTGCTAGTCGCTGTGCTCGCTGCGCACGCCTTACTGCAAAAAGCAACAGCGGCTTGGCGAGCTGAAGCTGTTCCGATTGGAGGTCTCGGACTAGGAGGCATTCGACCAAGTGGCATGGCTATGGAAAATGCGTACAAGTGTGCGTCGTTGAGACGGCCCTCGCCAACGCCACGCCACGCCATGTCATGCACACAATGATCGCCAGCTAAGTGGAAAGGGTCACGCATCGCATTCCTTCCCGGCCCGGAGGAAAAACAACGCCACAACCTTCCCCCCGCCATCGCCATAGCTCCCAAGGCTCCCAGGGCTCTCAACGTCACGGCATCGGCACCACACGTTAGCTCCCAACGAAGGCATAGAAACGGACATCACCACAGCCTCGGCCCGACCAGAAGTCATGATGAATGCCCAATCGCATCTTCACCACGCGAGCCTCGACGAAACACAGCGTTTGCAGTCACTCATCAAATTTTCATCCGACACGGCAGTACACAAGCAATTAAAACAATCATGAAACTGGTATCATCTCATTCGTGGACATAGTGCACGCTGTGCATCTAATCTAAGCGACCATGCGCTGAATATACAGAATCCCTCTACAAAGTCTGTTTTCCTCTCGTCTCAATCGGCAGAATCAGCATGCTGAAAAATGCCGCAATAAACAAACCACCACTGGCATAGATGGGCGCCTTGGGGTTGCTGTCACCGGCCTGGATGGCAACAATAGGGGCGCACAGTCCAGCAACACGGTTCAAGAAACTGCTGATACCAGTACCGGTACCACGGATGGGACCTGGGAACACTTCCGGAGTGTACGCGTACAGCACGCCGTACATGATGTTCTGGAAGAAGGCTTCAAGGCAGGTAAAGGCTAGCTGGAAATCAGAGTCCTTAGAGATAGTGAACAGGAACACAAAGACACCGGTAACGACAGTGGCGAGGGCCATCGTGCCCTTGCGGCCGAGGAACTTGAGCTCAACAGCGTAGCAGGCGAAGAAAGATCCAGGAACACCAACAATCGCAGTGATGGCGTAGTTGCGGTACACAGTGCTAACATCGTTGGTGACTTCGCCGCCAGAGTTGGCCAGGTACTGGGGCAGGAAAGCGTTGAACAGCGGGTATGCCATGCCAATAGTGGCCCACTGGAACCACAGGAGGAGGGTCGTGATGCCGAGCTTCTTGTCCTGGAACAAAACCTTGAAGCGAGCGAACGAAAAGCGGCTAATGGAACGCTTAAGAATCTCAAAAGTGCTGAGCTTGACATCTTCGCCAGTCACTTCCTGGTCGCCGCCAACGTAGTTGAGAATGTCCTCGGTGAGCCAGGTCGTCGTCTTGTTGCAGTACGCAATTCCGTAGACGGTTGCTACGGCCTCAGCCTGGCGGCCACGCGACAGCAGGAACTTGGGCGACTCGTACAGGTGGAAGAAGAAAAAGCGGGAGATGAACATGACAAAGGTGATTGCGCCAAGCGTGAGGATAAGGTACCTCCAGCCCCAGTTGTCAGCCATGCTGCACTGGCCAACAGGGGTGCTGCTTGGGCATGAGAAGTTGGGAATAAAGGCCCATGCCACTACATTCTGTCAGTGCCACGAAACTGGAAAGGCTCGATTCGACTTACGGAGCGAAGCAATCAGGTTACCAATAGGCCAGAAGACGGAAAGCAGCGTCAGCAAGTTTCCAGAAGTCTGTGGGAGGAATTCCAGGAACAGCGCGCCGTCGACAGGGAGGTTGCCACCAACACCGAGACCAATGCAAGCGTAGAGAGCGCATGTACCAATCCAGTTGGGAGCGCCGCCCGACGCAAGACCAAAGGCACCAGCGAGGAACAGAGTAAAGTTGAATGCGAGACGGCGACCAATAATGTCGGAGGCGGTACCCCAGAAAGATGCACCAATGCAGAGACCAAGGAACAGGGCTAGCGTGGTGTATCGGACTTCAGTCTCAGAGACGCCAAATTCGGCAGAGAGTTGTGGTAATGTGAGTGCGACACCCTTTGGAATGGTAAGCCCTGAAGGTAGCAAAAAGCGCATGAATTACGTACCTGCAACCACAAGTTGTCGGCCATCCATCCGCAGCCAGCGAGGATGAACAGCTTCCACTGGTAGCGACCCATGCCCATGTCACCCAACGCCCTGTTGATGACCTTGGACTTGCCTAGATGGAGTTTAGTAAATCTTCATTAATCACGGCCGCAAGGGAGAACGGCAGTTCAAAGCCACGTGACGTACGGTCATAAGGAGTGTCAGTGCCAGAGGCAGCGACGTCGGCTTCGATTTCTGCTTTGAGTGCTGCGAGGGTCATTCCATGATTAACAACACCACTTGATGCATCACTTTCGGGGCGGGCAGATTTGTTGTCGTCCTTGGCGTCCTTTTCTGAGGGCACAATGGGGTTGCTTTGGTCGGGCGCAGAGGGGCCGCGAGGGACTGGTTCGTCAAGAGGCACGTAGACACCGGGGAACTCTTCCACCGAGTGCGTCTTGAAGGGGTTCATAAAGATGAGTCGGGGCATTTTGGCGTAGTGATAGTGCTGCTGGGAATATCAAGGGCCGTAGAGGGTGCGTGGATAAGTAAGTCGCTTGGGGTTGGCGCAATGGTACTGAACGGGCAGCAATAGGGCAGTCGCAACTGGACAAGTCGTGCTCTGGGGTCGTCGTGTCCTCACAAAGAGGTCGATTCGGGGGGGTCGCTGGGATTCGTGGTTGGCGTATGTCGATCCGTCACGGCGTCTTCACCCAAGCACAGGAGGCTAAAGGCTTGTGAGGCTTGGAAATGCTTGTGTATTTATATGGCAAGCTTCCGCAACATCGAAGTCGCGGAGAGATTGGGGGAACAAGTAACGAACAGAACATTCTCCAGCAGCTCGCGGACACCCCCTCATATATCATTCCCAGGACCCTGGTGCCACCCAAGGACAGAAATCTTTTTGCGACGGCCGCTGGGTGTGGAGTCCTTTCGGTCAAATGCGCCAAGGAACCGGCTCTTAAGGCGCGCGGTGACGTAGTGCTTGGTGGGACCACCACTACCATCCTCACGTCCCTCTGCCCTTCACTGCAAAGATCAGCAACACCTGCCGCTATGTTTCGCTGCGCCAGACTAGTCGGGCGTTTAGCGGTCGAGCGCCTTATTCTCGCACTCTACTTTTCCACACGGCCTCGCGTGCCTTGGGTTGACCGGCGTTGCCTCCCATGCGCAATGACAGCACCCTGACACGCAGAGTATGGTTCATGGATGTGAGCTAACATGGGCTTAGGGAAATGTCCAATACAAAATCGCTCTTGTACAAACTTACAGCGCCTGGCTTGTCGTTCAGTTTTTTTTTGTTTTTCTTCGCCCCCCCGTTTACTGTGAGATGGGCCCGTGGCGGCTCCAGAAAATTTTGCCGCGACCCGAAACGCGACTAAGCAGCGACTCGTTACGTTTACGTTTCTCAGGCTTTTCACACGCAAATTGGGCAAAGGGACCGTCCTTCTCCACTTTCAGGCGCCGGCACGCGAATGCTAACAGGCACGCTGTGCGCCGCGAGTAAGCGCGGGGTGCTCTCCTCGTCGTCCTATGTCTGCATAGGGCATGCCATTCCTGGGGTCCTCGACCCTGGAGCCCCGGACAGGGCCGACCTCCAACATCTAATCAAAGATCGACATAAAAGACTTCCCGCCAGGCTCCTAACTTCAGGGAAAGGAGCCGAGAGCAATGCGCGGCCGTTGGGGCCCGCTGCCGTCCTCCATGGCGGTAAATCAGACCCTTTTGTTGACTCCACAGTATTGGCGTTTTCAATTCGCGATGGAAGCCAAGCCCGTACAGAGGTGTAGCAAAGTGGACCCAAATCTAAGGACGCCCTATCGATCGGAAGCAATATCACGCGACTTTTCGCTCTACCCGGCCGACCCCGATCAGTGCGCCTTATGTCGATGCCGACTCGGTCTTCATGTAGACGCGTCTTTTTCTAGACGTTGCGGGACTTTCGATGGCCCTGTTATCTGCAGGGAAGCGGGAGCGTGTGCTGTAGGGGTCGGAGGAGTAGATACGAGGGGACCAATGGCAAGTGACATGTTCCATGGGGTGTGTGTTACTGAACGCGGAAAATTGATGCGACGGAACGTTGCAACCAGAAAGCGCACTATCGCACGTTCAACACATGTTCGAAGGGTCCAAGTTCATGGTGACGGCCGGGTTTTCCCTGGATATTCAGGAATGTGCAAAATTATGTAGAGTAACGCGAACGAGTGTTGGCACGTTAGTCTGCCTTGGCTCACCGACGGCATGACGCAGTTGGAGGTTTTCACCACGATATCCTTGTTTCCAGCAGAAACACACTGTCATCAACGTCAACACCGTTCCTTCCAATTTTGTGATGTTTGCATTGGGCCTAGTCCTAAAGGAAGGAAAGCCCTTACGGTTCTGTGAATCGCAGGACGCAATTACCAGCATATCATTGACCGCAGGCATGCTTGGGCGTCTCGAGCCATGACTCCCAGTGGAGATGCGACTACATCTTTGAAGGCAATTGCTTGAATATTCAGATAATTCATTACCAACAGCCAAGAGACTACACCGCATTCATCGTCATGACATCATCACTTCTCAGCCCATCTTCGGCAACTTCCAATACTAACAGCCACCTTGTTCTTCCTTATCCAATTACCGCAAAAGCCCTACTCACCCTTGAGGAACGCTTCACGGCTCTCTCTGATGCATATGCTCGTCTTTCTTTGCAGTACGACGCTCTCGCAGCCAGGCAGGATGGACTTGTTGATATCGCACTCCAGCTGCGTACCGAACTGAGCAAGCAAACTATCACGCTAGTCCAATTACTAGACCGTGTGCATGCGCCGCGAAGCGAGGCGAAAACATATCATGATGGCAATACCAGCAGCGCCGACGAGTAGGGCGATCGGAATGAGACAGAAATATCTGCATCTAGAACGCGAAAGAAAAGTTGCACTGCGACGGCATGCAATATCGAGTCTGACTCCAATCCCTCCCACCACCAGACACTCGGTCTTTTGTCCCTAGCGCTCTCTTCCTCAGCTACGAAAAAGCCCCCTCGTCTGGTACTCCGGTTACCCCCAAGGTCAGACGAAGAAGAAGAAGCAACGTCGGATAAAGCGGCACAAGGTCAAGTGAACAAGGGTCGTCGCGCAAAACGCAGCATGTCATCACCTTCTGTGGAGGCTCCCGCTAAGCAGACGAAGGCGAAGAGGCTCAAGGTGTGAATATTGGCATGGATTGAAGTATTATGCCCCTCACTCCATCCACCGTTCTCCCATTTCCTGATTGGACTGTAAGAATGGTAACTGGGCCACCTCCTGATCTCTGGCTTCTCCCACTCACAAAATCAGTCGCAATCAGCTATGCATCGCTTGATTACCCCGTACAGTACAATCGAAATACCTCAGCTCACCCACTAATTTCCGCGTACAACAGCCTGTCTTGGCACTCCGAAATGTGGCTGATTTTTCGGGGGCTCCGATGCACATCGGGCTTGTGAGGATTCTGCGGGGTCAACGCTGGTTCGCTGCACCACTATTCTTCCCGCGCTCATTTATGATAAAGCCAGGGGCTCCGCTTTCCTGAGAGTGGGCTCCTTGCCCGTCTCTTTCGGATTTGCAGAAGCTGTGACGGTGGGGGCTTGGTAGGTGCTGTTAGCTAAATCAAACATTAGGTATGCACCACCATTACATTTGTTCCTCTACTTTCAGATGGAATTGGTCAGACTAGGTAATGGTATGCCCAACACTATCAAAACTTCAATTGACCAGTACTTCGCTGATGCAGACAGAATCACGTCTCCTTTCCCATACGCGCTTTCCCCATACGACTCCTTGTCCTCTGCACGAATGCTACCCAACGCCATACAAACTCTATCTCGGAAAGAATAAGCTGGCCTTCACCATCTAACGCTACCATCCCATACGCGTACTTGATAAATTCACTAAATTTCTACTGTCCTCCCGAACCTTGCCCTGCCACATCAGGACCAGGAGGACCACCCTGCTGCGAAAAAGCATCGAGATTAAGATTCTGCCAATCCCAAATCTGTTCCATGCCACCCATATCCGCCGCATCAGGGTTAGGATTGCCGATTGTCCCAAAGGGATTCTGAGCAAGGAATTGGTCAATGTCGAAGGCCAGCTCGTCTGAAATGGGAATAGTGGCAAGCGCCTCTGCGGTAGAATATGGGTACTCGACAGTGGGCTCGACATATGGAGCTGGTGCCGTAACAAGAGGTGGTGCAATAGTGACTGAGGTGGGCTGATGCTGCGCCGGTTGCCGTACCGGTTGCTGTACTGGCTGCTGTGGATCACTGGGCTCAGAAGACGGACCAGACTCGAGTCTTTGGCGCTTGCTGAGTGGAGGCTGTCGCGATAGCGCAGGCGTGGCTTGTACCAGTTTCGAAAGGAAGTTGTACGATGTTGCGCCTAGCTTCGTTGTCAAGCTCAGCTGATGCAGCATGTCGAGCGAGGTATCGATCATGTCTACGATCTTTTCACGGTGCGGCAGCATCTGCTCGCGATCATGGATGATCGCAGAACAGAGTACAGTCGACGTATCGAAGATGCAGAAAACGACCATGTGGAATTTGGCATTAATCGGGAATTCGTGCTCGAAAAGCTTGTGTGCATCCTTGAGAAGACGCAGCGCGATTTCAACACCCTTCTTTCGGAACTCGTCGTCCCGGTCGGTCAGCTTATCGCTCCGTTCTCGCGTAAGATACGTTTTGAAGAAGTCAAGCATCGTCACGAAGATGACGCAGTGGAGCTGATGGCGCTGAAAAACAAAGTACGGATGTGCTTCGTCAAGCGAAGTATCTGGGTCCTTGATTCGGAAGATGGCCGGCAATTCTTCGATGAACTTTTCGCACTCGCGCTCGATTTCAAGGACTTTGTCGGCTGAGAGAGCAGCTGTAGAAGTCACATCGCCCATGATGGTCCCGACTCTTCGGCCCAGGTTAGCTTGGAGAGCCATGTGCGCAAAGGGTGAGAGTAAATTGGGCTCTTTCACCGACTGGTCAAGCCGTAGATTGGGGAACTCGAACTTAAAGTTCTTTTGGTCGATGAGGTTTGGTCGACCAAGCCATGCTGACATTTGCCTGATGGGCTGTTAGTACCGAGCTCACGCGATGCATCATATCTCTTTACTTACCAGTCCCAGATATAGAGCAGTGTCCATATGCGCCTTCTGATTTCTATGTCAAACTCACACAAATGTTCGATACCCTCATCCTTATCGATGCCCAGTTCTTGCGCCTCGCGGATAACGCGTGAGAGAGTATGCCATGACTCAACGATTTTGGATTCCGACTTCAACCAGGCGCCTTTCATGAATTGTTCCTGCACCCGTTCAATGCACGTCTTTGACGCTTCGAAACTTCTGCTGAGTTCTTCTGCTGCCTCTGAAAAGCGCTCGGTAAGCGCCTGCGAGTTACATGCCAGCTCAAACTCGATCATCTTTCGAAGCTCTGGCGTGAGATACTGCACCGAGTATGCGCATATCCTCAAGAGTAGACATGTAAACTCGGGCGAAAGCTTTTTGCCCAAGCTGCGATCGGTCCACCACTGAACATATCGTTCTGCCAAAGTTGGCCCGTAGATTGCGCTGTAGCGGTAGTTGACCACATTCAAGAAGTGGTTGACAAAGGCATCTGCGCCCGGTCAGCAGCAGTGTTGGCACGATGGTATCTGCACATACCAGTGATTGACCTTGGTGGTACGGCCTGTAGTACCTTCTGGACGGCATCGACAGCTGTCTCTTCTGTCGGCGAGTCCTTACGTGAACCATACTAGCAACACCAATCAGCACAGTCGTGTGTGAATCGAGTCGGAGCACTGACAGCATCTTCGTCATATCCAACCTTATAATGGACATGGCCGGGCATGTACCCCCAGGCTCTCAGTCCATATTCGAGTACCTCTGGCTCGCCGTTTGACTTGACAAACTGCGGCTCCGCAGGTTCGTCTGGGGCACTTCTCTTGACGCCCTGAGTATTGATGGACGCGCTCTCCCTGTGCGATTTGTTGTTACCTCCCGATTCGGCCTCATTGCGGGGTATTGAAAGACGAGAACGGGATGAATGACGTACCGTGCTGGGTCCGGCGGGGATGCCTCGTGTTGGGGTCGTTTGACCGAGAACTGGCACAAATGGGGCACCTTTCTTGTCTGGCAATGGTTGCAGGGCCACTCTCGCGAACACTAAGCCCTATCATTAGCTCAGAACGGCAGACGCAGGGTCGGTCTGGGGTAGGTAGAGCAAGGTAGGTGGAGCGACGAGACCTTTTGCTTACGGCGCTGGCACTCTGTGCATGACGTCGTCGCACGGCTTTCTTTCTGAGGCTGCATCTTTAGGGTGTCGATTTGAGAAGGGAGAAGAACGATCGATATCACACACGTTGCCCTTCGGTGCTTTTGAGAAGCTCACGAGTCTCGGATGATTTTAGTATTGATTGCAACGCAGGGTTGGCCTGAAGGCCTAGTAGTGTCTTAACTCCGTCCTCCCTCTAACTGGGTGGAGCTAATGCCCGGAACCCAGCCCGGTTGCGCGTCACCCATCACGGCCCGGTCGTGGCTTCAGAAGCTCGCACGACCTTGTTCCTGACTTTGTAGGTGGTTACGTTCCATGGCAAATGCTGCAATTCGCTGGAAGCGCTTCCTTTCGTAACCGACCAATCACGATGCCCTGTATTTGTTGTGAACTGCAACGAACGTGCTTCGACCGAGGCGTTGGAAGGCTTACCGATCATGTCCGAACTTGCGCAACTAACGCGAAGCATCCTCCTCCCTTTTGCAACACGAACCCTGACTGGACGATCTTAGATACTCGGCTCTACCTTACCACTTCTCCTGCACACAACCCCTTACATTAGCTTGTACTTCCAAGTCGCCTAGACCCTTTAGGCCCCCCATGGTTGCGCATATCTACGATGCTTTGATGTTCATTCTGCATGGTATCACAACCTTACCGAGGCACCGTGCAGCCCCAGGATTGGGCAAACACGCCCCTACCATCCTTTAGAAAGAAAGAAGCAAAAAGTAAACATGCACACCCCCCCTTTCGACTTTCAGTGGATCCGCGCCCTGTGAAACGACAAAACAAAAAACAATGTTTATAGGATGCAGGCGAGATAACCCAGCGAATGGGGAAACAGAGGTTGTTTTTGTTTTGTGGGCTGCGAGGTCGATATGGAGGGAGTGCTATGTTTATACATACGAGCATGCGAGGGGGGTTGTCGTGGGGGAGGGAGAGGTGGGTCTGGGCATGAGTCAGTGTACATGTGGGTGCGTGTGTGGTATATAAGTCTAGCTGCGACTTTATCTGGTCTTGTGCAAGTTCAAAGCCAGAGATATGTAGTAGTATTTGGAAATGTCTTTGTTCGAAAGGACTGATTCATGTGGTATGCGTACGTAAGAATAGTAAGATGTTGGAAGTCAGATGAAGGGCTGCGTATTAAATCGGGTCTGTGATACTGTCATACGTTCACACTTCACGGTGATGCTCGTGTTCTAGGAGTGCTTTCGATGTCCCGACGCAGTGGATTCTGTGACGCACGAGGGTTACACGGTAGAAGAATATGGTGATGATGTACTCAGCAACCTAATACACAGCAAGTAGGCCATGATTTTCCCTGCGATATGGACATAGTTTAGTGTGAATAGCTGGAGAATGTAGATACTCTCAGATCGCGTATATTGACAGGAATTATGATACTCAAACATCTCCAATCAATCCATCCAAAACGTGCAAGAATGCAGATTTCATTATTGATTTCTCTCTTGTTGAAGATATCTATTGCAGAATCGCTATATAAAGACGTGTTGTGGGGCCTTCGAATCATCATCTATCCGACAATGTCGAGCAGTATGATAAAGGCACAGTAAGAGAGTATTTAGGGAACGATCGAGTAAAAGATATAGCATGTGTTGAGAGCATATGTAGGAAACATGTGAGAGAATAGAGTATATGATACTCGTTTTTTCGGATTAAAACTTTAAAAGGGCATGTACACAGTGCCCTACTCATGATGATGATCCTATGCAAAATATCCCATACTATCATGCACGTACATACAACCCCTACATGAAAACAATCTATACACACTCAACAATAAGAAACGACAAAGGTATCTTCAAAAGAAATTCCGAATCCCAAGACTTTACTCAATCAATCAAACAGTCTTGGTCTCCTCCTCCAACTTGCGCGCATGCTCCTCACCCGTAATACTCTCATCACCCATATCCCAATCCTGGGCCAGATCCTCGAGCGTCCTGCGCTTCGTCTCAGGAATCAGGAGCGTCGAAAAGATACCCGCGAACATGAAGACGGAGAAAATCTGCATGACGTGGTTGAGCCAGGGGCTGGGGTGGAGCTTGGTGGGGTTGCCGCGAGTGCGCAGAGGAGCAATAGCGCCTTGAGCGATGATGGAACCGATTTTGCCGGAGGCGGCGGAGATGCCGTGCGAGGTGGAGCGGTAGCGGGTTGGGAAACATTCTCCGGGGACGATGAAGGTGGTGGTGTTGGGGCCCCAGTTGAAGAAGAGTTGGATGAGGACGTAGATGGCAAGCATGGCGTGGGAGCTGAGGTGCTTGAAGGCGAAGCCCTGTGATATGTTAGTTTGTGTTTTGAAGCGAGGTTTTTGAGGTGTATGTGTACGTACCCAGATGATGAAGAGAATAGTGAGGAGAGTGAATCCAGCGAGTTGGAGGGGCTTGCGACCAACGGTGTCGATGGTAGCGACCGCAAGCCAGTATCCGGGAATGGCGCCAGCGCAAACAAGAATGGCGTTACCGGCGGCAAGGTTGTAGAGCTTGAGGTACAGATCGTCGCCGTTGGCGTAACCAATAGCTTGCAAGACAGTCGAGGCGTTCAGACCGAGTCCGTAGAAAGCGACATCGAGCAAGAGCCACGACATGGCGGTTCCGAAGAGAATCTTGCCGTTGCGGAGCTTGCCGTAGAAGCGGAAGAAGTCGCGGAAAGAAGCCTTGGGGACCTCGAGCTGAGCAACAGACGCTTGGCGGGCAGCGACTTGAGTAATCTCGTCGGGGTTGCCCTCGCCCTTCTTGCCAGAAAGGTATTGCTTTGCGTCTTCATTTGCCTTTTCAACGTCACGAGCGACATCGAAGGTGTAACGAGGGGTCTCGGGGATGGTGAGACGGTAGTAGAGGGCGAGGCAGGCAGGGACGATACCAATGCCGATGAGAGCGCGCCACATCTTGTCGACGGCGACCTGGCAGTCACCTGTGCAGGAGTCGTAACCCTTGGACTTGATCAGTGTGCCCTTGAAGCCGGCAACGAGGCACAGCATGACGAGGGCACCGCCGAGCTGACCGAAACCCTGCATAGCGAAGACGGCGCCCATCATGGCTCCACGCCACTTGGTGGTAGCGAATTCCGAAGTGATGATGGAAGAGAGGGGGTAGTCACCACCGATACCTGGTACAGTTAGTAAGGTCCAGGGCAGATTGATCATAAGAGACTAACCAATGCCCATAAGCACACGCCAGAAAATGATGAGACCGACAACCGAAGTTCCAGGGCCAGGACCAACAAGCGATTGTGCGAGAGTGGCGACGATGATCAAGATCAACTCGAGACCATACATTTTCTTACGACCAACGATATCGGCTAGCGCACCAAAGCCAAACTGTCCAAGCACAGTACCAGCCGAAGTGGCGAGCTTGATAGCAGTATCTTGAGGCGTGGTAAGAGTACCCTTGTGATCTTGCTTGTACACGATACCCAACATGACGGTCAAGAGGGATACACAAAAGATGTCGTAGCTGTCGGTGAAGAAACCAGTACCCGCGACCAAGATGGCGCGCACATGGTACCAGCCAAAGGGGGCCTTGTCGATTTCGGCGAGGGCCAGACGTCGTCGCTCATTGGGATCTTCAATGTGCTACAAAAAGTCAGTGTCTTGCAAAGCGCAATTGTGCATCCAGGTGGTGAACGAACAGCAAAGTCACTGCGACGTTGTTAGCCAAAGCGGGTCCTCAGAGGGCTGACGCTGCAATCTTACTTGTTGAAATTGTGGAACGCGGCATTGCCGCCAGACGTCTTAGCAGCCATTTTCAAGATTTATACCAAGCTCTCTTGATTTCTTCTGCAAAGCTTGGTCCCGGAAAAGACGGGTGAGAGTGTCGAGGCCAAGTAGCAGAGAGTGCACAGCCAAGCTATATATCTCGAGCCAAGTTCCGCCGCAAGGCTGCGCACCATGCTTATATTGCGAGGTGCGGACGAGGGTTGCAGCCAATCCAGGGGGCTTACGGGAGCACGCGCAAGCAATTTACCACAGAGACTTCGGTGTTCCCGCTGAAAGAGGCGCTGGAAAACGCCTTTTTCCCAGTCCAGGCCGCCTGGGCGCGCAAAGGGAGATATCTTGGCGCATCAATGGATGTTCAGCCATGGATTCATGATCCCTGTGGTTGATCGCGTGTGGTGTGAAGGCGACGCTCGAGGCCTGGGGGACTTGGACGTTGGAGGCCATCCATTTCCCCACGTGGCCGCTAGTGCGTCGTGCCCAGAACACCTGCTCCCACCACCATTCCGCTTCCTGCACACAGGAGCGAAAGCTTATCGAACCCCCAAGCTTTGCTGAGAGAAGCCTCGGCCCTTGGTTACCTCTTTGCGACGTATGTATGACATGCTGGGCTGATTTTTTGCTGAACAATGACACTCTGGTCGTCGATATTGCCCTTCAAACCAGCCTTCATGCTTTCGACTCAGGCTTCGAACTTCGCCCCGCTCCGAGGAAGGAGGGCGGGCGCCCCAGGCTGACTAGCTCGAGTTGTTTTCGGCTGAGAATTTATGCATTGGGTTACTCTCGCCGTCTAGCTGCTTTGTGGGCACACGTCTTCTGGGTCATTAGCGCTTCTGCCGACCGAGATCCTGGTACCACGGCCGTGTCACCGATAAGTGATTGGGTCGCTGTGAGCGAATTTCAATATGGTGAGGCATCAGCGCCGGAGTCTTACTGCATGAGGATGGATGTGAGGGCTACGCTGCGATTCTCGAATGACTGGCATGAGATACTATTGGAGCTGGGGCAAGTTGCAAGGCCGCCCTTATCCCGCAAACGCGGTATCCAATTACAGCTCTGCACGTGGGATGCAGCTGAGATATCATTGATGAGCCCATGCTGTTGCTGGAAAGTCAAAAGAAGGTCAAGAGATCAAATTTGTCGGTTCCGATCATCTACATTCATCTTAGCGTCTCTTAGTACTGGCAAAACCAATTGTCCTGATTTCTCTGGCTTTCATGTCTTTCTGCTCCTTCTCTCTACTCTCTCTGAATTTTTCCTGGCGAAAATCACAGACTTTCGGTGCTTAGCTCTTGGCTTTGTTTTGAATATGCATGTGTCGTGTGACGGGCTCCCCGGATGCCGTCCCTTGCAACTCCGCATTCGCGTTATAGCAAAGTTTTTTCACACCTTATCTAGGTTCTAGACTAGGCTACCCTCTTCCTGGGAACACCGGTGCGACCCGGCTTGCGGGAAACGCCAGGGTATTTTTTTCTTCGGAACCGTACCTGGATGTCCTCCAGTGGGGTAGTTGAATGTCATACTGGTTCCTATCTCTTTGATCTTGACGAAGGGAGAGATGGGTTATTGTCACTCTCGCTGAGTGCTGGGCCTTTTGACATGCCATAACCCACTCATGCTTCGTCGCATCAATCATGTATGTATGTAAGCGTTGTATTCCCAAGACCAGCACGTGGTTGGAACAACTTCTTCTGCTCCAACCATAAAAAGCGGACCCGTTGTTTCATAAAACATCTTGTGGGACATATCTTACCATGCTACACACGGAGAACAGGGTCGCAAGAGACTTTGTAGGTCCGATTTGATGCGTGCGACTAGGGGAATTTGGTCGCGTGAGCATATACTGCATGCTGAGGAGTATACGAAGAATGGAGACAATGAATGGTTGGGTGGCTTTATGGTACAGAATTGGTTAGACCACGTAAGCAAAATGATATTCTAGAAGCACTGAGATGGCACTAGAAAAGTTCTTATGAATTCATGTATGCTCATTCAATCCCAGCGTCAACCCAATATATCCATCGCCTTTTCTCTTCGTATCAAAGAAACCCACAGAAAGAGAGCAAAGAGACTATCGATCAGGACATGTAATAACAACACCCACCTACACCCTCTCCAGAACAACAACCTCACCCTCCGCCCCACTATCACTACTGACATACAATCTCCCCTGTTTATCTACCGCCAGCCCCACAGGCCGAAAGCACGTCGTAGTCGAACAATTCTCCACATGCTCATTCCAAAACACGTCTTCCCAGGCTTCTAGCGCATTGCTTGCAGCAATAGGTCCAAACTCTCCATTGTCATGTGCAAACGGGACTGAGATGACTTTGAAGCCCGCAGGCGGATTCCGATTCCAGCTCCCATGTAACGTGACGAAGAGGGCGGAGAAGTCCTTATTGAACTTTGCATCAAGTGGAGTTGAATGTGCGGGTAGTGCGACACGCGGCGCCACGCTGCGCTGTTTGCACGTTGTATCGTTGAAGGTGGCGTTGGGCGCGAGGACGAATTGGTCGCCTACAGTGAAGTTTTGATCGGTGAAGGTCGAGGGTGAGTACACTGTGAAGCAAGTGGGGTATCCGTACCAGTCTGTGTTTTCGACGGATGCGTCACCGATGTAGTTGAGTTCATCGGCAGGGTTATCATTGTGGACATCGATTGCAGTGCCGTTGATAGTGCGGTGCAATTCGTCGGCGGAGTTTTCAACGCCCCAGAGGTGTGAAGCAGCGTCGAAGGCGAGACCGACTTCGTTGCGGAGGCCGTAGCCTAGCTGTTGACCGGTGGTGATGTAGTCGTAGCCGGTTGAGGGTATGGAAGTTGTGTTGAAGACTTTGATGCAGGCGCGTGCGGTTTTGATGTCGATGGAGCCATAATCGAGGTTGTCGTTTGAACCATGAGAGACAAGGAGGAGGTTTGGATGATTTGGGGGTATGGTAAGGGAACGTGTGACATGGCCTCTGATGTCCATGCCTGTTACTACTGTCGTTGCGTTTCCTAATATACTCATTATGGTTGCATCGTATGCCCAGGAAAAGACTGTTGTGGCAGAGCTGGCGTAGAGCGTTTTGCCATCTTGACTGACGACGATACCGTGATTTAGGTTCCGTTGGGCAATGACCGTCTTGGATGACTCGATGCAGCCGTTGGCCGAGACTTTGTGCGCAGTGATACCAAAGCCGTTTTGAACAATGAGGAGATTGCCAGCAGTATCGAAGATGAGACTTCTTGGTTGAGTCAAACCCCCTGCAATCTTTGTAGCTTTCCACCACTTAGCAGCATGTACGGGAAATGCGAGATGGTTGACGCCGTTGCATGAGGCAGGTAGGCCCGTTTGGATTGGACCTGAAGATGTCGAAGCACTAACACTCGTACGTATGCTTGTTGGTCCTATGCTGAGGGTTGAACTTGGCACTGGGGCACTGCTCGTCGCTGGTGGCGCATCTTCAACGAGATTTGCAGCTACCAGACTATCAAAGTTTGCGTTGTGGCCCTTGGTCAGGTCAATGGTGTAGTGACCAAACGAGTTATGCACATTAAAGGCAGATCGGTTGTTTGCTGGCTCAGCGGGTGCTCTGCTCGCTACGCCATATCCAAACTTTTGCGCAGAGGCATTCGCGTCAATTGAGATTGTGTTGCCGTCAACATCGAGCCACTGGGAGCAGCCCTTGCAACGGACAGTCAAGGTCCAATGGGTCGCATTGTATCCGGTTCCCTTTATGTATGAATATTCGGCGTCTGGGTAGGATAGTGGCAAGCTGAGGCCCCTAGTAAAGTAAGAGGCATGTCAGTTTGCTTTTGAGTCTCACATACAATGCCATTCTAGAACTATAGATTGTCGTGTTTGCAGCACTGTTCACCCAGCCAATCGTAAGCGGCACATATGGCATGGTACCACCCCAGCTAAAGCCCACCCAGCCATTCTTGATTGGAGACACAATTTGCAGGACGGTATCAAAGGGTGCAGTCTTGGCTGTAGGCAAAGCAATCCCGAATGTGACGCCATTGGTACCAGTCCAGCCAGAGTAGCATATCGAAGTCTCTGGGTCGCAGTATCTCCTGATGCTCTGTCCGTGTGCTGCAGTTGTTTCAGTTCCTTGATGTGTTATACAGGCAGATACACATACCGATACCTATGAGGGCGGCTAGTCCTTGGATGAGCTGGAAGGCCTTCATGTTGAAAAGAGTGCCAATTCGAATGGAAAATAATTGTCTTGTAGCAGCCAATTTGGAGATCTTATAACGTCGAACATTCAGTCGAACGACATGATATATGCTTCACCCTTATGGATCAATCTAACAAATTCAGAAATAACAGCCTCAATCGGCATGGCGACAGAAACATATGGGGGGGCATCCACCAATACCATGCAGTGCAATTCACATCATACGACGAGCACGCGTTTCCCCAGTTTTGAGATACAAATTATATGCCGTACTTGCAATGTGGAGGTTGTGGGGCATGGGCACCGCAATATGTACAACGCCTGTTATTGATGGTAGGATTGCTGTCGAACAGACGATCCGTTTCTCTTAAATGAGTCACTTTCTACGACTTTGACAAAAAAAAAGCCTTGTAGTATGACATAAACTCTGTTGTTTTCTTAGTTGCGAAAATCGGAGTTGCCCATCAAGATGAGTGTGATGGCGCCTTCATTCCAGAACTTCCAGACGTCTCCACAGCGAAAATAGGGAATCTCGGGTGGATATGATGGGAATTCAGGAAAAGGTTCGGTAGGTACGTGGCCGCGGATATTGAGGTCAATTGCAAAGAGTTTGATTTGACAGGGCGAGGATGGACATGGCCGATTAAATGAGCTGCGACTTTAGCCTCTGAAGATAAGTACTATCCGGATGATAACGGCCGTCATCATGGTACACACGCGTATGATGATGAAGGGTAGTTCTTGGCAGAACAAATCTCATTTCGGAATGGCGGCTGGAGGGAAAATTGCAGTCGTCGCATGTTGACATGTTGAAGGAAGAGTCTCGAGGAATGGTGCGGGACCCCTATCTAACCCACGTGACTTTCCGTCATCCCTCTGGAGATGTGGATCCAAAAAATGATGGACAATTACCTAACAAATCTTTCATCTTTTCATCAATACATCAAACCTGACTCCTTCCATTCCTTACTCACATTATACCAGTTGTTGGGCATGTCATGTGAAGACTAGCAATGGAGCACGGAAATGGAAAGAACCGCTTCCGGGCGGGATCCTTCCCCACGTTCTCCGCACTTGGATCCCGAGGCTTGAATTGTAGGATGCAGCATGCAGAACGCCTCCACCCCACGACACCTAATCGACCTCATGCGACAATCCATCATGTCACAACCCGACTTTCTCATCGTCGCGTGCGCAAATTATCCTCATAGCCGCCACTGCATGCCTGGGTAGTCTTCCGCATAATCGTAAACCTCTTGCACAATGGCACTAGGCCCATACACCAACCTCCGCGTCGCGCGCCACGACCGCATCTTCGTCATTACGCTCGCCAAAGCGCCCGAAAACCGCATCAACATTGCATTCGCACAGGAAATCATACGCGCGCTCCGCGATATTGAGCAGGAACTCGGTCCCGACTCCGAAGGGTGCGTGATAACGCAGGGCGCAGACGCAAAGTTCTGGTGCACCGGGCTCGACCTCGACGAAAGCGATACGAATCCCTTTGCAAATAGCGATGGGTTCTTCCCGCTACTCGCTACGTTGCTCGACTACCCGTTTCCGACCATCGCCCTGATTACGGGACATACGTTTGGCGGCGCGTGTCCGCTGGCGCTGGCGCATGACTACCGCATTATGAATTCTCAGCGGGGCTTCTTTTCTATGCCACCGGTGGACCTGGGACTGCATTTCCCGGGCATTGGGTTCCTTCCGAGGCTGAAGCTTAGGCCGCAGGTTGCGCGCAAGATGCTGCTTGAGGCGCATCGGTGGACAGGCAAGGAGGCATACGAAGACGGCATTGTAGATGAGATTGCGGAGCCAAAGGAGATGCTGGAGGTGGCGCTGAGAAAGGCCAGACAGGTGCAGGGCAAGGCGAAGATGGGCGTGTATAGTTTGTTGAGGAACGAACTGTGGGGCGAGGCTGCGGAGAAGATAAGAAGCATCTGCTATGTGCATGGGAAGAGGGTTATTGGACCTGCTAAGGCGAAAATCTGAACATATAATGCGGCTCTGCCTCTGTTTGAAGTAGATTAATGACGCGATAAGAACCCAGGTACTTGTCGAGTCAGCACTACTCTTACAAGGGTAGGTCCATCACTTCATTCAAGTGCCTTATCATGAATACCATCTTTGATTCGTAAAAATATATACATCAGAAAACTCAAATCTATGTACGGTCATAAAATGGTCCAAACTACAATATCCTCATGTTTACATCTCGGACATCTCTTCTAGTAGGTAGGCTCGATAGGTGGGTCAGCGTTCTTGACAAGCATCTGGACGTACTCATCAAACCAAGCACCGGCAATAGGTGCGCCAGCAAGACCGCAGGCACCGTCGCTCTCACCGCCAGGCTTGATCCAGACGATAGAGTCAACGTTTGTGTTGTTGGTAGAAGCACCAGGGCGCATTCCAAAGCCAGCGGGCGAGACGTTGCACCAGTCGCCCCACTCCTTACGGGCACCAGGCAGCGCAACACGGCCCTGGTCAATGATGAAGTTTGTGGGCATGCCCTCGGCGGCCATGGCCTCTCCGAGCGAAGTAGCGTAGTGGCTCTCATCCCACGACGGAGACCACTCCGTGAAGTTCTCGCGGATCTTGGCGTTGAAGGGGTTGTAGTTGGAGACGTTGGTGGAGTAACCCCTGATCTTGGATGCGGGGTTGATCTTCTTCGCCATGTTGACGACCTTGGCAAAGAGCTGGGCAGTGGGCTTCAGGTTGTCGGCCCATCCGAGCCAGCCTCCGTGGGCAGCGTCCATGTACAGGTGGATGTGGGGGGACTGGAGCTTAGCAATGGCGTAGGCGATGCCTTCCTCATAGATGGGAGTAGCCTTAGCGCAGAAAGGAACGCCCTGGTTGGTGATGGCGTTGCCCAG
This sequence comes from Exserohilum rostratum, assembly GCA_026367775.1. Lineage (NCBI taxonomy): Eukaryota > Fungi > Ascomycota > Dothideomycetes > Pleosporales > Pleosporaceae > Exserohilum > Exserohilum rostratum. The sequence goes on from CP111162.1 coordinate 1,245,696, forward strand.
GGAATCGGGCTCGAGGACAATGGCAAAGTCCATGTCCTGGGCCGCAGCGAGGTGCCTTGCGTAAACGTCGACAAACTCCTTCTTGTAAATGTTCAAACCGTCCTTGTCGGAGCTGAGCTCTCCGGCAGACTCTCCAGCAGAGCAGTCACGGTCGGGAAGGTTGTAGAGGACAAGTCCGACAATCATCCTGGCGTTTCCCTTTCGCTGCCTACGAGCTGCTTGGATGGCTTCAGGAATCTGGCTGAGACCGGAGCGCGTGGTAACCCATGTGAAAGTTGAGATCTTCTCGGCAACGGTGCGGGTGCGTGCTGCGTTGAGAGAGTCGTTCTTCGATTTAAAGGAAGCAATGGTCTGGTCAAGCTTCTTGCCATAGCTGCCGACAACGTAGCGGTCCTTGCCAGTCCATGGGTTGGCCGCGGCTTGGGCTTGAGGCGCTGGTGCTGCAGACACAGCGCCAGCAAGGGCGGCAGTCGCCAAAACGAACTGTGTGAGTTGGACCATGGTGAATGGGAAATCTGAGGATGAATGAAGAGTCTCGATGCGCTGGCTGCTGGAGAATACCACTGCTAGGTACTCCAGGCCTTTTATAGACGGTGATGATAACGACAACAATAATTATGGGTTGCGCGGAGCACGCAAGCCGTCATGTTGTGTTACCGGAACGCTTTGTTCAGGGCCCTTGCATGCCAATGGCCGTTTTGAAACTCGATCAACGGTACCGTCGGGCCGCCAGATGCAACTTCTGGCTCATGAATAAGTCCGAGTCTTGGTATCAAGCATTGGCTTTTGGCGACGAACATGCTGGGTCTAGCGTTGCCATAGCTCTTTGTTGAAGTGGTACCTTCAATTTTGTTTGGCCAATGCCTCGAACGGTCGTTTTGCCAGGAGCAGAATGTTTTCCTGCTACGGTATATTAGCCAAGAAACCATGAACGGGGGTAAAATGCGGGCCCATAATATATTTGCGCTGTTTACCCGGCTGCCCCATCTGGTGCCGACCCCCACATGGCGGTTCTTTATAACTGTGCATATCATATGATCTCGAGATTGGCCAAAAGTGTCGAGCTAACAGACTTTAGATTGTTTGAAGAGTGCAGTGGAGCACTTGGTTCATCTCGTCTTGGAAGCGACCATTGGAATATGCTGCAACGAATATTCGCTGCATCTTCTAGCGCATCCATAGGCCGCTGTGCCCTGAGGCTGAGTTGAAAGTAGATAAGTTGATGCCATCGATGCGTGAGATTCAGGAACACCAATGCCAGTTCGGGATAAACGCAGGGAGACGATATTGAGTACACAGCAGACATGACCATGTGCAATATGCCAAAGGCTTGCAGTATGCAAAGGCCAAGGTCTTTAGCTAGTTCGCCTCTGCAAACGATATATGCTCTGCGTATATAGCGCATCCTGATAACTGTGGTACTACTCAAAACGCCTTGCTGTCGTCATGACCGTCTGGATATTGTTCTCAAAGGGCTCGGTTGGGCCTGGGAAGCCCCGCTAACGGCAGGGTCATGGTGGCACAGCGGCAAGGGGACGTGGCCTCAGGGCATTATTAACCAGCGACTAATCCGGCTCCCAAGACTGATGGCATCTGATCGAGAAGTGATAAGAAACACATGTGTGGAGGACAAAAGAGGTGCATCAGAGCCGCGAGAACGACTCAATCACAGACTAGTCTCTAGCGTCTTGGCACAGTGTCACAGGACCCGCACATCTTCCCTGTATGTCAGCTTCCTGTCACATATGTCCTTACTTGCATACCCAGATGGTAAGAAAGTCTCATGTTGGCCTATTGCGCCGAGTACTATCTCAGACATGTGCCATACGACCAACCCTTTCCACTGCCATGTATGGGAAAGCCTGTATATCCGGGTATACTATATGCAATTGGGATAAGTTGATCATGGGCATCATGTTGCAGGTGTCCACCTTCAGTGAGATTTGGTTTCGAATGTACTGGAGTTAGATGTCTACTGTTACAAAGAAGGTAATCTGAGTGTCATACATTGTCTACGTTGACGTTAAACATTAGAAGGAGAAAAATCTCGAATTTAGACCAAAACCAGACGCCCGCTGGCTCGTGCACCTCAACAGTACACTAGCTTTGGTCATTCATATACCTCCTAATTTTGTCAAAATTTCAGGCTCAGTAACCTCTCAAATACCTTGAATCAGCAAGAGCAGATCAAAGTGTTCCCTCGCAAAAGATATAATTATGAGGATCATCCTTGGGCTGTGCTGTTACGAGATGACAAACTCAAGAGGGCGACAGGAAAGGCGTCGGTTGTGCTCGGCCGAGGTATAGGTTAAGGGCAAGGGAACGACCATTACGCAGTACTACGACGAATACGCAATGCGACCGTTACTCTGGACTGGGCGGTGTGGGCTTGACTCGTTTTTTGGCCACACTGACATAATTTGAGCTTTCAGATGCCCGACGGCGGCCTTAAGATGACAAAGACGGAAGGCGGAAGGGATAGTCTTCTACTCAGATGGCCGAAACAGCAAGATACAGTGAGACAAGATGCAGCAAGAAGAAGTGTATCAGACCAAAAAAAGGGGGTCCAAAAGCCAAGCATAGAGCTTCTAGTAACACGTAATTTGACGCGTTAATGTGTGTCTTCCTACACAGCCACTCGCCTATTGTTGACGCCTGCTGGGGGCATGGATGTCGCCCTCGCGTGATATTGCTTCCGGTACCATTACCCCAGCTGACCGAATGCAATTTTGGATGGCAGTAAGAAGCATGCCCCGTTACACACTTGCAAGTACCATGAGTACTAGTCCAGAACAAGAATACCACTCGGGACACCTCTAGCTGGTGAGAATGGCCAGGCTCCTTGACTAGTGTTGCGCTGATTAAATGTGTCGAGTCCAGAAGGACGACAATCGGCGCGAAGTCGGTCCCAAAGCGGTTAGCCCCGGTTGCCCTTGACCCCGAGCATCCGCGACGTGTCAAAGACCCTCGGGCTCAGCTTCGTCATCACAGTCAACATCGCGTTCGCCCTGTTTTCTACTGTTATCGCCTGTCAACTGTGACTTGGATTCTGAAGATGAGTACAGAATCCAAGCCGCCGCGTGTCGTGCCCCCTAGTAGGCGAAGAGACAAGCCCATCTTGAGCTGTACTCTCTGTCGGCGACGAAAGTGAGCGGCTCTGCATGCTTGTCGAATACGGACGTCTGCTAACATTTATGGAGACTGAAGTGTGACCGCCAGCAACCATGCAAGACCTGTGTGGATCGTGGCCTTTCACTATCATGCGCATATGTGCGCAATACACCAGCTCCCAAGGAACCCAAGATCCCAAACAGTGTTCATGAACGAATCAATCAGCTCGAGAAGCTTGTTACCAACCTTATGAGCGGAAAAGATGCCAATCATGTTTCGCCTAATGCGGTTCTTATGGACAAGCAACATGAAGATGGCAGTTCCGACATCGTCAGTACCCCGGACCGCGTAAGGGTGAGTGGCGACACGACGAGTTACACCAACAGCGATCATTGGACGAGTATTCTTGATGGGGTAAGGCTCCTTTCATCTATGTCAGTTCTTTATGTTGAGCATGCTCTAGATTTCAGAGTTGCGTGAACATCTAGACCATGTTCCTCCTGCGGCTGATTTAAAAACCGAGGGATTTGAAGAATTCCCTGGCCCCGAACTTCTGTTTGGGCGGCAAAGGCACGCCACCAAGGAAGAAATCCTTGCGGCTCTGCCGCCACGGGCTGAGGCAGACCAGTTGCTGCACGTTTTCTTTGAAACAATGGAGACACACACCAGTAAGTCACCAGTTGCAGATGCAGGACGAAAATTTACCAACGACAGTAGCATTTTTGCATAAACCAACAATGTACAAGCAGGTCAGTAGTTATGAATACCCGTAAATATACCTGAGAACTAACAAGTGCGCAGTATCACAGATTCTGGCAGCATCCTTTCGAAGCATCGACAATGTGGATAGCGGTTCTCTACGCTTCTCTTGCTCTCGGTGCTCGATTCCAAGCATCTATCGATGGGCAAGACGCGGTTGATGCTAACTCTGGGCCTGAATCTAACCAAAGCTTGTACTCGGCGCGTACCAACTTCTATCGCGAGAAGGCTGTACAGTGCATGATTCTTGCCAACTACACCAAATGCCCACCATTCACGGTTGAAGCATTCTTGATCTACTTTGGCACCGAGATTTTGCGCTCTGCCGATGCGCAGTTCAGCGCATACTTGATTGTCGGTATGCTGATCAGAATGTGTTTCCGGATGGGGTACCACCGAGATCCGTCAAGATTTCCTAATATCTCGCCTTTCGAAAGCGAGATGCGACGGCGCAAGTGGCTTGTAGTAGTGACGCTTGACTTGATCACCTCAGCGCAGTTGGGATTGCCCAGAATGATCCAACCGTTCATGTACGATACACAAGAGCCTCGCAACCTGGCCGAGGAAGACATTTATGAAGATATGCCTGAACCGTTACCGCCCTCGAGACCCGAGACAGAGCTTACCAACTTGCTTTACATCATTATCTTGTGCAGGGTACGCAAGATCCAGGCGCAGATCGTAGACATGATCAACGTTACATCGCAGCCACCGTATGCGAGTATTACCGATATCGATACAGCGCTGAGATTTATCTATGAAAATGCACCGTCGACTCCCGAGGTTAAGGATATTGGCGAATTTACCCTTCCCATGACGCCCAACTCGATGCGTCGTTGTCAACTAGATCTGGCATTCCTAAAAGCTGAGATTATGCTGCACCGTCCGTACCTCAAGCTTGGAAGAGTCGACAAGCATTATGAATACTCGCGACGAGTCTGTCTTAATGCTGCTATGAAGATGCTCTCCTTTCAGTGTAAATTGTACGCCGTAATCCAGCCGGAACAAAAACAATTCTCGACAGTAAGAAACTGACCAATAAAATCTGCTTATCGAATGCAACTAACTTTTTACTACCAACTAGGGATGGCGCGTGTCTGCCATGAGCTCAGTCATATCACCTGTTGTTGCTCAAGACTTTCTCCTCGCCACCACTGTTTTAGTGATTGATCTCGATGAAGACTTGGCATCACCTTTGCCCGACTCTCCAGGTGCGCTGGCAAGAGGAGAGTTCCGCTTAGATAGGCCGCCACCTGCCCGCGAGGAAATTGCGACGACCCTCCGTTCGACCTATAGCGTGTGGGCAAAGCTCAGCAGAAAATCTCAAGAGGCGCGGAAGGTTGCAACAGCAGTCAAGCTAGTACTCTCAAGAATGGGAGAAAAAGACCTGCATGAATCCAGTCCTTCCAACTGTGAGATTTTATCGAAACCGCTTTACTTTACCATGTGCTGACTTTCCCCAGCTAACACTACATTGGGCATGGAACAAGAAAATATTTATCCATCTCCGGCCTTTGACTTCAACGAATATCCCCCGCCACCCGCGTCGAACATTTCTTCCGTGGGCAATGATGGTCCCAATCAGTGTTTTCCCTATGAGCAAATGCCCATGGATTTGGAGTCGCTAAACATACCCTTCGACTGGGTGAGTCTATCTTGTAGTTTTGGAGAGCCAAACTGACACCATTTCCAGGATGGCATGCTCTCTCACCTTCAGATCCCGTCATATAGAGATTACTAACTTCTGTTATTCGAGTAACGCATCCTGCACCCCCAGGACATGAGATACACAACAGAAAAACCCTGTTGGTAGAAAGGAAAAAGCGCACTAATGCCGGAAGTTGACAAGCAGTAGACTGATGTCGCCTGATAGACGCGAGCGAAACCAATCAGAAGCTGCGGTGATGGGCCTAGCGTCTTGATTCGTTGCAATCAATTCGGCTCTTCAAACACTCGATGTCTCGTCGCGCCAGTCGATCTCAGGACAACAACTCTGCTCGAGATTCGTACCCGATACGGATCGTCTCGTGGACCCGAGGGATTGCATATCGTTTCGAGCATAGCTACGCAATGCGGTTTCAGGAGTATGGGTCGCAGCTTCCTTTTGTGATTGCTGGTCTCACCAACGTGGCCTTCTAACCAAATCTGTCACGGTATGAGGTATCGAGGATCGCCAATTCTGCACCCATCGAGATACGGCAAACCTGGACCAGCGAATGCTGTTTGAAAGATTTGCGGATCTGGTGTCTGTACTAGAGGTCTGGAGGTGTATCGTGAACTTTCGCAACACGTCGACTACGGTTATCCATGCACTCCAGACATGAGGAAACTGGTTTGTAGAAAAGACGCAGTGACGTCAGATTTAGTATCTGCTAGGAAAGAATCTACATAGATGGTGTTGGGGATCAGCTGGTTCACAATCGTCATGGGTACGTGCGCCCACCATCGCATGCTATTAACTACCCGTGCCATCGCCATTCGTACCACTAGCACTCTTTCAGCAACGCATCTACACAAATGGAGATGTTCTATGAGCCCGAAAGGAGATACTCCAAAAATGAGCTTTCTATCGAGCCGGATCTGGGAGACCTCCGACGGTCGACTGACAAAGCATTGCCGGGACTGCCAAAAACACCAAAAAGAGTAATGATGAAGTACCGGTTCTCTGCGGTTTTTCCTATTGTGTTTGCTATTGCGGGGTTCATTCTCACCTTGGTATTGGTGGTGGCAGGCAAGGATGCATACACATTTGGTGGACAATACCTGGTTGCAGTAAGATATCACGGCTTTGGTTCTGGATTTGTATGCTCACAACCGCAGTTGGAAATTCCCGCCAGCGCCCAAGCTCCTACGGCTCAAAATGCGATATCTTCCGAATCACCTGCTAGGACAACGCAAACAGAGACAGCAAGCATTTACTATCTCTACCTCCAGAAAGTCTGCTCCGGCTCTGCATCACATGGTGCAGAAGAAACTTCGGGTATTATGATTGAAAGATGCGAAAGTTACTCCATGGCCACCGCAAGTGCGTATACTGTGCTTCAGATACTTGGTTTTGCAAACTAATAGAAGACTCAGGACTAGGAAGGTTGACCTCTTCGGGCAGCGCGCTCCTCAACAACCCTATATCGCCTATGGATATAGTCACCAGACTAGTTGTAATGACGTCGGATGCACTACATAGCATGCGGATAGGCAGTTTTGCATCGCTCGTCGTCTCTCTAATCGGGTCCCTTTTGTCGGCAATTTCGGCTGTCCCAGCAATTTCCTTTCCACACTCTCGGCTCCTTGCCTACTTCAACATATTCTGGCCGCTACTTGCAAGCACGTTTGCATTTATTGCCGCCAGTATACTCACCATCACAATAGCGGGCGTCTTTGGGGCAGTTGAGATTGCCATCCATGGTGCTGATTTGAAGGTTGGACGGGGAGGATCAGCACTGCTTATTGCATGGTTAGCATGGGTCTTCGCATCACTGCCTGTAATCTACTGGAGTCTTGTATGGTTTGTGGAAGTGAGAATGTGGAGTTTTACAAAGAGGAGGCGGGGCGACGACGAGGTGGGGAACTGGAAGGGTATCGGAAGAGAGGTTTGGAAGGATCTCAAGAGCGATGATAGAAAAGTATTTTATGTTAACACAACGCCTAAATAACCCCGATATTTTGATTGACTTTACCTAGATTCTCATGTCTTGTGCGGCTTAAGTGACGTGACGTTGGAAAAATATTAGTATGTACATTCAGCGCAGTCTAGGTAACGTGACATAGGCATGCATGGAATAGTACGTTTGCACGTTCCTGCGCTAGCGGGGTGGCAAGGAGAGTGTGGAGACCATCAGCCAACCATGGCGCGATATGGAGCCACCGCCTCGAGCGCCAAGCTCAGGGTCCCCCAAGTATCTGTGTGTCTACTCCACAATCTTCCGTCTCCGCCCCTCTGCTCTTTACTCCCGCCCTGCAATTGTTTCTTGCAGCCACCACCATGCGGTCTTCAGTCTCTACCGCGACGCTGCCCCAGAAGAAGCCTGCTGCCCGCGGTTTTACTGTCAAGGCAGAGCAGCCAGAGCAGCCAAAACCAGAAAATGAACACGACCACTTCTTTTGGACGTACACAGAGGAGCCGCACAGGACGCGGCGAATGGCCATTATCAAGGCACACCCAGAGGTATGACGGCCCCCTAATAACACCAATGGCTCTTTGCTAACCCATTGACAGGTAACAAAGCTCTGCGGGCCCGAGCCTCTCACCAAATACGTTGTCCTGTTGGTTGTATCGATACAAGTCGCCTGCGCATACCTCCTCCGCAATACTCCTATCCTTTCATGGCCCTTCTTCCTTACCGCCTATGTGGTCGGTGCCACCGCCAATCAGAACCTCTTCCTCGCAATTCACGAAATATCACACAACCTGGCCTTCCGCTCGCCACTGGCAAACAGACTCTTTGCTGTCTTTGCGAACCTGCCAATTGGCATTCCATACAGCGCCTCGTTCCGACCTTACCATCTCACTCACCACAAATCGCTGGGCGTCAATGGCCTTGACACTGATCTGCCTACTGCTTTTGAAGCTATCTTCCTCGACTCTGTCGCTGGCAAGGCTTTCTTTGCAACTTTCCAGATCCTTTTCTACGCCCTTCGACCCATGTTCATATACAGCCTGCCCATGACAAAGATTCACCTCTTCAATGTTGTCGTGCAGCTAGCTTTTGACTACGTCTTGGTACACTACTTTGGTGGGCGCGCGTTGGGATACCTGATCATGAGCAGTTTCCTCGCTGGGTCGCTACATCCTTGCGCAGGCCACTTCATCGCCGAGCACTACGTTTTCGAGAAGCCCAACAAGGACGCCGCGAACCCGGCAAACAAGATTCCGCTCCCCGAAACCTACTCCTACTACGGTCCTCTCAACCTGTTGACTTATAATGTTGGTCTTCACAACGAGCACCACGACTTTCCTGCGATCCCATGGACGCGCCTGCACGCTCTTAACAGGATTGCAAACGACTACTACAAGGACCTACCTCAACACAAGAGCTGGGTCTACGTTCTCTGGCAATTCATCTGGGACAAGGACATCAGCTTGTGGTGCCGAGTCAAGAGAGAGGAGGGCGGAAGAAAGGTCGGTGCTGCAGGTGGATGGAATGAGGAGGAATTGGGCTCAAATGAGAAGAAGGGCCCTATCCCTGGTGTCTTGTAAAAACTTTGTTTACCCTTTGCATGAATGGCGTTGTAGTGGCATGGTATGGATATAGAGAGATATAGAACGATTTGTTGCAGCACATTATATGCTGGTCACAGCACCTCACTCCTTTCTCGTAGTGTGCAACACTTCTTTCACGCTCATTCTCTTTAAAATTAGACTTCCATACCCTCGATACTATCAAATCATACACCATACTAATGTCTTTCAACTGTTCCAAATGATCTCTTCTGCGAAAACAACTGCAACTCATGCTAATGGCATCCCCGTCCTTCTCGTCTTTGTAGTCGTGTCGTGGCAGGCAACAGGATATTGTAGTATGAAAGGAGGATAGGGAACAGGCTTCTACTCGCTGTAAGCGGTGGGTAGGTAGAGTGCTGATGTGTAGTACCTGGCAACAACTGCTTTTTCTGGGGGAGAGTTGATGGACTCGATCTGCCTGGAATGGGATATCTAATACATTTCGGACACAAGAATAGGTATGCATGGTCTGGTACACAGCAACGCATACGATAGAGTCAATGACCACAATGACCTACAAATACCACTACCTTTGTTGACTTTTCCGACGTGGCAACGTCACAGACTTCACAACACAGCAGAGCAGACGGTAAAACGAAGCTGTGAGTTAGTCTATACAGAGATATAGCAGAGATCTATCGTTGTCAGCATCTGTCTCTCGGCGTTCCGCGTTCACCAACTGCAGGTCGAATCCTGTTCCTTATCTTTCTTTCGTGCTGCTGTGTCCCACTGCTGACATGATATCAGCGAGTAGTAAAGTGCAGAGAGCAAAGGCAAAGGCAAAGCTAAAGGAAGTCATTACCACTGGCGGCAGCGGCGGCAATGACTTCCTCAGCTCTGCCTTCGTCTCTGCCTCTGCCCGCTGCCGGTATACTGAGTTGCTTCAGCCCCGGCGTGAGTGGGTGAGAGCTCTCTTGAATGTATAGAATCAGCCATACGCCATCTGCAAAGTATCGGATATTTCTGGCAATGCTGGACACCACAACATGCTGATCGCAAGTGAAGCAACATGTCAGAATGCCATGACATGCCCTGTGTCATAGACTGCCTGTACTTCACATTCATCAGTTCTCAATCATGTATAAAGTGCTGTACAGGCTCAGAAATCACCAGGCGTCACTACACACTGAATACAAACGCATATCTTGCTATTGTTGTTGTTTTGATAGCATTGCCACGACGACAACACGGTAACTACGCAGTCACCCATCTTATCTATTACGCTATAGTGAATCGACCCAAAACGGCAATCCAGTCTGTTTGCTCTCCCTAATCACGCCATTCACGCGGTTCTAGCTCGCAAAAATCCAAGGCGAAGCCCGCTGCAGCCTTAAACTCGCTTTCACTCCTGGAGCCCCATGGCGGCATTAGCGAGTGTGAAGCAGACTCCGCTGTTTGCTGGCTCCACAGTGGGAGATATATCTTCTCCCACCAGCGGTCTCTGCTTATGGCTACTCACTGCTATCACGCTTTTGTGTAGTAGCACCAATTACGCTCGATATCAACCTCTGCCTCTCTGCCGCTGCCTCTCTCGCATTGCCAAACCTCGAACCTTGGACCGGAACCTGGACTACTAACATGCTGTCAACTCTCTTGAAGGCTAATCGTGGTCTTAGGGCACGAGCTGCTTCGCCGGCGCTGTCTGACAAGTCCGATCGTCAGGCTTTGTTGCGCCCTTCGACTCCCGACTGGGACGACGATGGCGAGGACGATGTCATCCACATGTCTCCTCTCAAGGGCCAGCCTGATACTCACGCCCTAGGAATGAGCACTGCCCCTATGTCGTTCATGATCCCCTTGGGTCCGCTGTCCAACTATGCGACTCCCGGTGGTCTGGCAGTTGAGTCCTCTAACAAGAACAAGAATACTGGCGGACGCCCCCGCTATGTTCGCGCTCGAGGCCATTCTCCTTCTCCTGATAGGTACGTTTTTGTTTACTGAAGCAATGAGCAGTGCTGACTTGTTGCCCACCAGGTCCGTCAAGAAGCCGCGCAAGTTCGCACTGGAGATCCCCATTCCGGACGAGGAAGAGATCAAGTCCCGAGACATGGCCAAGCTGGGTGATCTGGGCCTCCTCCCCATCGAAGTCCGTAACATGATCTACGCAGATGTGCTCGACGTCGACAATCCCGTCACCATCAAGACGTGCTGCACTCCAGGCAAGACTCCCCGCGAAGTCAGCAAGTGCCGCAAGCATGGCTCCAAAGTCGAGCCCGGCACCGGCCGCTTCAACATGCTCTACGTCTGCCAGAGCCTCCGTCAAGAAGTCATGAAGATTCTCTTCACAAAGGGCTCCATGATTCTCTACACCGATGCCTTCATGGATCTCTACCTCAAGGGCTGTCCTCGCTCCAACTCCCCTCGCCGCATCAGCAACTTCATGCAGCGCGACGTCCAAGTTGCCGCAATGTGGAACACCATTGCACAGTTCCGCTCCATCACCATGGAAGTCTCCCCCATGCAAATTACCACCGGTCGCCCGCAGATCTTCACGAGCCGTCTTCTCGCGATCACTTCGCTCCTCTGCAACGAGAACACCGACCCCGAAGAGATGACCAAGCAGGTCCGCACCGTTGACATCGGCGGCATCTTCGTGCACAAGTCTCCGTTCAACATCCGCGAGGAGGAAGTCTACGATCACGTTCTGCTCTTCGACTGGCTCTTTGGTGACTATCCTCCTGGCTGCCCTGAAGTCAACAAGTTGGCGGCAGAGGTCACGCACAACTTGCACCGCATGGTCGCGCGCATCGGCAAGTACTCGCGCTCTGCGTCGTGGACTATCTTCGTCGACAAGAAGCTTAGGGACAACGAGGAGGGTGGTGAGCTTGCGCTCGAGTACTTTGAGGCTGCTTGCGAGGCCAACGGTGTTGCGCTCGTTCATGCTGATTAGGTGGATCGAGAAAAGAGGATGTAGTTGCATTGCGCTGCGCGTGTCATGTACGGTTCGGTATCTTGGTTGTGGTGAAAAACAGTTCGAGTCTTTTTTCCCTTTCTTCAGGTATTGAAATGCGGTGGATGGGATTGTGTCTTTTTTCTTTCTCTTGACTTCGAGATAGTTTCAGGTTGTACTTGCCTGACTGGTCTTTGATCAAAGTCAGCATGTAGATGCTATGGATGGAAGGAAAATAGTCTCTTGGCTTGACCTTTTCGGAGATTGTACGTATGTAGCTTCACTTGGAGATGAGGAGTAATGACGACTTGGAGCGGCATGGAGACTCATCACCTGCTAGCTGGATACCAAAAATGTATACTCATTTGGGTCCCACTCTTGCTTGTGCACTACATTGGTGACTTGTCGACTTCAGGTATTGTATTCTTCTCTGACCGCGATACCGAATCCGGCGTCACAATTGCGTTGTGCGTACAGACAGAACTTTGTCACATTCATCATTTCATATCTCAGTACACTAAAAGCCTCCCTTATGAATCACAATAGCTACCCCAGAAGACTCAGCCTCTCAAAGGTCTTCACGACCGGCGCCTCCCGCTTCTTACCAATCTCCTGCAGACTATCCCACAGTGTGGCATCACCACCAGTCGGTTTGAGTGCATCCGCTTCGGCCTCACGCACTACACCATTCTCAGCAGGAGGTGCTGCAGTAGCCGGTGGATACATCTCTTTGACAGCGTCCTGGCATTTCTCTACCACCTCATTGACAGCATTGGACACGGCGTCCGCACGCTCCCTCATACCCCGCCTGATGAGGCCCTCAACGAGACGTTGGATCTCATCCTGCATACTATTGATGCGCTCGATCAGACGCTCAATGGAATTGGTCAGGTATTCTTCTTCGTAGACTGTGCCCTTCTTTCCCCGCGCACGCTTCCGCTCTTCACGACGCTTGTTCTTGCTAGTCTTGCGCGTTGTTGTTGTGTTCACGGTACCAGTCTGGTTCGTATACCGTGTCATGAACGTACCTCCAGAGGTAGTGTCTGTCGGGGCAAGGGAGATATTGTCGGGAATGTTTGCGTCGCCGCCGTCGATCATACCCTCGTAGAACGCCATGGGATCTTCTGCCTTCTTGGTTCTTAGTTCTTTGAGTCGGGGCACCTGAGCTTGAAGTTGGCCTTTCATGTCGGCGAGGAACTCTGTCATGTCTGCACTGCGCTCGACGAGACCTGGGTCGATGACTTCGGTAATGAGGTTGGGTTCGCGGCGTAGCGTGACGATGCGAATTGCTTCGGCGAAGTAGCAGCCGCGGCAGAATAATCGAGCTGCGGATGGAAGATCCGATAGATAGTCTAATGTGATTGTTGCTGCGGAGAGGTAGTCCTTGGATTCCGACAGCCCTTCTGCCATGTCTGTCGCAATAGAAGATAGCTCTTCCGCACTTACTTCAGCTAGCACAGCAGACGACAATGCTTCGCGCCAAAGGTTGGCTGAGCGGTAACAAGGCCATGCGGAAGAGTGGTCGCCCAAGTATTCGTATGCAAGAGCGGCTTCTTTGTTCTTGTTGTTTGCACTTGAGAAGTCTGCATACATACGCATAATCTCTCTGAGACGGGCATTGTCGTACTGGTACATGGCCAGCGCTTCCGAGTAGAGATCATGTTTTTGCACGTATTCTTGCACTTCGCTAAAGGCTTGGAGATCGTTGAGATGCCTGAGTGCCTTTGCGCGGCGTCCGAGTTGGTCGTCGATCTTGAATTTCCGGCGAGTCTCAGGTAGGTCTTGCAATGATTGCAGATGTGGAAGATATTCTCGGGGGTCCTAACATAATTAGTCTGTATACAAACAAATTGTCATATGTAAAATACCTTCTGAGACTGTTGGGCAATGAGCAATGCCAATTCAAGATTGTACAACCCCAACGATGTGTCGTATAGCTGATTGACGTCGGCAAGGAAACAGATGTGCTCGGCGGCTTTGTCCGTTAAGGGATCGCTGGACTCTGCATACTGTTAGCAACACCTCTGGAAGCAAATCAACACCACTTACCCTGCAAGCGGCCAATCATCTCCAGTCCAGTTTCGAGAGCTGGAGGTGTCTTGGATACATGGGCTGTGATGATATTCTGCAAATGTGCATCCTTGTACTGAGGCTGTTCCAGAACAGCAAGGAAGGCATCGCAAATCCGGTTGACCTTGTTCTCCACTTGTTCTGGCGACAAGTGTGATTTGTTTACCAACTCCTTCGTTTTCAGAGTTTCCTTGTACATTGTCCCTGAAACATCCTCATTGCTGGAAATGTTAGTCATAAAGTCTGGACAAATGAATGTTCACTTACCGGAGCTGTGCTAAGAGCAAGTCGATATGTTCCACCTTCTTAATTTGCATGATGATCTTTTCCAGACAAGCAAGGAAGCGCTCAGGGTCGTGGTCGTGAAGGATGTTCATGTCGACGCGCTGGCTCCTGCAGGCAAAGAATGCTTCGTCATAACGTTCCGCCTCGATGCTTCGCCGGATTGCCGCAAGTACAAGTGCTCGCGGGTAGATTGTTTCCAAATTACCCCTAGGCATTTGTAGCACCACTGAGTACGTTGTGGGGATGACTGTAACAATCTTCGCACCTCTCTCGATACTTCGGCATCGCTCATCCTTTTGCGGTTCGTCTGCAGGTACTTCGAGATCTAAAAAGTCAGTATAAGTGGAAGTCTAAACGAACATCTTAACTTACCGTCGACATTGGCAAGATGAACGAATTTCAACAAATGCTGGGTCGTTGTGAATATGAGATGCGCCGACGTGACCACGAACGATGTGCAATTACGAGCCAATATTCGCTCATTGGCGAACAAGGCTCCGCTCTTAGTTAAACCAAAGGTCAATGTCTACAAAATTAGCTATTACTTGAACTGCAGTGAAAAGAACACATACCTGTCCTTCAAACTTGACCACTTGAATTTCGGGCGCAAACGAAGGAAACTTGTTAACAAGGGAGGTTTGAGGAGGCAAATCTGCGGTCGCGTCGTCTGCACTAATTTCGTGCAATGCGCCATTCTGGAGCAAGGTATAAAGCGTCTCGTTGTCTATGCTCGAGAATAGAGTAGAAGCACGGTCGGCCTCAACTATAGGTCCCTGAGGTAATAGTGCTTCCCCTTCAGAACGCCAGATGGAGCTCTCATCTTCGTCCCAGCTGTCTGTCAGTACAAACACTTGATCGTCACCAATGAATGTAACATGGCGGGGAGATTGGTCTTTGACTGCATCGCTTTTCCAGAGGAAAGTCGGCTTTGGCACGGGACGTTTGTTCAGATCGAGGTCGTACACCGAAAGACTATCATGTGAGAGCACAGCCAAGCGAATGCCCGATTTGGACACCGCAACGTCGATGGTCTTGGACTCAAGTGCCAAGGTTTGAAAAGCCATTGGAGGTGGCACATTTGCAATTCGCAGAGGCGTAAGCTTCAAGGCCACTAGAAGCGTTCAGTATAGTTTACAGGAAGATCTGAGGTTGACTTACACCCATCTATTGATGCGACCATGCCGAAATCATTTGGGGGTACAACCGAGCCAGCAGAGATTGTCGATGCATACTCGAGCACCTGAAGCGCACCTGTAATTTTTTTTAGTAGATGCTAACATGTAATTCGGTCGTTTTGCTGACCTGGAGTCGAAAGAGCTACTGCCAAAGGACGCTCAGCGTGCCAATTGCACATGACTGTTTGCAAAGCATTTTCTGGGAAAAGCAGTTCTTGCTTGAGATAGTAATGGTAGTTACTCATTGTCCATAGCTGAACCTTGTCCGGATACGATACAGCCAGGACATTTGAGTCACTGTTCCATGCAAGATTAAGAGGCTTTGCAAGTGCCGTCAGCTCTTCAGGGGTGAAGCGAAGATCGAACTGGCCATGGCGAAGACCGTTTCGCTCGAAGAAGACCACTTCAACCTTGTCGTTGGTACGGCGGGTGCTGGCAATTAAGTTTCCAGACGGTCGCCAACTGAGAGCTCCTTCTAGACCATCAACAGGCTCGCTCACGCTGTCCAGCTGACCTTCTCGGGAGAAGACTCGAATCATGCGGCGTCGCTCTTCTTCAACTTTGCTCACAGCAAACCAGGCGCCGTCGCCTCTCCAGCTAATAGTAACGGAGCGATCGTCAAGCGGGCTTAGTACACCCTCATCAATGGTCTCTGGTACAGTGGGGTCTTGGAGTGCCCTAGCCCGCTTGCCTTTGAACTGCGTCTCTTTCTTTCCCCAGCCTACTGAAACATGGCTGGATACGTTGACATCTTCCGGAGTGAGGTCAACGCTCGCTATGTTTTCGACATCGCGACTCATCAATAGTAGCGTATTGGCCAAAGTGGTAATGGCGAAAAGTTCCTCATCCGGAGACCAGGCAGCAGCAGAGATGCCGGCATCTACTGAACCGACAATCTCCACTAGCTCTTCATTTGCTGCTGGATTTTCTCTGACCAGCACGATATCTCCTCCAGCCAGGATCAGACATGATGTCGAAGTGTCGGAAAAATGGTGGAGGCTTAAGATGGCGTCATGGGTAAGCGAGGGCAGCGGGCACGGCGCATCCCACGAAGCGATGCTTTCGAGCTTTTCCTCACCACCAGAACGTGCGTGGTACAATCTCTTGAGTTCGATGGTCGCACGTGATTCTGAGGGCCCAAAGGCGCATATGAGTGCATTGGATGCAGCGTCCCAGGCAGTCGCCGTTAGCGGGAGGGGCTCTTCTCCGGCAAATCGCAGAAGCGATCTCCCCACAATCTTGAGATTGCGCATCGCTGGAGGGTCATAGGTTTGGTGACGGTTGGATGTGTGAGTTCTTCAAGGCTCCAATATTCGAGGGCTGTGAGTGGTCGCGAATTTTTGGTGATGCTAGCGCCGAGCTTCTACCGAACGGTCATGCGTCACATCATCACAGACGACACTGAAGGTGTTGCAAAGAGAAGAGCCATTGAGCCGTACTAGGGCCAATCAATTGTTCTAAATTCTTTCTGCAGTAGTGTCTTTTGCTGATTCATGCTTCAGCCAATCTCTGGAGGGGCATATCAAACTTCCACTACACGTCGCGCGTCCCACTCAGCCCATTGTGCTGCGGGTTAGCACCACACGATTCAGTTCATATCAGCAGTTGAGAGACAGGCAATGAAATTGATGCTGTGATGTCTATACAGTCGCCCCAGGCGTCGCCCAATATTCTACAGACACTTTGTCCTTGGCGTGCCCGAAACCCACTATCACGCTCCGAGAGATTGCGTCTATTTGTTCTTCTTGGTTTGCCAGACTGTAGGAGTAGCGCAGTTAGTTTCGTGCCAATGTCTCGCAGAGCGGTCGAAGGAGGCTCACCAGCAAGGAGGAAGGGAAGGGAGAAGCCGGTAGCTGTGTGCGTTAGCCTGCGTCCTGGCACAGCGTTCCTCTAGATCTCACCCATGAAGCCCCAGTACTTGAAGGCAAAACCCTTCTTCAGGGGGTCAAAGGGCAAGTTGCTGCGCGGGCCCTCGGGGTAGTGGTACGGGCTGGACATCTGGGCGCGGGTCGACTGGAAGCCGCGGCGGGCGACGAGGGTTGGGGCCGAGGCGGCGCGGAAAGTGGCACGGGCGAGCATCTTGGGCAGTCAGTATACGGCGCAATTGGCGCAGAGATGGAGCGTACTTTGGCGGTGTTGTGGAGTGGAGAGGTTGCGGAGCTGTCGTCGCGGTGGTTCGATGAGGGCAGCGGCAGCTTCCCACAGCCAGAGGTATGTCTTGGCGGCAAAGGCACGGGTGGTCTGTGCGCTATACTTTTTTGATCTCGCCCATCGACCATCCCGTCATCGAAATCGCCGGTGCACGACACAAACACCACCTCATCGAGAGAACGCAACCACATCCGCCCACCATGGATGACGATATGTTTGACGTTTTCGAGGGCGGCCCCTCCAAGGACGCCGCGCCTCGCAAGAACAAGAAGCGACAGGCCAACGGCGACGTCAAGTCGCCCGTACCCGTCGAGGATGCTTCCATGTCGGATGCGCCCGCAGAGGCGCAAGGACAGGCCAACGACAACGAAACTGAAAACGGCGCCGCCGAGAAACTGAAAAAGAGGCAGAAGCGCGACGCGGAGCCCGAGCCTATAGTCACCGACGACTTCGAGACGGAGCAGTCGCGCGAGGTCGCGGCAGCTGCTGGCCTGCAGGCACAGACGCAGGATGGACAGGCAGTGGTCCTTTCGCATCAAGTTCGCCACCAGGTCGCCCTGCCGCCGGACTACGACTATGTTCCCATTTCCGAGCACAAGGCGCCGGCCGAGCCCGCACGAACCTGGCCCTTTGCACTCGATCCTTTCCAGCAGGTGTCTATCGCCTCGATCCAGCGCAATGAGAGTGTCCTGGTATCGGCGCACACATCGGCCGGAAAGACGGTCGTCGCAGAGTATGCCATTGCGCAATGTCTCAAGAACAACCAGCGAGTCATCTACACGAGTCCCATCAAGGCGCTCAGCAACCAAAAGTACCGAGAGTTCATGGCAGAGTTTGGCGACGTCGGCCTTATGACGGGTGATGTCACCATCAACCCCACTGCGACATGTCTGGTCATGACCACCGAGGTGAGCACCCAGGCATTTTAGAGCTAGCGCATGCTGATATTTGTAGATTCTCCGATCCATGTTGTATAGAGGCTCCGAGATTATGCGCGAAGTCGCGTGGGTCGTGTTCGACGAGGTGCACTAC
The DNA here is from genome assembly GCA_026367775.1 of Exserohilum rostratum. Taxonomy (NCBI): domain Eukaryota; kingdom Fungi; phylum Ascomycota; class Dothideomycetes; order Pleosporales; family Pleosporaceae; genus Exserohilum; species Exserohilum rostratum. The sequence continues at coordinate 1,264,390 of CP111162.1, forward strand.
CTCCGCGACAAGTCAAGAGGTGTTGTTTGGGAAGAGACCATTATCTTGCTCCCAGACAAGGTCCGCTACGTCTTCCTATCCGCGACCATTCCCAACTCGATGCAGTTTGCCGAATGGATCACCAAAACCCATAACCAACCGTGTCACGTTGTCTACACTGACTTCCGCCCAACTCCACTACAACACTACTTCTTCCCTGCCGGCGCCGACGGCATACACCTGGTGGTGGACGAGAAGGGCGTGTTCCGTGAGGAGAACTTCCAAAAGGCCATGTCGTCCATTGCAGACAAGGCTGGAACTGACGCGAAAGACTTCATGGCGAAGCGCAAGGGCAAGGGCAAGGACAAGAAGACCAACACGGGCGGCAACAGGGAGCAGACGGACATCTACAAGATTGTCAAGATGATCATGGTCAAGGCCTACAATCCGGTCATTGTCTTCAGCTTCAGCAAGCGAGAGTGTGAAAACTACGCCCTGGCTATGAGTTCCCTCGCCTTTAACGACGAATCGGAAAAGGCCATGGTGACCAAGGTGTTCAACAGTGCCATTGAGATGCTCTCAGAGGAGGACCGCCAGCTGCCACAGATTCAAAACATTCTCCCTCTTCTCCGGAGAGGAGTTGGTGTCCATCACTCTGGATTGCTGCCCATTCTCAAGGAGACGATCGAAATCTTGTTCCAGGAGGGTCTGATCAAGGTCCTGTTTGCGACCGAGACCTTCTCGATTGGACTCAACATGCCGGCCAAGACGGTCGTATTCACAAGTGTGCGCAAGTTTGACGGAGTTGCGCAGCGATGGGTGACGCCTTCAGAGTTTATTCAAATGTCTGGTCGAGCCGGTCGTCGTGGTCTTGACGACCGTGGTATCGTCATCATGATGATTGACGAGCAGATGGAGCCCGCTGTAGCCAAGGAGATTGTGCGTGGCCAGCAAGACAACTTGAACTCGGCGTTCCATCTAGGCTACAACATGATTCTGAACCTGATGCGTGTGGAAGGCATCTCTCCCGAGTTTATGCTCGAGAGGTGCTTCTACCAATTCCAGAGCACAGCTGGTGTCTCCAACCTGGAAAAACGTAAGTCTTACCCTCTTTTAAATGCATTTGTTTGCTAACGATGCTGTAGAACTTGAGCAGCTTGAGCAAGAAAAAGCTGAAATGAGCATCATCGACGAAGGGACCGTCAGGGACTACTACAACCTCCGACAGCAACTGGACGCACACACCAAGGACATGCGCGATGTGATTATGCATCCCAACTACTGCTTGCAGTTCCTGCAAGGTGGCCGGCTCGTCAAGGTCAGCTACAAAGATCACGATTTTGGATGGGGTGCAGTGGTGGCATTTGCTCCCCGCAAAGCAAACAAGGGCGAAGTTTTTACCCCTCAAGAGTCGTATATTGTCGACGTTGCGATGGTGATTGGCAGCGACAACAAGTTTGCTCCAACAGTCAATGACGGGCTGCCTCCTGGCGTGCGGCCGCCTGCGCCTGGGGACAAAGGCAGGATGGAAGTGGTTCCTGTAGTGCTGAACTGCATTGAATCCATTGGCCACATCCGTGTGTTCCTACCAAGTGAACTCAAGACAACAGAGCAAAAGAATAATGTTCGCAAGTCGCTCAACGAGGTCAAGAAGCGGTTCCCCGACGGAATTGCCATTCTGGACCCCATTGACAACATGATGATCAAGGACGACAGCTTCAAGAGGCTGCTCAGGGTGCGTACTCTAAAATCACTTGTACAAAAGACGACTAACATGAGCAGAAAATCGAAGTGTTGGAATCTCGTCTCCTCACGAACCCTCTGCACAACTCACCCAGGCTGCCTGAGCTTTACAGCCAGTATGCCAAGAAGATTGCGATTGGTGAGAAGATCAAGAGCACCAAGAAGGAGATTGCCAGTGCTTTGTCGGTGATTCAGCTTGACGAACTAAAGAGCAGGAAGCGAGTGCTGCGCCGACTAGGCTTCATCGATGACGCCGATGTGGTACAGCTGAAAGCGCGTGTTGCTTGCGAGATCAGCACGGGTGACGAGCTTGTGCTCAGCGAGCTGCTGTTCAACCGTTTCTTCAACGAGCTGACGCCCGAGCAGTGCGCCGCCTGTCTGAGCTGTTTCATCTTTGAGGAAAAGACGCAGGAGGTGCCGGCGCTCAAAGAAGAGCTCGCCAAGCCGTACCGCGAAATCCAGCAGCAAGCCAGGGTGATTGCAAAGATGTCGCAAGAGAGTAAGCTGACGTTGGACGAGGAAGAGTACCTCAAGTCGTTCAAGTACGAGCTCATGGAGGTTGTGTATGCATGGTCAAAGGGAGCTACGTTTTCAGAGATTTGGTACGTGTGGGCAGTCGCTTGTCAGTGAGCCGTGGCTAACGTGTTTGCAGCAAAATGACGGATGTGTACGAGGGCAGTCTGATCCGCCTCTTCAGGCGACTGGAGGAGCTGCTCCGGCAGATTGCTCAGGCCGCCAAGGTCATGGGCAGCGAGGAGCTCGAGCAAAAGTTCACGGCCGCCCTGGAGCTCGTCCGGCGCGACCTGGTCGCCGCCCAGTCTCTCTACCTCTAGTGTGTTTTGTTGGGCTTTGTCTGTGTATAACATAGTTTTGTTAGGAGTTTCTGGTTGTGACTTTGTTGTTCAGCAGCAGGTAAGTGAGGGCCGCCAGCTCGTACCCTTGTGTGCGGCCCAAATGAAAGCGCCACCAAACAAACAAGCAGCTGTTTCAGGCGCCAAAAGGGGCATATGGTGTTGGGTTCTCCAAAGAAGAGGCCCAGCAAGGTGTGTCCTGGATAGAAATTCACTAGATCTGAAGCGGCAGGCCTAGCCTACGGCGGATGATCCCCCACGGACCTTGTCTGGAAGTAGAGTAAATGTGATGTGCAATGGCATGTGATGGGGGCGGGAACGGCGGGCGTTTAGATGACGACAAGACGTGGGTGCAGAATTTTCTCCCAGCAGAGAGCAGCGTCCGTGTGTAGTCGTGTGTAGTGGTGCGTAGGATGATGTGCTGGAAGACAGCGGCGGCCTGTGCAAGTGCAAGCAGCGAATGCAGCGCACAGGACTCCCGCTGTCTGTCGTCAGGCTGACATGGGCGCCACGTGACGTGATTGGCTGGGGGGCGCACGGCCACTCGGCGACTCCCTAGCTGCTGCCAGGCCCAGCGCAATGCGTCTTAGCACTAGGTCTTGGGTCTGCTGCGCACCGGCGCCGTCTGCTTTGCTTGTCTGGTCTCCACCACACCAACACAACACCGCACCCCCCGACACCGCTCGACCGTCCGCCCGACACACGCCCATCGCCGTCTCGCACCACCTGCCGCTGACAACCCAAGAGCGCCCGTCACCGCACGCCTGCGGCTTCACAGCGTTTGCGGGCCCGCCGCCGCCATGAATGTACAATACCAGGCCTTCACGCCCCCTCACCTCTTGAACAACAACACCCGCCGCTCGCCCACCCGCAACAGTATGTCTCTCTGCCGCCATCACGACGCCGACTCTGCTAACCACAGCCACCGCCCACCAGTCCTCTCGCCCTCTTCGACCGCCATGACGGGCCGCAAGCGAAAAGCCGACGACGAGGGCAGCGCCGACGACGACCGCATGAGTGCCTCGCCGTCGGTGCCCCCTGCCACGCTCCCAAGACCCGCGCCCCGAGGCATGAAGCGCATGCGAACCAACGTCTCCGGCCGCCCCCTCCCCTTGCCTCGCCTGCTCGAAACCCTCAGCGCCGACGAGATGCGGAACCTGCTGCAGTCCATCTGCCAGCGCCACCCAGACATTGGCAACGAAGTCGTCACCACCGCGCCCCGCCCCAGCATCCAGTCCACCATGGAGGTCCTGTCCAAGTATGAGGCAGCCTTCCAGGCAGCATTCCCCTTTGGCGGCCGTGCATCGTCAGACTACGCCTACAACAGAGTCCGCCAGCAGCTCGACGAGTTGCTCGACTCGCTCAAAGACTTTACTCCCCACTTCCTCCCCCCACACGAACAACAACCCGCCACCTCGCTCGCCTTCCTTGATGGAGCCACCGACATCATCCACCGTCTTCCCAACTGGGATACCTACCAGCACAACCGCCACAAGCAGGAGGCATACGAAGAGATTTCCAAAGCATGGGCAATTGTTATTCGCGAGGCAGCCAAGAGGGCAGGTGGAATCCAACTGCAGTATGGTGGATGGGATCAGAAAATTGCAAAGCACAATGAAGTTTCAGGAGGAAAGATGCAGGAAGCTGTCAACGAGCTGCGTGGGGGTCTTGGCTGGATGGGTACGGAAACGAGCAATGCTGCCGCAGCCGGGCCCGCTGATGCCATGTCGATTCGACAACAACTTTTGAGCGGAAACTACGGCAGTGGTTCCCAGGCCAGCATCGGTGCCTGGTAAATGCTCTCCCATCTACCCTTCTACAGCATCTTTCTCTATACCCGCGGCCACTGCCGCCCACTTCCACCATTCACCTCGGCATTATTACCATTGCCATCTTCCAAAAACTCACAGCCTGGGTCACAAAGCGATTGATACCACTGTATGGAGGCATATTTCCATGATAACGACTGCATAGCGTTTCTTTTGGTCTCTATTTACGCACAAAGCATCTGGCAGACGGGCTTTTGATGCATAGGCGTACTGGATGTGATATCTCGGCAAGCCTGAATCTTCATTTTTGAGCCTTTCGCTCTCGAGCGTAATGTTTTGTCATTAGTACAAGTTACGTACCCTGCTGAGCTTCTGTGCGACGGATTGCGTCTTCTTTTCTTTGTACTGTCGCCATCAAGGGTTTGGGTCGGAAGAGCACCACGGTTTAGGGAGGTGTTCGGTGCGGGGATATTTATCTGGAGTACGAGAGGAATACACCCTGTATATACGAAGTCGCGATTTCTTATGTGAATGTTAGTTATGCTTTTGATCTCAGTGCATATATTAGGTGTTATAGAAATGTTACTTGTCTTTGGAATTTGTGCATGACGTGCGGCCTTGTTGTTTACTTTTAGTCATGGAAACTGCATAGGGAAGTCACGATGAGCAGTGAAAGGTCTCAATTCACTGCTCACCTTCACCTGCATTACGCTACCGCCCACAAAACCTCGCTACTCACCAAACTTGCCCACCCTCACTTGTTCGCACATCAACTCTTTCTCTGTTGCAGATCTACCTTGACTTGGCCGGAACGATGGCTATCCTAGTGAGCGTCATATGCGATGGCAGTCCGCTACAAGAGTTTGACCATGACGATCGCGAGGCATTTGATGGCAGTGTTACCAAATACATCGAGGCAACAACTGAAGCGGAATTCGCAGTGCAGTTCGAACTTTGCAAACCATACCCAACCCATGCCATGAGAATCGAGCTCTCTATCGATGGCAAGCGCGTCCGCTCTCGTATCATAGGCAAGAACCAATACAAAAACAGGACAGCAAGCGTGACAAGGGTATTCGACGAAGTTACTTCGAAGATCAAGGATGGCCAATGCACGATGCAAAAGTTCTGCTTCTCTCAGCTTCAGATTGGTAAGAGACACGCACTGGCTGGTACCTCTACTTACGCATTCAGATGACTCGGATAGCTGTGCTCTAGAGGGCACGACCTGTAGAGAGTTAGAACTCATGGGTACGATTTCCCTCCGAGCGTACTACATTCACAACCTTCGAAAAGCGCCCATGAAGGAGAGGACTGTGGACAAGAAGAGATACGATATTGGTCCGATATCAGAGAAGATACTGAAAGGGAGAGCTCTTACACACTGCACTGGGTATGTTTCGCAGCAGACTTGGGAATACGTGCTAATGTTATGCAGACTGGGTACGGCCGTCAATATGCCCTACGAGACAAGCTTGACCCATACGATATTCGATTACGTCGATCCATACAGGCAGCCATTCGCCAGCTTTCACTTCAAGTACCGCTCGAAAGGTGCGTAGCTGTATTCCACTTCAATACACCTAGCTAACGATTGTGTAGCTGCCCTGCAGTCCCTACTCATCATCCCGCGCAGCCCCAGTCCAGAGCCTTTCGAAGCTAAGAACGAAGACATTGTAGAGATTCAGGGATTTCCGAAACTATATCATGAGGGAGGACTTGCAGTTCGCAATGTCAAGGAGGAACGTGGTATCAAGCGTGAGCGTGTCGCCAGCTTTGGAAGTGACGACGACGTGATGTTTGTGTCGGCAAGGAAGCGCCCTCGATACCGTGAGCCCATTGAGTGGAGTGGCATAGAGATTATCGATCTCACTTGATTCTTTCGTGGGCTACAGCTGTCTATCTGGGTATTGTACTGCATATTGTCTACTTTGTACGAGGGATGGTAATGGAACTGAACCAATTTGGCCTTCATATCTGATCAACATCCCCCAGACGTGTAGATCTTTTTTTTTGTTTAGACTATGCATACCAGGGCATAGCGATGGCGAGTCAGGAACCAAGACTGCACTTCATGTACAATTACTTTCGATTACCTGATACGTAATATGCAGCTTTTATTCTCTATATCTCTTTCCTTGTATCTCAGATCAAATTCGGTTTTCTTTCTTTCGAGTAACACCCTAATCACCTTACCATAGAGATTGTTTCGCATACCTCCTTTACCTGTTCCCATACACTCTTGTATCTTTTCCTCATTTTCTCCCACTTTTCCCTAAAGTCACATTGTTTCCCCCTTTTGATCTCTTACTACTCTTTTTCTCCTCGTTGTTTCGCTTCCTTTCTTTGCTCCTTATTGATAGACTGGGGACTTTGCACGACCGCTCAGCAGAAGTTTTTTCAGTATGTCCTGCTCGACGGATCTTGTTTGAAAGTTAACTTGGTTGGTTGTTGCTTGATGATGTGGGAACAAGGTATTAATATATGCAGAGACAGAATATGACGTAGATCTTGCTTAGTGGTGCTTGCAGTAGCACAACGTAACGAAATATCCACTTTGTAATTTTCTTTTGCAATGTCACCTATAATACACAGTTATTTTAAATAGCGCTCAGACCATAGTAAAGCAGATCGACATTTCGGTGATTATCAACTAGATGATCATGTAATACCCATCCTTGCGCCCTACAACACCCCACATAAACACCCCAAACTACTAACCAAACACAGTACTAGTTTTGAAATCTTACTAATCCTCACTTTAAACTAGATCGTGTTCTTGTGCGATTCGCGCCGAAGTAGAGGGCGTAAGCTTATTCTAGATAGAGAGGTTCCTAATGCCTATTTTTTCGGCCCTTTATGAGTTTATAGCATGATATCCGACATCAGGCTCGTAAAAAAAGGCAACACTCAGGGGTTTACTGAAAATCCCTCGGCTTGAATGGAGCTATAGGTCAATATAGCAAGAGTATAAAGTCTGCTATCCGCAACCTGAGCAAGGATTTCCCTTGAAGATTCATCTCCATTCACACACAACATCAACATATCTGCTCTTGAGATTTCTAGTGGAAAATGTAAGTCTTTTGGCATAAGTATAGCGACAAAGAAATATCAAAAAAAGAACTAGCTGCTACACCTACATAAGTCTGATTTTCTATCTCACCACACTAACAACCATAGTAGTCATCGCTTTAGGAAGCATATCAATTACCAAAAAGAAAAAAGCCAGCCCCAGCTCTTCGAAACAATGAAGGCAACCACCATCTTCGGCCTTTTATTTGCGCTCGCTCCCGCCGTAATGAGTGAAGGAATATGGATTTGCTGCGATCCAGATCACCCTCAATGCTGCGATGCAGGCATACGGTAAATTACCCCGACATGAAGCTTTTTTTCTCTCTCTCTCCCCTGGCTTTGACAGCAAACTGCTAACTTGTGACGACACTAGTGCTGATAAGGGCTTTGGTTGCGATTACCAACGCCAATTCAGCCTTGGTCGGTTTGTGGATAGTTCCCCTGTGGCGCCTGGTTGTTATTCAGGAGGCCTGACTTATGTTCCTCCGAGATAGTAGCTTAGCTTTTCTTCTTCTTCTTCTTCTTCTTTTGATTTTCAAGTTTGTTGAATTGTAGTTGCTGTGTAGGAATAATATGGATAGATATTTCTAATCTTCACATGTCTCCCTACTCTGAGTTTATTCTAACGCAATGTTAGACTTCTGGTTAGGGATAGTCACAGTACAAGCAATAGTAGTTCAATTAGGCAGCAATCAGCAGTATATTCACGAGACGAATCCTCAGCCCACTGAGTACGATGAGCTTAGAACTTATTTACCTAGAGCTGACCAAGGAGGGCTTGACTAAGCAGTGGTGGCTGAGAAGGGAGCGGTTCCTGACATAGTATTACTACTAATATCTAAGTTCTAGTTTAGTTTTCTCTAGAACGTAGCTAGCCGTTGGACTAGGTTTTCATATAATTCGTAACGAAGCGGGGGGGGGGGGGGGGGGTTCGTGCCGCATAGTTTCGGCCCTTTGTAACTTTATATCACGATATCTGACATCATATTGATCAAGGGGACCCCCAGGGATCCCCTGAAGACCCCTCAGTTTGAGTGAGACTATAGGTCCGTGTATAAGGGTATATAGTCTCCGTCTGAACCCTAAGATTCACACCACACTGATACTTTTGCTCCTGTCACCACTCCAACTACTAAAGTTCTGGCTTTATCAAGCGTACCAATCAAAATAGCCCCGACTGTTCGAAACCATGAAGGCAGCTGTCTTTGGCTTTCTATTTGCGCTTGCCCCCGCTGTACACGGCATAGGAATATGGATTTGCTGTGATCCAAAACACTCTGAATGCTGCAGTGCGGCTTTCCGGTAAATTACCCGACTTTGAGGCAACGTCTAATGTAGTCATAGTGCTGATGTAGGTCATGGCTGCGATTACAACGCCCAATTCACACTTGGTCGTTTTGTTGAAAGCGACTCTAGGGGACTTGGCTGTGATACAGGAGGCTGGGTTTACAAAGGAGCGGTTCACGATAAGCTATAAGGCTCATTACCTAATATTATATACCTATGAGGTCTTGCTCACTGATGAGTGCCCGTCGACAGTTATCGCTCGTTGATGAGCGCTCGCTGATGAGCAGTTACGCGGTGACTAGTCCTAAATGAGTGTGGCTGCTTCCTGCAGCCTGACTGCCGCCTCATAATGTACTAGGAAGACGAGTAAGGATGGGTAGGGCCGTGTTGTGGTTACTTCATAGTGATTGATGTAGAAATTGCACTTCTTCCAATCTGCTGTTTAGGAATGCCGATACTAAACATTTATACATTTTATATACCCCCGTACTCTAAGTTTATTCCAATATAAGCGTATACTACTATCTTGCTTACATCACAGCCACATACCAGACTGACTCGCCCATACCCAACTAAACAAACAGACATTCAAGCTGCAGAAGCCTAGCAGTAAGTTCTGTAGAAAAAAAATAAACAACCCCAGATCTGCCCCACGTGCGCAAATCCGCACATCCCCCATCCGCATCCCCACACCACCACCACCATCACCACCCATGCAGTGATCCACGCATGCTCCCCACCATTTCCAAAACCCCAAAAAACCCAGATTCCAAGTTTGCCCATCACACTCACATCCAAATGACGATATCATCCCGCTCCGCTACCCGAATACCAAGCCTACCCATGACACGCACCAATGACGTCGTTAGCCGCACACCCACACCCGTCATCCGCCTCTCTCCAGCCGCAAGGTGTAAGGTGCAAGGTGCAAGTGCAAGCTTCAACTCGTCCAATCGGGTAGATCGGGAGATGCACATCTTGCCCCTCCCTGAAGTCCAAGCTAAGACGGTTGCCGTAGGTCTAAACCTTGGACTACAACGTGCCAACTTTTTTCCCCTTTAAACTTTAACGGACGCAAGTATGCCATGCTGACACTGTCATTGCTGCTGTTAAGCTGTTTAGTTGTTAGTACCACATGGTTTTGAACTGGCGCCGCATCGTCCGCCTCTTCCGCCTGGCTTGGGGCTTGGGGCTTGGCTTGATTAGCTTGATTAGCTTGACTAGGCTGGGCTTGGACTGGAATGTATCGGCATGCTGCATGCATGTCGTAGCAAGTTCTGGTATAAGATGTGAATTTTTTTTTTAGTTTTAGGGGGGGACTTTGCGGGATAGGAAGGAGGGAGTAAGACGAGGAGAGAGAGAGACAGGGGAGCAGAGTGAGTGGTGCGCGTGTCAATAGAAGTGGTTGGGGGGACCCGAGTACATACATACGTACATACGCCACGCCATTGGCATGGCACGGCACGCTTTTTTCCGGTCAGACATGTAAACGAGTGTTGCATGGAGGCAGGTGTGGGTGTGCTGATGGGCGGCGATAATCATCATGCAAACCTATCGGGGAACGTGGAGCAAGCGCAAAAAGAAACAAAGATACTCTTCAACCTGCTTTTTCCACGTCGAATGTAACAAGCTGAATTACGTCTTGTATTTGTATTAGAAACTAGTAGTCCATCTAGTTCAGAGTGTTTATTAAAAGTCATCAAAGTCGTCATAGTCATAGAATGTTGCTTCTCCTGTGGCAGCGTGGTGCGCTCTCAGTATTCGTTATGTCGTTGATTGTGTGGGAATGACGCCTGTAAACCCTTTTCCAAGCTGATGCAATACGTATGCGTGTGTGATGCAAGAAAAGAAAAGCAACGCTAGAGTAATGGCTTGTAGAAGATTCGTGGACTGCGTGAAGTTTACGTGCGGAAGTGGGTTCATGGTTGCTCAAATCTCTTCGGGGACGGGCTCTTTGCTCTTGTCGACTCGCGTTTCTCGCGTGGTTCGCCGTAGGTAGGCTTGAATGGAAAACATGGTTAATACTGTGAGACCAAGGACCATCAGGATGATCTGCATCCACTTTACTGCGACCTGCTGGCGTGTTGGTAAACGCTCTCACATTAGGTATCGGACACTTACGGCTTCGCTGCAGGCAACATTGGCCATCTGCTTGTCGTTGCCGCGGACAAAGCCTGGGACATAACTACAGGCTGCCATTTCGCGGGTGCAGTACACGTTCGAGTTCATTTTGCCGCTCATCATCAATCTTTCATGAGTGCAACCCCATTTGTCCTTGCCCTGTTTGGTGTAATGCAGCGCAAGTGAAACCATGGCCATGACCGCCCCGGCAATAGACATGAAGACGATACTGAGAATCCAGAAGCGGCGTACAGACTAAAACATCAGATAGTGTTATCTTCCGAGAGGGAAATACCCACCGCATTAATTACCGAGTCCATGCCTGGCTTCCGCAAGGTGCTCCACGCGATAAGGGCTATGATAGCAGCCGCCAGGTTCAAACATCCCGAAACAACAGTGGCATCGGTATCGGCGTCGGTAAAGTAGACAATCGTCTCGTCCGTCACATACTGCTGCAGGCGGTCGTCGAATTGGTCCGTCACGACAGTAAGTCCTCGGGGTACAACCCAGTCGGTAAGGATCCAGTAATGCGTCGTCAGTGCAACCGCGACCAGGGATATGAGAAAGTAGATTATCGACGGGACCAGGGCAAACTTGAGGATACTTTCAAATCGCAACATGTTGACGGTGGAGGAGCAAGAGTCGAAGCTGCACAGTGGCAGGCAGCGACGATGCAGAGGATATCCAGGTTGCCAGGGTCGCTAACAGCAAAAAGAACAGAGGCCGGGGCTGCAGCGTGTATGTACCAGGGCACGGGTATCACGTAGCTAAAATAAGGCGCGACGCTGGTCCGTTTCCTGCTTTGGGGCGATATTGCAACGCCCAAGACGGAGGTTCGATGGCTCGTCTAGAGCTCGGCACACCGCCGTGACCCGCTCTTTGCGTCGCTCCGCCGTGTCAGCGCAGTGCAGCGCTATGCTGCAACCATTGTAGTCCCACACGCCTCGAGCCATTGGGTGTGCCCAAAGGACCTTGACTGAGACGCCGTCTTGGCAAGATATGTTGCGCGCACCTCTTTGGGCCAATCTGCCAGTCAGCAAAGCGCCTCACTGCCGCGCGACGCGGCCGTCGACGCATATGCGGCGAAACATTGCCGGGGGGCCCCTCTAGTTGCCAGCGTGTATGGGCCACAGTGCATATGAGTGTGAGTTGGTATCCGCGGGAAAGCCCTCGTTAGCCCGGTCATTGTTGGCCATGGATTGGGGGGTGAATGGCGCAGGAAAAGGGTTGTTTGGCAGCAGACAAAACGTCATGATACCCCGCGAAGGAAGCCCGTGCAAATATTGCCAAGCCCTACGCTTCTGTCCGTATTGCCGTTTAGCCCGACTAGAGCGACCTGTCTACAATCGCCACTTGGGCTGGCCGGGGCTGGTCGAGGGGGCTGGTTGGCAATCGACGCAGGTACACGGTGGAGCCGACGACGACATGGACATGACTAGTCGCTTTATGCGCCTTGCATCTCTCCAGTGCCACCGTCGCCCTCACGCTCTCACACGACTATGCCCATGTACCGTATACATACTTCGCGGATGGCCCGTGCCCAGCTACCGCCGCCCCTTTGTAGTGCCCCAACATGAGCAGATAAACATAAACGGATTCGCCAAGAGCTTCAAATCGTCGTGCGCTGTGCTCTTTTGTCGTTGGAAAATTTAAATATTTCGCCGCTCGGCCTGATCCTAACGCACGTGTCAGTCAAAGGTATCAGCCTTAGGCCCGGTGAAGGATATAGATTACCCGGCGCTGGAAACCGCGTCCGTTCATGACCCTGAAACTTCTTTTTTCCACCGGTTTCAACGGTTTGGACTCTATTGTCATTGCTCTGTGGATAGAAAGAGACGTGTATAGATGAATTGTATTTTTGTTACTCATAGCTGGACGCTACATCGCTTGGCCACTACAGGGGTCAAGATGTTGCGCTGTTATCTCGTCTGATTGCTAAGCATGCCTCACTAGCATTAGACCCAGCTCGGACTACCATGAGCTACCATGGATAACATGCTCTCGCACAAAGCTTCTTCCGTCATCGCTCTTCATCACAACTCGCGATGCGTCCATGCTGTCGGATCTTGTAAGAATCGTGGCATCATCCTCTCGTGCTGATAATGCAAGAGGTACATCTGCAGCTGACCCACTTGCAGCTGGGGTCGGATCGATGTAAAAGACAAGATACGGCAAAGAACCTTTATCTGCCCTGAAGGCTCTGACCTTGGAAATGAAGCGGTTGCCACCGAGTTTCTGTTTATGCTGCAGAAGAAAGTACCCGGCCCATCGTCCAATGGGTGAGCCTGTCGCGTGTTAGTATCACCGCTATCACCACTATACTCTGACTGACCCAAGATTGCGCGACCGCCAGCCGTATCCATGGGAAATTCATGCCCTGGCCAGACTTTTGTCTGACTCTGAGTCAGATACTGTGTTTGAATTGCCTCTCTAATCATATCTCGAGATCCTGGATTCATGATCTGCGTCACAAGAAGATACTTGACATTGGCGATATCAGCAGCGCCAGCTCGATTCCAAACAGCCCATGCAATATCCGAAGTTGTACCAATGTGAGGCAGCTCGTCGGGGCGTGGTTTGCGGAACCAGGTAAACTTCTCGGCGGAGTACGATAAGCTCATGATATTCATCAGGGCAATCATTCCGTTTGGATTGACGGCGAACTCGTAGGTAGCCCCGGTGGCCTAGATGCAAGTCAGTAAAGTCATATTAGGCTGTGTCATTGCGAACTGTACCCTGTATTCTTTGCCGCACACCTCGTAATACTGGTTTGCTTCGGCAGGAAGTGAACCGTCCGGCAGTCTTTTGATAGCAGGGCCATTCCTGTGATCGATCTGGAAGCACTTGTTTGGTCCGCCGTCCTTCTCTGCCTTTGTATCCAAGCCCAGCTCGTCAAAAGCAGACTTAATGCCATGGTACTCGTCAAAGTCACATTCATGCTCTACTTCCTTCCTCAGCGTCTCGCTATCGTCGAAACCCCACTTCTTGAGCTCCTCTCGTCCATCGCCGTCAAAAGGGCTCTGGCATGTCTCGCTGAAGTTAGGAAAGTCCTTGAAGAACCACCGAGCGACGCTGTCTTTAGACTTCATGGCTGCGTCGAGGGTCCGTCCGATTTCTGCAGCCTTTTTGAACGCGCTAGACTCGGCGTTGGTATAGACTGTAACTGCAGAATTCCAGTCGAGGGAGGTGTCGTTGGTGAGAGGGCTGTCAAGACTTTGAAGTGATGTGTTAGAGGGGACGACGCCAGCGGTCGTCAGAGCAGCTATGAACACAGCAGTGATAAAGGGGAGCTTCATCTTGGCCTGGAGAGATGGACGCTGTATCGTAAATGAGTCAGTGTGGATTGTTGTAGGGGTCGGGGGACAGATCCACTGTAGACTTGGATGGACCTTGGCCGGGTGAAGGTGAAGGTGAGGAAAGAGCGATTCACCAGTATGGAAGGCACGCGTCAGAATGAGCATCTTGCAATGATTGGATATTACTTCAGTTTCGAATGATTCCAACGCGAAGCATTCACCATACATTGGATCCCACGGCGCAGTAGAGCACCCTTTTTCTTTACGTTCACAGTGTGATTGCGACACTGATGCAGTGGATTTCACAACGCAGTCGAGTGTATCATAGAAGAAAGCAATGTGTTACATTACTCTATGTTCTGTACCAAATAAATAGGCATCATTCTACAGTGTGATTATACTATATTTATCAAGTCTAGATCTATACAAAATCAAACACATCGCCCTTGTCCGAAATCATCTTGCCCACTCGCTTCGTGCCAACAATTCTCTCCAACTCCATCCTCTCCCATTTGGAAAAGCACACTCTTACATTCGCCTCTGCTCGACTAATTTCCGCCCGCTCCAGCGTTTTGCCAATGAAGCCCACTACTTCATCGTAGAAGATTGGGTTTTCAGGCAAGCCGTAGAAGACTACTCTCTTCACACCACGGATCTTGTACCTGTGGAAATGGTGCGCACGTCCGGTGTATAACAGTAGCGAGTGCTTGCCGTTCATGAAGTGGGAGCGTGCTTTGCGTACATCGGTGGGATCGGTGTACTCGCTGATTGAGGCGTATGAAAAGTCTGAGTCGACGAGGGAGTTGCGGACGCGGACAAAGTCGAGGTAAGACGGAATAAAAACGAGCACACCTAGACCGCCCTCCAGTGGCTTCGGCAGACGGTTGATTGACGGGAGGATGGATGTGTTGAAGTATTTGAAGCGCGCGTCTGGGTCGGTAAGATGGGATGGTGAATCGAAGCGGAAGAAGGTCTGTTTCACGCCGTAGGACATGGTTTCGATGAGGCCATCTGTGTGGTCGGCCGTATATTTCAAACGCCCAGCCACATTGCGCATGTGCTTGTTGTATAGTGTATTGATCTTTGGCGTGAGGAATGCGGACAGGACAATGGTTTGTCGGATGTTTGCTGCGTGTCCGTCCAGATACCACGATCGGACTCGCGAGAAGTCGCAACCGTGGGAGTCCTTTGGCTGGAGATTAAGATGCTCAAATACAAACTCTGTGTGATCCCAGTTTTGCATGAGCGTAGCGTCTGCCTGCTCCATAACGACCATTTCAATCGACGATAGGAAATCATAATCACGCTTCTTCGGATCACCAGACTCGATTGCTCGGCGTAGACCCAAGGTAGATGCGAGAATGATGTCCGAGTTGTAAAAGGTCGAGTATAGTTTCAGCGTCTTGCGGGTCAGCTTGACACCAATGCGGAACTCGTTCTCGTCGTTGCCCTCGAATAGTTCTCGGAAATCTGCAGGCTTGTCGTCGGAGAACTTGTCTTCTGACAATGAGAAACTCTCGAGAAATCGCTTCTTGTTTTCCTGCTGCTCAAAGTCGTATAGTTTGGTGATGGAATCCAGCACACGCACGCAAGCCTGTTTCGTCTCCAAAAGGAACAGAATCTTTGGGCGCGTGAACCCTTGGTCGCGGTATTCGGCATCGGCGTCGTCGCCTGCAGCTGCCAGCTTTGCGTTGTTCTTCAAGACCCGGTCTCGTGTCATGAGGATGTGATTCAGCGCATGCAGACAAGTAATGTCCCGAAGGCGGCCGGCATTTTGTACTGTTCTCGCGCCGAACAACAGGTCTTGGTAGCCGAAAAGCGAAGGGGCAATGGTTTGTTCGACTTGGTCAAAGTCTCCGATTTTCTTCTGTGCATTCTCCACCAACCGGGCCTTGATTTGGATGTCGCGGGTACTCTTGACTTTTCTGGTCGGCGGCTGGACCTCGTCGCTTGGGACTTGAAGAACCCCAAAGCCCTTTGCCTTGCCTGATGCATTGTGCAACTTTTGCGACGACCACTGGTTTGCCGCTATCCGCTTCAGTCGTGTCGCCAGTTCGTTCTCGTCTGGGTTCGCAAAGTGCTTTTCGTATGCCTTTTCCAGCTCTTGCTCCTTGGCGTCGTCTTCTTCGTCAAGATCGCTCTGCTCTGCCTCGTCCTCGGCCTCTTCATTGGCTTCTGATGGGGTGTCTTCCACTTGAGGCGCATCTTGTTCGGAGGTGTGTTCGTGTTCGAGCTTCCGCCTCTTTTTACGAGGCTCGTCGGAGCCAGCATCGCGCGTGGAGAAGGACTGCAGAAGGGCTGCATAGGCGTTGGCGGCTGGTTGGGCCTCCTCTTCGTCGTCGTCTTCGTCGTCGGACGCAGCATCGGAGGCTTCAGGCTCGCTCTCTTCAGAATCGGATGGTTCGCGCATGTTTATGTTTCTTTGGCCAGTCAGCAAGTGGCCATCATGTCTGTCAACAATTCCCGTACTCACGAATCTTCGACCTCGTCTGCGGTCCTTGCAGCAGCGAAGCCGCCTCTGCCACCGCCTCGTCCCCGTCCTCTTCCTCTCGCACCTCCTCTCGCGCCTCCTCTTCCACCTCCTCTTCCGCCTCCCCTACCCCGAAATCCACCGCGGCCTCTGACGGGCGCCATGGTTGCTGCACGGGTGCGGTCGAATGCGGTCGACTGTTATTAAATGCGCTTGGTCTCTAAAGATTCGTCGCAAATATGAGTGGATAGCGCCAGTTTCCCAGTGTCTGGATACAAAAAGACCGCCCCCTTCTGCTAAATAGGGTTTTGAATGTTGGCAGTTGTGTCAATTAACTTTTCTCGGAGCATGCGCGCAGGCACGGCTAGTCCCACCAGAAAATATATCATGGCCCGTGCAAGCGAACCGCACCTGCCCAGATTTCGTGAAGAATATCGACGAGCCCCACCAACCACATTGACATCTCGATAGCCGCAGCGCCTCACCACCGGCACCCCCTTCGACGACCGCCCTCAGCGCCACCCAAGCACAGGCACCATGGCCGAAAACGACTCCTTTCTCCATCTCGCGCGTCCGCTCGGCCCAGCGCCTCTGGGTGCGCAGCCGTCGACTGCCCCGCTGAACGTCGCCATCCAGCCCCAGGTATGCGACAACTGCAGTGAGAGGCCGCCAGCTTCGCTCTCTGACACGCACTGAACAGGCCGTCTTCTCCATCCTCGACCACGCCCTCCGCCGCCCCGCCGACCAGGAGCGCGTCATTGGCACGCTGCTCGGCACCCGCAGCGAAGATGGCACCGAGATTGAGATTCGCAACTGCTATGCCGTCCCCCACACCGAGACGGCCGAGCAGGTCGAGGTCGACATGGACTACCAGAAGCAGATGCTCGCCCTGCACCTCCGCGCAAACCCCCGCGAAGTCCTCGTCGGCTGGTACGCCACGAGCAGCGACCTCAACACCTTTTCCGCCCTCATCCAGAACTTTTACAGCCAGCAGGGCGACGGCACATGGCCGCACCCGGCCGTCCACCTGACTGTCTCGACGGTCCCCGGCCAGGACATTGAGTCCAAGACATACATCTCGGCGCCAATTGGTGTCACCGCCGAACGTGCGGCCGACTCCTGCCTCTTCATCCCAGTGCCCCACGAGATCAAGTACGGCGAGGCCGAGAGGTCGGGTCTGGAGCTCATTTCATCAGCCAAGGACAACGAGGACCGGTCACAAGAGGTCATGACGGACCTGGATTCGCTAGAGCGTGCCATCCAACATGTCCTGGATATGCTTGAGCGGGTGTCCAACTACGTCAACAACGTCTTGGATGAGGAGGCTGAGCCCTCGTCTGCGCTGGGCCAGTTCTTGATGAACGCACTCAGCTTAGCACCCAAGGTTGAGCCTGCCGACATTGAGCGCGACTTGTATGTGGAATTGATACTGTATAATTAACGTCAACTAACTCTTGCAGCAACGCACACATCCAAGATGTTCTTGTTGTATCATACCTCGCCAACACAATCCGCACGCAAATCGACCTTTCAAACCGTCTGGCTACGGCTGCGCTAACAATGGGCGGTGGTGACGTTCTTGGCGGCGAGGGCAAGAAGGAGGGTGAGAACCGCAAGGGCGGCGAGCGACGAGGCGGCAAGGGAAGGCAGCAACGGGAACCAGAGGCATAAGCCAAGGCCTCAAAAAGGAATAACATTGCAAGGAGTTTGGCGTTTGGCTAACGCGTTATTCTAGACGGATATGTGAGTGAAGAGAAAAACAAAATCCTCTAGCAAACGGCGTGGGAAAATCGCCTTTCAAAGACGCTTAATGATTCAGCATCTGGGTGTGGGAGGAGGGTGGAATTTTAGAAAGAAAGCAAAAACAAAAGAAGACTTCCTTCCCCCATGATGGCAGCCATCCATGAAATCAAATGAAATGAAATGACGAGGTTGTGGGAGGCCGAGAGGGGCTTGTTTCCATCAAGCCGTTGTATTAAACTATAGTACTAGTACTGTATAGTACTCTTTTTTTTTGTGCTCTCCCATGGGGTTGTTAGCAAAGAAAAGTATCAACTGCGCTGATATGCGCGTGCTACCTAGCTACATTACGAGAATGCAACTGCTCCTTGACTTGACTTGATTCTGACTTTGAATCTGAATCACATCTGGATGCTGTCTGTTCCGAGATGTTTGTTTCTCGTTGTAGTTGGAATGAATCTTCTCGGGTGAAAGAAATGCGTAGTGTCGACTTTGGAGATATAGACGACCATCATAGTGGTCTTTTTTCCCTTGTGAAACCCACAGCCTTGATAATGAAATGAAATGAAATCATCTCAATCACCCACTCCTCACCGTACTCGCATCATCACCCCCCTCCCTCTTCTTCTTCTTTTTCTTCTTCCTCCTCTCTGCATCCAGGCCCCCCTCCCCATCAACACTCTGCGCCGCCTCACTCTCCCCAACCTTCTTCTTCGGCCTCCCTACTTTGCCTTCTCCCCCACCCCCTCCCTCAGCACCACCATCTCTATCCCTCTCCCTCTCCCTATCCGCCAGCACAGCCCCCTCATCCGTATCAAACGCCTTCCTCTTGCGCTTCAACTCCTTATCCGTCTCTAGCATCTCGCTTACTCTACCAAGTTTGCCTGTATCGCGACGAAGCATGAATTTGAAGTCGTCGAGTTTGATTTTGGCGCGGCGCGCGTGGTGTGCTACTGATGCGGCTTCGTGGCATGTTTCGATGATGTAGTCTGTTATTATTTCGTCGAGGACGCGCACGGTTTCCGGGAGTGGGTAGTCGTTGTCGCCGAAGGCGAGGAGGAAGGCTTCTACTTTTCTGTGTGTTAGCGTCTAGTATGAATGGTGGAAGGGGGAGAGGGAGAAGTACAGTCTTGAGTTGGGAATTGCTGGCCTTTTTGGCGCAGGCGCATGCGCGGTTCGGTCATGTTGACGGGAAAGGTGTGTGTATGTTGTTTTGTGATTTCAACGAGTGGGCGGAATAAGTGTAGACTCTCGTTGCTTTATCCCTCTCTCTCTTTCTTTCTACCGCGCGCTCTCTCAATATGAGTTGCAATCCACCTCTTCACTCAATATCACCCGTACTCTTATCCACGCGTCGCGACCTCCCTCGCTTGATCTCCCTCGTAACTATCCGATGGAAACGATCGCCGTATACGTCGTAGTATAGTTATCCGTCGTCGAAGATGTTTGTGTGACAAGCGCCAGCCTTATCCAAAGGCTACCGTGTTGACGTTGGCGTTATGTCGAAAGAGGTGGAAAACAAAGAGCCAAGAAAGCCCGGGTCGTCCGTTCCGTCATTGCGGGCACACGACCGCGCGTGCGCGCGCCTCCGACAAAACGCTTGGACCTCTTGCGGCTGGCCGGTCGGAGCCATGGACACATTACGACTGGCTGGGTAGCTGCGACTGCGACTACGACTTGCGACTTGCGACGACAAACAAGAGTACGACATCTACGCTTTGTTGATTCCACACGCACACATATACAAAGGACACTTTGATAACAGCGCTGCGCAAAGAGTCAAAATGGTACGTTGCACCCTTCCTCCCCTTCCCTCTACCCCATCTACCCACTCACTCCTCTGCCCCCATCCATCCATCACCCCTCATACACCCCTCCACCACAAAGCCGCTAGTTAACAATAGATGATAGACTGCCCTCTTCAACTTCCAATCCCTTCTCCTCGTCATCCTCCTCACCATCTGCACCTCTACGTACGCACACTCTGTGTTCCCCGGCATCATCGACCGCAACAAGGACAACTGGATCGTTTCTCCGCTGTGGAAAGCTGCGCGCGTTGGAGAGAGGCTGAGTCCGTATGTTAGTATTGCATGCGTTGTTATGGCTGTGAGTATCTCTCGTCTCTTTTTCCCCCATGCCTTCATTTCCGTATTTCATGAGGGGCTTTGGTTTGTCGAGAAATGAGACTGACTGATGTAGGCCCTCGAGTTTATGGGATAGAGAATTTTGAGACTACGTGGCTATTTTCCTTCATGTTGACAGGAGGCTGGAATGCTGCTAGATAGGCAGTCATGAAGCGAGGCGTTATGGATTCATTTGATAGCGTAGACGGGTCATTGTATAACACCACTAAAATACAACTTATCACCACCAAGGTACATGACCATCAACATCACAGCACAAACAAACAAAACTTCATCTTGTGTCATGAGATTATTATGTACAGCACGAGCTTTTACACTCGATAACTTTTGCTGACTGTCGTCAACCGTGTATGGGGCACCGCAGTGTACCAGCACCCCTATATCCTTCCTTCTAAGCCGCACCAAAAAGTCAAACCAGACACCAATGTTCCATACAGGGGGGGTGATAATACACGACGTTTCCAGCGCCTACTCAACACCTCGTGAGGCGCACGTGAGATGAGATGTCTGACTGATTTTGTTGAATCGTGAGAACAAACATGAAAGACCAAAGACGAGAAAAGACGAGAAAAGACTGAGAGAAAAAAAAAGGACTACAAACAGAACAATTCCCATGTCCTGATCAGCAAGCTTCCCTGTCCATTGCTGGCACCCGTGTATAAAGAAGTAAGCCGCCAAAGAAAAGGAAAAAAACATCAATATCGTGTAAAAAAAGAGGATGGTGGAAAAGAATAAGGACAAGAGAACATGACACCAAAGCCGGACCTAACTCGCTTTCAGGTTCAATGTTCACGACTACCCTCTCCTTTCTCAAAACACCCGTGAATTGCTGGCCGAGAGCCCCGGCGTTCTTGTGCACCTTCAACGTCGCTCGAGTCCTCAACCATGACATGATCTTCAATAGCAAGGTCAGGCTGGCTATGCGCGTCGTCCGCATCGTCGTCATCGTCATCATCATGATCGCTGACTAGGCCGGGGTTAGACTCAACCGTGTTAGGGCTGAGGTCTATCGGCGAACCTGGCAAGTGATCGTCGCCTTCAGACTTGACGGGAGACGGCAGAGACATGGGCAGACGCGCGTGACTTGGATGAGAACCCTTCTTGCTGCCTGCTCGTGCCGGAGTTTTGCTTGCGGGTGCAGTGGCAGGAAGACGGGCGAGATGCGGGGCCGAGGTGGTTACAGGGGTCGGAGCAACACTATTGTCCGCACTGTCGTCATCCGAAGTATCAATGGCATCCAAATCAACCTTGGCCCGGGCAGTATCGACGAGCTCCTTAAAGTCACCCTGAGCACCGCTCTTGTGGAAGCGGGCTGCCAAGTAGGGTGTCGAGGATGACTTGAAGCTAGCTGGCGTGGCAGATTTGGATTCGTTGGGTACTGATGCGTTCAGGTCACGGTGCACTTGTGGAGCCTGTGCAGGGGGAGCAGACTGCGAAGCGAGCGGGTGGACAATACCAGGAGTAGCCGGGACGGGAAAAGACACTGTCGGTGTGGCAGCGGGTGTGCTGGCGGGCTCCGTTGCCGCAACCGGATTTGCCACCTCGTTGGACTCGACCGGTACGCCACAGGCAATGGCAGCTGCATCGTGAGATTTGAAGACCTGGTTGTGCTTGATGCGGCAGTGATTGAGGAAACCCTGGGTGTTTGAAAAGTTGCTGTGGCCACACTGAGCGCAGTAGAGACGCACCCACTGGCCGTCGGTGGATCGCTTGTGCAATAGGGGGTCAACCTTGGGCGCTGGTGCTGGAGTTTCACCAAGAGGCGTGAGCTTCAACATTCCAGTCGAAGTTCGCGACGTGCGGCCTCTGTGAGCTGAGCCGTAGTCAGCAAAGCTGCCGCGCGTCGTCCTGCCCTCACCATGGCCAAAGTAACCTTGAGCCTGCTGGGCAAGCGCTCGCTCGGAAACAGGATCAAACTTGACGTCCGAGATGAGCCACTTGGCGTAGTGTCGAGTGTAAGGACCATCTGTTACTCCCCATGGCGCGGCATACTGCGGTTGCGTATAGCCCGGGTTTGGCTGCAGAGACGGACCTACGCCCAGGCTGACATTTTCATTCAGGCCCTCGGAACCAGGGAAAGGAATCAGCGAGCAGCGCCTCAGTTGCTCGAGTGAGACTTGGCACTTGGCTAACTCTTGCTCAATCAAACGCAGTTCGTTGTGCTTGAGCAGAATCTCGTAGTTGATTTGGGCCTCGATGGCTTGTTGCACCGGCGTCAGTCCTGATTCCATGGTAGTAGCAGCGGGCGTGGCGGTAGACTCTGGTTTGCAGCTCGACTCGGGTTTGCAGCCGGCAGCCTCTTGTTTGGGCGCCGCTGGCTGAGATTTCAGGCCCTTGCTCTTGCTCGCACCCTCCTTCTTTGCCGGGTGCGCCTTTGGTCTCGCATCCAGAACTTCAGTAGTAGTAGCAGCAGCAGCAGCAGCAGCAGGAGCAGCTTTTGGCGCCTCTGCAGGGCGTGCACTCTCGACAGCAGACGGCTTCACGTCACCGTGGGCGTCTTTCCACTTCTTCACTACATGCGCGTGGTGCGCGGGCGAGGGCTCGGGACTGTCTGTCCGTTTGCGCTTGATCTTGTTCATAAAATTTGGCATGTCGACGACCGGCAGCGGTCTTGACTTGTGCAGGGCAGACTTTTCCATGATTTTGTCGCCTGGCGACTCGTTACACCATGGAAGGCGGAACATGGACTGCATTGTGAGAAGAAGAGTGGAAGCCTATGAGCAACAGAGGTCATCTGTCGTGGTGAGGGGCGAGTGCATCCAGGTGCAGAAGCTAGTAGGGCTGCGGAATGACGTTGCAGCGGGAGCAGCAGCAGGCGGCGCAACAGCGGACGCGCGAGAGTCGCAGGTGCGCGCGGGCAAAAAGCTGGGGAAAGAGGGGAATATTAAATAAGGGAATAGGGGATATCAAGGGCGGGCGAAGGAGTGCAGGAAGAGAAGCAACAAGCAGTTAAGCCGTTGAGATGATGACGTGGAGGGCAAGAGGCGCGAAGATCGGCCGCTTGATAAGGGAAGAAAACAGCCGCCGCAGCACGCAGTGTTGTGTAGGCAGGCCGTGGGGCGTGGCAGCGCGCGAGGGGGATTACAGGACGGGAGCGTCGGGGTACAAAAGGCCTGTTGAGCAGGCGCGTGGTTGGGTGGTGGATGAGGGGCTGGGGGGGAGAGAGGGAGAGAGGGAGAGTGTGGTGAAGAGAGAGGGGGGAGGGGAGGGGGGAAGAGGCAGCCAGGCGGCGATGATGTTGTGATGAAGGGCGACGGCGACGGGGCGACAACGAAGGTCTTGGGGGGGTGGGCGAGGCAGTCACTGAGAGCGTTTCCGCAGGTATGGGCTGCACCAAGCGGCGCTAGCAGGGGCTCCCCTGTGCGAGACTTCCGGATCGGGGCTGGCGCGATTTGCCGCCGCGTCTCAGAAGGGGAGGCGATGCGGCCAAAGCAAAAACGGAGGCGCAAAATAGCAAACATTGGTAGCCGTGGCAGCGCCCTCGGACAGCCTCTCCCTGCGGCTTGACTGGCGATGGGCGGGCAGACGGGCAGGCGATGGGCAGGCGATGGGCGCAGTGCAGGCAGCACAAGGTTTGCTTTTGTCGCGCAGTGGGTATCGCCATGGCCCTCTTCGCCAGTCGACGGCGGCGCTGGCTGCCAACAAACGTCTAACGACTCAAGTTCCGTCTCAGCGGCGTTTATGTCATGGCTGCCGCACACCCGCTGGGCTATGTGTGGGGACCAGGCTCGCCCACAGACACCCCGAGAGGGAGAGGGAGAGACACACACACCACCTCTCGCATCGCATCGCATCGCAGGGCAGGGCAGGGCCAAGCATGTGCATTGGGGTGCACACCACACCTGGCCGGCTAGGTTTGCTGCTAGCACGGCGGGCAGCGGGCGCGGGCGTCGACACCAACACACAGTGAAGCAAGCGGAAGCGGCGGATCAGCAAATGAGAGGGATCTTCAGGAGCCTTGTTTGGATGGATGAATGAATGGATGGCCATCCGTCAATAGTTGCTAGAGAAACACACGCGTAAGCTGGGTCCGGTGAGGTGAGGTGAGAGGCCTTGGTGGCCTTTCGCTGCTACTGCCACTGCCACTGCTGCTGCTGTGAGCGACTCTGGGCCTGCGCAATGCTCTTCTGCCTGCCTGCCGGGCGGCGGGCGGCTGGCGACGGGCGACGGGCGACGGGCGCTGACTTACTGGCCGTCGACAGGGCTACCACTACTGGTACTGTTACTCGACCGCTAGAGGGACGCGCATGCAGCCAAGCCAGCCGCCCTCCACACAACCACCGCCACCCCAGCTGAAACATCCTCAACACCACGACCGCCAGGCCCTCTCCCTCTTGCGACGCCCGCCACGAGCACCACGCCCCACGTGACCGGACTGCCCTCCACGGATCATTCCTGTATGTATAGTATTATTGCAGAGACACCGGATCCGCCCCGCCTGCCACGCCCCATGGCCGCCCCACTGCGCCAGCGCTCGGCATGGGCACTGGCACTGGCACCTGCCCTGCAAAACGTCTTTTGCGATGCCCATGGCGATATCGATGATGAGGGCTAGGCTATCAGCCCTGAGCCTGAGCCTGACTCTGCCTCTGACTCTGACTCTGACTCTGCCCTCGTCGGCTCCCGGGGCGCCGGCTGCGAGTCCGTCTCCGGTTTGACCCGTGCTCAGGCCGCGACAACTCCCGGCAATCCACTAGCCACTAATCCCTACCACCTACCACTTACCACCTACCACTAACGATCCACACCACGACACATCGCGCAATTTCTTCCCCATCCGTGCAAAAAGAAACAGCAAAAGCTTGGATATATTGTCCCTCTATACACTAGTCTAATCATACAGTCATTACAGCCTCACTCTCACTCTCTCGCCCCCATGCGCCGTCCATGGCATCATGCGCTGCTGCCCACTGCCCGTGGTATCGCGCTCTGTCCAAACGCGCTCATGCCTGGCGACGCTGGCGCTGATGGCGTCGTCGGCGCGTCTGCGGCGTCTATTACGATTTCCCCGTGCTGAGCGTCCTTCCCCAGACTCATCCTCCTTAGCCCGTCGTGCAGCGCCACTCCTCCATCCCCACTCGGCCTGCTTGCCAGATTCTTAAACGGGCACGTTCCCGCTGCCATGGCCGCGTCCTCAATCTCACACCCGCTCTCGCTGCCCTCACGTAAGACCTGCTTCCCATGTAGATAGCCTTCAGGCTCCACCTCGGGCACTAGGCGCTCCTGCGCAAACTCCTCGCCGTCGCGAACATACCACTTGGCAAACAGGTCGTTCTGGATCCAAATCACCTTGCACAGGGCCTTGACAAGCGCAATCTTGCGCTCCATCTTGAGTCGTGGGTGCGACAGCACCGCCTCGGTCAGAATGTCTTGCACAAACGACAGCGTCACGCCAATATGCACGTACTCGACATGCAGCGGGTGCGCTCGCCCTTGCCCCACATGCATCATGCCCACCTTGTCCAGGTACTCCCAAAACTCCATCTTGGACGGGTCGCTGCACAGCTTGGTCAGGTAGCCTCGCAGGAACATTTTGCGGTACAGAATCTGGGGTGAGTTTTCGTTTAGATTGGTGTCGACGGGGCCTTCGTACGACGTCGATCTTGTTTCAAATGCCCGTGCTGTAATGTCATACTGCAGCAGTTTCTTGTAGACAATGTTGACGACGGCGGGGATGAGCGCTTTGATGTATTTTGCCCCCGTGGTTAGGGCTTCCATGTCGCCTGGGATTCCGCTCGTTAGACTTTATTTCTTTTTGAAGAAAACAAAAGTTTGTTTGGATAAATGCACAAAAACTTACGTGAGCTAAAGTCGAGGAAAGAGTGCAGGTACTGTATCCTTGCCTCGAGACTGGTGTAGAGCTCGTAGCGGTCAATGTGCTGCATTGGTCTTTGATTGAAGGGTGCCATTTTAGCGATTTTGGTGTGTTGTGGTACACTATCGTGAAGATCTTATATTCTTTTTTCTTTGTTTCGAATCCCGTAGTGTGTGTGTGTGGTTGCTTGTTGTCTCCCGTTATGGTGATGTGATGTGATGTTATGCAATGCTCTGTCTGTTATGCGAAAGACGGAACAAGATAGATATCCCTTGATATGCAACCACGACCTGGACAATCAATGATGCCGGGTAAAGAACAAAACTGTTGTTGTATGTAGATTGAAGAGATCCTCAAAACAGGAACTTACATAGATATATGAACATACCCTCCATTCCCCCCTCACCGTCCGTCCGTCCCAAACAGACCCCCCGAACCCAACCCAGACCCTAGCACACACAGGTATACGGCGGGCTGGTGGTGCGTGCACCGCGCGCTGCTCGTAAGATTCGGCGCGTGGCGTTGGTGCGTGTGGCGTGACGCTCGCCTTTGCATCACATCACCGTATTGCGCTTCTCTGCTCACTCACATCATTGCTCATTTCCAACATTCGACACACGCGTAGGTCAGCTATGCAATTCATGCGTATACTCTCGTACACGTAGCACGCAGGCATCCGTGTATCACGAAAAAAGTAAGGTTTTACACCCAAGTGTTACCATTGTGTCTTGCGATCGGGTACTTGGGTGCGCGCATCGGTGGGGTTACTACGACCTCATTGGACTAACCACGTCCTTGGGCCCTTTTTTTGCTTGCGCCTTACCCCATCACTAACTACACCTATACTACGGGGCCTGGTGTGATAATCACCTACATACACACATAAACTCTGTGACGAACATTCAGTAAGTGGTAAGTTGGCCGGGCCGTTCCCCCAGTCCCCAATTTTGCATTATTTTTTGCCTTTGTTGCCATGCGTTATCTCCGTTTCGGTCCGAAAGTAAGAACAAGTGAGCAATTTTGGTTTTGCGACATCCTTTTGGTTTTCGTGCTGTGTGGGTTGGATGGCGCTCCGGCGGCGAGGTGTGGTGTCGGTTAGTAGGTGGGAACAAGGTTTGGCTAGTGGGGAATTTGGGTTTTTCGGGCCAAGGGGGGGAGGGGGAAAGTAGTTGGTAGATTTGAGGGTCTATAGTACCTGGGTGATATTATATCTGCTTTGTCGGATGAATATGTGTGTGTGAACCTTTTTGGGTGTTGCGGTGGATGATCTTTGTGCGCGGCGTGCTGGGCGGATGAATTGGGTGCTGGCTTGATGCTTGTTGTGCGGAATCATGGCCGCGGAATGGTGTTGAGTATCGAGACTAGTTACGGTTGCGTGATGTATCACTGACAAAAGGACCCCACGCCCACCCTACCTGTCTTCTCTACGCTTTCCCCTACACAGATGGCACTCCGCTGCCACCACCGTCAATCACCGCAGCATGAAACATGTCCATTGAATGAATGGCCACCAAAACAAGGCAACAACGTAGTTCTTCGTCATCAATAAAAGAGAGTTTTTATCGCAGCCAGACAATATTGAAACACAATAGTTTCCCCCGCCTACGTTTCAGCCCTCGTTCGCTGCAATCGTTGTCCACACTAATGATGCAATGTTCCACCTTCTCGTGACCACAATACGTACATGGTCGATCTTGACATCGCTTATCGTCTAAAATACTCGTCTGTGTCTGTGTGCAATCCACAATGTCGGGTAAAATTGCTCCATAATGTGGAGCAGCCATGTCGTGACTATACCTAGTCTTTGCAAGACGCTATGATTTTGCAAAGACGTTATAGGCCAGCTAGAGCAGCTGCCTCGGTTAGTAGGGTGATGCATCGTGATGCAACTTGTTCGCAACAAGAATTGAATGGCCGAGATGAAAGGGCTTGTGGCGGATTGTGTGGTCAATGTCGGTTAGAGCTCGTAATGAGAAACACGCAGTCTGGAACGCATTCGCGTCTGCACGGGATCCAGAACATTCAGTTGATCATGTGAATGTATTGATAAGATGGTCATCTGATAGCGAACCACGTAGTGCGATATCGCGTGTTTGATGTAGCGACTAGATGACTACAACGTTGATATGTCATCGTTGTAACCCAGAGTGATAGTACACTCTAAGACATCTTTAGACATCTCTACTTACTCATGCAGACAGAGATTAGACGTTGATCTCAATGAGTTGTCTAAGAAGACATGTCTAGGCAAGCCACAAGCCCGCCTCTATGCGTCCATAGCCGGGCCGACTTCGCTCGCAGCCTCACCCACTGCCAGTCGGTACATCTACACTACATGCAAGCCATAAGCGTGCAACATCCATTGAACTTTATCCTTCAGTTAACGTACCCAATTGCAATTCCACAATGACAATCACCAACGTCGCTCTCATCGGCGGCACAGGCACGCTCGGCGCCCCCGTGCTGCGCGCCTTGAAAACCTCGGAATTCACCGTCTTCGTACTCAATCGCCACAGCTCAAACTCCGTCTACCCAGGCACAAACGTCATTACTGTGCCTGATGATTTGAATGTAGATGGTGTTGCGGAGGCACTGCGCGAGAAGCAGATAGACGCACTCATCATTACTATTGCGGGGCGCCACGTTGACTCGCAAAAGAAGCTCATTGATGCTGCTTTCAAGGCTGGCGTCCAGCGCGTCATGCCCGCCGAATTCGGAAGCTGCGATTCTGCAGACGAGAAGACGAATGAGATTTTGCCTCTTATGAAGGGCAAGAAAGATGTCAGAGATTACCTTTTGACGCTCGAGAACAAGCAGTACAACGACACTATGCCGAAATTCACATGGACAAGTCTTGTTACGGGTCACTTCTTCGACTGGGGCCTCGTACGCAGCTTGCTGAAATTCGATGTCAAGGGCAGAAAAGCATATCTGCTTGATGGAGGAAACATTAAATTTTCAGCATCAAACCTCCCATTCATCGGCAAGGCCGTGGTCAAGATTCTAGAGATGCCAGAGAAGACGGCGAACAAGCTGTTGTATGTGCACAGTCTGCATGTTACCCAGAATGAGGTGCTGGAGGCATTGGAAAAGGTTACTGGGGAGAAATTCGAGCGCATTGAGCAGAGCAGTGAAAAGGAGCTTAGCGCGGAGAGACCAAAGATGATGGCGGGTGATATGGATGCGAGGGAGGAGGTCGTGGCTGTTTGGGGTGTGGTGGCTGCGGATTGGAAGGGCAAGGAAGGGTTTGCGAATGAGTTGCTGGGCTTGGAAGATGAGAATCTTGAGGATGCGGTGCGGAAGGCTTTGGCTGAGATGTGATGTTGCATGAATCATGATTAGACAGATGATATAGAACCCGGTATGAAATTATTATGCCTGGTACCTCGAGGGAGCAAGGTTTAAAAAAAATGGTATCGAGTAATGTAAGAACATGATGGCGATACGAATGTTTAACTATATTAGTGCAGCGTATATATCATTTCAGAGTCTTGATAACATGCAATCAATTTCTTATTAGCCATCACTACCTGGAAAATCCAAGTGTGACCAATTAGTATCGAAAACTAGCCTGTATATATTAACTACCCGCTCATTATTCATGTAAGCTCTTCCGCTCAATAACCACATTTCACAGTATTACTCCATCCGTCTTTCCAGAAGCCAAAGGGTATCCCCACCTTAATATCTTACAAAGCTCCGAAACTCCCCAGATTCCCAAAGACGCACAAAAAACCACACATCTTTCCCCTTCTGATGAACTCACTCACTCAGTCACACTCAAACCTAACCCACCACTCCGCCTCCCTCCAAAGCTCCTCCTCAACCTCCCTCCTACTCTTCTCTTTCCCACATCTCTCCCCTTTCATCTCCCCCCTCCCACCGCTACTATCATCCTCACACGATGCCTTCCAAACAGCAAGATCATCATCTTCAGGCGCATACCTCAGCACACCCCTACTACTCCCACCATTACCACCATGGAAAGAAGCAGCAGCAGCGGGAGTAGAAGTAGAAGTAGAAGTACGAGTAGAAGTAGAACCAGTACGACACCCCGGATAAAAAAACTCCTGGACTTCGCGTGCAAATGTGGGGTCAGAAAAGAGCACAGTGTCGGGTTTGTACGTTTCTGTGAATGCTGATTTTGCACCGGAAGTGTCTTTGTTTTTGTTCTTGTTCTTGTTGGAGGAGGAATCGGAAGTTGATGTAGATGTAGAGGCAAAGGTGGAACTAGAGGAGCGGTGTGGAGTGGTACGCTGTTTGTAGAGGGGGTCTGCGCTCGGGAGGGTGAGGTGAGGTGGTGTTATCGTTGGTTGTTGTTGTGGTCGCAGTAGATGCGGTGGTGGGTTGCGATGGTACATTACTGGTGCGGGCATGGGGTTGAAAGGCAGCATTTGAGTGCGCTTCATGGGGTAGTTGTGTGCCATTCGGTTGGGATGCGGCGGCGGCATTCCAGGTAGTAGAGGTGGTTGTCTTGGTGGTTGCGCCATGGTCTTGGTTGCGTGCGGAAGAAGTGCTTGGGTTGTGGTTGTGGGAGGTGAAGGCGGGTAGCGGACTGGTATTTGCGTACCTTTTGTAGGCGAGTTTGCTTCTAGCTCTGCCAGTAGAAACAGTACACCCTGGTGAGTGATTTGGCTAGCTGGGCTCTGGATCAAGGGCTTGACCTTGTTTGCCCATGCTGTGAATCCCCTCTCTGCAGCAATGGCGGCTTTCAGAGAATCATAGTAGCGGTCCCAGTCCTTTTTGAGCTCTGTTTGGAGAAGTAGTAGCAATGGACGTACGTTCTCGGTGTTCGATTTCAAACTCTTCTGTTGTGGCGGTGGTGGTGGCATTGCATAACAAGCGTGGAATGTTGTGGGAAGAGAGTCGACAGGTGAATGACTATCTGAGAAGCGCTCAGAAACCAAATAGCAAACACACGCGAAATTAGCCAGTGAGAGAATTCAAATATCAGTAATATCAGCTTGCTATTGTACTCTTGACAAGCGATAATAACAGGTGAGCCTGTATCCAATTCACGTGTTGATTCTTCCACCTCTAAGTGCAATATCTGATACAACAAAACTACACTTCAATCCACCAGACCCCACCTCTTCGCAAATGGGTCGTGATCTGGATCCATCCATCGCACATACTCTGCACAATCTGCCAATTCCTGCGCAATCTTCTCACCATAATTCAGTCCCACAAACGCATACGTTGCATCGATGCCCGCACTAATCCCCGAGCCCGTGACAATATTGCCATCAACAACCCATCTTGCTTCAGGAACCCACTTGACATTCGGGCCTGTACTGGTTGCCCACGCAAACGCACGCTTATTAGTCGTAGCGCGGCGGCCATCGAGAATACCTGCACGTGCGAGAATGGTCGCACCGGTACAGACGCACAGGACGGCCTTGAGATTGGGGTAGATTTTCTTGACAAAGTCAATCTCAGCACTCATATCGTTGCGCGTTCCAACACCTCCAGGTACAATCAGGACGTCAATGGCGTGCTCGCTTTCTTCTTGGCCCTCGCCAGCGCCTTGAAGCTGAAGCTGAAGCTGCTCGTCAAAAGTACGATTCACCATCATACTCTGCGACACGTCCGTTTCTGGATGCGAAAACATCATGTTCCCGGCTCTTTGATGCGAAGTTTCTACTGGATCGCTTGTTTTGGCCAGCATGGTCAGCTTGGTGGGGAAGCTGTAGAGCATGGAGAGCGAATTGAAGACATCGAGGGGACCGAAGACGTCGAGAGCCTGGAAACCGGGGAACAGCAGCACGCCATAGCGGATAGGTTTTGGAGCATTGGCGTCGAAAAAAGCTGGGTTGAGTGTTGGTGTTGCGGTGGCGGCAGCGGTGGTGCTGCCGTTGCCGTTGGGCAGAGGTTGTTGGTGCGACGTGGTCATTGCTTGTTGCGCGGGTTGTGTACTTAGGTGGGGTACAGTACTTCTTTTGTGTTACAATTGCTGTCAGCCGCTACCGCTCAGCCCCGATGAGATATTGAATACGCTATCTCATGTCAGCTCACCGAGATGGTTGTCTATATAATGGTGGTGGTCAGCCGCCACTGGATTCCGTTGTGGAGAGGCAGTGCTAATCGGTTCCAGTGGGCCTGGTGCCTGAGCAAGTTAGAGTGAATAAAGCCGAGCCATGTTACTCCACCTGGTCTTTATTCTCGGTAGGATGTAAAAAAAGACTCCGAGCCTTGCATCGTTTAGTGGAAGGGGAATGTAATTAATCTTGTTCAAAAAGTCTTTAGTCATATTACTACTACAACAGCCCAAGAGATCTAGACGCTATACCTAGATGCCTACCGACAACTGGTAAAAGCAGCACCACAGTTCCCACACTGTAAATGATTAGCGTATTGTACATTAATGAGCAACTGTGTTTTTTTTTAAAAAAAATATCCTTCGATGCATTTTGCAATCATCCAAGACTTACACTCTTCCATTCAGCATTCTCAGGCCCCTGGCAAAAGGTCTGTACACAGATCCCAACAGGGTCGTCACTCAGTAGCGACGTGGCCTCCTAGAAATATCAGTTAGTAAATGATACTAGCAATTTTTCTTCAAGGACGCCATACATCTACACATCTCTTAAATTCTGCATTGCAAGCTTCGCAGGATGGAGCCCGGCGCTCAAGGTTGGCATTAGATTGACCAACGGCGCCTACGAAAAGGGCTGTTGCAGTAGCAGAAAAAGTGATAATAGAGATGACTACAGCTGAGAGCTTCATGGTGGAAGTCGAGGATGTCTTATACAACGATTCAAAAAGCCCAAGTGTGCAGATAGCTCGTAGTTTTACCAAAGCAATATATGTAGAGAGAGTGCAAGTACAGAGCCTTTATACATCCCAACCTATTCACGCGTGACCTAGGGGTGAACTGGGTCTGTGTACTTGCCGTTTAAAATCGGCCCTGCTGCTTGAAATTTTTAGTGTGCTATTCACCCGGTGGAGGGAAGTCCTTGTACTTTGAACTACGTATACTCTGTACAAGTATCTCACAATTCCCTTAATATTTTCTTGGTTTACACATTCTTCGTGGTCCTTCAATACATCAAAAGGACAATCCTATATTCGCCTGAGCTATTCCATACGTTGATATAGAATTGAAGGTTGCAGAATAAAGAAGTCTTAGTAGTCAGTTAGTTTTGCAAGTATTTCACTAGGGGGTTAGCTAATGCGGAGTCCTTGGAGCTTTGTCCATGAAGTGCCAGCGCAAGGACCGTGATGATCAATATTGAGGCCGCGCAAACAGCCGCCTCCAGCGCCTAGGCATCAGGAGATATGAATAGTCCGATACTCCTCGTACGAGCAAACCGTCAAAAACAAACAGGAAAGCTTATCTGTTTCAAGATCACTCATAATGGTTAACAGCCCACTTTACTAACTGCTTAGCTCAGATCAAGAAGAATTCCCATTGCTCTGCAAAGAATTGAGCGGCCCTTTCGGCAGTATTATCTCGTGTCAGCATTGTGCTATTAGCCGTACTGATAGGCAAAGTTTCTGTGTTGTTGTTTCAGTTTTGTCCTCGTGTCGCGGTAGCACAAACGGCGGTAAATTACGCTTATGCATAGGCTACGTAGAGGTGCCGATCCGATGCGTGCTCCTGGTGCTGAGCCTACATAAGGACATCATGTTGCAGAACGTATCGCGGCCTGTTTTCGATTGTGACATCGAATTCTTCCCATAATACAACCCCCAGATGATGGCGTAGGAACGCTGTCTGTATGCTGACTGGCCAGGTGCGGGGCCGTCATGCCGCTGGTTCAGAGTGGCAGCTCAATACTTAGGCATGTCGCTCCGTTCGAGGAGAGAAACGATTTTCTAAATATGCCTAGCATGGTGTATCTTGGGCCGAAAGGATGGACCTCGTGTTGAAAAGTAATACCTGGCCTTACGATGCTAAGAGTAAGAATGATGAAATGAATCTCACACAAACAGTCCCTAGTCGCGCTATTAAACAGCCCCAATCCCGACTATACACCAGTCCAGAACATCACCCGAAATTGTAATCGCGCGTATGCAATTGGAACAACGTGGTCAAAATGTACAATCACATTCCATGGTTCTTCGAACCTAAAATTCCAAAAATCAAAAATTAAACACAGAGGTGCTTGTAATCCAGCATCGCATTTTCTAGAAAACAGTGCTTACACTGCAATGTCCCCATGTTCAACCTCCTTTTCAACGCACCACCATATAGGCGGAGACAACACTACACACGCATCGCACTACTACAATAAGACAGCAAACTAGATCAGAGTATCAGAATGCCAGAAGATAAATCCACCATGACTGAAACACTGGTGCACAACGCGCCAGTACACAATACACCAGGATCCGACGCATCCGTGTCAGACGCACCCGTACCCGATACATCAGCAACCCACCCTCTCCTGCGCGAACAAGTACCAGAAGATAAACCCACCACTCCCCTCATCGAAGCACCCACATCCCACAAACCAGTATCCCACCGCCTCACACACGACCAAATCCAAACCTGGAAGTACGTCTTACCTCACTTCACCTCATCCCCTTTCATCTTACCCTTGACTGACACCCAGACAACAGACAAAGAATCAAATACCTGCGGCACACGCCTATTTTCCTCATCAAGAAATGGCCGTGCATGTATTGTCTGGGTAATGTTGATATCAACGGCTTGAGAGATTGCGCGTGGTTTCGGTGTCAGCGCGAGGAATGTATCGGTCGGGGAAAGTTGCAGGTGACGTGTTTTTGGGATGCGAAGGGGGAGAGGGAGTGGGTTGAGTAAATGATTGTTCCTTTTTTTTGAGGGGGAAGTTTGCGTGATTAGGATGGGATGGGATGGGAGGAATGGAAATGGTGGTTTTGAGTTATTATACATATCACATGGCTTGTTATTCTAGGTTGTGCTGTCCATGTAGTACTTTTGATGGATACTTTTTAAATCACTAAGTCGCTGTTCCTCTACATTCGTTGCCATGTGAACGAATATATACATTGGATTTCTAATAGAATATTAAGCCTGATCAGCTACATGGCAAAAACTTGGACATCTTGTGATGCAAGCTTTTCCTCCAAGGCTTCTTGTCCCTATCCTTATCTTTA
Source organism: Exserohilum rostratum (assembly GCA_026367775.1). Lineage (NCBI taxonomy): Eukaryota > Fungi > Ascomycota > Dothideomycetes > Pleosporales > Pleosporaceae > Exserohilum > Exserohilum rostratum. Next base: position 1,299,761 of record CP111162.1, read on the forward strand.
TCCTCCTCGAAGACCAGAGCAGAAGCCTTGAGAGCCGCAACAGGTGCCGGAATGGCGACAAACGTCACAGCCATAGTATACCTATACCCCCTATTCAGAGCATCGAGACCCGGCCCTTGTAGCCAGCATGTACACCACATATTGCATTGAAAAGCACCCAGCTGCTTTTTTCCCTTAGACTCTGCACTGTGCAGGACATCCGGCCACGTCGAGTCCGTATTCCCAATGGTACTACGAAGCGCAACCCATGCATCTTCTGGGTTCCAAAAACCACACTTAAGGTTACCAGTAGCGTTCATAACGGCCACACGAGCTTGGAACCCATGTGTTTTCTCCTCGGGGATAGTAACACGGCTGAGATGCGAAGGCGCAGGCGTCGATATATAAAAAGCGAAGACAGCTACACCTTGGTATGTCCGACCTCGACACTTCCATGTTTGGGAGAGAAAATTGGAGACCTTCTTGGATGGCACGTTTGTAAGTATCGTTGCTTGGAATGCGGCCCATAGAAAGGCACAGAGGGGACTGAAAGCCGTGTAGGCAACTTCAACACGTGCTGGGTTCATCTGGGATCCATTGCACAGGAAATGCTCGACTGATTCTGGAGCAGTAGTCTGGAGCGCAACGCCCGTTATTATTCATGCTTCGTGTTCTACGAACCAGTAGAAAGTACACGCTTGTTTACATAACTTCTTTGTTAAGATTTCGTGAATAAGCTCTGGTGAGAAGGTATCCTCGAGGACCCTTTTTGCAGGCATCGTCCAGCCAAGAAGGTTGGCCATTGTGAGCACTGCTTTTAGTTGTTGATGAGCGTTGCTTGCAGTTGGTGTTCAGTGTGTGGTAAGCACTAGTTTGTAGTCGTTGCTGATATGTGCTACAATAACCGTAACTGTTGCGCATAGATGATATGATACTTACATGTATCATCCTCACAACTAGAGCTGCAGAATGCTGTTGTAAAGCTAAGAATTTGAAAACTGAGTTGGAAGAGCGCCTTGAACTAGATGGCAAGAATACTATAACATGTATCACAAAAGAATACAGGGGTTTCATTCCCACAAATCTGGATGTGCTGGTTGCGAGCCCTACAATACCATGCCTACAATACCATGGTTCCCAACTGGATAAATCCAGGGGACACAAGACCACCACCACGTGCTAAATTCCACTTTCCACCTACCATCACAAAGTGCGATAATCTACAACACCACAACCCTTACAACCCTCCTCTCCCCATCCAACACCACCCTCACCATCCTGCCCTTATCCCCAAACAACCCCTTTCTCAACTCATCCAGATAAATCTCATAACTAGGCATGTATCCATCGATAAACCTCCTTACCGCCTCATCAGACATACCCTCACCCCTTTCCGCAATCAATTTATGCTCTTGCTCCAAGCGCCACTTGTACACATTTTTCAAATCATCGGTATCGATATGAATGAAAAAGTCAAAATGGGCTGGTCCCATGAACATATCGCAATACCTTTTCAGGGCTTCGTTTACTTCAGCCAGGTGGGACAGGGAGTGCGCAGCAGGTGTGTTGACCTGTAATTTTCCCTGTTGAGCAAGAGCATGTTTGACTTCTAGGGTGGAAAGGGGTAAAGGTTGGAAACCTAGACACCAGCCCTCGAAGACGATGACGGCGGGGGGTTGGGATATCTCGTGCCAGTCTGTTTCTGGGGCTCGGTCGCCCTCGCCGTTGAAGCGGCTTTTGTCGAAGCGGGGGATTTTGAGTGGGGCACAGTATTGGTTTGTAGCGTATGACTTCAGATTGTGGAAAAACTTGGCGGCGAGTTGCTCGTCGTGGGTTCCTGGTTGGCCCCGCGTGCGGTACAGCTTGTTGTCTGGGTCTTTGTCTCTGCGAGCCACGAGCTCATCGTGGGTCTTGTAGAAGTCGTCTAGTGAGACGGTCACGGTGTAGAGGTTGTGCTCACTCGATAGTAACTTGACGAGTGTAGATGCCCATGTTGATTTTCCAGACCCCTGGAGACCAGTGATACCTAGGATGATGGGGTCATTTGGCGCTTCTTGGTGTCGCTTTTTGATGCTGGGGAGGATGTGATCCAGCGCCTGGCGTATGTTTTGCTCGAGAGATGACATGGCTGTATGTGCAATTGGGAGTCAATCAGCTTCTCTGTTGATACGTACTGCACGTACAGTCAATAGTCCACCGGCGGAAAGAAGCTATTGGATGGTCACCGTATGCGTGACGGTGTTCGGCCCGAGCAGACCCCGCATTGTTACCACAACATGCATCCTTAGAAACCCCCATCACGAGGTTATGTAACGCCTGTATCGAAAAGCATCACAATGGGATTGAAGCAGAAATTCCACAACACCAACAGCCCATGCTTTTGACGATTCAAGACGTTTCTCCCGCTTCCCCCTGTCCTCAATATCGCTTTTCCCACTTCTCGCTACCACTAACCCGCCGCTTCCTTCTGCACGCCACACCCAATTTCCACACACGACACCACCCCAAACGCAACTCCGCTTTGGCCCCATCGCTACCACACTTGCACGAGGCACGTCTTCCGGGTGGGCGAGCAGAAGTAAAGCACGCAGGAAATTAAAACTAGAGTAGCAGATTACTGCGTTTGGCAAAAAAAGGCCAAAAGCCGTGGATTCCAGCAGAGATTCCACGGTTCTGAGGGTCTCCATCGGTGGGCCGCCGGCGTCCCTGTTGGTGTGGTCAGGGACGCGCCAAGACCGCAAGGCTGGGTCCGTGATCAAAAAAGCGTTCCAGAAGACGAGACGAATGTTTGGCAAGTCGTATTGTGATGTGCCTTTGTTGGGTGGCAGCGTAGCGCTATTTTTGGTACCATTGTCTCTAGGGAGACAGCAGAAGAGCAACAGCACGAGGGGAAAAAAAGGGTCCTGTGTGCACGAGCCATGTTCGCCCCCCCGTTCATTACTACTACATACAACGACCTTCTCACCACACTCAGTCATATCACCGCAATCGCAGACGCAGACTCCCTCGATGCCAGACGTCTCAACCTCTGGGGCGTCATACGGTACACATCCGGTAAGCCTGTATCGCTCCACTCGGCGCCACGCATAAGCTTTACCAAGGCTGGAGCAGCGGTGAAAATGCGCGCCATGCCACTAACGAGGAAATTATATGGTTAGCACGCATGTCGCATGTCAGAAATACGCGGGAAATTCTGGTTCACACTTACTGTCCGTGGTGGCCCGCGCAAATCCATTGGCCAGGTTTCTCTGGCACTTGGCCAATAAATGGGACGCCGTCTGCGCTGAGGCCAATGATGCCGCTCCAGCTGTAGTCGAAGCCTTCTCCAGTACCCGCAGGGGGGTCATTCCAGCTTTCGAATTCGGCTTCTGCAAAGCATTTCATGGGCGCGATTACAAACTGTATGTTGCCAAAGCTGTCGTCAGTGCCGTGCGCGGGGTTGTGCTCGACCCATCCGTCAAACTCTTGTTGGCCAGGACTGGAGCCACCGAATAGCATGGTGCCGTCAGTAGTGCTACGAGGGTTGATGGTGATGATGGCGCCATGTGGTAGGAGAATGCCGTAGGAGTTCTGGATTGCCTTGGAACCGCTGAGGCCCTGGGGCGGAATGGCTCTGTTGCACAGGTGTGGTTTGGGTGTGATGATGCCTCGCAGCGAGGGCTCAAGTGCAGCACTGTATGCGTTTGTGGCATGGACAATGGTATCGCAGTCGATATCCCCTCGCTTTGTATGGACCCTCCATTTCCTGGGCCCAGTTCCACTGGAGATTGATTCTACAAGGGTGCCAGTCTGCAGATTGACACCGTTTTTGATATTCTCCCGCATGATGTGTGCAGTCAGTTTCCACGGCTGCAACGTCGATGCCTGCCACGCATAGCAAGCCTTTGCACTCTTGATTCTGGAAATGCGTGCTGCTTCAGCGGGGTCTTGAGTCACCTTGATATGGTCGACCTTTCCTCCAGCTGCTTTGTACCGTTCAAACACCTCCTTTGCTAGTCTCGCAACTTCTTCATCAACCGGCACATCCATTGTGTCGCCAACCCAAAGATCACAATCTACATTGTTCTCTTGCACATAATCCACTAGCGCCTTCCATGTCACCTGCTCATTCTCCATAATCTTAACCGCCTGATCGTGTCCATATGCCTTTGCAAACTTTTCATAATGGCGCCATTGATCTGGCTTGCAATGTCCTGCATTGCGGCCCGTAGCGCCAGAGCAAAACTGACGTGCTTCAAGCACCACGACCTTCTTATTAGGAAACGTCTCAAGGTAGTGCTTTGCAACCAGTGTTCCCGTCATGCCCGACCCGATAATGACCGTGTCGGTATCTGGAGGCAGCTCAGCGGTAGACCGATGATCCAGCAGGGGGTCAATTCGGACTTGCTGCAGCCAGTAGGAAAGTGACTGGCAAACTCCCAGTGGCAACCCCGTGCCCCATGGAAAACCAGTGCCTGGCGGAAGCTCAATCTCAGCATCCGATGGACCCTCATTGTCCTCTTGTGGTGCAGCAGCAGCAGCACTGGAAGCATATTCCTCGGCGTTGAGAACGGTCGTAGCATCAGGGAGCGTGACGCCCGATGCGCCACCTACCGCGACGTCTTCCTCGTCGACTTGCTTCATATTGGGATAGGGAGTGTGGGTTACATGGCAGTCTAGTATCCATCACTCAGTGTCATAATGGCAGCCCCGCGCTCACAGCCCGCCTAACTGTCGATCCTCCCCTGCCGCGGGCCAACAACACCTGCATTTCAGGGACTTGATTTTGCCACCCCCAACGTCATTGTCGCCAATCAATGACTCAAAACTACAATCCATTTGCTAGGAATATTACTTGTGTGCCGCAGGTGCACAAGCAGCGAGTGACATGAGAGTGATTAGCGAGGTGTGTCAGCGTGACGGTATACACCTCTGTTAGTCTGTGTTTGCATGGGTATGATCTACGGCGGCCATGGTTTGGCTATACGAGAGGCGTAGAGGGTTAGTGAGGGGAACCTGTTCTGGATACGTTGCTCAAAGAATTGTCGGTGTGAGACGACGACGACAAGGGGAGAGTGTGTGCACAATGAAAGACCAATTGAGAGAGAGATATGAATGATTTGATTCAAATACCGAAATAAATCTCGCAAACACTGTATATTCAATCATTTCTATCGTGCTGTAAATGCTCATGGCGTCTAATGCTCTAAGCATGACGAAAGGGTATCTGCGCCTCTCCGAATGCTTTTGTTCTAACGCCGAAATGTAAATCTAACAAAGAAAAGACCTTTTAAGACAAAACTCCGCCGCGTCTAGATTATGTAAAACGCTGAGCAAAGACTGGAGTAGAGGAGATGGGTGGCAGATCTACAACTGGGTAGCAGTCGGATATGGGTGTGACTCAGGGTCGATGATGAGTCAATGGGAATCGCAGCACTTGCGACTCAACCATTGACTAGAACAAAGCTTTTCTTTTCTTTTCTTTTCTTTTTCTTGCAAGTGCTCTCAGATCTTGGCATGCTTCAAAATTTGGCTGTCTTGCTGCGCCTGCTGCAGCTTGAGAATCTCCCTCTGCTCTTGGAAAACCTGGCGGGCGCGCTCGAGAACCATCTCGAAGCCCTCCTTGCCCTTGGCAGCGTTCTGCTGGAAGCGCTCGACAGTGAACTGCTCGATGCTGTTCTTGATCTTCTGCCAGCCTCCGCACAGCGCAGTGATCTCGGCCCTTTGGGTAAAGGACGTCTTGTCGTTGGGCGAGTCGGCAGCGGGTCGGTAGATGCAAGTTTCGCGTACATTGAGGAGGTCGGACCATGTCATGTTCATGGCGCAGAGGGTAAGCTTCTTCGCGGCGGGATCGACGTAGGAGGTTTCATAGACCATGGACGTCTCCTGGCCACCGAGGAGACTTTGTATCCATTTGGGTGTTGACTGTCGGCAAGTGATGAGACGCTCTGTTCGAAGCTACCATGTGTTAGTTGAATGCTCCCAATAAATCCGGAGTGCCCCGCCTCGCGACTTTTCAGCCGCGATGCTTTTGGGACGCGAAAGGAGTCACTTACAATTCCCGTCGCGGGATCAACTGCGCGACTGATGGTGTCGACGGCGATGACATGGGGTGTCTTCTCGTTCCAAGGGCCGTACTTTCGCCAGTTGCTCGTCGAGACTTCCTCCCACGAGTAGTCAAAGTCGATGGTCTGCTGGAAGTACTTCATGGTGAGGTCGTGTGCCGGTGGCTAAGGTCGGCTATTATTATTTTTTTTCCTCTCCTCTAGGTATGCGCAGAAGTGTGGCGCAACGTGTTGGAATGCGCAAAGGTTGCGATGTGAATTTGACAAGGTCGGATGGGATTGGTGTGGGCGTCAAGTGGGTTTATGGTGGGCTGGAGAACGTGAAGGGGCGTAAAAGGTAGGAGAGAGCGGTAAAACCAGGGAGCAGGCCGTGCGCGATAAACGATCGCCGGGGCGGGCGGGACGAGAGAGCTCAACGTTTTTCACCGCCGAGGACTGCTTCCTTGCAAGATCAGCGAAAGAGTGGTATGCGGTGTGCACAGCTGGAAGAATTATGCGCTGTCAGCAAAAATAAAAACGCCGCGATGTTTGATGGGCGCAGAGGACAGAAAAATGAAGCTGGGATAGCAGACCCTTCTGCCCGACCAGACTCCGATAGAAGGGCAAATTCTTCGCCACGGGCAGGGCAGCTAGCCTCTTTCCGGCCTATCACATGCTAGACGCTGACCTTTGTCGGCTCGAGTCGTGTGCTCGCCTGGGCGGCGTCTGGCCAGTTCATCCCGGCTCTCCCCGCATGACGTCTGCCTGCCAATCAGCGCCCGCCTGTTCGTCGCCGCTGCCGGCAATCTCGACGCAGGGCGAGGGGTTCCTGACGCTTGCTAGACGTCTGCAGCCTCTGCTTGCGCTGTCGTGCGACCTATTCCGGCATTGCTTATGCTACTGTGTACAAGGTTACATGCCGCCAGCCCGACAGCTCCGGCTCCCTGTGCACGGCAATGCCTACAGCAGCACACACATGGACCGAACAGACACTCGGCATTTCTGCCTACATGCTCTTGATCCTTATCATGCACAGTAAAATGTGACGGAGCACCGCGCATGCAGCAAGTGTGGGGAAGATACTATAGTACGTACGTTGTACATAATGGCATAAGGCACTAGGTTCACAGCATAAGCACGTGACGCTTCATGCCGTCGGTAGACGGCCCATTGTGAATTTCTACACATTTCTATCTAATCATGCTCTACATGATTGGTATCATAACTTTTGATAGGAGCGCCATAACGCCGAAACAATGCACATGCAAAGTATAAGCAACCCTCGCTGCTTTATCCAACACCCCCCCTCATTGACGACCCCTTGCACCTACATCTCCAGAGCCTTCTTCGCCATGGCCAAAGCACCGTCAAACGTCTTGTTGCCTCCGATGAAGCCGGCCGCGTGGACAAAGACGCAGCCAGGGATGCCAGACACCTCGTCGAGCTGCTCATCACGCACTCCCTTCCACGCGTCGGGAAGGTCCTTGCGGTTCTCGAAACCTCCATTCTCCTTGCTAACAGCACGGATGCGCCACTTGCCCTCGGGCTTGTCCTCGGGGAACAGCACGTAGAGCACCTGAGGGGCAACGCCCTCGGGCTGCGGCGTCTCCTTCTCCAGCGTGTACAGGTGGTCGGCCCATGGCATGCCTTCGGGAAGCACCAGGATGCGTCCCTGAGGATCATACTGGAGACGGCTGTCGTAAGCCTGCTTGACCTGGTGACGGGCAGGGAGCCACGACTCGGCGCGGTCAGTAAGCTCATAGCGGAATTGCTCGCCAACGAATCGAGAGGCCGTCATAAAACGCATGTCCTCTTCAGCCTGTTTGGCCTCTGGCGTCTTAGTCTCGTCAGAGAGGGTAGACTTGGGGCCATAGTTATAGCGGTTGACGACACTGGCAATGCTGAAGCCGCGGTCCTCAAACTTCTTCTCAAGCCCCGCCTTTTCGAGATCCTTGGGCGCAATGACGTTGATGCCGTTGTCGTTGGCATCAAAGGCCTCGATGAAGTCGTTGTAGATCTTCTCGTAGAGCAGGTCGCGGTCGGCGCCTTGGATTCCCGTCACGGCGGTGATGATGTCCTTGCCAAAGTGCATGTACACAAGGCCCGCAGACGAGAGCTTGGTCTTGTGGCCGGGGAAGACGACCTCGAAGCCGCGCTGGTGGTGGTCGTAGCGCCTCTTGCTGTCGTCGTACTCGCCACCTACGTCGACGACCGTGTGGCACTCGGCCAGGACGGCGGGGTCGCGGGTGCGGACCAGCTGGGCGTCGCGGTAGGCGGGCAGGAGCTGGAGCATGGAGACGGCGAGGGCTTCATCGGCGTGGAAGTGGCCACTGTTCAATCAGTCTTTGCGCTTGCTAAAGGCTCGGCGTGTCCTACTTGTGCGTTCCAATCATGGGCACATCCGTCTTGAGTCTCTTGGTGGGGTTTTCAGCAGCCATTGTCGGTGTCGGGATGGCAAAGTAGTGGCGGGCTGGTCTGTATGCGATTGAGATGGTTCGAGCGGGTGTGGTGAATAGCGGGCGAAGTTTTAGCATGCAATTGCAGGGCTTGCGTAGGTTTGCAAGGAGAACCTTTCACTGCAGGCATCCCAAGGGCGGTCCCGCGGCGGGCGCTGGCTTGGCGCCCTTCGTCTGCGGGCGCTAGTGGGGGGTCGTATTGCCCTGCAAGCACATGTCGCCGTCAAAAAGATGCGCGCAGCAAGCCAGCAAAAACATCATTAGACTGCTGTCATCAAGACGGAGCAGCCTGCTCAAGACTGCGCAATTAGAATCGTGCTGGCCGAGGCGTGCGTCGTAGCTCCATCCCACGGCTGCGTGACACCCAGGCTGCGCACGCGAGCACGCAACTAAACCTGTCAATATACACGTCGAGTTGGTGCCTGCCCTCCTCTCTCGCCTGCACCCATCGCTCCCAAGAGAGCATCTGGTACTCGCAATACCAGGCATCTGCAACTGCATCGGATCCCCGACCAGCTCGTCTTGATCTCCCCCACCAGTCGCCGGCCACGGTTGTGCTGTTCCGCCCGCAAAGCTCGAGCACTTGGCGAAATTGACACGTGAAGATAGTCGATAGCCACACCCATTGCCCGCTCATCTTCGTCCACGTCTCCCGCTCCCACCAGGCCTCACCTCCCAAGCGACTCCCGACCAGCTCCTCCGCGCCCCCTGCGCGACCGCCGCGCCTCGACGCCCTTGCTTTCTCCAGCGCCGCCGCGCTCGCCAACCGCCAGGCTCGTCACTGCACGAGCTTGGCGACGACGGCGTCCGACATGTGGGCTACGACAACTAGAGTCGTCTCGTCGACGACGTTCCTCGCCTCGATAATCTTCACCATTCCCCTCGCTTTTGACATTGGCGGCCGCACCTGTGGCCTGGCCTTTTCGCTCTCTCTCAGCGCATACTACTTTGTCTACTCGATTCTCCGCCTGGCCACTCCCACCTCTTCACGCTTCCGCTGGTTCCTGTGCCACGTCGTCGCCTGGGCGCAATGGCTGGCAATCCCCACGCTCCTCATCTGGTGCCTGAACAAGTTCTCCATTGACGCTACCAACAACTCGGGCTGGGTCGAGCGCACCTTTGGCGGCAAGCGAGCCGACTTTGACAGTGTGCACGAATGGATTTTTGGAAGCGAAGGCCTGCTGCAGAGCGTCTCCATTGGCGCCTGGGACAAGACGCTGCGGTACAGCACACCTGTGTTCCAGGTAGCAGAGGGTTTCTGCAGTCTTTTGGTCATCCAGGCCGCTGGTCAAATCACAAGATGGCTTGTTAACCGCGAGCGCGGCGACAGCTGGATGGTGAGATCTTTGGTCCTTTTCGCTGGATGTTGCTAACATGCTCAGATTGGCCTGCTCATCACGTCCGCCTCCATCATTTCCACGTCTGTCTACTTCCTCTGGCGCATCACCACCTTTCCGGAGATTAACAACGTTGATGCTATTCTCATTGGTGTCGCCATTACAACCGCCATCTTTCTTGGTGGGTGGGGCATCGTCAGCGCACGAGGCAATCCTGTCGAATCTTCTCTTTTGGTGAGTCCTACATGTCATTACCTTGTTCCTTACTAATGTCGTAGTTTGCATACGTCACCCTGTGCATCTATCAAATCTTTACCGACTACCAACCCTCTCCTGGCTCTCTGGCAGAGTCCAACGCTTCATCAGAACCGGCTCTTCCTCCGCTACCACCCATCATCATGGCTTCGTACACGACCCTTTTGCACGCCCTCGGCTCTCTGCCCACCATTGCGCATACCGGTTTTAACCTGATGGTTGGTGCTATTATGACTATTACTCCTTCCGTCATCATCTCCCTGGCCTATCGCGTTTTCGTCATGTATGCCGCGGCTCGTATCATCCCCGCTATAAGAGAAAGTGGTGCTCGCGCACTCTCGCAAGAACCTAGCCTGGACGACGATGACGAGACCTCCAAGATTCTTGGATTCCTGACCTGGTTTAGCCCAAGCATTATCATTGCGGTATACACCAGCCTGCTCATGCAGCACTTTGCCAGCGGCAATGGTGGTGATGGAAGTGCTGTTACTGGCGAATGGTGGACCAACCAGGGTGGGGATACTGGAGGCAACTTTTGGAGATGGATCAACCTCGGCATTACCATGGGCCTTTATGCCATTGAACTCAAAATCTCAAATGCCGATGACGATGGTCGGTTAACAAGCCACTGGAAGACTGACTAATCGTCAACAAACATGTCAAGGAGCTAATGCATCGAGCGTTCGAGCATTCAAGCCCATTTACTTGGAGGGAAGGCTATTAAGCATTGGGAGCTTAAGACGGGTAGAGCATGGATGGCTGAAAGAAGAAGCAAGCCATGCAAATACAGGTGCAAAAGGAGGGCCGCTGGGAACGAAAAGGGGTATTCCATTCTCGTTGTTCTTTTCTTCTTCCTTTTTTTCTCTTTCCTCCCCTTTGTTCAAACAACTTCATCATCATACACACTAGCGCGCATTCTTCAGATACCCCAAATTTGGATCGTGTTGGGAATTTGTATATTGTCATCATCATTGTACTATTCGCAAGACACTTCTTCTTCTATTCCCTTTCTATCCTTTCGGTGCTTCTTGACTTGATGTACACTATTGTTGTAGAAGGGATCCTGCGTGCATATGTCTTTGTGCATTTGTGTCTTGTGGTATTAGACGTAGGTGGAGATGGAGATGGCAGAGAGATGTGTTATAGGGAATACCAGTACTAATCTTTGTGCCTAAGATTTGAATACTCAAGTGGCTTCACAGAGTAGAGTGATGTAAGCAATACAAAGAATATTACGTGTCAACAGAAAGAACAGGGAAATGAGAAGAGAAGAGGTAATGTGCAGTGCAGGATACTAACTGAGTATTCAAACTGATGTAAACAGGTATCTATCATTATCTAGCAGTCCGGAGTATGACAATGTCATGAATGAACGAGGTACGGGAGAGGAGGAATATAAACTCTCCTTGACGCAAATTGCAACTCCCAATTTTATACAGAGGTCAAGTATGTCAAATAAAGTAGGACTGAAAAGGATAAAAGAGAGAAAAACAGAGAAATAGCTAGAGACAATTTATTCGCAATTACAATACACGGCCATGTCTTACCGGGTGAATATCGAGTGGAACATGTATGTGAATGTGAGCGTGTAGCACAATCTGACGAGTATACTTGTTTTCTGTTTCCCGACGGCTACGTGGCTTATATCTGCTTACACGGACACAGGGGAATTACATCGCAAGATAGAACAAGCTTTGGATCTTCACGATTCTATGTGTACATCTTTTCAGACGAGGTTAATTGTTAATTTTCCTACTTATTGTTCTTCCCTATCATCTCTCTCCTGTACACAAGATAGCCAGTTCATACACCCACGTCAAATCCATCATCCCATCATCCCACCACTGCAACCAAAAAACCCCCCCACATCCCCATTCCCTCCATTAGGAAATTCCAGGCACGACAAAAAAGGTGAGTGAGTGAGTGAGTGAGTGGGGGCACCCGTAAGCACGTCAATCAACCACCCAACCCAACCGAACCCAACCACTCATCGAAAACAAAAAAAAATACCAAGGAAGCAAAAAGGCACGAGAATTACGTAAATCCCCATCCTAAAGCCAAGAGACGGCTCGCTCACCCGCTCACTCGTATGCAACTGTATCCCCATCCGTCCGTGTATCCATGTCTTTCCGCGTCCGTCCATGTCCGTCCATGTCTGTATGTCAGACTGACATTGGGTTGACATTGGATTGGATTGGCATTGGCAGGCAGACACACTGACCACCTACCAGGTGAGAAAGAGAAAAGAGAAAAGAAACAGGGGTCTATTGTGTCTGTGTCCTGCATCTGCGTCTGTGTGTCCTATGTGAGAATGAAAGGGTTATATGCGAGATGCCGAGTTTGGCCTTTTTTTTGGGGGGGGGTACTCGGGTATGTCAGCAATACCGATACCAGTACCGATACTGTGAGTGGAAGGGGGAAGAAGGGGTAAGTGGGTGATGATGGTGATGGTGATGGTAATGATGCCCAACGGGGGTTTTGTATGTAGATCTTGTCTAGTCACGGTTCGAGGTCAGGGTTGTGATCACGCGACAGGAGGAGTGAGAAAGGGAGGGAGTGTTTCTGTTTGTGTGTGTGGGTGTGGGGGTTTGTCAGATGGTCTGACTACGCAAGAATTCTTTTCTCTTTGGACTCTGGAGTTCGGGTACGTCGCTATTGTGTGCTCTTATATGTGTGGTCTGTATAAGCTACTACAAGCCCACCTTTCTTTTCCCTGTAGAAGAGGAAGATTATACAGCGACTACCTCGTCTTCCCCACTACGTATGTAAATATATACCCATGGATAACATATATCTACAAGGAACATTTCTGCTTCTAGCACTCTGATACCCTGATGCAAATCAAGACTTGTTTGAAGTTGTTCTTTGCTAAACATGCATTTCATATCCTGTGGCAAATCTCCTTTGGGCACCAACAGTTTAATTCCAATTCCAGTTCCAGTTCCAGTTCCAACACCGGATGTGTGTGTGTGTGTGTGTGTGTAAGCTATCTATGGAGACAACTTCAAATAAGCATCAAAAACAAGACAGATAAGACAATCTGCAACAAGACGCAAAGACTCGGCAAGTTCAAAGATAAACTTTTGCTCATCAAAGTATGATAACATGTACGGACCAAATCTCAAATCTCTCAAAAAAAAAAGAGTCTGACAGATTGATTTCCGCAAAAGGGTCTAGATCTCTCCCGTTCATGTCCTTGCTTACTTTCAAAACAATTGTCTTTGTCAGCTCAGCTAGTATGCGTACGTATGCTTGCTTGTATGCTTATGTATGTCTGTACGAGGGCAGCAATCCCACTGGTCGTCAAACCAAGAAGAACAAGAAGAATGATGAGACAGACGGCAACGGGGAAGCAGCGGAAGTGATGTGATGAAGCAGCAGGAAGGAAAGAAAAAATGTCACGGTTTGGTGTAACATGGCCAAGACATATTCCTCTCTACTACATACGCACCCTTGAGGCCCGAGTATTGATAAAAATATTGATATACGCATGTATGCAGAAAAGAGCGGCTCTGTCCGCTGCACCTGAGTGGCTCGGGGACATTGCATGAACCGCTGGGCAAAGCTGGTCTAATCGGCGACCTATCACCATGTCGGCGTATCCTTGTTCCCTGTTCCCACTTGCACGTACGTACGTTAGGGGCACCTTGCCTATTGTGTACTTACTGCATGTAGAGAGCCATGGTGCCGATCCCCGTCACACGAGGTGGTGGTGACGCACGGAGATAATCATCAAGGACAAGGCAATGGGGGGTTCCATGAGCTTCCAAATCTTGTTCGGAGGGGGGGTTTGCTTACTAGGTACCACGTCCTTGCTTGCTGGCTCGGCAAATGTGTTGTCTATGTAGTATGCGGTGCGGATGCCGGTGCGGGCGCGGGCGGGCGGCATGTGTGCAGCTTGTGAAACTCTAGGCGCCTGGGTAAGCGCTTGCAAAGGTACTACGAGGGGACCCAGGGCGCGTACGAAACGTCGTTGAAGCCTTTTTAAAAATAGGGCGACTGCTGGTTTTGTTCTGGCTTGTGTAACGTGTTCGAGTAGTGAGGTCCGTAAAACACGAACAATGCATTCAAGTGCAGGTTGCCTGAACAAAAAAAAACGACAACTTGGTACCTTGGATACGAGACAAACTACTAGACCCTTGATGTTCTCGAAGAATACAAACCTAGACGTGAACCCTTCATCGCCGCCTGATGGCTGTCATTATCCACAATAACGTCAGCAGCAAAGGGCGGACTTCGGTATTATACCGTCGCATCACCTCGTGTCGTGCCGTAGCACATTGGCTTGGGCTTTGTTTGGACGTCGTGCGTGACGACCGCACAGAAAAGCACAGCCATTTGGAGACGTACTTGTCTAGCAATTGAAACAAACAGTGTTGTATCTAGGTGAGGGGTTGGCGCTCGCAGATTGTTCCAACGTGTCGCCTATTTTGGAGCAAGGGCGCGCGAGGCCTGGGTCAGCCTCAACAATATTTTTACTCTAGTCAAATGATTTCGGCAAGCCATCCGGGAAGCAATCCTTCCAACACGACACGACAGAGCCATGAATGACCTCAGCCGGCAGGGTGCCTGTGTTGGGAGGGCAGACAGAGGCCATGCTCTCAGCCTCCGGTCCTTTCTAGGCAAATCGTGGACACGGTGTGGAGACGGACTGAGGGAGAAAGCTTGTGATGTCGTGCAGGTAACAAATCGAGTATAGCACACTGCACGAGAATGTGGACCACGTCTGGATAATGCCGCAGTGTTTTGCCGACGGGGAATCCTTCAGCGAGTTATCGGTCAAGGCAGATGTGCAAGGCTGGAGGAAGTCATGGTGGGCGGTCGGCATTTGGAAAGGATTGTTTGGGCCGTAGTGGGGGCAGCCGCCCAGGGCTTATTTTGCTCTGGTGTATTATGCATCGGTGTCCGACGAGAGCACAGGGGGGAGGGGAGGGGGAGGGGGGAAGCAAAAGGCTCTTGAGCAGAGTCGAGGCTGGAAGCGGAGCGAGTTGCCCAAGGGCGGGCTTTGTTGTGTATAAACGGCTGTGCACGCTTGTATGACGTGGTGGGATGCGTCGTCTTGGACACGGAAGGGCATGCTCCATAAGCGATGGTGGACAAGAAGGGCATCCAGCGGCGGGCGTGAACGTTTGCGACAAGCGCGTAGTTTCCGCGCTTCCCGTTCGCTACTCGAGTCAGAGGACGGAAGGATGTGGCGGCAGGCAGAGCTAGACGGCCGTGTGCTGACTGAGCCCCAAAGCAAGGGGCGAGCCGGTCTAGGAATCCGGCGCATTGGATTGCTGGCTGCACTGCACTGCACACAGGACGACGAGGCGGTGCGGCGCAGTCCCCGTTCTTTATGTGATCGCTAGCGGGAACGGAACGCGCCGCAAGAACCAAGGAAACAGACTGCTGGGTTGGATTTGGGCGGGCTGCGATGGATACCAGTGTAGTAGTACAAGTACTTAGACAATGGACGTCGAGGCCATGTTGGCGACGGGCCCGACGAACGGCCGCGCTTAACGGGGCGCTGGTCAGGCCTGGAGCAGCAGCGGCGAGGGGGACGAGGGGCACGAGGGGCGCGAGTGATTGGGCAGGCGCGGCCGCTCTCGTCTAGCAGAGGCGCAGCGAGTCAGCCGGCTACCGCGTGCGACGGCTACGTTTGTCAGGCGCAGCAAACTAACCGAGGGCAATCGCGCCTCCCGCACTGGCACTGGCACTGGCACTGGCACTGGCACTGTCGAGGTTGGCAGAGAGCCCTTGGTTGGTCTCGTTCTTTTTTTTTTCTTCTGGCGCGCGGGTTCCTGGGGTGCAAACTTTGCATGAGTCTCTGTCGTCTGGACAAGAGACGGCCCGGTCAGCCAACCATAGCGCTCGTCACTCGCCGTCGGCCGACTCAGACGACGGCACGCCTGCGACGCCTCAGAGAGCAGCAGCAGCAGCAGCAGTGCCACAGAGCGGCATATTGATGATGCTGATGACAATGATAACAATGAGGATGATATGATACTGGAGATGAGCATCACTTCACGGAGCCGGCGGGCAGGCGGGCTAGGTGCGTGCGTGCGTGTGTGCGTGCCCGTGTGCCTGTGTCGCTGTGGGCGTCGACGTGATAAATGAAAAGCCATGAGCGCCTTCTTGTTTGGTGCTGGCCCAGAAACGGGCGCAGGCCTCGAAACAGGCGGTTACGACGAGGCAGTGCCGACTCGTCGCCCACCATCTCTCTGCCACGGCCACGGCCACTGCCACCAGCTGGATTAGCACTGCGACTGTGTAGCACACTAACACCACCCCCATACCACCCCCCCTCCCCTTGAGGCCCGGACAAGGGCAATGGAAGCGCGCGGGACGCTGGGCGATACGCAGGCTCAGGCACAGGCACCGCCGCCGCAGACCGATCTGATGACGAGGCAGGCGGCCAGGTGATTTGCAGGCCCCGTTGGGCAGTGGCTGCTGCTGCTGCCCGCCAGCACGCGCAGCACACAGTCTCGTCTCGTCGTGTGTAGTGTATGTATGTATGTAGGTGTGTGTGTGTGTGTGTGTGTGTGTGTCTGCGCAGGACTCGGCATGCTGCACACCCAGACTCGCACTCGCACTCGATAGCGCTGGGCTGGGCTGGGCTGGGCGGCGGGCGCGGGCGGCGGCGTCGGTCCATGGCATGGCTGGTGGCAGTGGGTGGGCACAGGCAGAGGCCGTGGCACAGGTGGGGGCGTGTCATGTGAGCGTTGGCCGCGGCTACGCGGTATTGTCGCGCGTTTGACCAGCAACCAGGAGCGGCCGCCTAGCGGGCAGGGCGCGCGTGGCCAATCAGCCCGCCGCTGCCCTCGAATGTGAGGGTTCCGCGTTGGCTTGCATGCCTCTAACGGCTTTGGGTCGATCAACCTCGCATGCCACCACGCCGGGAGCGCTCGTCGCACGCAGTCGTCTGTGCCACCCTGGGGCCCTCTCCGCCCACTCTACCCTCCTCTACACCCAGAAAACGGCTGTAGGGCTGTAGACGCGACTTTTTCGCCAAAAAAACGTGGTAGAGGCCACAATGCAGGGTCTATAATAGAGATAGTCGAAGGAACCGCGTCTCTGGCTCCTCTGTGCGTTCTTCGCTGCCCGTGTGCAAAGTGCCCGGGTGGGCAGATAAACGCGGGGGGCAGGGGCGCCTGCACCTTCGCCCAATCGCAGCGCTTCGACCAGGGTGCGTGCCTCCCGGGATGTCCACCACCCATGCCGCCGCCAGCAGCAGAAGGAGCGAACAGCCGCCCTCCGTTGGAAGCCTGTTGCTCATCCGCTGGCACTGGCAGGAGCGAGCGTCTGGCGTCGGGTCGCCCCTCCCACATTCGTCTCGCGCCTTATACACTTCGTCCCGCCATGGAAAAGCCGCTCCAGCTCCTGCGGCACTGCTAGCACGTCCAAGCACAATCACATTCACCCATCCTGCTCGACACTCTGACCCCGTTCCATCTAACACTTCCACGGGCACGTCCCGCCATCCCATCCATCCTCAGCACGGCCAGCTGCATCCATCCCCCATCGCCGCCGCCTTCGCCATCGCCTTTCCAACTGCCCAACCGGTGCCTGGCCACTGAGATCCCCCCAAAGAGAACCCCACCCGTTTCCGTCTTGCATTACTCTCTCCCTCTCTCTGTCTCCCTCTGCCACCCGTAGGCGCAAAAAAAATACCTACTGCATTTGTGCAACAGCATACAGAAAGCTGCCTGTCCCCAGGCCCCCCTGTGAGCAGCAGAGCGAGCGTATCATGGTCGCTGGACGTCTTGGGTGCTCTTCACAGTAGTCTCTTCGCCGTCTGGAAATTTGCCCAAAAGTTTCCCAGACATTCTAACATTGCGCCTTGGACATGTCGACCGTGCTGCATATGCCTACCTTCAACACAGCTCCCCATGGGCCTGCATTTACGTCCGTCAATGGACCGTCATCTCTGAGCCCTACTGCCGAACAAAAACCACCAGTGGCCAAATCCTCCACCTGGAGTCCGGCTTCGCGAGGCCCGGAGACCAGCTACCATTCACCCAGAAGTGATACCAGTCCTTCAACCATCAGCAGCCGAGATAGGTCGCCTGAAATCATCAACAAGAGAAGGCGATCGGCGTCTGAGGAAGACCCCGTCGCTCGCCGCAGCCCAGCCGAAGTGGCCGCCGGTTCGCGCCAACTACCTCATCCCTACCCGTCCATGAGCCGCGACACGCTTCCCAGCATGGATGCGCCCCAGCAGCCCAGTCTGCCGCCTTTGGGTCGACCAGATGCTGAACGACGATGGCAAACCGAGCCTCGCGAACTGCCTCACTCTGGCCATCAGCACTTTGACCACCGTGAGCCCCGCCCCGCAGAGTCTGCCCGCACGACCATTTCGTCAGACTCGCATGCGCGCATCGGTAGTGCAGGCGAAGCTGAGCTTGATGAAACAAGCGCGACCGAAGTTACCCGCGCTGGCGTCCAGGTAGAACTAAAGAAGCGCAAGAGGGTAAGCGAATACGTCTCACCCCTCTGGTCTAGCTGATGATTTGTAGCAATTTGCGAACCGCACCAAAACAGGCTGTGGTACATGCAGGAGGCGAAAGAAGAAGTGTGATGAAGCCAAACCAGAGTGTTAGTCACCATTTTCAACCATCAGTGAAACAATCTAATGTGCTTCATAGGCAACAACTGCACTCGAGGCGGTTTCGTCTGTGAGGGTTATGCTAACAAGATACCTTGGACAAAGAATGGTCCGGCCAAAGCTCCACCTGCACTGCAAGCCAAGGAGAGGCTCTCTGCCATCCCAACCTGCCCGGGCTGTACTCGTCCTCACATTCCACACTGTCCGCCCCCCGCCAATGAAGCCCCTTATCCACTACCAGACATTCGTTCAGCAAGTGGCCCGGATCGCAAGCCTTGGAGCAACTGGCCCGAGCCGACGCCGCCGCCGCCCCCACCAGTTCGAGCGCCTTACCCGCCTGAGGGTCCACCACCAGCTCCTGTCCAGTATACGCAGCCTCCAACAAATCAACACGAGAGACACCTAAGTCATGAACATCAAGCACCACCTCCGCCACAGCAACCGCTTCATCAGCACAATTCTCGTGTTTACCATCATACCTCACACAGCATGAGCCACATCCCCACCAGCAGTCCTGCTCCTGCTCCTGCCCCGGCACCTGCTCCTGTCATGTAAGTAGCATCGGCTTTTTTAGTCACGATCTGGTTTTTCGACCATACACGTACATTGAGGTTCAAGTTTAAATTTGCATTTGGACTGGTCAGCTGACATACTCAGGGCTTCCAAGGCAGTTGTACCGCAACCACAGCAACATCATGTTCCACAGCCGCATCTGCGTCCTCCTCCGCCATTACCCACCACTATACCTCCTGCACGATCACCAGTGCGCTTCCCGTCAACTTCCTTCATGTACAAGTCCGAAAAGGACAAGATGCTTGCAGGGGAGCCTTTTCTGCCTTTTGACAGGATCTTGATCGATGAACGTCAGCAA
Organism: Exserohilum rostratum; assembly: GCA_026367775.1. Lineage (NCBI taxonomy): Eukaryota > Fungi > Ascomycota > Dothideomycetes > Pleosporales > Pleosporaceae > Exserohilum > Exserohilum rostratum. The sequence continues at coordinate 1,319,269 of CP111162.1, forward strand.
TGCATGGGAGCCCAGCAGAACTTCAACAACACTGCATACGCGTCAAATCAGTTCTCAAAGCAGACACGAGAGGGGCTTTTCAAGACCATCCTTGCAGCTAGATGGATCCCTCCTCGAAAGGACGCCAATGATGTCATTAGTCACCTGGGCAGCAACGTTCACGTGGCCGCTCCGTTTACTTGCGACTATGGCTACCACCTGAACATTGCCGATGATGTCGTCATTGGTTCTGACTGCCACCTTCATGATTCTGCAAGGATCTGCATTGGAAGGAACACCAAGATTGGCGTCCGAGTGACAATACAGACGCTCAAGACGCCGACTGACAACAAGTCGTTGAAGGGCAGCAACGGAACAGAGATTGCCCAGGAGGTTCACATTGGGGAAAATGTCTACATTGGTGACAACTGTGTGATTGAGGCTGGCGTCAAGATTGGTGAAAACACCATTGTGCGCCCAGGCTCGGTCGTCTCTCACGTATGTTACACTCCCTGATATGAATCAGCACATATACTGACTTTGATAGACACTGCCCCCAAACTGCGTTGCCCAAGGTAATCCCGCAAACATCCTGCCCAACTGAGCATGATCAGTAAAACAACAGCGCAAGGTTCTCGCCTGCTTGCTGAGCATTGACCTCGTACTGTAAAAACGCTGAAGGTTTTCAGCACTTTCTATATGGGACTTGCATGTCATATTACGCACCGTCATGCGGTGCCTGGAGTTTTGGCGTTTCACAACTCGGAGGATACCCATTGCTAAGCTTTTTTGTTGTTCGATTTCAACTTCTGGTTTATGAGAGATGTGGAGTGAAGATAGTATATAGTTTGACCAACGGGCGGTATCTGACTTGAATAGTCTCCTATTGTATCTTGGTACTAAGCCTGCAGGACATGGCATTGCTCGAGAAAACCCACAAAATATAACAATCTCCTAACTGCTCAACTATGCATACTGTGTATATGGTGCTGGTATAGTACTACGTCGTGTGATCCACTGCTTCAACGTGAATTTGCACAAAACTCAAGCCATAGTACTTGGAGTCTCTTCTGTGTTAACGTTTATTGCATGCTAGATTATACCATTCACATTGCTGAGCCATCACTCTCATGAGGTTGAAGGTGCACGTGTGGATGTGGCCCGTGCTCGCTCAGAGGTCCCGGATTTGCAAAATGTCCGCGGCCAACATCGACATTGACGCCGCTTCCCATACGACAATGCCACCCAAAGTACCCCTCAATTGGGGGCTGCCGCCTCCGTCTTTCCTCGTACCGGCGTCAGCGCGATGTCTTCTGCAGCAAAATGCCCAAATATCACGACCAGCCGTCGCATACACGTCGATCCGTACCATCAAGTCAACCTTCAAGCCTAAGCCCGATCGATTCGCACACCACCCCGCAAAGTCGGCTCTGAATAGCACATCGACTGCTGCGCTTGAGCGCAAAGCACACAGCACACCGCTACGAACAGGTCTGCTTGCAATCAAAAAGGGCATGACGTCTGTATACGACCAGGAAACCGGCAAGAGAACTGCATGCACCGTCCTTCAATTAGACCGAAACGAAGTCGTTGCGCACAAGCGACGAGAAAAGAACGGATATTGGGCAGTGCAGATTGGAGCTGGACAAAAGGAAGCCCGCAATGTCACACGGCCAATGCTGGGCCATTTTGCGGGCGCGGGCGTGAGCCCAAAGAGATGGGTGGCAGAGTTCAAAGTGCGCGATGAGGCGGGGCTACAAGTAGCCATTGGACAAACTGTCGGTGCAAACTGGTTTACACCAGGGCAATGGGTAGATGTCAAGGCGATAAGTAGGGGTATGGGTTTCGCTGGTGTAAGTTTTGACTTGGATACTTGGACAAAATCGCAGCAGGACTGATGATCTGGAATAGGGCATGAAACGACATGGTTTTGGCGGTCAACCCGCGTCCCACGGTCAATCGCTTATGCACCGTGGTATGGGTTCCGCGGGAGGTTCTCAGGGCTCTGGTTCGCGTGTTCTGCCTGGAAAGCGTATGCCTGGTAACATGGGCAACGAGAGTGTGACGGTCAAGAACTTGAAGGTTCTGCAGGTTGATGAGGCCAATGGCATTGTTGTTGTGACTGGTATGTACCTTCTAGTCATAAGGAAGGGATTGTGACTGACGCAATATAGGATGTGTGCCTGGACCCAAGGACCAGATTATCCGCGTACAAGATGCCCTCGGCAAGCCCTGGCCAAAGGGCCCCATGTCGACGGCTGAGCTCGCTGGCCCAGAGGTTCTGGCTACAGCCGGAGTTGCTGATGCTGCAGAGGCAACTACTAGTGCATAAGGAATGAGTGTGGGAGAGTGAGAGGGATAAATTACTGTATCATATCGCATGACGAGGTGTTTGAAAGCTATCTGGATAATCAGCATGCGTGTCGTGTGGAGCAAGAGCGCTCTGTGCATATATGTGTACATGATATTGTAAAACAGCATAACTAGCACATGAAGCAAAGTAAAGTAAGAAAGGGGTGCGTTAGTAGGGCAGCACGACCTCTATGAAATCAGCCTTAAGACATGAAAGCGTACTTGAGAATCAACAAAGCTTGTTGAAATGTGCCAGTGGGAAATGAACGCACTAATACATACACACAACCATATCTATTTGCTCTAACAAATCCTGACGATAAACTAAATTCTAAAAACCATCAACCATACATGCATAAAAGACATTACATCATTATCATCAGTCAGTCAGTCAATCAATCAATCAATCAATCAGTACCTGTACCTCAACTGCTCAGGAGGCCTATATCCCCGATGAATCGTAGTCCTGTACCCCAGAAATCCTCCTCCACCGCCGCCACCGCCTCTTCTCTCCTCACGCACAGGGGCTCTCCTACGATCATACTCGTAATCATCTTCCTCGTCGTCATCGCTAGAAAGATAGTCGCTTCCCTCTCCAACACCATTATCATCATCGCTATATGCGCGTCTAGCAGCAGTACCACCACCATGGCGATACCGACGATCATGCTCATATTCGTCCTCATAATCGTCATCTTCATCCTCCTCATCGCTAAGCCTCGCACGACGAATGCGGTGTCGGGTTTTACCCCCAGAATCCGATTCGTCGCTAGGAAGGTAGTCGCTTCCTTCTCCAAGCCCATTGTCGTCTGTGTCGCTGCCGTGGCCGTCTTTGATGCGCAGTCGAGCGGGCACACTGCGGCTGCGGCCCGAGTCGTAGCTGCGGTCGCGGACGCGTAGTAGACGGGGTCGTCGGGAAATCGGTGAGCGGGAGATGTAGGAGCGGGCGGTGGATCCAGCGCGAGAGGCACCGCCAGAGAGTGAGGCGCTGCGGTAGGAAGCTGTGTCCGAGTAGGCGGGTCCATAGCGCTTGATGGTGGGTGGATGAGAGAACCCAGCTTCGTAAATGTCGCGGCGGCTTTGGCGCGAGGGAAAGTAACGCATGTTGCGGCGTTCTGGGGAGGCATGACGATGGTATCCCCCACTCTCATTGTCGCTATCCTCGCTGTGGTATTCCTCCGAGGACTGACTCTTGCTCCGCTGCTTGTGCTGGACATCGAGAGCTCGGAAACGCTCGAGGAATTCACGTGCTTCCTGGAAGTTGTCTAGTTCGTGCGGCTTGAGACTGCGGCGGCGCGGAGGAAGCGGTGCGTGGTCCCAGCGGGAAGGACTGTCTGGTTGCGGCTGGGGAGCCTCTGGCTGGAGAGCTTTGGGTTGCGGGGGCTTGGGCTTAGATAGGGTCTTCTCCATCGCTCGGAAGCGTTTGAGGAATTCCTGGGCCTCTCGTAGGTTTTCTTGTTCATGCGGCTTCAGACTGCGGCGGCGAGGGGGGAGCGGCGCGTGATCCCATCGGTTGGGCTGGGCAGCTTGAGGTTGCGGTTGCGGTGGCTCTGGGGGCGGCGGAGTCGGTTCGCGGCCACGGTTACGTGCTCGAAAGCGTCTGAGGAACTCTTGTGCTTCTTTGAGGTGTTCATGCTCATGCGGCTTCGGGCTGCGGCGAGGCGGCGAGGCGGGTGCATCCCAGCGTTTGGGTTGAGCAGGTTTGGATTCGGCTGGCTCAGGCTGTGATAGCTTCTTCTCGATGGCCCGGAAGCGCTCGAGGAACTCTTGTGCTTCTCTCAAGTTTTCAAGTTCATGAGGTTTTAGACTACGGCGTCGTGGGGAACGACGACGTGGAGATGGCCGACGTGGAGAAACAGGTGCATCCCAGCGTTTGGGGCGGGAGACTGGACGTTCGAGTAGCTTCGCGGATGGCGGTGTATCCTCGGGAGCTTTAGGTTTGTCATCCTTTACAGAAGAAGAGCGTGGTGGAGAAGCAGGCGCATCCCAACGTCTACGACGAGAGACTGGGCGTTGCAGTGGCTTTGGGGATGGCGGGGTCACATCTGGCACACCTGGTACATCGGGCACAGGGGACTTTTCTTCAGCTTTGGGAGGGGGTCTTGAGATAGACCGCTTCCTCGAGGGAGACCGCTCTGGCGAGACACGTGCCTGTTTTGAAAGAGCGCGTCGTCTTGAGATGGAACGTGGTACCGAGACAGCGCGTTGAGGCGGTGAGCTGTCGAGGCCACTGTCAGAGAACCCATTTCTGAAATCTGGGGTGTCGTCTTCGTCGACGAATGCCCCAGGCATCCGCTTGGCTGGTGGAGTAGCTATATAATCATCTTCGGTTCGTACCGGTTCCGCAATATAGTCTGAACCAGGGGACGGGGACCGGTACCGTGGTCGGGCAGGCCACCGTGGGTGATATCCAGGCTGATATGGCGAGGAAGACGGGCATGGCTTCTCTTCGTTCTGCGTGGGGCTGGACGAGGAAGTCATGGAGCTATCTTCATACCGTGCACGTCTGAAGGCCGTGCGGTAGTGGTCTAGGTTGGACTGACGAGGCGGCGGCGGCGGTTGTTGCTGCTGCTGCTGCTGCTGCTTAGGAGTGATGTAGTCGTCCGAGTCTGAATATACAGGCTCTGCGATGTAGTCGGATGATGCCCAAGAAGGTGCATGGTGGGCGTCACCTGGCGGGGATTGGTCGCGGTACCGCAGCGGTGCATGATACTTGTCACCTCGCCTGCGAGGATATTGGCTGGTGTTGTACTTTTGATATGACATGTCTGGTTTGAGGCTGCATGAGAGAGGCAGACTGCAGGGCGGCGATGACGTTGGGGGCGGTGATTGGGCCCAGAATGGCAGCGGTGGAGAGACGGCTGGGATCTGGGATGCTTCATTTCGCTGTTGTTTGACGGCGGGCAGGGGCGTGACTATGCACAGACACGTGGTAGGGGTCTAGCCGAACGCGAAAGCCGCTAGCCGGCGGCCTTGTTCCTTTTGCAATGCTCCTCTACGCACGCCCGCTTGGCATTCTACGCCCTATCCCCCGCCGCCTACACCAGTGTTAGAATCACATCATGGGGTCGGCCCTTCTTGACCTTCGCTTGTGTAGGGTAGACTATCTCGACCAAAAGCCGATGTTCCCGTCATCTGATTAGTTATTCCGCTGCCCCTTAGTCCACTCCTGCACGCCATAGTCAAGCACTTTACACAAGCAACCAGATCCTCCGCTACGGCTTTGCATAAGACCAATTCCTCCTGTTATGTGCGAGCCAAGACTTGACATACGGACACACAGCACCGTTTCGAGCACCCTGGCGCCAGATGTTTGGCGTGCCGTCCACCTATCGGAGAAATTTGTTCTGGAACAAAATCCGCGGTGGCTGTTTCCTTGAATGCAGTGTCCACAAAATCTGGTCCCTCATCTTAAGCTTAATCTACACGGTCTTGACTAACCTGGACGGGACATGGCCATGTGGATCCAGTGCCAGCCCCGTCGTGCTGATGTGAAACACCAAGAGCCAGACGGGCCAGACTAGGCCTGTTCGGTGCCCACACCCACCACAATCCAGTCTGTAAACACTGGTTTGGGCGGCACGGCACAATGTGCGCGAATTCCACTCCGCCGTCTGCCGCCATCTGCATGTCAACTTGTCTGGGCGTTTGGGATAGCCCGTCCCGCTCATGCCGAGCAGTGCCCGGAACCCCCCAAAGGCGCGGCTAGTGACTTGCGACAGCTATCGACGTTCGGATCGAAAGGCACTCTAGGGCCCCAGTGTGCCCTCGGAAGGATCATTTCTCATATTAGACAGTGGGGCATGATCCGACACTGGCGGTTCAAGACGTGTGCGCTGTGTATCCCTATAAAGATGTCACGGCGACCAAAGGATCAGTTCTCCATCAGCTCGCCTTGTCATTCACTTTCCCATCTTCATCTCCACTATCGTTCCTTGTAGCAAACTGTGTTTGCTGTTCTTTCTTTTCAGTTTTTGAATTATCCACTCTTGAACAATGAAGTACTCCTTTTTCACTGCCATTGCGGCAGCTCTCGCCACCACTGTTAGCGCTGCCGACGGTGTCAAGGGCGCTGCTGAAGGTTTCGCCAAGGGTATGTTTGAATGTCTTGTGTGTTTCTAAAACAGTGTACTGACAGTCACAGGTGTCACTGGTGGTGGCAACGCCGCTCCTGTCTACCCCAAGACCAACGCCGAGCTGATCAGCTACCTCGGCGACTCCCAGCCTCGCACCATTGTCCTCACCAAGACCTTTGACTTCACCAACTCCGAGGGCAAGGTCACTTCCTCTGGATGCCGTCCTTGGGGCACTGGCTCTGGCTGCCAGATTGCCATCAACAAGGACAAGTGGTGTGACAACTACCAGCCCAACGCCCCCAAGGTTGGCAGCATCACCTATGACAAGGCTGGTGTGCTTGGAATGACTGTTGGCTCCAACAAGTCCTTGATTGGACAGGGCTCCAAGGGTGTCATCAAGGGAAAGGGTATCCGCATGGTCAGCAACGTCAAGAACATTATTATTCAGAACGTCCGTTTCACTGAGATCAACCCTCAATATGTCTGGGGTGGTGATGCCATCACCGTTGACGGTGGTAAGTGTTAACCCCTATTCCACACAAACACCAACATTTTCTAATCACATGACTACAGCCGACATGATCTGGATCGATCACGTCACCACCGACCTCATCGGCCGCCAGCACATTGTCCTCGGTAACAAGGCTTCCGGCCGCGTCAGCATTACCAACAACGAGATCAACGGTGCCTCTGCCTGGTCTGCCACCTGCGACAGCCACCACTACTGGGGCATGTACTTCACCGGCAGCAACGACATGGTCACCCTCAAGGGTAACTACATCCACCACACCTCTGGTCGCTCCCCCAAAGTCGCCGGTAACACCCTCCTCCACGCCGTCAACAACTACTTCTACGCCAACTCTGGCCACGCCTTCGAGGCCGACCAGGGTGCTAAGATTGTCGCCGAGGGCAACATCTTCCAGGATGTCAAGGCCGCCGGTCAGTCTGGTCTTCCCGGCAAGGTCTTTGCTGCTTCTGGTAACCTTGGTGCTTGCAAGTCCGGTCTTGGCCGCAACTGCCAGGCCAACTCTTACGGCAACTCTGCTGCCCTTGCTGGCACTGACACCAGCATGATGGGTAGCTTCTCTGGCAAGAACGTTGCTTCTGCTGGTCCTGCTTCCACTGCCCAGACCCTCAAGAACTCTGCTGGTTACGGAAAGATCTAAGCTAGCTAGCTGGCTTATAGTCCTGGGGACTCGATAGTGGTTTGAGAGTGTTTGCTTGAGAGCTCTGTAGTCTCTTCTTCTGTATATATTTTTCTTATCCTTTGGTACATACTAGCTGAATTGGATATACTTTTTTTCCATCCCAACATATCAAGTTCCATCTTCTCTCGTGTTCTTAATTTTGACATGTTTATGTGCAATTACTTGTCTTGGTGCCATGGCCTCACCTGACCGAGTGCGTGAATTCCAGTACCACCGAAGTACGCACACATACTCAGCACTGCATGCTTGCGCAAGCCTTACCCCACAACATCACACGATTCTCCACGAGAACCTGTATAGTACCGACTATTCCAAGTATTTCGCGCCGGCAATGGTAGCCGATCCGCTGATCGCAATCCAACAAATACCATCTACTATATTGAGCACATAGCGCAGCAGATCTGCACATCAATTTTGCCCATCGCATTCTGCGTTTTCCCATCCTCGCCATATACAGCAGTTTGCGCGAGCGAAACAAACTAGCCAGAGTGGGTCTTACTCCCCATTTCTCTTGCGACACACGTCTGCACGGCTGCTTCCGATTGCCGGTGCGGACTTGGCGGCGATCTACAGGTACTATACGACATACACGATATCGGGCCGAGCACAAGGCGAGACGCGTCTAAACTTGACTGTTTATTCTTGGACGTCTGGGTGGTGGAAGTGCGCGGATATTCCACATGTATCATGTAGAGTGGTGTAGCGGTGGTAAGCCTTTGCCGGGGGTTACAAGTTCCTATGTGGGGTTGGTGGTTGTTCATGCTAGGATTTAGCGGTAGTTACCATATTTGAGGGGTTTTATCGTTTGGCATTAAGCTGGGCAATTGTTTATCCGTTTTTCTAAACACTACTCCGCTTCTACGTAAATTGATACATACTTGGCAGGGTTTTCCGGCTCGTCATGTGTTCCTGCGGTCTATCGTAGCGTGTAGGTAGAAAGTTGGCTTTGCAAGGATTGATTAGGGACTTGGATGGTGGTTATTGTGCGGATAAACTTGTGTAGGGAGTCTATTTGCCCAGGGTCTATTTTAACCGTACACTGCCTCGTTTGAACGAATCTGACAGCGGACGGACCGCCGAGGATAATGACCACTAAGTTGTACCCCGTCTATTGGAAATTTACCGCCAACATTTATGACGATAAGAGAGGCGGAAAAATATTTACATGGTAGGTGTATGGAGATACCGGGTGAAGTTCGGTCGTAAGCGTGTCTTATCTCTGTATCCATAGGCACTGTTCTTCATCCCGTCATGTTGACGTAGTAGACTGCATGTGTGAATAATATTGCTTGTAGATTTTGGAAAGGGGAAGATGATTAGGGATCGAGACGGGAGTAAGACGGATGGTGGTGCTGGTGCACAGAGGAACTAGGTGTGACGGCTGATGCAGGAATAGGGGGCATAATCGCTGTCAACAGCGCATCTAGAAGTGTTCAGGAGAGAGATCATACGATCGGTACTTTTACTGAGTCGTTCAATAGATAGCTGGGCTTGATTGTATTGACAGGAACGTGAAGATTGGTGTGCACCTCGGCCCAAATGATGGTACATCTGTCAGGGGGATGGATTGGGGAAAGATTTGCGAATGACAAACCGACCCTCTTCCCATATTTCTCGACCCCACTAGAAGTCTGCTGATGTCACTACTGTACAAACTGTCCCTTGAAAAGACACTGTTATAGGTGCTGTCATGAAGACAAGGACAAAGATACACAAGTATTCGTCAGCGTACGATTAGATGGTTCTGTTGAGGGTCTTCGAGTAGTATCCACGTCATGAGCCTCCTGATGGGGTCGATGAACCTGAACAGAGTCAGGGTCTCAAAATTCCATGGTCTCTCACGACAGGCGAATTTTGGGCACTGAAAGCTTTTGCCCTTTGAACTTCGCTCTTCTGTTTCTACTTCTCACTATTGTAGAGGTTCCTCAATCCATACAGTCCAGAACAACACGACTTGTCGTAGTTTCGAGATGCCCAGAATCATCCAAATTGTCTACTTTATGGCGGGCTTCCTAGCTGTAGCTCTAGCCCCCGCTCTTCGACCGAACAAATGTGGACAAGGCTGGGGCATTAAGAAATGCCTCAACACTGATGGCAGCTTCTGCTGTGTAAGCAGCTATGTACGCTAATTTTTGGACAACAGCTGACTTCAAAAGTGGCAGGATGAATGGCTGGATTGTCCAAACATATGCAGCGGTCCTTTTGAGTGCGCTTACGAAAAAGACGTCAAGGGTGACACCCGGTATGTTGAGCTTCAGCTGTTTTCCAGCTCTTACTAACTTGGCTGATAGTTGTTCTTATCGTGTTTTCACACCGTGGTAGAAAAGAAAGAAGGAGAAAACCAAACATGGATTGGGACTGCTCATATACTGAGATATCGCCTATTTTCAGGAATCATAGGGCGTGAATGCCTTTGACTCAACTATGTAAACAGCTAGTGCGTTGAGACATGCTAGGAAGACGCTCATGGTTTGTAGAAAAATCTCATCAGCCAAATTGGTCAGTGAAATGCTCTTAGCCTTATGATATTTTATAGTGTAGCTATTGCGACCAAGTGAAGAGTCTCAGCATCGTAAATGGACTAGTTGGGCAACCGATGCATCTAGGATGTATGCCATAGATTGAGCCCATGTACAATTTTTGGTGTTGTTATTGGACGTCTCCCCATGTGCCTAGCAATATAGTGCTAACGGCGATATGGCCAGTGTCAATAGTGAATTCTACATGGACGGGCTGGGCGGGACCGTTTGTCATGTGATATATTGGTGCACCAGCAACACCAAAATCATAGCAAAAGCGAACTTTATGAGTAGTGTCTAACTATGGTGCCACTATCGACATTATGTTGATACAGTACATATCTTGTGTGGTGGTGGTGCCAAGCTGACGCCCATCTTCCGGTCGTGGCGGTGGTTGTTGCGCCAACGCCCAGTGTTTAGTGGGCGGCAATCTTTCCGCCTGCCGACGTGTACCTAGCAAGGGTGGCTTTGTTGCGGCCTCCAACATTTTGCACTTCACCCCACGCATTGATACGATATCACGATTGTTTTATAGCTTGATACCCATTCCAACTAGTTCGCCGTTGTACCAGTGACGACACCGCAAGCGGCTCATCGCAGCGTCGTTTTTCGCATTCGATCCGCAACGCAATTGCATCCCCAAGTACCCATCACCAACCACTGCACATGCCATAGTCGCATTCCCACGACAACCGACGAAAGATGCTTGGCTTTCGCCCCCTATCGGTGGGCAAGCGGAAAGCCCAGTCGTACAACCAGGCCCCTAGTGCCGAGCGCGACATCGAAGAGGGCGAGTACAATGAAAAGGCACATGAGAGCGACGGCGGCTACGAGGCCTACATGTCGTCGGGCACACCCAGCCCCTCATCTTCACGGCACTCGTCGGGCGTCTACGACCAAAACCCTAACAATATCGAATCACGGCCCCTCCGCCGACCGTCGAGATCGCATCGAAGAGCCCCTTCGAGACCGACGGTGAGCGCATACAGCTACAGAAACCCGCGGGCATGCACAAGATACTTTGGCCTGATAGTGGCGAGCACCCTGCTCTTCTTCATATGGTTTCTGTTCAGCAGCAGCTGGGAGTCGATAAGAAATGCGGAGCTCGGCCTCAACAAGCCACCGCCGCCACCCAACGTGTGGGAGAGCTTCCCCTTCTTGAAGAGATACCACGGCGGCATCCGATCGCTCGTCAGCCGAGAGAAGAACGTTCCTGAATACCCGACCAAGCAAGACATCGACCCCGAGCTGCCGCCTGAGGAGCCCAAGGAAGGCGCAAAAGAGCGGAGGTCGCAGGGCGCACACATTCCCGACTCGATACCCTTTGACCCTTACCCCGATTATAGCGACCTGGACTACACAGAAAAATACGGACCGGTCGAGACATGCTACATCGACGCCAACGACACCATCAAGGTGCCGGGGCTGCGAGCATACAAGGGCGTCCCCGAGGGCATGCCCGACAATGTTATTGGAAGCTATGACCTGCTGGGTTTGAGGAATGATGTCTGCTTCGAGCGCTTTGGAAGACTCGGTCCCTACGGCTTGGGCTACAGCAAGCGCCGGGGCGGTACTGGCGCTGGCATGGAGGGCGATCGAGAGGGAATCGACGATGTCTGGAAGACAGACGCCGAGGTTGATTTTCGCAAAGTCAACTGGGCCGATGCTGTCAGTCGATGTCTGGAAAAGAACAAGAACCGTTTCGAGAAACAGCCCACCAACACTCGGCATAGCTTCCAGACCATGGGCAAGCGTGACGTAGACGACGAGACGACCACTTCTGATGATGCAGTTCCCAAGAAGTCAAAAGCGGCACACAAGACTCGTCTTCCACGTACTGCGGTACTCATCAGGACATGGTGGGATTACCAGTACGACGACGAGGACCTCATGTACCTCCGTGCTCTCATCTCTGAGCTGAGTTTGTCTTCAGGAGGCGAATACGAGGTTCACTTCCTCATCCATGTCAAGGACGACAACAAGCAGATCTGGGCTGATGAGCACGTTTACCAAGAAGTTCTCAACAACTCACTCCCTGCTGAATTCGCAGGCATGGGCACTCTCTGGTCGGAACGCCAAATGGGTCTGATCTATGGAGGTCTTGAAGAGTCTAACTTCCGCGGCCTACCAGTCCATGGTGCCTACCGATCTACTTTTATGCCTGTAACGTACTTTGCCCACCAACATCCCGAGTATGAGTACTTCTGGCATTGGGAGATGGATGTTCGATACACCGGGCACTACTACCATCTCTTTGAGCAACTCTCCAAGTGGACCACGGCTCAACCGCGTAAAGGGCTGTGGGAGCGCAATGGACGATTTTATGTACCATCAGTCCACGACTCTTGGGAAGATTTCAAGCAAATGGTGCGTGTTCAGACTGAGCATGGCACCAACAGCCAGGCAAACAGATGGTCTTCGCACCTCCCACCCAACCCGCATGTCCCTGGACCAGAGATGCAGAAACCTGAGAAACCAATTTGGGGTCCGGAGATTCCGCAAGATTACCCAGACATCGAGATTGACCCTGCTGTAAAGCCCAACAAAACAATGACCGAAGACAAGTATGAATGGGGTGTAGGCGAGCCTGCAGATCTGATTGTACTCAATCCTCTCTTCGACCCTGACAAGACCAACTGGATTCTGGCAGACGACACTACTGGCTACGACATTAAGAACGGCCGCCCGCCTCGACGAACAGCTATCAACACCTCTGGACGCTTGTCAAGGAGACTCCTCGAGACTATGCACCGCGAACAATCACACTTCCGCCATACCATGTTCAGTGAGATGTGGCCTGCTTCTTGCGCTTTGCACCACGGCCTCAAGGCCGTATATGCACCTCATCCGGTTTTTATCGATCGCAGATGGCCTACACAGTATCTTGCTGCCATCTTCAACAACGGCCGTAATGGCGCATCAGGCGGAGCTCGTCTCTCTGTCTTCTCAGACGAGAGACAACACAACTTCCTGGGTACAACCTGGTATTACCACGCTGGTTTTGCGCCCAACTTGTGGAAGCGCTGGATGGGCTACAAGGTTGACAATGACGGCGGTGAGGAGCATGAGCTTGTTCACGAGGGTCGCATGTGTCTTCCAGCAGTGCTACTGCATCCAGTCAAGCAGGTCGACTTGATACAAGAGCGAGTCGAAGATCCAGAAAAAAACCGAATAAGGTCCGAACATGGGCAAGATGATTTTTCGCAACGACGGTACTTGGTGTAAAGGCGCAAGGGTTCTATTGGTATGTTGTTGTGACTAGCGATTGATTCTTGATGTAAACGATTAGACATGATGTTGCCATTCCTGTTGTGTAATGGTATATGAGTACGTAGCATTGGAAAGGCGCTTTTCTGTTTCTCGATAGCCTTGCTTTTGTATGTAATTGGAGTCTGACCAATCTGAACACCTAATCGGGTAGGCTGACAGAAATCTCACGTATGGGCATAGCGTAAACTAAATACCAAATCTCAACATATTTACATAGTAGTGAATATTGGTTCGGTTTGCATGCGATTTGTCATGTTACTCGTCACACATACTCTTGTCCATTGGGCTACCTCTAGAGAGCACTTGTAGTACCTACAGCAATGCAAAGGTGTAAAGATACAATTGTTCTGCTACTGCTACAACCAAACTTGAGATTTTCATCAGTCGAAGAGCCCTGCGAAATGCATATAGTAAGTAGTGTCCTGGTGTGTAGAACGTATTCATTCCGCCTCATTTAGCTCAATGTAGGTGAAAATTTGTTTATCTCTTTGTTCGCTACGTACCAAACCTCGACAGCTACCTCTGTCATCGCGACTTTCCCCTTCTGATAGTTTGCATGGCTAACAAACTGAGGCTCTGTCAACCCTGTAGCATGTACCAGTGGTAGTAATGTTCCAGTTAGAACAATCAGTTGAACGTTTGCGATCAATTACGGCTTCGCAGTTGCCAAACACATTCCGTGTAGTCTTAGAACCATCCTGGTATGGGATAGTATCACCCCAATGCGTACTAGCATCCGAATATTTTCCATGTCCGTCCTTAAATGTGTCCCTACAGCTTTGTTAATAAAAGTGTAGATTCGTTTCAACATCATGTCACGTCTGACTTACACACAGACATTGCAGCTTGTTGCTCTCTTCACAAGCTGACTATCGCCTAGCATGTTGTCTTAGTAAGGGCTTCGCATAAGGGTAGGGGTGCTTGTAACTTACTGTTCAGCACTGGTAGAGAAGCGGCACTAGCGGCAGCGGCAAAAGCAAAGATGGTTGCGATCTTCATTGTTCGCTGTTTGAACGCGACGTGATGTAAAGGTCGATGATGTGATGTGAGGATCGATGGATGATGGTCAAAAGTGAGTAAGAAGTTGTGCCTCCTACACCGCATCTTATAGTCAACACCAGTCGGAAACTCAGTATCTCGGATCTTCAGCATAGCCGACTTCCGTCGCATTGATAGACCCAAGGTTTTGCTTGGCTGCTCCATTTCCGAGTCTCCTTTTCGAGCTTATTTTTGAATTTTGAAAGTGCAGTCATCGTGGGCAACAGGATTACGTACGGTTGGGCTTATCTGACATAAGATTTTTAGGGATACGAAGGAAATGGAGAAAGAGACAGATCCGAACATGTGGTTTTTTTCAGTCGAAAGGATACAGCAAGATTCACTCAGTAAAATGAAGTTGTAGCGTGCAATACTCATTTATTCAACCTCCTTGCTCAATCTAGGTGAGAATCTACATTTTCGTTGTGCTAATTTTTACTAAAATCTAACTCCTGCCTCTACTACCTTCATTTTTACTGGTGGCTTCCCCGGTTTACACAAGCGCCTTGGAAAATGACACTCTGGCATGTTCCATGCGTACCAGCACCCCAATCAGAACATTTTGTAGGTGAATCACGTATAATATCAACAACGCATCCCCAGGATGTAGTCCGTGTCGTGTTACCACCATTTTCGTATGGGATAGATTGTTTCCACCGCATTTGCTTATTGGGATCGTTCCAATCAATGGCGTCTCTACCTCTCTGTTAATACATCGTGTAACCTAATTGATGTTTATTCAAATGTAACTTACACGCACACATCGCAGGTCAAATCTACTTTTGTAGCTGGCTTGGCTGCTCCTAGCATGTGGTCTTAGTCAAGTGCTGCTCTATATAGTGGTGCACAGGTAACTTACTGTTCAGAATTGGCAGGGAAAGAGCGCTAGCAGTGGCGGCAAAGGCAAAGACGGCTGGGATCTTCATTGTTGTTTGAATGCGCTGGTGATGTGTGGAGGGGTGATTGTTTGGAAGTGCGCACAAAGATGTGGCACTCCACGCTCCTTAATATATACGCAGTCCAAACCAGAAACTTAGTACCACCTCGGACTCATAGATCATCCGAACTTCATCTTCGTTGCAAATCATGAGTTTTGTTTGGCCGGTCTGTTGCTGAGTCTCGTTTTTGAGCCCCCCGGCTTTGGGTTTCGAGAACGCCGTCATCGTGGGCAATAGGGTTATGGCTGGGCTTATCTGACATAATATTAGTCGAAACACGCGGAAAGACGAGAAGAATCTATTCAATAAAAGGCTAATTTTCAAGAGAAGGTGGCAGAACAAGCTTTGTTGATGAAGAATCAAAACTCAAGAGCTCAAGAGGTTTACTGTGAATACGTCAGAAAACCGGGTTTTGGATATTGAATGGTACCACACGAGGTCAGCTTTTTTTTTTGGAAACAATTCGACATTTCCCTCAGAGAGGCAGAAATATAGATCGGAGTAATAAATCCTAAGCAAAGATTGCTGTTGTGCTTCCATAGCTTCCAACTTACCAAAGACGATGTCGACCCCAGATCCATTTCCACGATGAGTCCCAGATCGGATCAAGAAATGCAAATGAAAGTGCCACCGAACAGACATTTAACACTTTAATAACTCCTCGGCAGTCCGAGAACCTTTTCTCCAATATAGTTGAGGATCATCTCCCTGCTCACGGGAGCTATTCGCGGCACGAAGCACTCTCTGAGATATCGCTCGACGTCATACTCTTGGGCATATCCCATGCCACCGTGCGCCAGCACTGCCCTTTCACATGCTGTGAACGCTGCCTCGGCCGCAAGATACTTTGCACTGTTCGCCGCCACGCCAATCGAGTCCTGCCGTATAGAGTCATCAGTCTTACTCGCATCGAACAATCTCGCCGCATGATACGTCGCCAACTTTGCCGCTTCAAGCTGCATATACGCATCAGCAAGAGGATGCGCAACCCCTTGATTCATTCCAATCGGCCTCTGGAAAACATGGCGGTCTCTCGCATACTCGCTCGCCTTGGCCAATGCCGCATACCCCAGTCCCAATGCCTCGCCCGCAAGCAGACACCGCTCCGCATTCATGCCATGCAGGATGATTCTGAAACCGCCGCCTTCTTTCCCTACGAGGCTCTCCGCAGGGATCTTGTATTTGTCGAAAAACACCTCATTGGCATCGACGGCACGCCCGCCCATTTTCTTGATGCGCCGCATGTCGAGCCCAGATCCGGGCGACCGGTCCAGCGGTATGCAAAACATACTTAGTGCTTTACTTGGTTTCTCGGCTTCTTCCCTCGCTGTCGTACGCGCAAGCAGTATCATTCTTGATGCGACTTGCGCGCATGTAATCCATATCTTCTGTCCCGTGACACTGTACCCGCTACCATCTTCCTCCTTCTTCGCAAACGTACTCAGCCTCAGTGTATCGAGTCCAGAGTTTGGCTCCGTAACCCCAAAACAGGTTCTATACTCCCCGCTGATAATCTTGGGAATCGTCTCTTCCAGTTGGGCGTCGGTCCCGAATTTGGCCAGAGGCTGCGTCGCATATACATTTGCGTGGATGGCTTGCGCGCCGGCAATGCCAGCGCCAGACTCAGCTATCGTTTGCATCATCATTGTTGCTTCGGAAATTCCGAGACCAGCGCCGCCGTAGCGCTCAGGCAGCGCAATCCCAAGCCATCCGTTTTTTGCGAGCGCTGCATGGAACTCTGAGGGGTCTTTGGAGGTCTCGTCTCGCGAGCGCCAGTAGGTATTTGGGAATTCAGAGCATAGGTCGAAAATTGCTTCTCGAACTTCGAGTTGGGTCGATGTGAATCCCGTAGTTTCCATAATATGCCGCCGAGGCGAGGTTGAAAAGCGGCATCTTTGCGACCGAGATTGCAGGGCGGTGATAATACGTTGGTTTGAGAAAATGGGACGCAATGCCCATAGAGGACGGGAGATTGCAGCTGGTTGTGGCATGTTTCCTGGTCACGCGATGTATGTCGGTGCGAGTGAATTGAACATTACACATCTCATTGACGTATGTACATCCTGGGTGGCTGTAAAGCCGACTTGATAGGTACAAGAGGGGCTAGCAGAGCTGGGTAAGACCGAGCCGAGGTAGATAGCCGAGTATCTACCTACCTCAATTGTACAGTATCCAGGAAGACATTTACATTTTTCGTTATACTTAATCAAACAACTGATCTGTAGGTATTTTCAGGTTTTGCCATTGAAGGCTGGGTTATTTGGCACCCCTAAATGTAACTTTGCACGGAAAACCATGCACGGGGTGAGCTGCGCCGAGGGGCACTTGGTACGCCCTCTCTCCAAACACCGTCTTGACACCAGATGACGGGTGTAATCGATCCCACTCTTCATACTGGTCGTGAATGTCAAACTCGCGTACTATCATTGCCAATGTAATTTTGACGTCTAGCATAACAAGCGTTTGGCCGATGCAGTTGCGGGGACCGAATTCGAATGGCCGCCACGCACCTTTGGGTGGATATAACGGATGACCTGGCTCCACAAGCCAACGCTCAGGAATGAATTTTTGAGGTTCAGGCCAATAATCTGGGTGCCTTTGTATAGCACCATGAATGATCCAGACGTTGATGTCTTCGGTAGGGTACTTGTTGCCGTTCTTATCGCGCAGGAATACACCGGGAAGTCCGCCGCGCATTCCTGCTGCAGGAGGAAAAACACGCAAAGTCTCTTTGATGACTGCAGTGATGTATGTAAGCCTGTTGATTTCCTGCGGGCGGTCTTTGAGCACCCTGGCCGCAGAGTCGGTGCCCTCGCCGAAAACCTCGTCAAGCTCGGCACGGACTTTGGCCGCAGCCTCAGGATATTTGGACAACAGGTACAGACTGTATACGAT
This sequence comes from Exserohilum rostratum, assembly GCA_026367775.1. Classification (NCBI taxonomy): domain Eukaryota; kingdom Fungi; phylum Ascomycota; class Dothideomycetes; order Pleosporales; family Pleosporaceae; genus Exserohilum; species Exserohilum rostratum. The sequence continues at coordinate 1,337,544 of CP111162.1, forward strand.
TGTAGCAGCTGTAGAGTCGTGTCCTGCAAACAAGAAGGCTCTGATTTGGATGGTGGCCCATTTTTTGAATTTGGCGTCAAGCTTATCGGCGAATTTGCGTTCGCTCATGTATGCTGCTATAGTTATGTCCATGATGGATTTGGCCTTTGTGGATGGCTTGTTAGATTTCCAAACTTCGTATCGCTTGTCCAGCTCGCGGTCGATGTAGCGATCCATTATTTTGCCGTTGCGCCAATGGATATAGGGCCTCATGGGGTTCCAGCGCTTGAATGGGTTCAGTTCCTGATCTCCACAATGCCATTCAATGGAACTGCGCATAGCAGCAGCAAGGTCGTTGTGTTGCGTCATTGAGAGGAAACGATCATCCCTGACAGAATTAGTGCTATGACTAGAGGGTGTTGCAGGTAATGGGCGCTTACAGTGTGATTACTCCAATAATATCCATGATGTAGTCGCACGTCAGCACATCTAGGGAGAAAGTGTCACCTTTTTCAGCGTGCTTCCGCAGTTGGGCTACATATGCCTCTGCCTCCGGGAGAATACGCGGCGTATTCTCGAGTATGGCGTTGGCGCTGAAAGCGGAGTTGAAGAGGGCTCTTGAGCGTTTCCACTCAGTGCCGTTTGTGTCGAAGAGATTTGGGCCTCCAGAAAAGGGTAAGAAAAAGGGTGTAAGAATGTCGGGCTTGGGAAGGTCATATTCTTGACACGCTTGTATGGCCATTTCAGGCGAGGTGACTATGAACAGTGGACTGGTGAACGGCCAAATATCCATATAGAAGCAGTTGTCTGATTCTTTGAAGTCAAACGACAGCTGTGTAAAGATATCTGCTTGCAGAGCGTCTTGCGGGAACTTTTGCATCAAACTTGGTAGTGTCAGGATATTGCCCAACGCGAAGTTCCATGCAGGCATAGGCTAGAAACAAGGTTTCAGCGGGTAACTGCACATGATCCTGGGTATGAATGCATACCATGCCTTGTTTCTTGAGCTTGTAGTAGATCATGCGTATCTTGATCAACTTGTAAGCGAACATGCCGAAGGCTGCGACGGCTGCCGACAGCGCGATCTGCCATGCGATGCTACTGGGCGTGAGTCCAGCCATAGCTGAATCCTATCGTCTCGATGATGGTGAGTTGTGCACACGGTTGATGGAAGTTGAATGGAGATTTGATGACTGCTGACAGCTGTTGTTGCAGTTGCCCTTGTTTCACCTGTCAGCTCGGTTGCTGGGGCGGCGCCGGTGGCGCCGACGCTGATGGGATGCCTTGTCGTGTCCGACACCCAGCGGGCATGAGGGTATCCAACCAGACAGGCTGCGTCGCACTCTGCGAGTTTCTTGTTACACAACACAGGGCCTCCATATCTCCACTCTACGCGATGAGGCTTTTGAACATGTGGGGACAGATTTCCCGCTAGCACCCGTATACTGGTAATGATAGATAGCGGGGGCTTTTGTGGCGGCCATCAATTGTATGTAGCTCTTTGTTCTTTTTCAATCGATCGGCTGCCATTGCTCAGGCTATTTTGACGATTGGCAGCCAAATTCTACATCGAAAAAAAAAAGCCTTAATGTCATGGTGGGTAGGTTGCTTGCCAAGAATCTACTCGGGCGACGCCGAGACCCCGCAATTGATGGCTCAAGAGGAAATGGGCACAGCGGAGTCGTACGCTGCGCAAATGCAGAACAGAGCTTGGGAATATTCAGCATGAAGGGGGACTATCTACTGGCTTCGAAAAAAATTTGATAATGACACAGACTTCCGACGCCAAAGGTCGTCTTCTCAAACTCGAAAGTGTTGAAAGCATCAACATGCGCACCCGGATGTTTACACGGGTAACGCACTTTTCAGTCTAAACAACAAGCGATGCATAGATACTGTGTAACTATGAATGAAGTGCATAATATGGAGGCTACTCGAAAGCGCATCTGCATCTTCACATGTGCGTTGCTTGCTACACAATTCGGCATTGATATCGGTACGCCAGGATTTGCCACGAGTTCATTAATATTCGGGCCTCGGAAACAAGGATCGAAGGTAGTTACCAGGTTCACAATCAGAAAGCGTGGGGTGTGGTAGATAACAATACCTACACCCGCCCATATGCAGCAGTCAACTTCCCAGTAGAGACTAGATACTAATATATTTTCACTAGTTTTTCAAGTAGTGCGAGTGTTATTCTTCCTCCCGCACTAGCCGATTTTTGGGGTACTACCCTCACCTGATTAATACCGATTAAATGGTACCTAGTTGCATTCCATGATACAGCAAAAGCGTAAGCCAAGTCGGAAACTACCCAATTTGTGATACATCGCTACCTTTTACTCCACCCATTATTACCCCACCAATATCGCCATCCTATGTTTCACTGCGGAGCACAATGTCCACGAATAAGGATCTTCCATGATCCTCGCAAGTCCCATAAGTTGCATTTTTCGCCCTCCAATAACAAATGAAATTTTACACCAGCGTCTACTAGAAACTATGATCTACAGATGATATGATACAAACTAAAATATAAGCTACAAAGGAAATATGAAGGTATTAGATCAGTTTACGAATCGAAGATGGCACCGTAGGCCGGAATGCCCCTAGTCTCCATATCGTACACAATCTTGGTCGTGAACTTTTTGTTGCTGATAACGCACACAGCCTCTGCACCACTCTCCTTCCACATCTGATACGCCAACAGGGACATGTTGGGCTTTCCTTGTGTCCTAGTGTTCCAGATGACGGCTTCCGAGTCTGTCGATTTGACGCTGTCGATGATCTCTTGACCAAACGTCTCCTCGGGGTTTGGTGCAGTCCACAAGATGCGACATGGTACTTTTTGGGCGAGGATAACAGCAAGGCATGGTCCGATACCTGAGCCGGTTGCGACCAGCACAACCGATTTGAACAGGGTGGCGATGCGCAAGACGCCGCAGGCTGGGATGCCGCGCACGTAGATTTGGGAGGGTGCGCGATCAATCGTACGACCCGTGAAATCGCCAGCACGGCTGACAATGAGCGAGAAGCCTTTGCCGTTGGGGTTGGTAATGGTAGCGAAACCGTGCCTACAAATTGCGTAATTAGCAGTGTTCAATTTGAAGCAAACCGTGCCGTGATGCAACTTACCAGTCAATCAAAGGACGTTCGGCAAGTCTTACAGCAGTACCGACAGTGGGTGTCGTATACTCGAACCAGAGACGAACGGCATGGCTTGAGAGAACCTCAGAACGGACTGGAACTTTGCGTAGAAATACCCATGGAAAGATGATGGCTGTGGTTGCAAGAGCGAGAAGCCAAATGGAGGGAGAACGCAGATAAGCTTCTGAGGGAGACAATGTCGGGTTGAGGTCTTTGGTCGCGAGGAAAGTCAGGGTCCATAGTAATCCCAGACATGTCCATCCACCAAAGCGGTGAGTCATTTCCCATGCGTTGTGGTATTTGGCGCGGAAGGTTGGGTGAGAAGTTCCGCCAATGGTGAGTAAAATGATGCAGGCGAGCCACGATACTACGACTGGAGCTGTAGAGATTCGGCGCATGTGTGGAGGCTTTGTCAGGTCCACGGTGCTATCCAGGGTGAAAATCAAATGCCACATGATGGCTGCCATCGCACATCCGCTGTGAATGCCACCGATGTGGAAAACTTTTGCGCATTGACGGCGAATAGCCAAAGGAAAGAATGTCTATTTTGGGGTACGCAGTTAGTGAACAGTCCACTATAGCAACTCGAGTGATGATGACTTACCGGAACGGAGCAGAAAACGGTAAAGAGAAGATTGACGACCAGCTCCCAGCGCATCATGACAGCTACGACAAGGTTGGCAGCTGTCGCTAGAGCCAAATCGGGCAGAATGTCCATGTTATCTCCAATGCGGCGCTTCAACAGGAACACTGCTACTCCAATATTGACCAATGCCACGACAGAAAGAAAGCGCCGATAAAGGATGAGTCCACGATATTGAAGCCAGCGCAGACCGTGGTAGCTGTTCTTCGGTGGCAGAGCCTCGGGCAGCTTTTCCGAGCACTCGTTGGTGGAGACGATACTGCGCTCCGATGTACTGACGATTGTAGCAGTACCCTTCTCTGCACTCTTCAGAGAATCCATTGAAGGCTTTAGCATAGAATGTGTCTCCACAATAATACCAGCTGAGGCATCTTTGGACTTTGTCGTTGCCAATTCGGTGCGGTGCTCGACTTTGGGCGCATCTTGAACCATCGCACGTAAAGCTTTTCTGTCCACCTTTCCGTTATTCGTAAGAGGCAGCGCTTCGATCTGAGTCCATTTATCGGGAACAGAGTAGTAAGGTAGGTGCTTCTTTACATATGCGATAAGTTCTGCTTCATCAACTGGACCTTGCGGAGCGTAGAACGCGCAAAGTACGCTGTCGATAAGCATTGCTGTACCTCGTCTTACCTTGGGAAAAGCCTTGTACCGTTAGTCATTTGATGGAATAACTTTCATAGGATGAAATACCTCAATGACGGCAATAATTCCGTCAAGTTCGACACGGAAGCCCTTGATCTTGACTTGGTCATCTTCGCGACCAAGCATGTCAAGCGAGCCGTCCTCTCTCCATCGAGCGATATCACCAGTATTGAACATTTTCGATCTACGCCATGTGAGTAAGTGTTCCCAAGCCAAATTCTAATGAAGCGTACCCATCGTTAACGAATTTGTCAACTTTGTAGCGTTTGGCTGTTAGATCAGGCAAGTTGATATAGCCCCGTGTCACGCCAGCTCCGCCTACCCACATGGTACCCTTTTCTCCAACACGAACGGGGTTCTCGTTCTCGTCAAGAAGGTAACATCTGGTGTTGGGCAAAGGCTTTCCAATGGATAGTGTTTTTCCAGGAGTATGCAGGTGTGCAGTGTTGAGGATAGTGATTTCCGTAGGTCCGCAGATGTTGTAGAAGGATGAGCCATGGGCCCACTCATCAGCAAGTCTAAAATGGGTTAGTGTGGGCCATAATGATCAAGTGGAGCTACCACTCACGCTTGTGGACATGGTTCACCACCAACTGCAATATGTTTGATATTTGTGTAGGACTGTCGCTGATATTTGGACAGAATAGATGGTGTGGAAATTAGTGTATCAACCTGTTGTAAGGTCAGTCAGCTGAAAACGGTTAGTCGCGACATGTCAGCACTTACCTGCTTGAGTGTGGCCGTCCAGTCAGAACCCCGCATGTACAGGGTACCACCGTTCATTAGGGTCGCGAGAATCTCCCATGCGCCTAAGTTATTCTTAGCTCTTATTCTTTACGGTTAGGTGAAAATACTCACCCATGTCAAAGGCAACACTGAGAACTTGAGCAACTTTAGACCCCACTGTTATACCAAGTCGCGCAGGTTCCAACAACAGCGCATTTGTGACATTCGAATGTGCAACATCGACACCTTTGGGTGTGCCGGTACTTCCTGTGAATAATGTGTAAGCATTGGTCAGAATTTTGTGGGAGTAGACCTACCGGATGTGTAGATGGCATATGCACCGTCGAATCGTGAAACCTGGACGGACGGGCGTGTGCATGGGAAAGACGCGCCAACCTTATCGTCCAGAGCAATGATGGTGGTATCCTTCTGAGCAAGTTTTGTGCATCGTTCCAAGTAGCGGGGAAGGCAGAGAACAAAACTTGCGCCAGAGTCGGTGAGGATATGTGTCAGGGCAACTTCGGATGCCACACCTCCATCGACTGGAACATATTGACATCCAGCTTTCAGGATTGCAAAGATACCAACGAGCATCTCAAATGATCGCTGTACAACGAGACATACTCGTTGTCTCGGCTTGAGTCCGGCATGGATAAGGCGATGGGCGAGTCGGTTCGCGGATTCGTCCAGTTGCTGGTATGTAAGTGAATTGCCAGCAATTGTGGCAGCAACTGTGGTGGGATGAGTTGCGGCGATCTTCTCAAAGGCCTCATGTACCAAGGAGTAAGGGGCCACAACAGTGGGCCCTTGACCGAAGCGTGTTATCTGCATGCGTTCCTCCTCAGGGAGGCATGAAGTTGCGTAAAAGCAAGTGTTTGGCTTCATCTTGCCGGTTCGAAATGTGAAAGAAAGACTGGAATGCTGGCGTTGTCTTCACGGACTTGCCAGACCCGTGCCCTTTATACAGCTCATCGACACAATTCAGACACGGTTAGAAAATATGGCCATAAACCCCGTGCGCATACCTTCATCGGTGGCTAATTTTCCGAAAAAGAAAAAGCCTGCTCCCTATTGTCAGGCCATGGGAGGCAGAAGATGCATCCGTATTGCTACCCTTGATTGCAAGGTGGGTGCTGGATGATTGCCTTGGACGTTTCATCAAAACATACTATCCGCATGTCTTGAAGGCCCAGAACAGGTCAGAGACGCCCGGAAATTGTCTACATTGGGCGGAACTCCTACCATCCATCGGTAATTTGTAGAAATCGAGTTAGCAACTGACGGATGAACGACTGGAAGTAGATGAACGTCTGCAGGGAAGTTATCGACTATGGGTCGGAGCTCAAATGGGCCGCCCGAACTATCCACTCACTCAAAACAACTGGGTCTGCGTACGTAGACGCTGCAGCGGCTGAGTATCATGACTAGTTCATAGCACCAGGGGGCTGATCCGTGATCGTTGCCGCCATCTTGGTGTACATACGCGCCGATGCAGGTTACTGGGGCTGATCCCAGTTGTTGATTCCAGGGGAATTTCTAGGCGGCATGTACCTGCCAGTTATGACGTTAAAGCCGATTTGTGACGTTGTTTAGCAGGATACCCCAGACCGGAGGATATCAGTAACGCGTGCTAAGCGACGCCGCTGCAGCGGCAGCTACCATACACTGCCGAGGCTCTCCACCTTTGGTGTCTTCAACGCCTTGTGGAGCCCGCGTTTCGTGAAACTTTGTTTTGTCGGGACTGATATCAGCCAAGAGATTAGCCTAACGTTCACGCGCATGTGAACGGGAGAGATGAACGACTCGGATGAAATTGAAAAAGAAAAATAGGAGCCTGTGTGCAGGAAAAAAACCGGATTTGCAACAAAACATGTGACAGGATTGTGTTGGTAGTCTAGGCAGGAGCCGAAACAAGCCAAGCAATAAATGAAACTAGCAGGGGCCTTGCATCGAAATCGGGTTACTGCACCCGATTGTTAGCAACACCATTCCGGGTTCAATGCTTTGTGCAGTGAGTACGTACTATAGAGAGTGTGGAGATGCAGCTGGGTGGCAGCATGTTCTGATCGAGCATTGATCACACGGCCATTCCGGCTGCGAGCTGGCACTTGAACGGCCTAAGCATGACCGTCGAAAGCAGTCTAGTGCTCAGTATAAAGTCAGTCATGGGAACAGCCCTAAGCCAGGGCAATAACGGAAAAGACTTCTCGACCATATCCGCGATCTTCTTCCGTCTCGATTATTGGACACTCGCTCGAGTATACACCGAACATCTACTGCAGACGTAAGACATGCGACCAACTCGATCGGAAATAGACTGACAACGTTGATCAGCGACTGAGCAGATATCGAACCATGAGCCTTCAGACCGCAGAACAGCCGAACTTGGTGGTGTCCACCACCGATGATGGAATAGCCATTTTGGAAATGAACAGGCCAAAGAAGAGGAATGCGTTGTCACAAGCTTTCATCAATGAGTTGACAGCGGCTCTGCGCCAGATTGACCGCAGTCCAACGACATTTGCTGTCATCCTGACTAGCTCTGGACCCTTCAGCGGTACGTGACGACCCATACTTGGCGAGCTTCTGAGGCTGACGTTCCCAACAGCCGGAGCAGACCTGACCGAGCTGGGAGCTCTTACAACCGCCGAAGCGTAAGTATACGTCGAAAACAATTCGGGGCCGGAGCCTTGTTGACATGCCCCTCTACCGATTTAGGACCCGCGTCGGCTGGCTAAAGGATCTGGACGACGCATTTTCAAGTTTTCGGAAGCCCATCCTGGCAGCAGTGAGGGGTTTTGCAGTAAGCTAACGTGTGTCTGATGCCAAGCAACATATTAACAGTGTCTACCAGTTGGGTGGTGGTTTTGAACTCGCGCTTATGGTATGTATACTAAGTCCGTGCAGGCCGATAAACGACAGCCGACATTCCCGGGATTGCGTGCTTGGAACGGTAGCTAATGTCGTGCAGTGTGATATGATTTACGCCTCAGCGGATGCACGGTTCGGGTTTCCAGAGATCACTTTGGGTACGCTACCAGGAGCCGGGGGAACTCAGAGGTAAGCAGAGGGGTTATGTCTTCTGACCGACAGTCGCTGACCTTGCAAAGGCTCACCAAGACAGTTGGGAAGCAAAAGGTGTGTTATCCCATCCATATGTTCGGCGCCACGGTGCCTAGCATGCTTAGTTTGGCCCAGAAGGATTCGTATTAACTGACTAGGCAATGGAACTTATATTAACTGGCGCAACCACGTCGGCAACGGAAATGGAGCGTCTTGGCGTTGTGAATCGAGTTGCATCGAGCGAAGAGGATGTCCTCGAGGTGGCAAAAAAGACGGCACAAACTATAGCTTCGTTTTCCGCGCCAGCAGTTGGGCTAGCTAAGCAAGCTGTTCTGGCAGGTGAGTACTGCTTAATCTACTGCCCGAGATTGCCAAGCTAACGGGATCAGCCGAGACGACGACCCTGAAGGCAGGCCTAGAGATTGAGCGCGCATTGTATTACAGTAGCTTTTCGCTCGAAGATTGCCGCGAAGGTGTTACTGCTTTCAAGGAAAAACGAAAAGCAAATGTTCAGCACCGTTGAATCGTCAGGGTGAATGGAGGCACAGAGTGAATTTACCCTGGGTCTTGGATTCGGGCCTTTTATATCTACTTAGCCTTTTGTAGGAGTAGGTCCGCAATCCGATTTCTGCTTTTTTAATAACCGGTCCACTCAAGGACAGTAGGCGGGGAACCCCTGGCGGTTCGGTGCATCCTTTGTTCAGCGCGTTGAAACGTCCAGATTCTTGGGAATGGGATGGCGCTGTTAGGGGGCTAAGCCGGCAACATTGATCAATGCGATGCCTGGAAAGGAGGTTGAAAAAAAAACGAAAAGATTGAGTGCATGATAAATCCTAACGCTAGCCAGCAAGCGTCTGCAGAGTTGAATGCGTTCAGCCGCACGAGGATACTGTGAGCAGGAGTTGGAGCGCAATCACATATGAGCCACCATAACATAGCTGTTGTCCGGCGAGTACGCGCTTCCAACCAACATGGCTCCAAGCAATGTGGAATGCATTCGTGGGCAGTTTGCTGTGATCTACGTAAATCATCTTGTCAAGTTGTGTTATAGTAATTGGGATCTGGCTATCCATTGCGCAACCAGCGGGTGAGATTTTAGTGTGTATCTGGTGAACCAGGATCTTACTTGTGGTAAGAGCCGCAACTTCAACCCTGAGATTCGGTCAGCAGCCGCAAGACACATGCTTGCAGAGAGTCACCGGATTGAATACCATTATAGTCTAGCAAATGTGAATTAGCTCGACGAGTCAAACTCGTACGACAGAGGCAAAAGGCCAAGGCTATACAGTATACCAAGGACCGATGTTGGAAAGCTACGCTTTGTAATCTATTCCAGAAAGCTCGCTGTTTCACGGACACAGCAATTTTCAGCAATTCGAGGCTAAGAACATAAATGATTGAGACCTGAACAGTATGACTGAATGCTCAAGTGTGTTGTTACTTATGACTTTGATCAGCCATCTCTTGAACGAGACGAGACCATACCATTTGTTGTTTAGCAAAACGGCTGCCGGTCATTCCGATTGGCCACTAGTCCAGTTCTGTGTCAAGATTAGCGAGCAGAGCCGCTGCCCGTACTCCGGCCGCCACCGTTGTCTATACACCGGCTACTACAGCGGGATATGCGGAGTTCCAGCATGGCAGCGGCCTTGTTTCAACGATCCAGCCTTTTTCATGCCCTGAACACCTAGATTGGCCAAGGATACTCGGTGTAATCTCTCACGGAGAGGCCGTATCTATGCCACGCTTGAGTTTGTGTTGTCGTCCCCTTTGGCTTCCGGGTGCGGCAACTTAGGGTTTAGTTCAGCACTGAAAAGACCTCTTAGCGTCTAAGGATATTAGAAGAGCCAAATTCAGCCCGTGATTGATGTTTCTGGTATGTCTAGCCTGACAGGTTCGGCCATGTGTCAAAATACACTATGTCCAGCCGACGAAACCAACAATATCCATGTATTCCATGAACATTCCAGACCTCGGGTGACAACAATTTTGACGATTGAAAGGGGCTCCGAGTTGACTAACTTATCATCATGTGCATGCTTTCAATGCGATGATGTTGTTAATGTTGTAGCCAATGATACATGTCGCAAACTGGGAGTTTAGCGATGGACTAGGCTTGTATGCTTGATTCACGAAAGAATCATCATAACTAGTTATTGTAACTCCCAAAATACCTCACCAAAATCATATAGGAAGCTGGTAGCAAATCCTGCCTTCATACTAGTGGATATAGTTGGAAACGGCAAGTTTAAGCGGACAAACACACGATGTCTATCGCGAAGGAATAATATCTCGAATCGTCTGTTTCATCATGCGAACAATTTCCTACATAGATTCATTTATGTGCAACTGCGCCGTTGTTTAATTCTGTGAAAAAAAGACATTAAACCATTCGCGTCAACCGTCGATTTCACGAGGATAAAAACAGGAAAAAAATAGTACAAGAATACTGCGATGCAGCCAAGCAATTAACGGTGCAGCGGCATCATGGCAGTCCCCAGCTAGCGAGTTGCGTGGTAATCCGGTCGCTTGGGTCACGAGTGACCAGTGCACCCGCGACGAAGCTCAGTACTGCCAAGGTGCACATTTGATCGATAATTCGATGCAACAAGAGGGGTGTACCACGGAACAAAATACTTGGTATCCGGCGCGCGGCAACTGAATCCGAAGATAATTGTAATTGTTACGTGTTGGTTGGATGATGTTCCCCTCGGAGGGGATGGTGGGCTTGGGTCAGCTCGGCTCTGATTGGTTTGACGTAACATTGCCATCATCGCTCATGCATATTCACGACTTTCCCATGCACTCCACCCCCCAGTGTTCAAACCAAACAATGACAGCGGGGTTCTTGATGCGTTTCCGTCATTCCACGTGTTTGACGTGCGTTAGCCGATCTTGGATTGACTGCAGGACTGGTTATCACCAAATCGTCATGTTGACACGCATAGCTGTCTCCTCACTTTTGTCCTTAAGCTCGAACTCGCGCAAAGTTGGCAATGGACATTCCTTCAAACCTCACGTCAAAGCTGCCCAAAATGACCAGCACCAACGCGAACTCGAACCAGACCGACCCCTTGAGGCACCCTCTTGAGGCCACCGCAATGGCCATCAAAGGAGCTGCTTCAGGCGAAGGCCGTGCCCCTCGTGCATTCCATATGCAGAGCTCCAACGAGGGACCAGCAGACATCATTGCGAAGGTTTCCGGGGTTACCCAAGGCGGAAAGCGCGAGGACGATGGCCCTTACTTCACCAACAACGAGGGCATTCCGTGGCCTGATGCGGAACACAGCAAGACTATTGGTGGCATCCCAGTTGCCAGCGACGTGTTCCTGTTCCAGAAGCAACAGACATTCAACCGCTCAAAGAACCTAGAACGCATGGTACACCCATGTGGATCAGGTGCCTTTGGCTATTTCGAGACTACCAAGGACGTTAGCAACCTCACCAAGGCCAACTTCCTGCAAAGCGTAGGCGAGAAAACGCCCGTCTTCGTCCGGTTCAGTACCGTTACTCCCGGACGCGAGTACCCAGACGAGGCTCGTAACCCTCGGGGCTTCGCGATCAAATTCTACACCGGCGAAGGCAACTATGACATCGTTGGCTTGAACTTTCCCGTCTTCTTCTGCCGTGATCCTATCCAGGGACCCGACGTTATTCGTTCGCAATGGCGCAACCCCAAAAACTTTCTCTTCGATTACGACGCCATCTTTGACTTGCTCGCCAACACTCCCGAGGGCAACCATGCAGGCTTGATGTTCTTTAGCGACCACGGCACGCCTCAGGGTTGGCGGTTTAACCACGGTTATGGGTGTCACACTTTCAAGTGGGTCAACAAGGACGGCCAGTTCGTGTACATCAAGTACCACTTCATTGCTGAACACGGCCAAAAGCAGTTCACACAGGAGCAAGCGACACAGATGTGCGGGGAGGACCCTGACTACTCCAAGCGCGACCTGTGGGAGACCATTGAGAATGGTGAAGAGGTGGTCTGGAAAGCATATGTTCAAGTGTTGAACCCTCAAGATGCTGACCCTGACAAACTTGGTTTCGACCCCTTTGATGTTACTAAGATCTGGCCACGCAAACAATTCCCAATGCAGGAGTTTGGCCGTTTGGTCCTCAACAAGAACCCCGAGAACTTTCACAGGGATGTTGAGCAGGCTGCCTTCTCTCCCGGTAGCATGGTTCCCGGCATCGAAGACTCGCCTGACCCCCTTCTTCAGTTCCGGATGTTTTTCTACCGTGATGCGCAGTACCACCGTATCGGTGTCAATCTACACCAGATTCCCGTGAATTGCCCATTCATGGCGAAGTCCTTTGCATCGCTCAACTTCGATGGTCAGATGCGCGTCGATGCAAACCATGCTGGCAACAAGCAGTATGCGCCAAACAGCTTCGCGCACAAGTTCCGACCTGACACAGCCGAGGCCCCGTATCAGGTGAGCGACAACATCATGAGCCGCAAGAGCCACTACTGGCATGAGGGCAAAAGAAACGAATACGACCAGGCCAAGGAGCTTTGGTCTCGCGTCATGAGTGAGCAAGAGAGAAAGAACACGATCAAGAACACTGCAAATATGCTCAAATTCGTCAAATATCCTGAAATCCAAGTGCGTTCACTCCCGCCCATATGTCTCTCTCACACTAACGACCGCTATAGAAGAAATATCTGGCGCAAGTCTACAACATCGGTACTGATCTCTCAAGGGGCATTTACGATCTCCTTCCGAAGCCTTCCTTTGAGTTCACTGAGGTTGAGGAGCTTTCTAAGACTGCACACGAGTGGTACAAAGAGAAGAAGTTTAGGCCTAGCGCTGGCGAGAGGCTAACTGGGTTCTCTCCATCAATGTCTGTCTACAACTATTGATGCTAGCACCATATATTCCATCACAGTATATAAGATAATAATAATTCCCAGCCTTGGATGGTAATCTGGCTATGGACCCTTTCATAGTTTTTCCATCGGCTATAGTTTTAGCCAGATCCCAATGATACAGGTATATGACTCATGGCCCTGCAACAAACTATAGCTAGGTATCCTGCCCTAACTCTGGGTAAAACCGGGATGAAGTGGCACTTGGCATAGTTAATGCAATTATCCAAGTTCTTACATGCCTTCTCGACGACTGTAGTCATGGAGCCAAGTTTCTCATAACAACATTTTTAGAACTATTCGCAACCCTAACCCATGTTGCGGTTCCTTAACATTTAGCTACAACATCATTTCCCGCCTTTGCAGCATCTTGAATGGAAGACTGGGCACTAGTAACTGCTGAGTCAGATCTAAGATCGATATTAGTTCCTTTGCACCTCGACTTCGCATAGACTAGGAAACCTACGCATCACCCGCAGCCAGTGCTTCAGTAGCAGCTGTAATTCCAGCCGCTGTCTCATCGCGAGCGTCAGCTGGCGGAGCCTCTCCTGCAAGGATAGCCTTTGCAATCTGACCAATACCAGCTGATGCCTGGTCGAGGCCTGTTTTCGCGGCTGTGGCAACACTTTGGTCCTGGATCTTGTCTACATTATTGCCTGTCTTGGCTAGTGCAGCCAAAATCTGGAGTCGCGCTACATTGCAGCCAATGCTTGAACCGCCAGCCTGTCGAGGATAAATGCCTAGAGTAGCAATTAGAATCAATGTGTAAACGACCAGGTGTGGTAGGCATAGAAAGTGAATTTCCACATACTGGCGGCAGAAGAGCTGGCCACAAGAGCCATGGTGACAATAGCTGTGAGGGAGTACATCTTGGCAAAAAAGCTGTAATGAAATAGTCTTGGAAATCACAGGGAAAGATTTGGTTGGAGGAATGGAAAGACGCCAGGTCGAAGATGAACACAATTAGAGTAGAAAACTGATTCTTCTCGAAGCTGCCATGCTGGATTTTATGTATTTCAACAGCAGCATTCTGGCAAGGCTCCCTGCCATGGAAATATCCATGCCCAAACAGGAGTTCTCTACCGTAGAAATTGCGAACCAATAGGATGTGCCTTGGAACGGCCTCGCATATCAGGTTTGAATTTTTGATACATGCAAGCACGGAAATCGGACGAGGCTGGCGCCCGAAATATGCGGTTATCTCTGAGATTTCGGGCGCGAAAGGTGCCTGAAGATGCGATTGGATGTCTCAGGATCTGCTACAGGATTGACGTTTGAAACTCGTGTAACAAAACAGGGTGAAACAGGAACATGTTACATCGAAGCTAGCTCGACAATGCCTGACATTAAGCGTCTGCACATAGACTAGGACTTCTTACACAGATCTTGTTGAGAGAGGCCTAGATATACAAACTTTGAGAGGCTGCACTATATGGCTTGTAGGAGATGGTCGGGGTTTGTGGATGATCTAGGCTGATCATTGTAGATAATCTTTGAGACTCATCCTGGATAGAGGTATAGCGGCATCTAAAACATGGAATTGGTAGCTGGATTGGGCCGTTACCTTGGTCCCGGATCAAACGCCTAACTGAGTAACGCGAAACTGATGTTATTGTTCGTCTAACCGGGTGACGATGAGAAGACCAAAACACAACCAGTCTCATACTTCAGGAACTATAGCCAGGACTCTTATATCAGCCGTAATGTCGTTTAATAGATAAGAGAAAGTTAAAAATATTGCATTAGCGCAAAAGCGGGCTGGCAGAACTCTTCGCTCTCAAAAGCAATTCGATGTATCATTACTCCAGTGTATCTCTTTCTACGATTTTTCGTTAGCCCTGCTCCAAGTAAATTTCAATCTGAACTGTTTTGTATCAGTTGTTTCACTAGTTATAACACAGTTCAACATGAGAATGCAGCCTTTTCTCAAGCAAGAAAACAAATTAGAGGCTGTACTTCCTCGATAGATCTCCCGTTTGCTGAAAATGGGCAGCGCCTCTTTTTCTGAGCGTTACTAACGAACCTGCCACTTCAGTATATTATAATCCATCTATAAGTAGTCTAAGGAGCAAGATCTCGCTTTGAGCCTTGTTGGAAGCAAGAAGGCATTGTCTGGCGAGTCAATCCAAATCGCTCAGCAGCTGTTTCTCCCACTTCGAACCCAGAGATGTATCTTTGAGCCAACGTGAGAAGAAACGGTTCAGCCCTGGTATCTTCAGCCGAGGCTTGAGCTTGCTACGGACTTGACAGTGCATTAGTTAGCGATTCAATTCTATTTGTGACGTTCCAAGTTTCTCTCTTGTTGGTTCTTCACTTAACCAAGGATTATATGAGAACGCTTGGAGACATGGATATACCGGGTACAGACACGAAAGGCTACTTCTTCATCATTGTTATTGATTTCCTACTGAAAACATTTTCTCACGGCATCGCTGAATCAACTTTTGAAAAACAACCATCGTGCGTTGCATTTCCGATCGCAACATAACACACGACTAGAATTCTATGCCCCGTCGCAATCGCCGATAAACCTTGAGGGTCTCGTGGTTCGGAACTTCTGGCGTCACTAATTTGGCACATCCAGCTACTAGATCAGTAGCAACCCAGATCTCTGGCACACAACACTGTTGCTATGCTGTTTAATTGTCATATCTCATTTGGATAGTTCAGAATTTCTACGCCCTGTGTTGTGTGGTAATGGTAACTCTGAGATGCGTGGCATTTCAGTCTATAAACTGCTCCGGTGATGTTTTTGCAATGCTTTTCGACAAAATCTCTATAGTTGCTATCATTCGCGTATAAACAGTCTTTGCCCGCAATAATTGGCCGAGAAAAGAGCAGTAATAGTGATAAAGAGGTGACAAAGGAAGTGATATTGACAGTTCCAGTTGGCGGTGAAGTGAGAGGCCACAGAGCAGCGCAATGTATGTATATTATGCTTTGTCTTTTTGACAACGGGTAATATTGCTAATGCTTTTGACATCGGGCCTTTACGGCGCTGTATCATCCATGGGAGGCTGTGGCCAATCTCCAGTTCATATTCTATACCTTGTTAGTTCAGCTTTATAAGCTTAGCACATAACTATGGTGATATCAGGACATCATTATCTTCTCAGACTTATCAGCCCACTGCTGCTATCACTTAACACCATGTTCCAATCATAGCGACCCTCCTTAGTAAACCTATGTTTCGAACTATGGAATGAAAAATTCAAACGACTAATTGACATGGCAAGAAGATCTTCGTAGTTAGGACGCATCCAGAGACAATGAGGCGTAACCTTCTTTCGCCGGAAATGGACCGACGTCAATCCGATCTTGGGTCCAACTCAGCAAATCCATCACACCACCCAAGCAACGATATGAATTCTCTGGCTGCATAGTTTGGTCAGGTTCGTACCTCAGTGATCTCTCAACTTTGCCTTGCTAGGCACTTTACCATGCTATCTTGCCGTACGATGCCACAATTTCGACCCTAGCGTGTTCACAGGCGATTCAACATCTCCGAAGAGTCTCGTTAAAGAGAAGAAGTTGCATAGGTCCGTTCAGCTCAGATCCAGTTATTAGATTTGGGGTCACAATAGCGATTCCAAACAAACTGTGAAGAAGTATGTAATGGAGTAGAAGAGGGATCATCGACAAGTAATTAAGTAGGTAAAGCGAGGAGGTTAGGATAAGCCTATGCACAGGCAAAAGCTCGAATCAAATTTCCGGGATAGGAACGAAAATTGGCCGATTACAACAGTTATGTGCTGTGACCGTTATTTGCCCCTGTTGAAGGTCTTAGATACTATTTTCCGCGATTATAGTGGTCTCTCACTAATGAAACATCACCAATTACACTTGCTAAGGAATGTATATCACCCTACGAAATGAATACAAGTATAGATGGTAAAATTGTCATCTCAGGATTTGAGGTAGATATAGAGCAAGATTTTCATTTCATACAGTCTTCACGGGTCTGTGCACCTAGACGAACGTAATGTCGGATTAATATAAACCTTGTATATGGAGCTTGCATCTTTCACCTGCATTGCTCTTAGCCTTTATGGAAAAGGGGGAAGAGAGTACAGAATTTCTGGAAAGTATAAATGTTGAGATGTCTCTTGAAGTAATTTAGGATACGGCAAGCTCTATCAGTAGTGTGCTGATTATCATAATCATTCTAAATCAACACTCCATTGGCATTCAACAACTGTACACCATGTTACCAAAGTATTGCCTTCTTGTCATCATGTACCTGGGTATAGAAGTCGAAGCTAGAGACGTATGCTCTCCAAACCTCACAAAGCGTCTTATTCACTGACATTCCGAATGTTAGCAATGTATCCTAGGTGGTCAAAATGGACTTTGTTGTACATTCAGAGGTGCTCACGGATTTGAAAGGGACTGCCAACCTTGCATTGCTGTATGTTACAAACTTCGATTCTGAAACTTGCCTACACTGACCTAATTCTATCAGACTCACGCGTGCTACAAAAATCGAAACGGCTGCGTGAAGGATGCGATAAGAGATTGGTTTCCAGGAGATAACACAAACAATCCAGCAAGACCGTTTGCATATTGTTCATGAAACATGTTTACTTGTTTCTCTAAAGATGTGCTCAAAACTTTGCTTGTGTGTATCAACTCGACGTCTTTGATCTTGTAGTTAAAGTTCAGAGACCGCATCCGAGGGTACATCGCTTGGTAGCTAGTTCTCGTATTATGAAACTCAAAACAGAGTAAGTTCAAAGTTTTTCCTTTCGTCTTCTCCCTAGTGTCCTCAAGCTTTACTGGTCGGGTCTCTTAAGGGGCTAACTGTTTTACTCTTATCAGATACTCTTCTCCAATACTCCACCTTGCAGAAAACCATTTCATCAGCTTCCAGAACCCCTCCCAGTCCCTTTCTGTTATGATATCCTCACTGTCCCTCCTTGTCTCTAATACCACTATTGCACTTCTAAGCACTGCACAAAGCGCCGCGAAAGGAACTATTACGATCTTGGGCTCTGTTTCGATGAAATCTATAGCTACGCGAAGCATCTCCCAAGCCATGATACGCGAAGCACGAAGTGCTGCATTGATGAAGGGAAGACCAGGAACTCCTGCTTTTTGGGTTGCGTGGAATTGGTGTTCAGTGACTTGAAGCAAGATATGAGAACTGTGATCGTAAGCTTATTTGCGCAGTATAACGCGTGAATTCTCGATAGCCGAGAGAGGAAAGAATGTATTAGAAGCTAGAAGCTTACCACACGAGTATAGGATACGAAGCACACTGTAACCACGTGTTTGGTGGTGGTCCTCCGTCTAGCATGCTGATAATTTCATGGATTGCCTCGTTTACATGTTCGTACGATTCGTCGGGCGGTAGGTCATGGCTGCGTGCATGAATGTACGCGGACACGCGCCCAGATACAATAGAAACGAGAGTACGGAAGAATGTTTTCCGGGGGCTATTGGCATCTTCGAATGGCACAGTAGGTGGCATGGGGCCCAGATCTTTGGCGAGAGAGGTAGGAATGGGATGATTGGGATATATAATCAACGGATAAGAATGCGTGGATGCCGCAAGATGATTCACTCTAGAGATGGCAAGGTTAATTCGATTGAGTTTTCCTAAGTGTATGGATCAAGCATACGTACCGGTCAAGTCGGAGGAGGCTTGATTTAAGCTGCTTGATCATAATTGATTGCTTATTGAATGTGGCCGGAAAATGTCTGGAATCCAGAACTTGCAGCATAATGGCACAACTTGACACTGTCAAGTCTGCCTGCGTGCGTAGGCCGTGGCTTACTTCGTAGATTGCGATCAGCATACCAAACTGTACAGCTTCCACTCTCGTCTTAGCATCCATCTGAAGGGCGGTGTATATATGTTTCATCGCGCGGTAGAGCTCTGATGTATGCATACTCTCCATATGTACACAAGGTTTCTGCATTAGAAGCCATATGCATAAAGTGAACAGTGGCCATCTCCCTGGATGTTTGGACAGACTATCTTCACGGTCATCCAACATCGTCTCGTCTAGCACTATACACCATTTGTGTATGCACAACCCAAACTCCCTCAGACCAAATGCCAAATCGAACTTGGCCAAATGCAGAGTCTCTTCGATGAGGCCCCAAAGCATTGATGTACTGAAGTCTGAAGTGTCAAATGGATTGGTACATACGGAAGTCTTTTGTAAGAGTTCAATCACCCCACGAGAGGATAAGTCCACGTGCGAACATGATTCGTGATGAGAAACGAGCGAGCTTGACGCATTGTTTGCTTGAAGGAACTTTTGGGGTGAGTAATCGCAATTTCGGTTCGATCTATATGAACTCCACCAGTCAGTCGCTATTCAAAAAGTCAGAGTATAGTCTTGTAAAATACTATTTACGAAAAAAGTGGTTGACTGACACAGCACACCTGTTGCATCTTGGTAATGTCCGGTCACACTTCTGCTTTCTGATGCGGCAATAAGAACACACATTTGCTGCTTTGTGCGTAAGTGCTATTAGATCCTGCATATTGCTTTCAATGGGAGATATTGCGCTCATGCTAGATCTGTGACTACGGAGGGAGCGGCTGATGTAAATGAGGCGCATTAGTGTGCGATGCGCTAGGAAAAATGGGCAATGATTAGTAATCAGAAAGGTTGTGAGTTATGTCGAAAACTTCAAACACTATGACGTGTTGTTAGAAAGACGGAATCATGCATCCGCCCTGTTTTCTGCTGTGCCAAGCCTTAAATAAGCTACAGACCGATAAGTAAGGCACATACATGCTTACTATGCAAGCGCCGAGCGCGCTAACTACCTCAACCAATGCCGTGACGGCCAATGAATAATCAGCAAGATATTTGACAGCGATAGCGCGGCGGACGTCCTAGCGCTCGATGTCAATGGAAAAGGTAGCAATTTTCTCCATTTCCATTATCAAGAAGTTGTCATGTTAGGCTGGCAGGGGTATTAAGAAGACGTCCTAAGAGGTTATCAAAAGTTGTTCAACATCGTAGACCGCTGCAGCATGTCGCTAGCTAGATGTTGTGTCAGGTTAGGGGAACTGAATGAGTAGCTGTACACAAGATTTGCTGCAAGAAATTGCACGTATCATATTGTAGAAGCGCGTATAATAATGTTTTCATGTTTAGAATTCGTTTAGTTTTGGCATAGTAAGCGATAAGGCTTTGGATGGCGTTGTATTGGAAGTTAACCATTTGCTTTATCCTATGCTGATAGAGTATCACTGTGACGATTGCTGGTATGTCCAGGAGACTGAAGATTACAAGTCTAGTGGGATGTATTACTGGCCCAAGGAGGATGTTATAGAATTTGATGTTGCAATGACAATTTCACAAGACTATATACGTGTTTCTGAAGCGTATATTCCTTCAAAACACCCACAGGGGGCCACAGTGAAACCAATAAAAGGCAAATAGAAATCAGCTAAGGTGTACGGGTTAACATTCCATAAGCTAATCCAACACCTCCATTTGTGAAAATCACTCACCATTGGCATGTGCCATCATAACAGCCGCAACCATCACAACATCCCAAGAGGCAAGGTGAGCCATCTGTGGTTATTTCAGTACTCACAATTTTCCAATAGACGGAAATCATTACCTGACTTGCAAGTATCGGGTGCTCGCCCAATGACTTTCAAGGCGTTCGCTGGAAACAATTAGCAAGGTGGTCAGTCAACAGTCGAACACATTTTCACCTGGTATATGAACAGCAGCAGCGGCAGATACAAAGATTGCGAGGAGTAGAGTGACCTTCATACTGAAGTTGAAAATAATGAAGCAAGTCTTAGAAGAAACAATGGGAGAATGCAAATAGCGACTTGCGGTAGGATATTGTGTAATGATGATTTGACATTTATATATCAGTGAATCGGATAAAAGGTTATTTTAGAGTGGTCTGTGTAGTTTTCCGGCTATCGAAAAGGTGTTACAGTGCCGCGTCATCAGTAAGCACACGTAAACAGGGCGGGTTTAGATTGATCATAGACAGTGAACGGCGCGTTATCGGGATAATAAGTAGAGATCGTCATTATGTGATTGGACAAGTAACCCATGTCTATAACCTATAAGTACATCTAGCGGTATATAAAATATTACTGCAAATCATTCAATTTATCGCTCGGCGCATCTCATGTTTCAATGATTACCCGTGCCTATGGCCTATCAGTGTTCTTCCACCATTGGAAGAAATAAAACAGTGAAAATATAGGCTCGGCTGCTCGTGAATTATCCGACGTGCCTCGACTTAAATCATCCCCTACCGTCTTTTCCACTAATTTTCGAAGTCTTATCTCAACTAATACAACAACCAAGGAGTATAGCTTATGAAGGCTATAGAATGGTGTCTCTAGAAAACCCTGACTTTTGGGATGACGATTGATATCCTCAACACATTTGTGATCAGCAACTAGCTTAAAAATCGAGTCTTCCAGCCTTGCGATGACCCAACTCGTAACATACCGAACCATTCATTCGTTGCCAGTGGGAAAGCTAGGGTCTTCGTAGCTTGCCATGATGAAACTTGAAGTACAGTTACTTTTGTAAAACAACGACGAGCTGTAGATGTCAAGTACGGTCACCACGATATCAAACGCAATGTCGGATCTCACCAGGTGAGTGGAATCTACATTTTGCTACTGCGTTAATATGGATTGTGAATTCTCTACATGCATATGTTTAACCCGCTTCGTCTTGCAACGCGCGTCTTTCTATACGTTTACAATGTAACACATTCATGACCGCCATATACTGTGCTCACCCAATCCTCGGGTCAAGAACCCCTTGAGTTAAATTATCATACTGATGACAAACGAACGTGTTCTGTGTACCTCAACAGATAGTTCAACTTTTATGTTTTTGTCGCATAGTTCTATGTATTAGAATGTACAGGGTGCCAAAGCAAATCAAAAAGAGGGGACCAAAACAAGTAAATGGTCCATGTTTAGTCATGATTCATGTGTGCCAAGTTTGCCTACCTATTTCGCGGAGATATAACGGCATAACTCTCTACTCGAAACTTAGATAAATCAGATAAACAATACTTACTCCTAATTCAATGTTACGTATTAGCATCAGTAAAATCATAAAGAGCTGAATGAATTTATTATTAGAGGAACTGTTAGAGTAGAAAACTCGGAGAGCGTGCAAAGAGATACATATAGTGTCCTCGAAAACAGATGTAAACATTCCTCACATTCTGCTAATAAACCGTGAATTCGTCTCTGCTTTACTTGCTGCTAACAGCTTCACATCCTCTATGCAAACTATCACGCTAGGGTGTAGGTATAACTATTAACACTATAAGATTTCACCGCTTGAGATGGAGACCATTGAATACCAATTCTTATGAAGAGTGCTAAGAGCACTTAATGAATTAAACGAATGTGTGTATAGAACTATGGGAGTTCTAGCTAACAAGTCCCCGTATCATATGCTCTCTATGTCTGTGGAAAGAATGAACCAGACATATGCAACCAAATCCCTATGAGTTTTGTCGCTCATGTTCCCGTCCCTACTTTGACTTCAACAACTCTTTTGAATGCACCAACGTGCTTGTTAAACAATTAGCACTTTGAATCTTCAGTTTGACACGCGATGAACATACCTGCATTTACCCCTTCTTCACAGACTCAGCTCCAACATCGATCTCCGCCTCTGCAAGGCAACCAACGGGGCAATCACAGTCTGAGTCGTAGCCATTGGAAGAACAGCATTGGGCAAAATCAGACAAGTGCTCAGAGATGGAGCCTGCTGCGCAATCACCAGCATTATTGTAGTTTCCATTCGAACTCAGACAGCAAAGTTCAGTCGTTCGTTCGATGTTTGTAGCGCCATCAAAGCACTTGCACGCGTAAGTACCGTTGAGGAGGATATTCGTAGCGATGACAGCGAGGTTAATAAGTTTCATTTTGAGAATTATGGTTCCAGGGTAATCTTGCAGAAATAGTACTGGAACGAGAGGCGGAAATGTTGGTCATTAAATAACGAGAGATTGGGGATGTCAAGCTCCAGGCATACAGTCACCATCTGACTATATAACGATTGGATTATTGCTCGAATGATCCTCTGTGCTGGATGTGTGCCCTGGGTTGCATGTATGGGTTCTCTAATGTCATCACGGGTGGCCTAACACTGCAAAGGCAGCTCAATGTGGATACGCCAAAAGTGAAACAAGAACCCCACTCATCTATCACGACGGCAGTTGCCCCAATCTATTCGGCCTACAGAGTCTATCGAATGACGCTGTACTCAGATAATATTGACGTGTTTGCTAACGAGCGCCAAGAATAAAATCCTTCTGTTTCACTACGCCCGATGCAACGTGAATCCTTCATGCTCAATATTACTTGATTGTATGCTGAATGCGCAGCACAGCACCTAGCATATCCTTGATTCGCAACAAAGCACTGAAATAGGAAAGAAAATGTACGGAATTCTACGTTACACCTTTAGGCATGGATGTCACATAGTGCTGTATATGTGATATGGCAAATGTTCTGATATATAAAAAAGGGTTTCCATAGGCGTGTTGAGTTACCACCCTTCAACTACAAAACTTTCTCTTCAAACAGAAATTTCCTGCTCTCAGACTTCAAAACGCTAACGATGAAGATGCATATCTTTTCCAGCGTCGTTATGGTCGCCGCCCTAATTCTTGGCGTCAATGCATGCAAGTGTGTCAACGATTTTGTAGACAATGTTGCTACTGAGTCTTGCTGCAACCGACTCGGTGGGAGCTTTGTGAATGGCAACGACTGCAACGCCGACTCAATCTCTGAGAAGCTTTCCGACTTCCGCAACTGCTGTGGAGAGAGCCAGCTTACTTCTGACTGCGATTGCCCCACTTGCTTACAGAAGAAGAGGTGTGTCTTTATGACTGATTTCAAGTAGTACTTTTACTGATGGTAAGACAGCTTCGAGGCATAGAGCTCTTTAGAAATGTGACAAGATGAGAGAGGATCAACATGTTCGCAGTTTAAGGTTGCGAGAATCTTCTTGATCAATTTCGCTCGATCATTAATGTTGTCTGTGTGGTGATATATCGTGGAAGTACGGTTGGGTCAAGGGGAAGGAGCTGGTCGGACAGCAATCACACCAGTCTTCAGCAGCAGTTACACATACTGTTTGTTGTACGCCCGCCTTCTGTAGCTTACAAAATACAAATCTCTTCTGAATTCTGTATTTCCTACCTGGACCCACGTTGGAAACTATCGTTCAATGCTACAGACTTGATCCGATCTAACCTGCGCGCAGAGAATGCCATATGATTCTCGAACAAGACCATGTTGACGTGTTCACTAGTAAGTATGAGGAAGACACATAATTGTGCCCCGTGCACAGTGAATCCTTCGCAGGTGATACTTTAGCCGGAGGATCTTGATCTATTTGCTGATAACTATAAAGAAGACACATAACTACGCCCTATGCAAAGCAAATCCTTCATGGGCAATTTTTCGACCGGGTAATTCAACGTATTTGCTGACCGTTATAAGTAAGATATATAACTAGGCCCCATGTAAGGTGAATCCTTCACAAGTGATACTTCAATCGGATGATCTTGACGTACTTGCTGACCACCATGAAGAAGACACATAACTGAACCCCATGCAGAGTTCAATCCTTTGGTCTCAGCATTAGTTGAATGAGGCAGTCCAAGCCATCTATCTGTACTATGAAGTCATTCATGTCAGCTTGACCAATCTTTCCCTATTGTCGTTTTCATTTAGTCTTTGGGTAGATTGTTTTTTGTTTATAAAAAGGGGCAAATTCTGTGTTCCAAATCCCACAGGAATTGCACTCTACAGTCCAGTAAACTGGTACAACATATCAGCTCTCTCAATCTTCACGTGCTTCCCAATCTTCACGCCTTCTCAAAGGCAAAATACATCTTCCACGTTCCAATATCATCAGAATACCCTATATCTGCTCCACTTGGTCAACCGCACGAAGATGAGAGTGAGTGTTAATTGGTGATCCATCGCAAGAGATTGTTTGCTAATAGATTCTTAGTTCTCTGTAGCCATTACTGCCCTCATCGGTGCTGTGCCCTACCTAACGCAAGGCTTTGCCATCCCTGATGCAAACTCTGCAATCGGGGTTAGTGGAAATGCCAAAGAAGCCTCGTTGACTAGCCTTGTTCCATTTAGGAGTCGGGATATTTTTTCCAAGAGAGCAGACGATGAGTGGTTGTTGGTTATCTACGACAAAGGAAACTCGGATAACCAGTGTGGAGGGGTTGCGGAGAATTTCTCGGGTAAGGGCAATGTATGCCAGAAGATAACTGGAGTGACTGGAAAACTCTGCGCCGACGTTTCGGTTGAAGTAAACTTTGGACTGGCCAAATGCAATTTCAGCTTCAAAGCTGAAGGTGACAACTGCGCGGGAAAAGAGCGTCAATCAGTGGAAGTTGCTAAAGGAAAGTCATCGGACCGGGTTAAACTATCTGATGACGTTAAATTTGTTTCAATTGATTGCTATAATTAGGTACAGCAAGAATGTAGCGAAAAATTATCGTGGCCAGCAAGCAGAATAGGAATGTAGACATACCTGAATGGGGCAAGGAAGCCACCATGTTGTAGTGGGACAACACGGGCTAGATAAGGGGAGCGAGCTTTCAACAACTTCGCTCATATGATTGCTCTTTCGCATCAATTACATTCGCACTTTTGTTTTGTATTGCTTCAGTCAGTCCTACAGCACCTTTAATAGTGTCTGCAGATGTGAAAATGCTTCAATGTAGCAACTTTGAGAAGTTCATAAACGTAGCAATTATACAACTTCTTCAGCCACCCAAGGTGAAGCAACACATATGCTTAGGCAAGCTGAATTACTGTTAGGGCCTGTAAAGCAACACTGCGAGCATGAGCTGCTAAGATGCGTTCACGATGTGATTACTCGCCCAAATCAATGACTCTTCGAAAGTTTGAAGACATAACCGTGCTTTAGATATGTTTTCAAGCCATTAGAGTTAGGGGTTTTGCACCAACTCGATGATATGGATTATTCGGATATGCTTACGACTTGTCATCAGAACCCAGTGCAAGGCCTTGGACTAGGCGCATCTTTGGGAATGGCGCCCGTAGAAGGCTTGCAGCGGTTTCTTGTGCGAGAAAGGCAGCACATGGAAGCATGAGACATTGTGAATGTGGAGATGCGTATTGTCTCGGTTAGAGATCTGCCCGACGATCATTCCTGTAATGCCAAGCTCCGTCGCTCCGCGGGACGAAGCAACCGAGGTGTGGCTCCGCGGGACGAAGCCTCCCGCCCGGTAAGCTGGCATGATCCGTATGCAACATCCTACAAGTATATCTCACGTTAGTTATGCATTGTTTCAAAGAGAGGCAAAGGAATCAATATACAGACAGCAAGACTGTTGTGCCAGGTATAGGCTTGGTAAAGCATCTAGGTCTGCCGAGAGCCGTGTACAGTACGTAGGTCGAATGTGTTCACTAATTCAGAACACTGGTCATTAGTCTGTCTGTTTACGCTTCTCCTTTGTTGGGAATGAAGTGCTTTCATCTGGGTCGTGTGGATGCGCGTACAATCAATATGCATGTACATTTGCCTCATTCTACACGGAGTTGGTTACGCGCCCTGTATCGCACAGCAACCTCGCGTTAGAGGTTGATTGCTTTTTTTGTATCCTTTACTGCGAGCGATGGAGCGCAAGAAGATTCAATATGGTGGGTCTGAAAGTTATCAACATATCTGTCAGTTCCAGGGCACGGTGCATCGTCCTTTCTCCTCTACCTAATATGTACTCCTTCGGCACGAACTTCTCGATCTATATTCCGACTCGCAATAACAGTTTCTTTTTCGACCATCCATCCCACCTTACTTACAAGTACTACTGGCTGGTTGAACGAAACATCCGCTTCACCTGCACATTGACACACGGCCCCTTTGCCTTCATGCAAATCTACAAGAAGCGCTATGGTTAATAATATCACCCTTTGCAAACGCAGCCAAACCGACCCACCCTTTTCCGGAAACTCTCCGATTTCAAATGTACCTATAGCGCCTCTAAATCGCTATTCTGGATTGCCATGATTCATGCATCGTAAGTATATGCCATGGCCATTTCTTAACGCTCTCGCTTGACTGAGGAATAGGAATAGCAACGGTGATTTGTAGAAGATGTGTCGTTTCTGAAGTAACTTTGAGATCGCGGGCCTAGGCCTTTGCTCATCCGACGGGTACTGTAAGATAACTGATACATAGACAAGGAAGGTGGATTTTGTTATGAGAGGCAGGATGACATACCTATGCATTCGCTTGCGCCTGCTATATTATTCAGACCAGAGCAGCTGCACCACTCTTCAGATCATGGGTATATCCATGATGGATTGCAGTACTATGTTTTTCAGAATATACAAGAGGACAGGAAGAGGGATTCGCTTTGTCACTAGGCATCAGTGGGAAGGAGTACAGGAAGTTAGAGGGACGAGAAGAAGTGAGGTGTAGGTGTGAATGCGACCCTGATGCCAGGGACTTAGAGTCGGTCTGTCTAATCAGGTTTGGGTTGGCACTGGCTTAGGGGATGTTATTGATTGGCACGCGATATCCTTACAATTCGCCTCACGCCTTGGTGAAACGATATCAGTTCTTCGGTTAGAGGGGTATTTATTGCAGCCCTTGCAATCGTGATTCGCTAGTCTAGGAGTGAAATCATCCTCTCTGGGAAAAAACAAGTTTTTCCCTACCTCTGCATGATGACGTGAGAAAGTGGCACCAGTTCTATTATAGAAGTCTTGACTGCCCCAACTGTATAGGAAGAAGAAGTGAGATGACGTAATAGTAAACAGCTCACTACAACGTAATACTCAGTTCAGTTCCATTCACCCGCGTTCTTCTCCATCCTAGACCTTCCCCATCTTTGTCAATACTTCTGTACCGCTACTCAGAAGCAAAAGAAATTATCCAACGATATATTATTCTCGAAATGGCTCAACAAGGAGGAGCTAACTGCCCTTCGTCTGGTATAGCCTCGCACTTCCATCTGCCGTTCGTTTATTCTTTCGTTGCTAACTTGGAGGTTCGGAGCATCAGATGTCTCGCCAAATACCATATCGACTTCACAAAAGGGTGATGGCGAATGTCCCCATGACAGAATCGAGACTATGTCGCATGGATGTACGAATGGTGAGAGAATTAGTCAATTTTAATTTTTTTTCTAGTGCATTGCTGAAGATGACTGGTAGTAGCGACTCCGAACCATCCCGAAGCAAGCGCAGCAGTGAATTCCAGCCATCACGCCGAAGGAAGACGTCAGAGTCAAGATTGGACCATAGTTGGTGAACATGAGGCAGACAGCAAACCGGATACCAAGGGTATTTCGAGTCACTTTGATCTTCAGCTTGGCTGGGGAAGTTGGAGGTTCACTTTGTTTAGCTGGAACATGAACATAAGAAAAGATACTACCTCCGAGGATAGGAATGAAGACAAGTAAATGTCGACATATGTGGGTTGCTGGACCCGTGCTGTGGTTTATACATCTTACACTATGTATCTTAGTATTAATATAGTCATATGTTGCTCTACCTTGTGCTCTACTATATTCTATAAATATGCACTTATCACTTCTCACAACTAGCTTATTTAAACTTACCCTAGTACAAAGTTAATCTATTTGCTAATCATATCATATTGAATTAATGATCTACTCTTATGATTTAGGCTTTCTCTAGCTTGCATATTGCCACAGGTACTATGAAAATATCTATCCATTCAATGACTGTTGTGCCATGCCCCTTCTCGCCTTGGCTGGGCAAGCCAATACTTCTTAATCTGAGACAAGAGGGGTTATTACTACTACTGAAACAAGTGATATATGAGAGGTACCTATTTGTTATACCCTAACTTCCGCGGAGTTATTTTTCTAATGTGGTGTTTAGCTGAACACGATATAGATCTAGACATGTGGTGCACGGACACTATGAGTCTGATATGGTTCTCACGAGTTTCAAATGGCAGACTACTGATCTGCGACGTCTCTCTGAACAGCGCTAATGACGCTTGCTAGTTACAGCATTGCCTTGGCAACCTACAGGTGTCAGAATACTCAGCTACAGCGTGTCTCCTATGTAGGAGGACCGTCTGAACCTTGCCACACTATTGACAACCTCTAGTATTCACCTCTTTGAACTCAAGGAGATTTCCGCTGTGTATTTTATTAGTCCCAAACCTCCGTTTCACTAAACACAACACTCTTTTTGTTTCCGTTTCCCAAACAGACCCTCAATGCAACTGGCTGAATGGAAAACAGAGGTCTACTTAATAGCACTTCAGCAGATATAAAGTTAGATATCTACCGCTGTCCGTTTCAATATCAGTCATAATCTTATACATATTGCAACTGTAAACGATCTTCTTTGAACTACCTTATTATTATAAAACTACAACTATGCAGTATACAGCACCGCTTGCTATCACTCTTTCCATTTTGGCTCTCATAGCGAACCCAATCGCTGCCACTCCTATCACTCCACGCGCACAACCAGCCGGCGCTCCAGGTGCACCGCGCACAGGCGGTGGCGGCAGCCATAATTAATCGTTTCGTGCCAATAACCAGCCAACGCTCCTGGTGAGCTGCGGCAGCGGTATTCATAGTAGTAGCTAATATCCTACTTCTGTAAGTTATTGTAATCTTAGTCATTAAAGAGTACTCGATTTACTAATACAATTGAAGGTTTTACTGCTAGCTGGTATAAAGTACAATGGGACTATTGCAGTGTAGCAGGTGTTGTGTAATTGGACTCAAGCAAGATATGTATTAGATATCTATTGTAGAATAAGATATGCAGCTGAATACTACTTAAGAGGCTATCGCCTACAGCTCTTAACTATTCAAACCTTGCTTAATTACTGATTGCAGATCCTGACCTATTTCCCTCTTCTTTCATGTGTCGTAGTATTCTATCGAAGCTAGAATATACAGTGAATAGACGTTCCCAAGGTTCGGAATCTAGTTCTAGCTAAAGACCTTGCTCAATCAAGGTAAGATGGAGATGATATAGAGGCAATTATGAAACAACATGGGAGGTATGCTGAATCTATTCTATCTGTCATTCTTACGAAGCTGTCACATAGTCTTGACATGTGTCTAATCACTCTTCTTAGATACTCCGAATCTCGCTATACTCTTTCAAGTTCCACGTGGCACCTGCTTCAGTTTGGAGATATAGACCTTGAATTTGGTTTCGTAAGTGCAGTTCAGCTTAGTCACAAAGCACCGTACGCAACCGTGATTTTAGCAAATTTTCATGTTTCTCAACACGTTGCCTAGAGTTCTTGCTACCAAGTCCACGTTGTGTGTTGCAAATCTCGTTGTAAAAACAAAGTAATTAGAAGCAATACTGGCAGCCTCATTGAACGGCTGGATCTAAGACAGTCCCATGCTTGCTATTAAACAAGAAATTGCGAGTACGATATATGTACGCGTCGGGTCGCACTGTGCACTTCCAACTGTTGACGGACACTATATTACCCGAGCGAGATGAGGACGGGTAGACTTCTAGCGTAGAATTCGACGTACTATCGGAGTCCACATTCCTGATAGGTACAAGCCGCTCTTGGGATATCCTATATAGGTATCTAGGTATTTTCAGCTCTTCATCTGCCAAGGGTCTGGCCGTTACGCTAGAACTAGCGGGGCGCTCCCAGCCAGGCACAGGAATTTTCCCCTAGCAGAACGAACAATCGGCGACTAGTTGGATCCTTGGCGCTGACAGGAACATGGGCAAAGTTCCATTTGCAGTTAGGTCCCAGCACGGCTGAGGGATCTGAGCCACCTCGCCGTTTGCACAGCTCAGTGGCCATTCTAATTTCATCAAAAAGATACAAGAGTGCGATTGAGCTTCATGCTCATATTGATTCATTTAAAGGGAAGGAAAGACTCCTTTTGAAGACAACTTCATTACAAGCGCAACACTTCCCCAGGCAAACAATACAGTCAATCACCCCAATTTAGAATCGAAAATTATTCATCCGTTCATCATGCGCTTCACCAGCTTCTCCCGACTCCTCGTTGTTCTCTGCTGGCTTCCGCTCGCACTGTGTGTCACCAAACGCGAAGCGTATGTGACAATCCAGAACAACACTCCCGACGTTATTAGCGGCGCAAGCATTACCCACAAGTACAGCGACAACTACAAGAACCAAGCCGACTTTGGTGATATTCTTCCTGGAGCCACATCTTCGATAATCCAAACAGTAGAATACAACACAGGCGCTTTTACCACCGGCCGCGACTGGTGGTTCATAACCTATCACCGCGAGCAAGCCGGTTCGGAGCGCCCCAATGAGCTCTTAATGTGGTATTCAGACCCAAACAACTTCCGCAACATCATCGATATCCTCGAACAGGCGGCCCCCGCGCTCATCAAGGTGGCCATCAATGCTGCGAAGGGATCTAACCCAGCACTGCTTCCTGCGGCCAAAGTGGCGCAGATCGCGTCCAAAGCCATGTGCAAGGCTCTTTTCAACGACGAGTCCACGGCTGGGTTCAAGCAGCACATCTTGAGAAAGGAGGATGCGGGCGAGACCACAACCATTGTCATCAATGCCGACAACACGATTACTTTCAAGTCCCGCTCTGGTAACTCAGAGACTGTCACTTCGACCAAGTGGGTTGAAGCTGAACACTCTTAAGGAAAAGATGCCATGCTGTATTTAGTTTGAACTCGAGTTTTCAGGGCTTGGTATTTTTGACTAATTTTCCTGATCAGTCGTTTGCCCTCTCGTTTGCGTGCTATTTTCTTGTTGCTTCTCTCCCTTGTACCGTGTCCACGATGCGGCTCGCAACTCAGAAAGCTTTTGTAATACTGGAATGTTTGCTCCTCAAAGTTGCCTAGGGAATCAATCCAAATCTTTGGATTGCCGGAATCATCTAAAAGATTATCTGAGACGTCTCCAGTTTTCTTATACAGTCTGCATAACTGTTTAGGTAAACTGTAAGTGTGTAATTGTCCAAACATGATGTGTTCTTACTGATGAAAGCATACAGACTAGCCTGCGTCAAGATTAGTATTCGTTGGTATGTCTCTTATTGAACTTTGATTTTTCCATCTCATCAGAGCCACAAGATTTGATGAATTTGCATCAGGCGTCAATATAGTTGCTTAAACCAGACCTGATGATGAATCTGTCTCGTTAGACTATAGGATCACTATAAAATCATAACAACAAGGCAGTACATAAGTAGAGGTACAAACGGGATAGAATTATACGAAGGCCGAACACGGGGTAAGGAGTCAATGGCTACCAAAGTGTTTGTGAAAAAGTAGATCCATCTCAATATCTGTCTGACATCCAGTAGGCGGGTAGGCAAAAATTGGTTGAGAGATTCAGATATAAGTGCGTGGAATGGTGGACGAAAGTTAGGGAGAAGAGGCATTTAATAGAGATATTAAAGTCATCAGCTCACAGCTAGTTGAAAAATAAGAATGAGATAAAAAGAGACGATAGATGGAAAGTGAGAGGATAAACAGCATTGCCTGACAACCATTGTATAGATTCGAGGCATCGCATTTATAGCCTCACTATTATGAGGGGATGCCAAGGTGTTCTTTCAGTTGCTATATGAAAGTCAGTTTCTATAAAACGAAGAGCCTGTCAGTACTTACCTTCCAACGTGCTGTCTGAATATCAGCCTGCGTAATCGCATCTGTATCAATGATCTTGCTGATAAGCCTCAATTTTTGCTGTTGAACCCATTGTATGTACTATTGCGCATTAGTAGATGCATTGTTTCACAGAAGCTATTTAATATTACCGTCTCGATAGATTCTGGCACAACATATCGTGTGACAGTCACTTCTCTCCGCTGCCCGATACGGTACACCCGGTCAACGGCTTGCGCCTCTACCATCGGATTCCAATGAGGCTCAACAAGATGAACATGATTAGCTATTGTAAGATCCAATCTGGATATTAGATCAGTGATATGCCATAACGGGCAGGATATGTTTGGATATTTGCCTACCCTTCTCCTGCACTACCGATGGTTGCCAGCATCACAGAGCACTCAGGATCTTCGTTGAACTTCTTGAGCGCCAAAAATCTGCCCTCAAGACTCGTACTACCGTCGATGCGACAACTACCAAAATGGTAGGTTGAGAGTGCTGGCTGGATTAGGTCTAGCATCTTACTCCAATAGGTGAAGACGACGCTGCATTCGGTCAGCATTGTACGATTACGACCATGATACTTCCACGATGCTTCAAGATTACCTTTTCACTGGAGCGTATTGTGCATGTTTGTCAAACGAGGGTGTGTGTGCTGAAACCAACTTGTTTAAAAGGGCAATGACTTTGGCGGAAAACACACGAATACCACCATTTTCACCGTTGACCATGACTTCATCCTCACGCCGCCTGTCTAGGGTCCCATTGTGCGAGTTCCATTGTTTCAGAGCTGATTCAGGGAGGATTTGCAGTCCATGGTTGCAGGCCAGCCGCAGAAAATTAAGCAATGGTAGAATGTTGTTGTCGTTAGAAGGCATGCTTGATGCCACCGCTGGAAATTCGGAGGTTGGCACACCTGAAGCAAGTTTGGTGGCTTTATCTTTGAAAAAGTCGTATAGCTTTTGGTCGTCTGGATGGAGTCTTACCAACTGGATTTCTTCTCTCCTCGGTGGGAGATCTAGGGCATCGCCCACACTCTCCTTAGTACGGCGAAGACACGTTACCTTCACTAGTATTTGCAATCTTTTAAAACCTTCTGAGTTCTTATCTCTTATAGGCCTTGTAATCCAGTTATCGAACATGGTTTTGGTATTGAAAATAGGGACACTGAGGAAGGTAAGAAGGGCGCCATAATCGTCGAGTGAGTTATGAACAGGTGTTCCAGTTAGAGACCATCTGAAAGTCGACTTTATGGAGCATGCTGCAGTGAATACTTGGGACTTTCGATTACGAATGTGATGCGCTATTCGTGTGTTCAGTCGGCCGCCTGAGGAAACTCCAGCAGAAGTACTTACCTTCATCAAGAACTACTCGGTGCCACTGACTCTTGTATAAAGGCCCATTTGCTTCATAATCCTTTCGTAAGGTTTCATACGTGGTGAAAACTACATCTTGCGCCTCGAAGTGTTCAGTAAATAGATGGCGATTCGAGCCATGGTACAGTGCTGTTCGAAGCTGATCATCATGAATGTGCCTGAGATCTATAAGTTTCATAGTCCTTACAAACACAGGATATCATACCGATTGATTTGAGTCTCCCAACCAGGTAGCGCTAAGAAATTAGACTTTTACTAAATCAAGAGTGAGGTCGATATCACTCACTGGACTTGGGTGTGACAACCAGAGTTTTATGCGCCACATATTGGCTGCCGCTCTTGAAGTCGAGCGACAAGCAGATGAGGTTCAAGGTGCTTAAAGTTTTACCTAAGCCCATATCCTAGTATGAAGATCAGTATTTTCTTCCAGTGTAGCACACGTTGGATGAGAGTCGTACATCTGCGAGTATGCCGCCAGTGAGCGGCCTTACATGTTCACCGTAGACGCCCGTGACGACATTGCGATACCTATTCCTTGATCATCAGCGAGTTCTAACCAGGTGTAATTAAGACTGACTTCTTGGATTGCTCTGATAATCTTGTGATTTCCCAAAGCGAAGGGAATTGGCATGACTCTATATCGTATCCTTCTTTTTCTATCATCCAAGCAGCGGCCTTCAGCTGGTGACTGGGTCTTATTAGCTCTGCCAGGTTATTTATACGATGGTTTACCTACTGTTTGAGTTCTGATCTCAGTCGACGACTGGTGAAGGTTTTCGGACAAATCAGCTGCGGACAGTCCAGACTCGCAGCATCAAACAGCTGCATTATGCGATTTCTGTTCACCTCGTTGAGTGCTCCAGACGGGGCTGCTTGTAGTCCTCCAAATGTTGCTGATTTGTGTAATGGTGGCATGCTAGCCCCAGGTCGCAGCAGATAGTGAGGATTCGCATACTCAAGATCTCCACATTCCTCAGCATAAGGATGTTGCAGGAACAAACTCGCTGCTGAAAGTACCATACCGATTCGAATTCGTTCTTCCTTTGCACCAATAATGACAATACGAGTTGTGAACTCATGTGACGACGTTGTTTGCACTGATTTTCGAGCTAATTTGAACGAAGATAACGAGGACATTACCAACGTTGTACTCAGTTGCACTCTTGGCTCGTCCATTAGTCGACGGATGGCAGGAGATCTGATGAGCCCTGCATATTTGCAAGAACTTTGCAACTTTATTCTCACGCAATCCCCAAACGCTTCTAGGTCCACAATAGAAGCCTTATCCGTTTCGCTTATGCTAGATGTTGAAATCACTGGCATAATAATCTGGCCGTATTAGGTTGAATACATATACGTGATGTCGGTTGGCTTACAACACCAAGGCAGACTTCAGGTGCGGCATCTTCTTCATCAGTCAACGAAATCCCAGCATCAAATGACTCAATAGTGTCATCGGACACTAGGCGTTCCTCAGGGACAAAATTCAAGGGCTCGTTATTAGTTGGCCGAAGGATTTGTGTGTGTCTTCGGGGATGCTAAATCCCACATGGTTGTTCCTATGGTGTTGAGACGTCGTGACTAGGTTGGGTGGGACCAGGAACGAGTGTTGTGAGGACGATTCAACTGTGACATGTGCTACAGATCGACTCTGAAAGCAAATGTGTCCGTTCAAATCCTTTGATGATGGCGTTTCAGGTAAGAATAGCCTTTTTGGCCGTGTGTTTTGGTCGAATGTTTCCGGTGATGGACGCTTCAGATTGTTGGGGCTGAACATGTTGGCGTGCGTCGGAAGCGCGTTTATAATCCAACTTGCCGGAACTAAGAGCGGAAGGAGGATAATTGAGATTGTCGCATTGGCTGGCGATGGGGGCAGAGTTAGTAGTAGAGTGGTGCAGACTTTTCCAGTGATCAGGCTGAGGTTTGTGGCCGATCAGGCCGTTGCACAGCCCCTCCCCCTTGACGATCAGCAGATGCGTCAACCAGGTAAAAACAAGAGGACAGGGACCCACAGATGCGACTAAAGATCATGGAGTTGATTGTTCTTATTCAGCAATAGCCTTTGTACATTATTTGTTTTTCGATACGCCTGTCACGCAAGGTTTGAGTGTGCCTTCTGTCAGCCTTGAATTGTTTTACGCTCAGCCTGCATCGACATACCGCCACTTAGCCGAGCACAGCCGCCTAGGCTGCAGCTGTTCAGCTGTCCACGCAGCCCCTTGGCATTATGACAATAAACAGCGTTCATCTCCCGACTCGTGTCCACATACCCTTTGTCCTCGCTCGAACTGGTTATAACTACGATGGCGACCACAAACACAGGCAACGACTCCTTCCATACAGCATTCGAAGGTGTAGTGCAAGAATTCCGTTTGAAACTCAAAAATGATGTTCTATACAGTGAGATCCTGCAAGCGAAGGATGTCGAGGATGTTTACAACCTCACAGATAGGCTTCAGGAAGAACAGGCACGAACAGGAAAGCTGCGGCACATGTCAAAGTTGACACCATTCCTGGAAGGCCTCCGAGGATATGCCAGCGTCATTGAAGTCTTCATGCAGGCAAAGCCGGATATCCTTTCTTTGGTCTGGGGGCCCATTAAACTCATACTGCAATGGGCTGGTGTCCTGAAACAGTCTATGGATGCCATCCTTGAGACTACCCATGAAATAGGCACCTTGCTCCCTGAATTCCGAAGATCCACTCGCTTATTTAGCAAAAACAAACTAATATCCGATGTATTGGTTCTTTTCTTCAGGGATTTGATGGACTTCTACATCATTGCTCTGAAGTTTTTCACCTCGCCTCGTAAGTAATGTCGGGGTTTGGGGTGATTGCTGCATCTAACAAAATCGTTAATAGACCTCAAGCTAGTTTTTGAAGCTCTATGGCCTAGGCAAAGAGACAAAATCAAGATTGTCATCGATAATATCGAAAGACATACACTGTTACTAAGAAATGAGGTCCGATTAGAGCACATACAAGCAGAGTACGACGCCCGACAACGTGCTTTTGAACACTTTGAAAAAACTGAAGCCTCGAATTTGAGACAGAAGTACTGCAGTCTCCGAACAAGCATTTCACCGAAAACATACTATGAAACCCTCGCATATCTCGACGACCGTTCGTGTAATGAAGCGGGGCAGTGGCTGGTGAAGAATGTCACATTCTGCAATTGGCTGGATACAACGAACAACCACAACTCAGTGCTTTGGCTACGAGGGATACCTGGTTCAGGTCAGAGATATAATGCTAACAACAAGATATGTTCGCTAATCTCATTGATAGGAAAAACATATTTGGCAAGAACCGCAGTGCATGAAGCACAAAAAATTGGGTATTCACTCTTTGCATTTCTCAGCTATACCACTTCCAGCAGTATTTCTACGTTATCGATCTTACACTCATTAGTATTTCAGTTGGCTACCGACGATTTCAACCTCCAGTCAATAGTTTGCAACTCTAGTGGTGAAGAATTCCGTCGCAATGTGGACGTTGTGCAAGGCGTCTTTCGAACGCTAGCCCAAAGTGCTGGTCGTGCAATATACGTCTTTGTGGACGGATTGGACGAGATTGACGGACCTACACGCTGCCGAATGTTGAGCATACTGCTTGAACTATCTTCCGAGATCAACACCCTTCGCGTCATGATTAGCTCTCGGCCCGAGGCTGACATCACCAGTCTTATGAGCGAAAAATGTTCAAATATTCGAGTAAATGAGCAAAATAGCGTTGGATTACAGTCATACATATCAAAACGTACGTTGGACTGGTACAAAGCTCGTGGGTTCTATCCCGAGGCCAGAAGGCAGATGGAGATACTTCTCGCGCTACTTGCAACAAAATCCCAAGGTACGTAGACGGCTTACTCTGTGAGTCGCTTACTAACAACATCTTGAAGGAATGTTTCTTTACGCAAAGATTGTACTCGATAGTGTCCAGTTTCTGGAACCGGATGACATCATGGAAGATCTGAAAGTCTTGCCTACTTCCTTAGAAGATGCGTAAGTATCACATGCCATGGATTTGATATCGCTAACTTTCTAGATATGGCCGAATTTTGGCGCGAATCAACACAATGGTTTCACCAATTGCCAAGGAGAAGGCACGAACCATCATTGGTTGGATAGGTGTATCCCCAGTGCCTTTGACGATCCATGAGCTGGAACAAGCTTTGGTGATTCGTGCTCAAGGCATTGGTGGTTCAGGCAAAGTCTCTTCCAAACTTGCTATCGAGCAACTCTGTGGCCCGATAGTGGAAGTAGTGAACGAACACGTGCAATATGTCCACTTCACAGTTTACGAGTAGGTCTGATATGTCAGTCACATTGCACAAAACTTACACTCCCCAGATTCTTCCTTAGTTCTCAAATAAGCAACTCCATCAACTCAGAAAAGGCTAGAATAAGCTTAACATCTTGTTGCATTACGTATCTTTGTCAGCATCATCATGGTTCTATGATCGACGAAGATACAAGGTCATCCCTTATCCTTGAAGGGTCATACCGGTTCCACCACTACTCGAGCTCATTTTGGCTCAAACTTTTGGAAGAGACTGTATGCAAGTCGCAAGGAAGGCTCCCAAAGGACCTGATTGATCTACTTACGGTTTTTTATAACACAATGGGATCCGAAGTACCTGAAGTTGATGCAGGGTTCAACAAAAATATGGTGTTTCACAGCCTCAAAACAAACAACCCGGATTTATACGATAGGATTGGACAAACAGTCTTGTTCCAAAATCTATGCTCTCAGTCTGAGTTCAAATATAGCAAGAGTGTGGTGCACATATTTTCAGTTAGTAGTAACGTGCTAATGCCACTCAGTTGAAGGTTGGACCGATCTTGACCCCCTCGAAACATCTCGCACGTCATGTCATGTCTACAACCAAATGGAGAGTCTTCTCCTTCCTTCTGCAAACGACAAATCAATTACCCAACGGCTTCAACACCACTATGGCCAGAAGCTCTTCAAATGTTCCTATGTAAATTGTGCTTTCAAGCGGCATGGCTTCGAAACCAAAGCAGTGCGGAGATCGCACGAATCTAGCCATACGAAGCCCTGGAAATGCTCTTTCCTGGAATGTGAATTCCAGGAAGGAGGGTTCCTGTCCCGCAAAATGCGAGATGACCACATAAAGTATTTCCATCTCCAGGAAAAGGGTGAATTAGGGACCATTACTACGGTTTTCGATGAAGAGGGGTTAAAAGATCTTTGCGTCGACCTTGTCCATGCGAATGATATAGCCGGTATAACGGCACTTGCAACCTCGCACAAATTTCAGAACAACTCTATCATAGAAAGTCTTTGGGAGTGTATTGGTGGGTATGGGTCACCTGATATGGTATCAGCTGCTATAAATATGCTTGGTAAGTATAACACATCCAGCAAAGGCAACAAGCTCCTGCGTGCGGCAACAAATGGCAACAACCAGCGCATGTGGGAATATATGATGGCTCATGATGGACAAGGTACACATATATTCAAAGAATCGCGTTGGTTAGCTGGGGAAAGAGAAATGGAATTACCGGGAGTACTGAGAAAGGGAGACCACGAAATGTTGGAGGCGATGTGCAACTGGGTTCAGCAAGATATATTAAGGGGCCAGAAACGTGCATATCTAATCTCTCCTGACATGATAGCAGCAACATCCAACGACCCACAACGCGAACAAATACTCCTGGACCTGTGGAAAAAGGTCCCAAAAGCGTACTGGAACAATCATGTATGGAAGAATGCACTTCCAAATGTAGCATCAAGAACCTGTTCTTTGGAATTGGCTGAATTCCTACTTGAGCAACAAATCCCGGTGGATTGGAGACCAAGTGAAAACCATGTAACGGCATTGCTCCATGCTGCGAGAAAGACGACTCATGAGGCTGCGAGGCTAGCTGAGATCCTCCTGTCCAAGGGGGCTAGTACAGTGGTACAGATAAGGAAAGGAAAACCCGAATTTGATAAAATGCGCAAGCGCGATCGGAAAAGCCTGGTTGATGTAGATATCGCAAAAGAGAAGGGCGCACAACAGATTTCTAAATGGCTAGGTATATCTTGGCAGGATCTTGTTACTCAGGCTCAGACTTCGTATAATAACTCCAAAGCCTAGAACTAGGTAAATACGTTGTCATAATCTGGCATGGGGTTTAGCGTCAGGGGAAAATCTCAGCGTGCCACTGAATTTTTCGTGAGCTGAAAGAGCTACAGACCTAGATATAAATTACATAGCTACTGGTCAATGTAATGAATGATGTCTAAGGATTAAAATCAATCTATACTGTACCGACTGAATGAATTTCAGCTCTTGGATAACATGATTGTAGACTTGAGACTAATTAAAGTTCAATTTGCTAAGTTCAGATTCCGAATCTTCATCCATTGGGCATTATGCAATTGATTCATATCTCAGCAGGATGCTTGAGCAATAAGTACCTCTGGTCAATTTGATACAATGTGGTGAAATCGATGACATTGCGGAGTCATTATCTCTAACAGTCGGTAACCCTGAATGCTCTCACATTCTGACCGAGGTTCTTCTTCCAATCACTACAAGAGTACCCGTTCT
Organism: Exserohilum rostratum; assembly: GCA_026367775.1. Classification (NCBI taxonomy): domain Eukaryota; kingdom Fungi; phylum Ascomycota; class Dothideomycetes; order Pleosporales; family Pleosporaceae; genus Exserohilum; species Exserohilum rostratum. The sequence continues at coordinate 1,378,167 of CP111162.1, forward strand.
GTTTGCTGCATCCTGTATCCGAGTAAAGGTGGACGCAGCAATCCGACAAAAACGCCCTGTCCCAGTCCAATTGCGCTCCGGCATTCGCCGTGGCCCTAGAACATCCCCTGTTGCCCGTGCCATCGAAGACTGATCCGCCAAGTACGAGAGTCCAGGCATGGATTGCTGTTGCGAAAGCTGGAAGAAGGATGATCGTGTTGAGCTTCATGGTGATTGGTTTCTTGCAAGATTTGTTATTACAAGTAACAGAAAACTGATAGGGTAGGTTATACTTTACTGCAAAGATACTCTCTGAGAAATATAGCTCTAAGATTGATGTTGAGTGGGGTTGTTGGTTATGCAAACTGTTGAATGTGTGGAGATGATGAGATGTATAAGTCTATGCTACTCCAACCTTTTATATGCGACTGACATTCCATTATTAGTATATCCAACTATGGAATTATCATGCAACATAAATGAAAGCTGAATACATTGCCCCAGTTCTAGGAAAAGGTTACATGGTTGTTTAACCGAGATGAGGCTAAATTTCATTAGATCTCCCAATGAGTATAGCGTACAGCCACTGTTTGGCAAATCGAACAAGTGGAGTGGTTATAACGGGTTGTTTGAACCAGCCTTGGATTGGGCTATCCAAAATGTCTGCAAGGCTGAAAGACACTTTCCCTTTGTACTGAACGATCGATGCACGAATGTCACTAAGCTGTTTCAATTTTGGAGCCCTTACTATTGGGTATCTATGCTAGACTGGATCAAGGCATGCGTGTTTCAAACCTCTGCATCGACGTTCAGCGTATGCAGTACTATAGGACGTTACCTAAGTCGCTATACTGATACAAGCGAAAAATTACGTACAGTCTAGGAGTTTCGACCCCGCACTTGAGCCGTGTCATGCACCTCAGCCGTACCATGCACCTCAGCCGCACCATGCACCTCGGCTGCGCTAATGAACATTCCAACACATTGATTTGGTAGGCACTCACATGGTCGGCACTCTCTACATACAATCGTGTGGCGACCTAGGCCTTTGATGCATCGTGATACCATAGTTAATCTCGTATTGAATCAATAGCTAAGTGGGGTGTAGCATGCAATGCACACTTGCTCAGGATGATTGCCCATTCGATAAGTTGCTATCGTCGCAACATGCGTAGGCGTGCTATTTGTGGATCGTATCTGAGAGATACTAGTAGTTTACAGAAAGTCTTTCCAGGTCCCCTTGGTTAAGAATTCATTACTATTATGTATAATACTATTGTACAGCTCTAGACATAGTAAGAAGGCAATGCTTCAGTAGGTTACATAGAAATTTTGAGCACAGCAGACGAAACAGAGGCAGAGAGGGAGCTAAGGGACTTGAAGAATGAGGGGAGTGCAAGGTATGCAGACAATACGAGCAATGCAAGGAGATTGAAGGATACGAGTGGTACAAGGTTACAGAGAACACGAGGAATACGAGGAATACGAGAGATGCTAGGAATGCAAGGAATGCAGATAGCCTAGTGTGTTACAACCCGCGAAGGAGCCTTGAATTCCGCTCTGGGGTATCCTTGGTTATGTCTCGCTTGCATCTTCACCTATCAAATCGATATTGGTATACGAATGGTATCCTATGTCTAGCGAAAGCCTGAGTTGGATAAGACGATGTTTGTGGGCGACCGAGCTCTTCGATCACGTCGCGGATAGAACGCATATCGATTAAGCTCTGATACAAGAGCAAAGTAAAGATTCTCTGGATCAACAGTATATGCATCGACTAGCCAAATATTCATGAGCGCTGTCAACAGATTTTGTTGATGCGCTAGATCTACAGTGAGAGCCACTGCAATATAGCTTATATTACTGAGACTAATGATCGGGGAATAGCGGCATAAAACATTTAGAATGACATGGACGTTCTGAAGAGAATTTGCAATAGTGACAGCGCGACGCTGGTGCTATTGCCTAGGGAAAAATGTAAGGTTCTTCAGAGGTGAAAGGTTAATTTTGGAACGCAGGCAAGAGAACTCTGACCTGGAGCTGAATGAGGGCGTAGGGAACGCATTGTACTCGTTCTTAGACGTAGGGGGCAAATGGAGCTTCTGGAGAAGAACATGGATTGTCCAAGAGATAGCATTGGCGAAAAAGGCTACGTCGATGTGCGAGGACACTGAACTAGACTAGGATCTTGTCTGATTATTTTTACCGGATGAGCCCAACCTAGTAGGATGGGCAGCTGACTACGGCTGAGTTGGATTGAGACTTGATACCCGGCGCTAACCACATTGTGAGCGGAGAAATCTAGGTGGAGCTATCAGGCCCGCTGGTCGCTAACTAGCGGCAGAGCCGGCCAGAAATTGCGATCGAGTGTAGTCGAGGCCCCTTGCAGGGGAAAATCGAGGCCGATGATAGCTAGGCAGCTTTGGGCAGGCAACTGCGATCCCACGCCGAAAGGGGCGTCAGTGGAGAAGCTGGCGGGCTCAGAGCATCTACCGTTGGCGCTCGAAATGTCTAGCTGCATACGCTAGAAACCCGTGTCCATACTACACCTTTGTTCATTGGTGTAGCCTCGTAAACTTTCAGTTGCCGCGCATACAGGTAGGCGCCACCATGCCTTGGCTCTTTGGTTTTAAGCCCACTATGCCTTTGTCGCCAGGCTACAGCCGAATGAATTGCCAACCGTCACCAACAGCCACCCAGTTAGTGATTCCGGACTTTTGACATCAGCATGGAGAGCAATCATTCCTTGATCGTTAAATTACCCATCAAAGTTTGCGAAACTTGCTCTAATGTGTTCTCACGCTGGTCTGAGCCAACGAAACCTGGTTGGACATCGTATTCTGATTGTGACTACTGGACATGGACAACCGATGAAAAACATTTCGCAAACCATGGAAATGAGCCGAAATGGTCATGGAAGGTGCATGAGCTAAAGAGCCGTGTTTCAAAATGTGTTTGCTGCCGATTCCTTGTCCAGTGCTTGGATGCTAGCCCGTGGATAGTCTACGGAAACGAAGACCATGTTGAGTTGAAGTCTCATTTTGTTGGGTCAACGCACATAGATCCGTATCAGCGTGCGATGAAAGATACTTCATTACAATATGGAATGATTCGCAGTTCCCAATACGAACGTTTTCATCGGCCAAGACTGCAACTATTCAAGAATACAACGCAGAAGGGCAAATATGGGCGATGCTATACTCCTGACGACTTTCTCTTCATTCTTCCTTTCTCCCAATCTGGAATTCGAAGAGAGGGAGAGCATGGTGCGCGGGCCTTCCAGGGTCGATTAGTGGGGAAAAACATCGATTTCACCTTAGCCAATCATTGGTTCACTGTTTGCAGAACTACACACTCTGAGTCAACGCTTCGTACACCAGATTCTCACGGTTCAAAGGTGATCGACTGTAAGCCTGCCCCCCTCAAAACCATACCGCATTTTCGTCTAGTGGATATCAAAGAAGAGTGTATCGTACTCGCCGAACCTGGTCAGGAGTATGCGGCCTTGAGCTACGTCTGGGGTGATTCGAAAAAATTGCTCCTCCGCCGTGACAATTTTGCGCAGCTTTCTGGACCTGGTGCATTGGCGCAGGACAATGACTATGTTCCAAAGACATTTCGGGACGCCCTCGCTGTCGCAGCGGGGCTCTGTATTCGATATCTCTGGATCGACGCAATATGCATTCTCCAGGACGATGAGACACAGCTTCTAGAGCACATGAACTGCATGGATCAAATTTACAGCGCTGCTGTATTGACAATTGTTAGCGATACTACTGATGCAGATAGCGGCATCCCAGGAGTCGGGCGTCCACGAGAGCCTGCACAAGCGACATTACAGCATGGCGACACGTTATTCATTAGCTCTAAGCGCACATTTGGTCGAGCGTTACATGATTCAGCATGGGAGTAAGAAAGCTTTTTCAACCTCCTCGCCACGTAAGCTAACTAGGCAATCAGGAGTCGAGCGTGGTGTCTGCAGGAGAAGGTCTTTTCCAGACGGCTTCTCATCTTCACAGAAACGCAGGCTTTTTATCACTGCAATAACTCAACCTGGTTCGAGGACACCATTCTTGAACTGGTAGAACGAACTGGAGGTTCTGTCGGAATCGCCGAACGCTCCTCTCCCTATAGCAAATCTACGAGAAGGCCGATGTACACAGCATATGAAGCCCACAGGCAGCTTTTCGGGCGCAATTTTTGGACACTGGTCGAGATTTACAGCAAAAGAAACCTGTCTTTCGAAAGCGACACCATCCGAGCTTTCAGCGGAATACTGAAATCCGTGGAGTCAGACTTTGGCCCTGCCATATGGGGCGTGCCACAATGTGCTTTCACAAGCGGACTCACATGGTCGCTCTCTCCTCACAAGCCTGACCTTCGTAGGCCAGAATTCCCCAGCTGGTCATGGGCAGGTTGGAGAGGGAACACCGGCTCAAGTCTCCACTTCACGAATACACTTACACTCTATTCAAACATCTGGGATATAGAATGGCACTATCATCGGCTATGTGAGAATGGTGGCTTTGAGTTGGTACAGGTTGATGACACTATGAGTTGGCAGAACCCTATGATGAGGAATCGAAGGAGGAATCTAAAACGAGATCGGACAGCTGAGGCAGCAACGCCGCCGTCTGCATCGAGTAGCGATAATGAAACCGAAGGCACATCCTCTGACATTGAGAAAGGCTATCCATTCGACAACCTAACCGAACTTAGCACCTCAGAATACTATGAAGCTCGACAAGAATACTGTAACAGCCCAGAGTACAAGAAACGAACGCTTCGCAGTAAGAGGAAGGCAAAGAAACAGTATAGGCAGAACCATACCTGGATGCTTCCTGGACACCCGAAAGAACCCGGCTGTATTGAACAGCCCATATCTCCTCTTGCCCACGATCCGACAACCATGCCTCCTATCAGTCATATCCTCCGCTTCTATACCAGCGCCGCAACGCTTGTTATTGACCCTCAACCTAATCCAGACTACAAGGATTGGTACAGTACACAAGACGAGGTTCACGCTCATCATGCTATTCGCCTGCCTGGTTCTACAGTTATCTTGAGTCATATCAAGATTAACCCAGAGTCTGACATTGCTGGTAGAATGGTTGAGTTTATCTATATATCAAGAGGATTTGAGCCACCTGGTGATGACGATGAGGGTGATTTTCCAGAGCTTCTGAATATAGTAATAATCGATGGCAAGGGCGAGATCAAACAGAAAGTACAGAGTTGCGGCATGTGGGACCTTGAGCAATGGAGAAGAGCCAAGCCGACGTGGAAATTAATTAGCCTAGCTTAAGAGTCGCGTTGGTATGCTGATACAGATCAATACTATGTTCTTATGGTAGTGAGTGGCTTTGAGCTTTGGAATCTATATTTTCCTTATATTTTTGAAACCCCGCGTAACAACTTTCTCGACATAGGCTTGCGCATAGGGTTGCTTATCTAGTCTCTAGGAGATTCATGTACGTAGGCTATTATAGGTAGTTCCAATCACCAATACACGATAGTTGAAAATATCAAGTACTTCTGCTAGAGAATCTTATAGACTAAGCATTCTTGTAGTATGATATCGCTACAATCAGCCAAAGCGGAAAAGTAGGCATCAAGCTCCTCTCCCAGTACGCACGGCCATGGCAAACCAACATCGCGATTGCAATCTAATGGAACACTAGATTTGCATGTGCATCTACTCATTATTAATTACCCAACAACAGCTCTACTACATCTCACAAGCACTAATTTCTTTGTTTTGTTCTTTTGGCGCCTAGAACAGTGCCTTGGCCCACCATGCACACCTTTCAGCGACATTGGGGTCATGGATCTGGCGGAAACCGGTAATATTGAGCTCCAACACATTTTCGTCTGGGCCATACATATCAAATTGGTCGATGCCAGTCGCTTTAGGTACGCCAGTCTTAGCAAAGCTCGTAATTAACTGCTGCAGAGCAAAGGCAACAGTCGCGTTCTTAACGAGGGGCGAAGCTCCGCCATCGTGGTAAGTATACCCAACGTCCAATCCATGAAGGGCTGGAGGAACAGAGAAAAGATACGCGTATGTCTTGTTTCCATACGCCTGTCCAAGAGACCACGTGTGGCAGGTAAGAGGGCCCTCGCTAACGAGGAGGAGGGCGCGCTCTAGGTTGTTTGTGTAGCCTAGGGAGCCGTCAAAGACAGGCGGGTACAGATTATCCAGAATATGATTGATTGACGAGTCTGGTGTAGCTTCGTATATCGATTTGACATACTTCCTAATGTCGGCTTCGCTTTTAATCGTAAAAGGCACAAAAGGGCCTCCTTCAAGGGAGTTGTAGCCAATCATGACACGTACGTTCTTGTCAAACCGGCCCTGGGTAATAAGTTGGTTAGGCTGAAGGGGGGCGAAGATACCATCTACGGCGGCTCCGAAGGTAAAGGTGCCATAGGTTGAGTCGTAGCGCACTTGCTGAGCATTAGCACGAATAAGTGCTTCGGACGGCAGGGCGCGGAGTTGGGCTAGGGATGTGGCGTTTGTTAGACTGAGAAACTTCCTGTATTTATCTTCCTGCAGGACGGATGAACTGTAGGGGATCCAGCCAGCGCTTTGTGGGATTGCTCGCTGGAACGGAACCGGGCCTTTGGAGCCTCCGTATGCGGTAAGTTGATGGATGACAGAGCCTCCACCAGCGCTCTCTCCAAAGATAGTGACCTACGAATGTTAGACGTTTTGGGGATGCTTGTCTAAGGCCTACTTACTTGATTCTTGTCGCCTCCAAAAAGATGAATATTGTTCTGGACCCATTCTAACGCCATTCGCTGGTCATAAAAGCCCAAGTTGGATACACCTCCCTCAGCCTGGAAAGATGGTCCGCTTAAATAGCCAAAAGCACCAAGGCGGTAGTTGAAGGAAACATAGATAATATCGCCTTGAGTCTTGCTTCCAGAAGCAGCAAGCAGGCCAGCGGGGTTGTTGGTCTTTTCACCTATGGTGAATCCACCACCGTGAATCCATACCAGGACCGGTGCGCCAGCCTGCTTGCTGGGTTTGGCGGCTCTTTCAAATATGTGCTTTGGTACAGCTACATCCAAAAACAGGCAATCCTCAGACTCACGAGGATTTGGAGGAGGCATTGGGCTCGAGGCATTGGCTCCTGGTGCTACATAGGTTGTGTTGGTGAACAGTGGCTCCAGTGATTGCGAGATCATGGCAGGTTCTGTGATGGCAAACCATCCAGGAACACCCTGGGGACACATTCTATTTCTGTAAGCAAACGCTTTATAGGATAGTAAAGCAGTGCTAACCTTGAGAGATCACCATTATTAATCGCTGACCGATTTCGTACTGGAGGTTGAGGAAGCGCAAACCTCAGCTCACCAACAGGCGGTGCCGCATACCGGATGTTGGAGAAGCTGTAGAAGTTTCCCGAGGCCTATTTAGCAAGTTAGTATTATATACTTGAATTTACAAGACAACGCACATTGAAGCTAGAGGCACGATAGACTTGGTAGCCCAGGTCGACAGTAGGTAGCGAAGTGTCGTATGCACATGCAGTACCCAAAAGGGCTGCGGCAACGGTGGCGAGGGGCAACATGCTGACTGGTCTAGAATTGAGTTGAGTTGGACAAGAAAGCTGCAGTGGCATTGGATTACATGAGTGTCCTGTCTCTGGACCTTATATCTTATAACAACAGACCTAACCTCAGGCACAGCATGGCTGGGGAAATCATGTGCCACTATCCAGGCACGGAGCATCTACGTTTGCTAAGGTATTTGGCCGAAGCCAGTTGCGCTATAGCGGATCGTACGTATAATTTCCGCACAGCCCAGGCTGGAGGTGCCATATGCATGCCCAACTTGTCCTAGTGCAGCCACTCGGCAGCCACTCCTGGCTGTACCGGCAAAGCAAGGCAAGCCCTACCCGGCCGGTACATACTCTGACGCCTACAACGCCGACGATTTTGTACACCCTGCCCAAGTGGCACATACTGATTCCTACAATGCCGAGTATAGTGTACACAACATGGATCGAGGTGCCTGTGGAATGGTGCGCATAGATTCGTCCGGGAGGCCAAACTCGGAGCATTGAATCAGTAGCAACATGGTTGTTGCACGCCCAGCTGCACGGGACGTGGTGCTTGTGTGATTGCCAAGTGTACAAGCACGAAGGTAGTAATCATTGCATTGACAGCCGAGGCCCATCTGTAGGACGATCTTGTCAGCAGCACGGCATGTGGGGATTGGCCGATGCCACCATTACGGCAGATTGGCCAGGGTATTCCCTGCGACTTGGAAACTGGGAAAATCTGATGCATGTTGACCTGCTGGGACTACAGCACCTTTATTCGACGTGGACAGCAAGCAAAGTGCTTTTTTTTTATAGATATGATTTTTGAGTGGTAGGGTACACGTTATAGTAGTTAAGCTGCGATCAAAACAGGCAACTAGTGTACACGCACTGCTTGAGCGACCTGGGTAGTAGGCCATTTACGATTAAGAGCCTGTAAGCCGCTTTCACAACACCAGCAGAGTCAGTCATTGAGCCAAGGCGTTCCAAATTTCACGGAGAAAGCGGTTATTATCACTTCTTTCTGGCCGAATAGACACAAATGGCGTTTATCTAGGTGAATGAAATTGGATAGGAGTTGGGGCGGTTGAACATCACTCCATTACATGGGGCCCCGCAGTCGGAGTCGGCGCAACTCAGTCACCGTTTTGTTCACCGCTAAATTCCCCCTGTAAGGAGTGTGGCCATTGCTTACACGTGAGGATTGGATTGGCAAAACTAGGGCAGGATGGTGTCTTGAACTCAAAGGCATGTATGCCTCCCATGTCTACAAGATGCGAAAAATACACGGCTCAGCTTCCCTGCATACATAAGCCAGCCAATATATAGCAAAAACAATGACTAGGCTGGTCCTTCAATGACATATTTTAGAGTAGCAGTTGCTGTAGCTTTCTCCAGCCCTTGGAAGGATGCACACCATTTCCTCGGACTAATCAAATCACATACTGCAGATTCTGTGCATTGGTTACTGATGTATTGCTAATGCATTACTAAATATTTTACAATCTTATCTAATACTAATATGCTTACTATTATTTTTAATTCTATATCTAGAGTATATTAATTTACAGGAAAGTTTAATATAATATAGCCTTTATTACTAGAGCTATTAATTACATAATAGTAGTATATAATCTTTAAAATAGTACTAATTTATTAGAAATAATTTATAATAAGTATAGTATAACATATTAAGTACTATATACTAATACTAAGAGATTCTTTAAAAGTATATATTTAATATTAAACTATAAGTAAGAGAACTCTTACATAGTATAAGGTAGAAAATAAAAACTAAATTCTACACTTCCTTAGATATAGAGAGAAAATATAGCTTTTAGATAAGAATCTAAATAATTTAAAAAAAATTATAAGTGAAGAAGACTATATTTATATATAAAAATACTAAACTAAACTAAGATCTTCTTTAGTTATTTTCGTAGAATAGGTTCTATTTACTAAGTAAGACTATTAACTATATATAGTAACTAACGTAAATAATTAGTATTATCCTATTTAAATACTACTACAGTTAGAGATCCTATGTATAGACATATGTACTAGTAGCGTATAATTTCTACCTATCAATAACGTGGATAACAAAACTTAGTGCAACCCAATCTTCCGAAGCATTGTGACCAGAACTGCTTGATTGTCGACTGTCGCCAGTTAAATTCGAACTCACCTTTCCTTTTAATCGTTCTTCAATATCTGGTAGTTCAAGAAGATTGAAACATGTCGGCTGCGACGTGATGAAAACTTTGAGAATATCTTCACACTCTTTTCGTCCTGCATCTCGTACTTTTTGTGGAATATTCATCCTCAACTTCTTTCTACATATTCCTGTGAACCCTTCGTTGGCGTTGTGAGGAGGTATCACCTCGAAAACGTCTTTGAGGATATTTACAATCTCCCAGCGAGGCGTCATATTGTATATGTGAAGATACAGAGGTCTGTTTCCGGTATTTCGGGCTTCCAGAAACAGAGAATCATTATCATTTACCATTGCTATGGAGCCTGTTCCAGTAATTTCACCAGAGGTGTGCACAAGATAGGCGCTGTACGATTCTTTGAGAGTTGGTGATGGCAGATCGTTGGTGAGACCTCTTAGAAGCTTGAATTCTACCAAGTGGCTTATAACGTCTAAAAGATAACCCATATCCCTTTCTTGTTCGACTGTTGCTTCAGGTATGGCAATGATCACATTGTTTGACTCATCTCGGATTTCGTAATTGTTGGAGCTCTGGGCTAGATGGAATGAAAATGGATATCCTTGGACTTGGGTGGTGTGAATATCGAGTGATGTTCTTGCTTTTGCGGCCCTTGTCCATAGCTCCAGATATGGAAGATCCGGCATAAACTGTACAGGGGATTTCCGTAGCAATAGTCGAGTTGTTGCTCTCGCAATCCATCCCGTCTGAACATCGGTCTGACTGTGACCCGTTACCAAAACTTCTAGCTCTGAAGTAAGACCTCCTGAATTGATAACTTTTGCAATCACCGGATCTTCAATTGTGTGCCTCGATTCGGTGTTCGCTGAATGAAATGCACAAAGGACGAATTGGTCACCGTTACATACACCATGTGCTTGGCCGGCTTGTAAACGGAGGCTGCCGTTTCGGTGCTTAACGACGGATATGATGGCAGAGTCAAGGTTCAGCTGAGGCCCTCCAAAAAAGGTTAAATTCTTGTTGCCAAAGAGCATGGGATTTTGGGTTGACTGATGCTGTCGAAACATAGCACCAAGATGACGATGGAGATTCTGCTGTGTTGTGCGAAAGTTGCCAAACTGTTTGAGGGTGGACAGCAAAAAATAGGAAAGCGCTCCTTGTCTGTGGCCGTCGACGGATTTCAGCTCCCGTGCAATCTCATGAGGTCCACATGCTGTGAGGATTGTATAGCCATCTGCATCAATAACCCAATTAGGTTGAATCTCTCCATCGCGATATATCGGCCGCCCATCTCTGTAGCCAGTGCTTCTGATAGGATCTGGTGGGTACGCCTTGTCAACCTCTGCGTCATAAGGAAGGGATCGGATCCCGTCGTAGTCGCCATGGCGCATAACACATCCTGAAAAACAGCAATCTAGGACAATTGTGACCAGTAATCCCTTTTTCACCATGTTGTCCACAAGGTAGGCTAATTCTAGACCGCGAAGATAGTGGATGTCACTCCCACCGGAGCTTTCAAGTAAGTCCAGCGCTAGATCCCCATTCCACTTGTTGCCATATTCGTCGCAGGGCTCCATCCGAGTTCCGTGTCCGGAATAGTGGATGTAGACAAAATCTCCCGCGTTCGCAAGTGAGGTCACCTTTTCCAGGCTAGAGATGATGTTGCCATATGTTGGCCACAGTGTCTCATCTTGAGTGAGGCCAGAATCGTCACCGTAAGCTGTCGAAAGGATCTCCACATGAACCGCATTCGGTAACCTTTCGAGATATTCCTTGATTTCTTGTACATCCCGTTCGCAACCCATCAAAGGTCTTTTGGCGTAGGCATTTATCCCGACCAAAACGGCGAATCGAGCTCTCGTAGACTCTGGTTTATTCATTGTCGCTTGGCTACCATACACCTCAAAGTGCATGAATGAGATAAATGGATCTAATGGAGAAAGACTCGGCGTTAGTTGGATCGTAGACAATCTCCCATACGGAGAACATATGTAGATGCTGTGAGTTTGTGTAAATAAGTGGGACAAGTCAGCAGGCAATCATCCTAAATACACTTTGACTTCGAGAAAAAGAAGACGGAATATTGGCTATGCGAAACTTCCTGCTACCCACTCGATGAGGACAACAAAACGCCACGTAAAAGATTAAAAAAGTCACGCCATGATTGCATGGCTTTAAAGAATGGGCTGAGTCACAAGGTCCCAACAAACATTAGGTTTGCCAAGATGTCTTTTCAGCCCACAACACCAGGCTGTGCTATAATTCGTGACCGAATTGATAAGCGCGATCTCGTGCATTAGTTTGCTTATCAAATTGGCCACGAGTTATTGAGTAGCTTGGCGGCATCCTGCCATTGGTGTGTCAGCTGCGATATACTACCTCCTTTTCCAAATATTTTTCCTCTATTTCTTGCCCATTTTTCACGGCTCCGCCGTTCTCGAGACAGAGAACATATCGACTAGCAGAAGGCACGTATGCAATGACGTACGGTCCTTCTCGCAATTGTTGGTTTGGATGGTGGAAAAAGACCCTATCTCCTGTTCGAAACTTGCTTATCTAGATATTGCATTAACAGGGGCGTCAAATCGAAAGGCTGAGATTACGGACCTGTATGTAGGGTCTAATACTGGCACGTCCATCATCCTCATCGCAAAAAGATATTTCGATGCTTTGATCTCTGTGTGTAAAGATTCAGTACCAACGATTGAAACCTTGATAGGATAAGCACCGCTTTACCCTTTGGAGGTACTCATATCTAGGGGTTCAGGTAGATCAATTGCTTAGATGGAGTATCAAGGAGTCTTTGGTGACATCCGTCGTCCATCCCTCTGGGCTCATATCCGTGGATTATATATTCAATTACCTCTATCATTTGCGGCTTCGGTTGGGGATGCGACTATGATTGGTTCGGCGGGCGGGAGTGGCAAATTGCACACCGGTCAGCACAGTGGTCAGCACACACCCCTTAGTACATTGGTTAGCATCCTTACCCCTCATTACTAGTCTTACAGAAGCCTCCTCAGATAAGGTCACATGCCAAATCTTCATGCCTGTTGGGCAACTCAACTGCCCAAACTTTGTGTTCATGCGAACCAGCCAGCTTGGTACCGCTCTAGGGTTGAAATAGTGGATTGTGTTGTGGCGACTACCTCTATGCGAATGATCCCATCTTCAATTCAATCTAGCACCCCACCACTTGTACGAAAACCGGGCCGGATGCTGGAAAAATATCATAAGAACGCGTATATATGCTGGAGTGTATACTGTCAGCGTCCTTTGATCCTGGTTCATCGCGTAGAAGCCGAATGAGGTACTGGAATCAGAAAAGAGTTGCCTGATCTGTACCAGTGAAGAAGAACGATGATAAGAATACCAACGAAGCAGGGTAAGAAAAGGATTGAGTGCATACGTCTCGAACGTTCAGATTAACGCGACAAAGTCGAGGATTACAGGGCCGGATATCCTCGATTCTCTCACCTTATTTCGGTGCACGATGGTTTCTTTCTTTGCCGACGGTTTTCCAATCTTCGAGCTCGAGTTCTTCTGCAGAAGCAGGACAGGCTATCGATACTCGAAAAGCGACTTGAACAGATTGACCAAGAAGAGACATGTCCGCTGTATCTTGGAATGAGCCGTTGTGACAACAATCCTGCACGCACATCTTGCCTTGCCGAAATTGAGGCATGCCTTGCCGATTATGGTATGTGCAGTGGCCATTTTCCTTCTAGCAACTTTATAACCCTAGATGCAGACTGCTTCGCCCAAAAGACCCAGCAAGTGTTAAATTTCGAACGTGCGCCGCAAAGAGATATACAGAGCCTTCAAAACTGGGTTAATGGAAACGCCTGTATAAGCAGGAAAGAGACAGAGTATTTGGAATATGAAGAAGACTTGATGTCTCTGGCATCGTTAGGAGACAGCGCAATGCTCAAGATCGAATCGTGGGTAGAGGATATGTTTATTCGTTTTTATCGGGGGTTTCGAAAGGTACGAGAGCATCCCTGAGGAAATTGCTATGTACTAATATGAACTCTAGAGTCCCTACCATATCGTATCAACCGATACCAATGTATACGTATATTCAGGCTCCATCATCAGAATGACGGCTAGGTCGCTGCTGTTGCTTCTTGTATTGCTCCTGCTACTCACACCCATCATAATTTGCAATGTAGTCCACAGTTCGTTGGTTCGAATATTGATTGTTATATTTTTTACTGCCTTTTACCTCACCGTCATCTCTGGTCTGACAAGATCGAGAACAATGGAATTGATCCTCGCAGCGGCAACGTAAGTGCTCCCTTTTTGTAATCGTGACAGGCAATGCTACGCAAAAATCAGGAATAACCAAAGATCATTAGATATTGTACTGTCCTCATTGTGTTTGTATCAGGTATCAACAATATCTAAACTGCGGATTGTTACACTACATTGTCATCTTATCATCTTGGACTAAGATATCCAGGTGAAAATGGCCACTCGATAATCCATGTTGCCTAGCTCAAGCCAAAAATAGGATAGAAATATAATAGTTTTGTAGAGTTACTCAAACGATAATTATCGAGAACAATTTTGTAAGAAGCACGCTACAACTCTCTTAGATTCTAGTTGAGCATATTTGAGAGTGCTCTACAGATTTCGCTTGAGAGGTCCAACCCCGTTTGTCAGAAACAGGTCATTATCCCCTCACTTATATTTCGAATTGAGAGCTCAAGATGACTTCATTGATGGCTTGCAGCCGTGAACTATTCAGGACGCTATTCCTTCGACTCTATAGGCTTCTCTATGTATATACAAACCTTGTGAAAAAATCCCACAATGAGGCTGGTGAGCCTACCTGGGTCAATAGTGTCCAGACCATTGTTGGATCATATTGTGGGTTGTTAGCACTTGTGCAACCCCGCACGATGTCGAGAACCCCGCACGGCCAAGCAACCACATACTATCACAGCTCAGCGCCCACTTCCTTGGCTTTATTCATGAACCTGGTCAAAGCTTCCACTATGGGAGCTGAACTATCTTGGCGCATTCAAGTGCTGAAGCTTGCGTTCACGTAGTCAGGCTCGTTTTAAAGCGTCCCAAATTAACATAGCTTTCACTATACAGGCGTCTCCACTATTTATCCCATAGCTTTCTCTATATTTACTGACTATTTACACCACTACAGAATTCTTCCATCGTATTTCACTAACCAAACCGTTTAGAGTGTTTATTCGAAAGCCTCGGGCAGTGACAATTAGACCATGGCTATGGATGCCGCTGCCGTATCCAAGTTTCAAGAATATAATCAGTTTGGAAAAGTTGAGGATCTGGACGAGGCCATCAAAATTGCGCAAGATATCGTACAGAAAACATGTCAGACTCACCCTTGTTATCCGGGACTACGGACCAATTTGGGGATTATGCTGCAGTCTCGATTTGAGCGACTGGGGCGAATGGAAGATATCCATCTAGCCATTCACTTGGGACGATTGGTCCTGGATGCCACCAATCCAAATGACACTAACTACGCGGTATACTTGGACGTTCTGGCAAACCGACTTCAGAGACGATTCGAATCCTTAAATGAATTGTCAGACTTGGAAGAAGCCATCCAGATCAGCAGAAGAGCTTTGGAGAAGACAACACCAGAACAGGCCTTCTGGCCAACAGCACTCAAGGACCTCAGCGTCAAATTAGCTAGGTCATTCGAAAGGAACCACAATGTCCAATACTTAGACGAAGCAATCGAATTATCTGAACTCGCCGTGAGCGCAACGTCTGAGGCCGATACCCAAAAGGCGGAGATATATCACAACTTGGCCAATATGTTCGACAACCGCTTTTCCATGACAAGTAGGGATGAGAGTCTAACGATGGCCATTGGATGTGCTACTTGTGCAGTGGAGATGACTCCGATTGATCACCCCAACTATGGAGACGTCTTAAATAGTCTCAGTGCATTGCTGTACAAACGCTTCATGCTCAGGAGCAATCCTGCAGATTTGGATGACGCGATTTCCAAGTCGAGGGAATCAATTGCTGCTACACCAAGCAACCATCCCTACCTGGCCGGATGTCTAGTGAACCTGGGCCATAAGCTCTGGAAACGTTTCGAACAAACAGGGAGGATGGAGCATCTCACTGAAGCACTTCAGCGGGTAAGGGAGGGAATTGCTAGAACACCTGAAGATTCAAGAGACTGGTCTATGCGTTGGAACAGCCTAGGGGCAATCTTACAGGCATTGTATGAGCGATCGAAACGCATGGAAGATCTGGATGCTGCCATTGTTGCATTAAGAACTGCATCACGGAAAACATCGCAGGGTGACGCCAGAGAGCCCATTTATCTTACCAACTTGGGCTCACTGCTCATGAACAAGTTCGATATTACGAACAACGACGATGACTTGAATCAAGGGATCGAAGCGGCACTTCAAGCGGTAGAATTAACCGACTCCTCCCATCGAGGCCAGGCTTCGCACTGGAATAACCTCGGCATCGGTCTTGAAAAGCGTTTCCGAATGAAGAAACACACAGAAGATTTGGAAGCTGCAATCTTGTACGGTCGGAAATCCGTTGATGCCACAGCACAATCTGATGTCCATTTACCAGGGCGACTGAATAATCTGGGTCATCGTCTCTGGTTATCGAAACACCCAGCTAGGGACAATGAAGCGCTGGGCTGTTTCATGAAATCTTGGAACTGCCCTAACGCTGTTCCTTTCCATCGCGTGGACGCAGCTCGTCAGATAGTGCAATCACTCAAAGAACGATGCCAATGGAAGCAAGCTGGGGAGATTGCAAGCCAAGCAGTTGACTTGTTACCCATAATGAACAATCTCTCCTTAAGTCCACAGGACCAGCGACATGTTGCATCAAAATTCTCAGGCTTAGTCTCCGAGGCCTGTTCACTAGCGCTTCATACAGGTGCATCTGCGGAAAGTGCTGTGGCGCTCTTAGAGCGAGGCAGGGGCTCCATCATGAGCCTTTTGATTGACGATCGAAGCGATATAGCGTCGATAAAAGCATCATACCCTGAAGAAGCCTATGCGTATGAAAGCGTTCGTGCGGCGCTCAATACGGGCAGAGAGCAAACTGTCCAACAATTTGATGCAGTGCAACCAAATACGGTAGACTATCTGGGTCTGGCTCGTGAACTGGACAATTGCATAGCTAGGATTCGAAAGCTACCTGGATTCGAGCGATTCCTAATGAGCTCTACGCCAGAGGAACTCAAGAGTTGTGCCTCAGAAGGCCCTGTTGTCGTCGTCAACGTCACAGATCTCAGAGCAGATGCTATCATCGTATCAGCTTTCAGGATTAGAGCACTTCCACTACCAGGACTATCCTTCTCAGAGGCATGCTCATTTCTTCGAAGTGGGTTAGGAAACTACAAGTCGCCACCTGGAGGCTTCAATCCCAAGAGAAACGCTATCATTGATGACGAAGATGAAAGAGAGCCCGATTTCCTCTCGTGGCTCTGGTATAACTGTGTGAAATTAGTCCTCCAGGAATTGATTACAAGCGGGGTAACAGCCCCTGGGGAGATTCCCAGAATCTGGTGGATTGGAACAGGCATCGCTAGCACCTTCCCCTTCCACGCTGCAGGTGACTTTTCCGTCGGTGTATCAGAAAACACCCTGAGCCAAACAATACCTTCATACACACCTACGCTAAAAGCTCTTGCGCATTCGAGGTCCCAAGCACTTAAACACGCTCGACCCGTTCATCAGGATGGTTCAATTCTGATTGTAACAATGCCAACAACACCTGGACAGCAGCCGCTTCAAGGTGTGGGGGATGAGAAGCACGCCATCAAGAGAGCTTGCAATGGTACCTACAGCTGCAAGTATTTGGAATATCCATCGGCTACTGAGTTGCTGGACAATCTCAAAGGATCAGATATCATACATTTCGCGTGTCACGGAACGTCAGATCCAATCGACCCTTTCAATAGCCACTTGCTGCTTCAACAGAGCAAGACTGCAAACCCTACTGTTGATCGGTTGACAGTAGCAGACATCTCCAAAGTCGACACTCTTGGGCAGGCATGGATCGCTTATCTTTCTGCATGCTCGACAGCAGAAGTGAAGGCAAGAAATCTCGGAGATGAAAGCATCCATATATCGAGTGCTTTCCAAGTCATAGGTATTCCCCACGTGATAGGATCGTTGTGGTCAGTGAAGGATCATGTCTGTGTTCGAATGGCGGATCTTTTCTATAGCAACATCACAAGCAAGTACTCATCTGAAGATAGGAATCGGGTTGTTGCAGAGGCGCTGCAAACCGCTGTTTTGCAGGTCCGGAAAGAGTTCCATAACGATCCTAGTGCATGGGCAGCTTTTATTCATTCAGGAGCTTAGCTCTCACAGACAGTTAACATGAAAAAAAAAAGATCTTTAAAAAGTTCCAGTTTTTAAAGCTTTATATCTCTATTAATATAATAGCTGAAAATAAGCTACTTAGTAATTTAAAAGGCTATATATATTAGAATGTAGGATATTACGCTATAAGTGCTAAGAAACTAGTCGATATATACCTAGAATAGACTATAGTCTACTACTAACAGTTAATATTATAACTAATAGTAGGAAGAACTCTCTATCTAAGAATAATAATTATAAGAGGCTACACTGTATAGAGTAAATACTAAGTCTATAAAAGATTATATTTGATATTAAGTTGAATGTTAGACTACTTGTTGAGAGTAGGCACGGTACAAGCAAGGATAGGTTCAGTAGGCAGCAAGTAGCAGTATATTCACGAGGCGAATCCTCAGCCCCCTAAGGAAGGTAGGCTTTAGACTTATATACCTAGAGCTGACTAGGGAGAACTTAGGTGAGCTGGATGGCCCAGAAGGGAGGCGGTTCCTGACAATTAATAGATAATTACGTTGTTAAGATATAACGCGTTGTAGTGTCAACGTCGAAGCGCTAGTAGGACGTGATCAGCTCGCTTGTGGACCACGTTAATCTAGTTAGAGAATACACGTTTCGCCAGATCAAGCTCTCTAGCTTTTGTGATATGATTTATCTCCAAGCGCGACTGGAACCTGCGTGCGCAACGATATTGAAATCGCATCGCTTGCTTTCGTGGCTGCAGTGTTCCACTTCACCCTGATTGATGTTAACTTGAGCATACACCCTAGTCCTGGCTAACTCACAGATAAATACCCGTCTCATTCGTCGGTGTAGCAAGAAACTTCATCTCGAGAGTTGAGTTTTCTTTCTTGTGGTAGGCCCACCCCCCATACAGGCCGAATCCAACAGAGGATGCACCACCAGGAAGCGTCTCATTGTCGTGGGCGAACCTGACAGAATTTTCAGCTCCCTCTGTCAGGTCGATATACATCTTGGGTCCAGCAGACCACGAAGGCACCGTCGTGTTAGCTTTAGCTACAAACGTGGTATCACCCTCAGACATGCTCACTACCATTGTAAGCTGTGGTATTGTCGAGTGCATAATGCATTCTTACAGGAGATGTTCACCGACTGATTCACGAACGAAGGGGTGCCACCAACATATGCTTGACCTAGGTATTTGTGAGGTGATGATAAGATTGAGAAGTGATCTAGTACTGACCGTCGCCATAGAACATCTGTAGGCCTGAGGAGGCGAGTTTTCCATACGCGAAGAGCCTGAACTCAGTGTTCTCGGATGCTGCGCCGTCCACGCACGCGACGACAATAGCAAGGAAATGAAGTTTGCAGAGCATTTTGATAAGAGAATGGTGGGAAAACAGTGGATAGTTGGGAAAAAATTTGGCTCTGAGATGTCCTCCTTTTCATATAGACCAATTACCACCTATGACTTATACCAATGACTCCTCCTATCGCCACTTATCACGAGTAAGGGCTTCAACTGCCGTCCCCAATCGCATTCCTGATGACGAGGTCCATGCAACACTTCACACAGGATCTCCCAAAGCGTGTACACGCCACGGAATTTTCCCGGCTATTGTTCCTGCATTGCGTTGCCAACGATTTGGGCACATACGCTCGCATGCATTCAATACTACTTCTTGGCGAAACTGTGAACTAAACGTGTGCAGCGTCCATCATTAGCGGCGAACCTAAAAAAGTGGCACCCCGGACAATAGGCATACCTTGCTCGAATGCTGTTCCTGCAGTAATGGCTGCAGTGTGCTGACGACGCATATAGTGATAACACTCCTGATTCTTCGAGCATAGTGTAGCGTTTTTTACTCGGTATAAGTTAGACTCAACCAGGAACAAGGCCTGAGGCCCAGTATACAGGCCATGTGATGGATCTGAGCCGACCCAATCAATAGAAATGTGACCAAATTCATGCGCACCATTGGCGATGAACAGTATTAGACACACCATAGCTTGCAAAAGCCTTGTCAGAGCGTGGTCTTGGCATGGACGCGTGCATGTTTCCTACAAAAAGGGTTACGTACACCCCTGTCAGTTTCGGGGCGGAGGCTGACGCGACTGGACCTCAGCTCCTTTCTCAAACGTGCGACCTCGGACCTCCGATTCGATATGATCCACCGATAGTGCGCAAAGTGTCAAGCTCTCCAGAAATTTTCAGTGTGAGAGTTGATGGCCCTTACACTAGCACTTTACCCGTTGAATTATCTTGCGAGAATGCACCTGCTGCTGCTGCTGTAGACGCTCTTGTCTAAGCATGATGTATAATGATAGACGTGTAGTCTTGTGGACTTCGCAAAGCTCAAACCAACATAGAGTCGTACGAAATTCACTCTGCAACAATGAAACGATATCACAAGCCGAGATCTCGGCTGTATGGCTCATGGTCCGAGCAAGACGGATGCTACCGTTGCGTTAGCGCAAGTGTGTTTAGGGTTAGGGTTAGGGTTAGGGTTAGGGTTAGGGTTAGGGTTAGGGTTAGGGTTAGGGTTAGGGTTAGGGTTAGGTTAGGGTTAGGGTTAGGGTTAGGGTTAGGGTTAGGGTTAGGGTTAGGGTT